>CM038141.1:375630963-376830963 GCA_021437245.1 Aegilops speltoides
CCGCCATTGAGCAAACCGACTATTGGCAAACCGCACCCTGCCCGTCGTTGGGTTGGAAAACATAAACAAGGGGAAGATCTAGCTGTAGCATGGAAGCCAAGAAATTTGCTGTCTGATGGGGCTCGTTAATAGAGTAGGAGCATTCCGGACTACTACTCCTAATATAGTACGAAGTTTGTACTACAACTAGTACTACCACTATACAACTAGGTACGTGCACGGCACATCATTGTAGGAACAAAAAACAAAAAGATCTTGTTTTGGGTGATGTCGAAGTAATGGGCCACGGGTAGGCTGACCCGGGATACTAGATCTTTCAAGAAATCGGGCAGCCGCCTTTCACCGAAGTCTCACCATGGCGACTTCAGAGAGGCCGAGTCCCACCATGCGACCTCCAGAGAGGCCGAGTCCCAGATGGCGATCTCCAGAGAGGCCAAGTCCTGGATGGCGATCTCCAGAGAGGCCGAGTCCCAGATGGCGACCTTCGAGAAGCCGGGTCCCGATGGCGACTCCAAGGCAAGCCGACTCAAGCCGAGACCTCCAGAGAGGCGGACTATGGAGTCGGCCCGCGACGCTTCACAAAGCCCGATGGGTACGGTCACGACGGGCGTGGCCCTCCTCGCCACGAGGGATCGGCATGGCTACAAGTGGAGTCAGATCACCGAAAGATCTCCGACGAGGCGCAGATCTTTATGCCATGCCCGCCGACCTCAGCCCACGCAAGGCGCGACGCACTGTGCCCATGATGCCGGCCTCAGACGCCCAAAGACCGTGGGGCGCTGTCGATTGGGTGGACCAAGGCGCGAGCGCTGAAGACGGCCCTGGGGGAGTTGGCCTTCCCGGAGTCGGCCGTCTCCCCTCCAGGGCCCCACGAGCCATTAACCAGATTGGATGGGGAATGGCGACAGTGATCGTCCGATAGACGGTGGCACTGTTGCCATGACCCGATGACTCAAGCTTTCGCTATCGAGCGCCAAGACGAACTCCGCCTGTCCGCTGGACACACCGGTCGCGCGCCCCCGGCGCAGGAAGGACATCGGCATGAGACAGACGACGATCGGACTCGCGCCCAGCCGGATTACCATTGTGTTGGGGAACGAGTAATTTCAAAAATTTTCTTACGCACATGCAAGATCATGGTGATGTATAGCAACGAGAGGGAGAGTGTTGTCTCACGCACCTCGTGAGACCGAAGCGAAGCAATCACAACGTAGAGGAAGTAGTCGACGCTTCTCCTCGCGATCCGACCGATCCCGCGCCACTCCGGCGCCCCAGAGTTCTTGACACACGTACAGCTCGATGACGCCCTCGTACTCCGATCCAGCCGAGTGTCGAGGAGAGTTCCACAAGACGACGGCGCAGGATGATCTTGATGTTCTACGTGCGAGGCTTCGCCTAAGCTTCGACGATATGACCGAGGTGGAATATGGTGGAAGGGGCACCGCACACGGCTAAGGAACGATCCGTAGATCAAACTTGTGTCTTCTAGGGTGCCCCCTGCCCTCAGATATAAAGGAGGGAGGGGGAGGTGCGGCGCCCAAGGAGGCGCTGCCGAGGAGTCCTACTCCCACCGAGTAGGACTCCCCCTCCTAGTTGGAGTAGGATTGGGGAGGAGAAGAAGGAAGGGGCGCCGCCTCCTTGTCCTATTCGGACTAGGGGAGGCGCGCCCTGCCCCGGCCGCCTCCTCTTCTCTCTCGAGGCCCACTAAGGCCCAATTACCCCGGGGGGTTCCAGAACCCCCCTTTTAAGAAAATCCCGATTTCACCCGAACCATTCCAACTCCAAATATAGGCTTCCAATATATCAATCTTTATGTCTCGACCATTTCGAGACTCCTCGTCATGTCCGTGATCACATCCGGACTCAACTTCTTCGTACATCAAAATACATAAACTCATAATATAACAGCCATCGAAACCTTGCGCATGGACCCTACGGTTCGAGAACAATGTAGACATGACCGAGACACATCTCCGGTCAATAACCAACAGCGGACCTCGATGCCCATATTGGCTCCTACATATTCTACAAAGATCTTTATCGGTCGAGACCACATAACAACATACGTTGTTCCTTTGTCATCGTTATAGTTACTTGCCCGAGATTCGATCGTCAGTATCCAATACCTAGTTCAATCTCGCTATCGCAAGTCTCTTTACTCGCTCCATAATACATCATCTCACAGCTAACTCATTAGTTGTAATGCTTGCAAGGCTTCAAAGGATGTGTATTACCGAGAGGGCCCAGAGATACCTCTCCGACAATCGGAGTGACAAAACCTAATCTCAAATACGCCAACCCAACATCTACCTTTGGAGACACCTGTAGTACTCCTTTATAATCACCCGCTTACGCTGTGACGCTTGGTAGCACCTAAAGTGTTCCTCCCAAACGGAGTTGCATAATCTCATAGTTACAGGAACATGTATAAGTCATGGATAAAAGCAGAGCAACATACTAAATGGTCGTGTGCTAAGCTAATGGAATGGGTCATGTCAATCGATCATTCTACTAATGATGTGACCTTGTTAATCAAATAACAACTCTTTGTTCATGGTCGGAAACATAACCATCTTTGATTAACAAGCTAGTCTAGTAGAGGCATACTAGTGACATATTGTTTGTCTATGCATTCACACATGTATCATGTTTCCGGTTAATACAATTCTAGCATGAATGATAAACATTTATCATGAAATAAGGAAATAAATAATAACTTTATTATTGCCTCTAGGGCATATTTCCTTCATCCTCCCACTTGCACTAGAGTCAATAATCTAGATTACATAGTAATGATTCTAACACCCATGGAGTCTTGGTGCTGATCATGTTTTGCTCGTGGAAGAGGCTTAGTCAACGGTCCGCTACATTCAGATCCGTATGTATCTTGCAAATCTCTATGTCTCCCACCGACTAAATCCCGGATGGAATTGAAGCGCCTCTTGATGTGCTTGGTCCTCTTGTGAAATCTGGATTCCTTTGCTAAGGCAATTGCTCCAAAGATTGTCACGAAGATTTTCATCGACCCGATGCACTAGGTATGACACCTAGATCGGATATGAACTCCTTCATCCGCATCTTCATTAGCTACTCCGTTGCTATGTACTCCGCTTCACATGTAGATCCCGCCACGACGCTTTGTTTAGAACTGCACCAACCGACAGCCTCCTCTTTAGTGTAAATACGATCCGTCTGCGATTTAGAATCGTCCGATCGGTGTCAAAGCTTGCATCAACGTAACCATTTACGATGAGCTCTTTGTCACCTCCATATACGAGAAACATATCCTTAGTCCTTTTAGGTATTTCAGATGTTCTTGACCACCGCCCAAAGATCCACTCGATTACTTTGGTACCTCCTGCTAAGCTTATAGCAAGGCACACATCAGTGTCCGTACACAAGATTGCATACATGATAGAGCCTATGGTCAAGCATAGGAACATCTTTCATTTTCTCTATCTTCTGCAGTGGTCGGCATTGAGTCTTACTCAACTTCACACCTTGTAACACAGCAAGAACCCTTTCTTTGCTTGATCCATTTTGAACTTCTTCAAAATTTTGTCAAGGTATGTACTTTGTGAAAGTCCAATTGCCGCCTTGATCTATCTCTATAGATGTTAATGCCCAATATGTAAGCAGCTTCACCGAGGTCTTTCATTGAAAAACTCTTATTCAAGTATCCCTTTATGCTATCCAGAATTCTATATCATTTCCGATCAGCAATATGTCATCTACATATAATATCGTAAATGCTATAGAGCTCCCACTCACTTTCTTGTAAATACAAAGCTTCTCCAAAAGTCTCAGATGAACCCAAATGCTTTGATCACACTATCAAAGCGCTTATTCCAACTCCGAGATGCTTGCACCAGTCCATAAATGGATCGCCGGAGCTTGCACACTTTGTTAGCTCCTTTGGATCGATAAAACCTTCTCGTTGCATCATATACAACTCTTCTTCCGTAAATCCATTCAGAATGCGTCTTTACATCCATTTGCCAAATTTCATAATCATAAATGCGGCAATTGCTAACATGATTCGACAGACTTAAGCATCGCTACGGGTGAGAAGGTCTCATCGTAGTCAATCCCTTGAACTTGTCAAAACCCTTTGCATAAGTCGAGCTTTGTAGACAAGAATATTACCGCCGTCGTCAATCTTCTTCTTGAAGATCCACTTGTTTTCTATTGCTTGCCTACCCTCGCAAGTCAACCAAAGTCCATACTTTGTTTTCATACATGGATCCCATCTCGATTTCATGGCCTCAAGCCATTTTATGGAATCTGGGCTCACCATCGCTTCTTCATAGTTTGTAGGTTCATCATGATCTAGTAGCATGATTTCCTAATGTGGATTACCGCACCACTCTGGTGCGGATCTTACTCGTTGATCTATGAGGTTCAGAGTAACTTGATCTCAAGTTTCATGATCAACATCATTAACTTCCTCACTACTTGGTGTAGATGTCTCGTAAACCGTTTCATGCGACAAACTACTTTCAAGTAAGGGAGAAGGTACAATTACCTCATCAAGTTCTACTTTCCTCCCACTCACTTCTTTCGAGAGAAACTCCTTCTAGAAAGGATCCATTCTTAGCAACAAATGTCTTGCCTTCGGATCTGTGATAGAAGGTGTACCCAAGTGTCTCCTTTGGGTATCCTATGAAGACACATTCGATTTGGGTTCGAGCTTATCAGTTGAAGCTTTTTCACATAAGCATCGTGATCCCCAAACTTTAAGAAACGACAACTTTGGTTTCTTGCTAAACCATAGTTCATAAGGTGTCGCCTCAACGGATTTTGACGGTGTTCTATTCAGGTGAATGCGGCCGCCTCTAGAGCATAACCCCAAAACGATAGCGGTAAATCAGAAGAGACATCATAGATCGCACCATATCTAGTAAAGTACGACACGACGCTCGACACACCATTACGCCTGTGGTGTTCCGGTGGTGTGAGTTGCAAACTATTCCGCATTGTTTCAAATGTAGACCAAACTCAGAACTCAAATATTCACCTCCACGATCGATCGTAGAAACTTAATTTTCTTGTTACGATGATTTTCAACTTCACTCAAATTCTTTGAACTTTTCAAATGTTTCAGACTTATGTTTCATTAAGTAGATATACCCATATCTCGCTTAAGTCATCTGTGAAGGTGAGAAAATAACGATATCCACCACGAGCCTCAACATTCATCGGACCACATACATCTCGTATGTATGATTTCCAATAAATCTGTGTTCTCTCCATAGTACCGAGAACGGGTTTTAGTCATCTTGCCCATGAGGCACGGTTCGAAGTGCCAAGTGATTCATAATCAAGTGACTCCAAAAGTCCATCAAGATGGAGTTTCTTCATGCGCTTTATACCGATATGACCTAAACGGCAAAGTACACAAATAAGTTGCACTATCATTATCAACTCTGATCTTTTGGTTTCAACATTATGAATATGTGTATCACTACTATCGAGATTCATCAAAATAGACCACTCTTCAAGGGTGCATGACCATAAAAGATATTACTCATATAAATAGAACAACCATTATTCTCTCGATTTAAATGAATAACCGCCTCGCATCAAACAAGATCCAGATATAATGTTCATGCTCAATGCAGCACCAAATAACAATTATTTAGGTCTAAAACTAATCCCAAGGTAGATGTAGAGGTAGCGTGTCGATCGCGATCACATCGACTTTGGAACCATTTCCCACGCCAGATCGTCACCTCGTCCTTTGCCGTTGTTCGCAATCCGTAGTCCTGCTTCGAAGTTGCAAATATTAGCAATGTAACCAAGATCAAATACCCAGTGTGCTATCATGAGCTCTAGTAAGGTACACATCAATAACATGTATATCACATATACCTTTGTTCACCTAGCCATCCTTCTTATCCGCCAAATACTTGGGGCAGTTCCGCTCAAAGGACTACCGCTTTGCGAGAAGCACTCGCTGTGCTTAGGTCCGCACTTGGGTTTTTCTCCCGAGCAAAGAACTTGCTTGCTGTTCTTCTTGAAGTTCCCTTCTTCTTCCCTTTGCCTTTCTTCTTGAAACTAGTGGTCTTATTGACCATCAACACTTGATGCTCCTTCTGATTTCTACCTCCGCAGCCTTTAGCATTGCGAAGAGCTCGTATAGTCTTTACTAACCCTTGCATATTATAGTTCATCACGAAGCCTTTGTAGCTTGGTGGCGTGATTGAAGAATTTCACAATGACACAATCATCCGGAAGATTAACTCCCAATTGAGTCAAGTGATTGTAATACCTGCACATTTTGAGTATGTGCTCACCGATGTAACTATTCTCCTCCATCTTGCAGCTATAGAATTTATTGAGACTTCATATCTCTCAATCCGGCATTCTGTTGAATATCAACTTCAACTCTCGAACATCTCATATGCTCCATGACGCTCAAAACGCCGCTGAAGTCCCGGTTCTAAGCCGTAGCATGGCACATCGAACTATAGAGTAGTCATCAGCTTTGCTCGCCAGACGCTCACAACATCCGAGTTGCTCTGCAGAAGAGTCTGCACCTAGCGGTGCATCCAGACGAACTCTTCAGGCAGCAATGAGGATAATCCTCGATTATGGACCAAATCCGTAATTGCTACCATCATCTTTCAACTTTGCTTTCAAGGAACGCATTAAAATTCAACGGAACAACAACACGAGCCATCTATCTACAATCAAACATAAACAAGCAAGATACTATCAGTACTAAGTTCATGATAAATTTAAGTTCAATTAATCATATTACTTAAGAACTCCCACTTAGACAAACATCTCTAGTCATCTAAGTGATCACGTGATCCAAATCAACTAAACCATAACCGATCATCACGTGAAATGGAGTAGTTTTCAATGGTGAACATCTTATGTTGATCATATCTACTATATGATTCACGCCGACCTTTCGGTCTCCGTGTTCCGAGGCCATATCTCGCATATGTTAGGCTCGCCAAGTATAACCCGAGTATTCTCATGGTGCAAAACTGGCTTGCACCCGCTGTAGATGGACATAGAGCTTATCACACCCGATCATCACGTGGTGTCCGGGCACGATTTAACTTTGGCAACGGTGCATACCGAGGGAGAACACTTCTTGATAATTTAGTGAGAGATCATCTTATAATGCTACCGCAATCAAAGCAAGATAAGATGCATAAAAGATAAACATCACATGCAAATCAATATAAGTGATATGATATGGTCATCATCATCTTGTGCTTCGTGATTCCATCTCTGCAGATCATTATGATCACCATCGCCACCGGCGCGACACCTTGATCTCCATCGTAGCATCGTTGTCGCCTCGCCAATCTTATGCTTCTACGACTATCGCTACCGCTTAGTGATAAAGTAAAGCATTACGTATGCATTGCATTTCATACAATAAAGCGACAACCATATGGCTCTCGCCATTGTCGATAACTTCGTTACAAAACATGATCATCTCATAGCATCACGCCTTGACCATATCACATCACAACATGCCCCGCAAAAACATGTTAGACGCCCTCTACTTTGTTGTTGCAAATTTTACGTGGCTGCTACGGGCTTAAGCAAGAACCAATCTCACCCACGATCAAAACCACAACGATATTTCACAAATAGACTCCGCTTTAACCTTCTCAAGGACCGGGCGAATCACACTCGGTTCAACTAAAGTGAGAGAGACAGACACCCGCCACCACCTTTAAGCAACGAGTGCTCAGAGCGGTGAAACCAGTCTCGTAAGCGCACGCGTAATGTCGGTCCGGCCGCTTCATCTCACAATACCGCTGAACCAAAGTATGACATGCGGTAGGTAGTATGACTTGTATCGCCCACAACTCACTTGTGTTCTACTCTGCAAAACATCAAACCATAAAAACCTAGGCTCGGATGCCACTGCTTGGGGAACGAGTAATTTCAAAAATTTCTTACGCACATGCAAGATCATGGTGATGTATAGCAACGAGAGGGGAGAGTGTTGTCTACGCACTCAGAGACCGGGCGAAGCGATCACAACGTAGAGAAGTAGTCAGACGCTCTCCTCGCGATCCGACAGATCCCGGCGCCAGCATTCGCGCCTCGAAGTTCTTGACACACGACAGCTCGATGACGCCCTCAGATCCGATCCAGCCGAGTGTCGAGGAGAGTTCCACAAGACAACGGCGCAGGACGATCTTGATGTTCTATCGCACGGGCTTCGCTTAAGCTTCATGACGATATGACCGAGGTGGAATATGGTGGAAGGGGCACCGCACACGGCTAAGGAACGATCCGAGATCAAACTTGTGTCTTCTAGGGTGCCCCCTGCCTGTGATATAAAGGAGGGAGGGGAGGTGCGGCCGCCCAAGGAGGCGCTGCCGAGGAGTCCTACTCCCACCGAGTAGGACTCCCCCTTCCTAGTTGGAGTAGGATTGGGGAGGGAGAAGGAAGGGGGCGCCGCCTCCTTGTCCTATTCGGACTAGGGGGGGGGCCGGCCTGCCCCGGCCCCCTCCTCTTCTCTCGAGGCCCACTAAGGCCCAACAGCCCCGGGAGGGTTCCGTAACCCCCGGTTTTCCCAGAAATCCCGATTTCACCCGAACCATTCCAACTCCAAATATAGGCTTCCAATATATCAATCTTTATGTCTCGACCATTTCGAGACTCCTCGTCATGTCCGTGATCACATCCGGACTCAACTTCTTCGTACATCAAAATACATAAACTCATAATATACATCCATCAAACCTTAAGCGTCATGGACCCTACGGTTCGAGAACACGTAGACATGACCGAGACACATCTCCGGTCAATAACCAACAGCGGACCTGATGCCCATATTGGCTCCTACATATTCTACGAAGATCTTTATCGGTCGATCAAGATAACAACATACATTGTTCCCTTTGTCATCGGTATGTTACTTGCCCGAGATTCGATCGCCGGTATCCAATACCTAGTTCAATCTCGCACGGCAAGTCTATTTACTCGCTCCGTAATACATCATCTCACAGCTAACTCATTAGTTGTAATGCTTGCAAGGCTTCAAAGATGTGTATTACCGAGAGGGCCCAGATACCTCTCCGACAATCGGAGTGACAAAACCTAATCTCAAATACGCCAACCCAACATCTACCTTTGGAGACACCTGTAGTACTTCTTTATAATCACCCAGCCACGCCAGACGCTTTGGTAGCACCCAAAGTGTTCCTCCGTAAACGGAGTTGCATAATCTCATAGTTACAGAACATGTATAAGTCATGGATAAAAGCAGAGCAACATACTAAACGATCGTGTGCTAAGCTAATGGAATGGGTCATGTCAATCGATCATTCTACTAATGATGTGACCTTGTTAATCAAATAACAACTCTTTGTTCATGGTCAGGAAACATAACCATCTTTGATTAACAAGCTAGTCTAGTAGAGGCATACTAGTGACATATTGTTTGTCTATGCATTCACACATGTATCATGTTTCCGGTTAATACAATTCTAGCATGAATGATAAACATTTATCATGAAATAAGGAAATAAATAATAACTTTATTATTGCCTCTAGGGCATATTTCCTTCACATTGTACCCCCGGGGGGTAGGCCTATATAAACCCCCCGGGGCGCCCATGCAAAGGGTTCGAACCTTGATAGAGATAGACTGCATAGCACAGGAAGGAGAGAACTAGCCTTGTTCTCCCCTGCCTCTCGATACAGCTCTAGGAGCACCATTGTAGCCACTTTGCTTGAGTGATCATGCGGAGACCCCGCAGAGCAGCAGAGGGTGTTATCTCCTGAGAGCCCCGGTTGGGTAAGATTCGCCGGCGTGCATGTTCACGCCTTATCCCGCTTCTGTGCACCGCGACGCTCTACTCGCCCCACCATGATAAGCCATCCGTTGGCATATTTCGCACCCAACCCCGACATTTGGCGCCCACCGTAAGCAAGGTGCACCGTCATCCAGAGATCTGCTCGACGGAACCCTCTTCCTCCTCGGGCGAAGCGCAGCCAGCCAAAGCTCGCCAGATGGAGTCTCAGATCGACACGCAAGCTGCAGGCCGAGGTCGCCAAGGCCATGAGTAGCCTCGGGCCAACTTATCGGTGAGGTGCGCCCGACGAGCTCAAGATCTCGACGCAGTACGGGCGGCCTCGAGAGCCTTCTCGCGGGCCTCCTCGACCAACTCCACGCCGGGCGAGCCTCGCCGAGATTTGAGTCCATAGGCTCCACCGACCCGGCGCCGGTCGACTCCGATGCCATGTCGCTGAAATTTCCCCACCAACGTGGTGGTTCACGACGAGCCGCTCAGACGAGGAAAGCGGCGAAGCGCTGCCACGGAGGTGCTCGCCATCAGCCACGACGAGCACTCCGCGAAGAAGCCCAGACCCGCTTAGTCGTGGCCTCAAGAAGACCTAACCGCGCCCATTCCAGAGGACGCAGACGCCGAGACGCTGGAGACGCGCCGCCTTCAGATCATCGAAGGCGCCAAGAAGTTGGCAAGCATGAGGCGCTTGTCAGAGGCATACCAGTGCGAGATGGATCGCGCCGTAGGTGGCTCGCCGGCTCCGACTGGGCCGAGCCGTCTAGGTGCGGTCCGGCAGCGCGGCGCAGCCATCACCGACTTGCTCGGGGCAAAATGCCCCGTGTACGCCACCCCAGCGGAGAACATCTGTGCCGCCCAGGCGGCGACTGACGAGCTGAAGAACTTCGAGGGTGAAGAGCGTCGTGTGATGACGGAGCAAGTCCAGCAGCTCCTTGACGCGGTTGCTGCACAAAACGCGACCGGCGGCCGCGCAGATGCGCTGCAGCAGCTGAATGATGACTTGCCTCCCCGCCGAGATCAAGGCGCGACCTCTCGGACGCCAACTGGCGGAGTCTGCGGGATAAAATAGAAGGAGCCGTCTGTCAGTCACAGTCGGACTCACATCACCATCGAGCGCGACCAAGACGGCCGCCCAAGAGCAGTAGAGCGGCGGGACGACTACCTGCCTCCCCCGCCCAGAAGAGAGCGGCGAGTTTCCCCGCCGCCTGTTGAGCATCCGACTCTCGGAGGTCACCTGGGCCGCCGAGAGGGAGTCGGAGAGAATGACACCTGCCATCGGATCGACCGACTCCACCGTCCTGGGCGCCTGAAGAAGAAGATGAGCTGGTTCGCTTTGCTTCGCCCCGTGATCGAGATGAGCCCTTCCCCAAAGGGTTCACACTCGAGATACGCCAAGTACACCGCTCGTGAAGCCGAGGACTGGTTGATAGACTACTCCACGTACCGCCAAGATAGCAAACGGCAAAGAAGCGAAGTTACCGCGAAAGTACGCCTCTCATGCTCCAGGCACAGCCCAACATGGTTGAACAGCCCGAAGCCCCGCAAAGATCAATAGCTGGGTCGACTTCATCAAGCCTTCATCCGCAACTTTACAAGCACGCATAAGCGACCTCCCAAGCCGCCAGCTCTCCTTGTGCGCAAGGCCCCGGCGAATCAACACGCGACTACCTCACGCTACTGGGCGAAGCCAAACTCCTGCGGCGCATGAGGTGCAGCCATCGAGTACTTCACCGGGTGCCGAGAGGGCACCTCTCAAGCATAGGCTCCTCGCGACAAGCCGTAAACCTCGACGAATCGCTAGTCATAGCGCATAAGCACGCCACGGCCGACTCGGCCCATGAAGACGGAGATTCAAGTCAACGCTGGCCGCAAAGTGACTCCTAGGCTCCCGTAACTCTAGCCGAGACACCAATGGCGACAAAGAATAGAACGACAACAAGCGCAAGGCTCAAAGAGTCGACCTCCAACAACAGAAGTGGCGGCACGCTGAAGATCAACAATGGAGGGGGCAGCCTCGCCAAGCGGCGTAAGGGCGGCAAGTCCAATTGGTTGCCGCTTTTCTTCTATGAGCAGATTTTGAAGGTCCTTGTAAGTTCCACAGCAAAAGCGGTTGCCAAATCACACCACCGAAGTGCCACCGCTCACTAGGATCGCTAAGGAGACGGCCTCACTCCTCCACCTCCGGCTGGGCTGCCGCCTCGCCGCCTGGCCGGGTCACTGCCTCCGCCGGCCGCTTTAGCAGCCGGGCGGCTCGGCCGGCTCGGCGAAGCAGGTGACGAGTTCCCGTAAGAGCATGGAGCCTATGTAGTGTTCACCAAAGTGTGGAAGATGACCGCACAAAGAAAGCGCCAACAAGAATAAGAAGTAAATGCAAGAGCAACAGATGCTCCAGAGTTCATGCATTGGTCCGAGAGGCCCATCGCTTGAGTCAGCGGATCACCCAGAGGTGATGCCGAGCCTCGCTCTATGCCCCGGTCCTAGGTGCGACCTTGGCCATCGATAGGTGGGCCACCCGCTTTTCAGAGTCCCGATAGACGGAGGCAGCAGATCAACATCCCTGCATAAGGACACCATGGAGAAGCTAGGAATCAAGCTTAAGATCACCAGAGAGCAGCCGGACCGTGTTCCATGGAATTGTACCCGCCTCTCCTCTTCGCCGATCGGCAAGATCCTCGATAGACGCCCTCTTCAGAGACAAAGACCATTTCCGCCGAGAGCCGGTTTGGTTCGAGGTGGTGGACTTGAGAGCCAGACCACGCCTCGCTTGGCCGACCTACCTTGGCCAAGTTCATGGCGGTTCCCCACCACGCCTACCTCAAGATGAAGATGCCGAGTTCCAAGGATTATGACCGTGAGCCGGCGACTATAAGAAGTCGTCACCGCTTGTGCCGAGAGCAATGGCTGGCCGAGTCCCCCGTGATCGCGGCCGAGAAGCTGCTCCTTGACCGAAGTCGTGGCGATGGCTGGAAAGCAGCCAGAGATGTCGCCCACCCCAAGGAGACGGAGGCGTATGATCATTCAAGCCGCCAAAGAGACCAAGAAGATACCCTTGGACCCGGAGCACCCAAAGGTACGCCGTCATGGGCACGGGCCTTGACAAAGAAATAGGAAGGCGAGCTCGTCGATTTCTCCGTGAGAATCGGGACATCTTTGCATGGTCCCCAAAGACATGCCGTGTGTAATCGACGAATTCGCCGAGCACAAGCTACACGTCAGCCAGATATGAAGCCCGCCAGCAGCCCTTGCACCGCCTCGTCAAGAGAAAAGAAGAGTCATTGAGAAGAGATAGCCCGCCCCGGCAGCCGGTTTCATCTTGGAAGTGTTTTTCCAGAGTGGTCGGCAAACCCGGTTTTGGTACTGAAGAAGAACAAGTAGTGGCGGATGTGCATCGACTACACAAGCCTCAACAAAGCCTGCCCAAAGGACCCGTTTGCTCTGCCAAGAATTGACCAAGTGATAGACTCCACAGCCGGATGCGAGTCAGCTGAGTTTCCTAGACGCATATTCAGGTTATCACCAGATCAAGCTAAACCTAGCGGACAGATCAAGACCGCCTTCATCACGCCCATTTGGAGCGCTCGCCACCGACGATGACGCTCGCTTGAGGAATGCCGGCGCCACCTTTCAGCATTGCATGCGTATGCCTCCTCAAGCAACTCGGCAGAATGCCCACGCCTATGTGGATGATGTGGTGGTGAAGACGGAGAAGCGTGGACGCTGCCGAAGACCTCAAGGAGACCTTTGAGAATCATACGATTCTAGATCAAGCTCAACTCGAGAAGTGCGCTTTGAGTACCAAATGGACAGCTCCTTGGCTTCCTGGTCTCCTAACGCGCATAGAGTGCAACCCCGTGAAGATCAAGGCCATCGAGAAATGGAGGTAACCAACCGATCGTTGGATGTGCGGTTCACCGCTGCTCGGTGTCCATCACCGATGACACCGGTCAAGCGAGAAAGCCCTGCCCTTGTATCGCTTGATGAAGAAGACCACCTTTTTGAGTGGAACCACAAGGCGGATGAGGCATTTCTCCAATCAAGAAGATGTTGACTACTCCCCGTGTTGGCGGCTCCGACTCCCAAAGAGCCCATGTTTGTACATCGCCGCCACCACCGAGTAGTCAAGACGGTCATTGTAGTCGAGCGCAAGGAGGAAGGCAAGGTGCTCCTCGCCCGTAGACCGTATATTACCCGAGCGAGGTAATCGCTAACCTCCAAGCGTAACTACCTCACTACCGTAAGATGTGCTACAGCGGCATTTTGCTGCCAAGAAGTCAAGCCCTACTTTCAAGAGCACCCAATCACTGTGGTTTGCACCGCTCCACTCGCCGAGATCATTGGAAGCCGAGATGCCTCCGGCCGAGTAGCCAAATGGGCTATTGATCTAGCTCCTTACACCATCTACTACCAACCCCGCACCGCCATCAAGTCGCAGGCCCTGCCGATTTCGCCGACCGGGCCGAGACCCAAGACTCGCCAAGAAGGTTCGACTCCACCCATTGGCGGATGCATTTCGATGGCTCCAAGATGCGACCGCCCGAGTCGGCGCGCCCTCACCTCCCTAAGGGCGACAAGCTCAAGTACGTACGCAGATCCACTTCGCCGCTTCCAACAACGCCGCCAATATGAGGCGCCATTCACGGCTTCGGCTTGTTAAAGAACTCTGCAGATTCGCCAGATCCTTTGCTATGGCGATCCGACTTGGTGGTTCAAGAATCGTCCGACGATCGAGACACCAAAGACGCAAACATGGCGAAGCTACGCTTTTGGTGCAGCAACTCGCTGGATACTTCGAGGTGCGAATTCCTTCACGTACAAGAAATGACAATGATCAAGCAGATGCCTTGGCACGAAGTCGGCTCCACTCGCTAAGCGATACCTTCCGCGCCGCCCTTCAGCGCCTCCTCAAGCCGCCTATCAAGCCTTCACGAGAGTCAGACTCCATCTTTGTGCCGGCTCCCCCAGAAGTAGTCGGATCCGACTCCAAAGCCCCAATAGACAGCCTCAAGAAAACTATAGTTGAAACCGCCCGGACTTCTGTAATCTGCCCGGATCGGTGCTACCGTCCGGGATTTCAGAGTCTGCCCGAGCTGCGCTTAGTCGGCCAGAGACTCATTAATCCAAAGAACGGTCAGAGACTCCAGCCCGCCTCCCCAGCCCAGCCACCTGGTCCAAGTCATTGTGGTAGCAATTGAAGAGATAGCAAGACCTTCATGGGCGCAGCCCATCCTCAAGTTTCTAGTAAACAGAGAGTTGCCGACAAATGAGATCCTGGCTCGGCAAGTGCAGCGCCGAGTGGCAGCATACACCATAGTCAACAGAGAGCTAGTCAGGCGCAGTGTCACTGGTGTCTACCAAATACAGCGTGAGAATCGTAACAAGGCCAAGCAATTCTCGAGACATCCATCGTATGAAAAGGGCCATCATGCGGTGAAGGAAATATGCCCTAGAGGCAATAATAAAGTTATTATTTATTTCTTATTTCATGATAAATGTTTATTATTCATGCTAGAATTGTATTAACCGGAAACATAATACATGTGTGAATACATAGACAAACATAGTGTCACTAGTATGCCTCTACTTGACTAGCTCTGCTTATCAAAGATGGTTATGTTTCCTAGCCATGGACAAAAGAGTTGTCATTTGATTAACGGGATCACATCATTAGGAGAATGATGTGATTGACATGACCCATTCTCGTTAGCCTAGCACTTGATCATTTAGTATACTGCTATTGCTTTCTTCATGACTTATACAAAGTTCCTCAGAACTATGAGATTGTGCAACTCCTGCTTACGGAAGAACACTTTGTGTGCTACCAAACGCCACAACGTAATTGGGTGATTATAAAGGTGCTCTACAGGTGTTTCCAAGGTACATGTTGAGTTGGCATAATTCGAGATTAGGATTTGTCACTCCGATTGCCTGGAGAGGTATCTCTGGCCTTTCTCGGTAATACTCATCACATAAGCCTTGCAAGCATGTAACTAATGAGTTAGTTATGAGATGATGTATTACGTAATCGAGTAAAGAGACTTGCCGCGAACGAGATTGAACTAGGTATTGATACCGACGATCAAATCTCGGCAAGTAACATAATGATGACAAAGGAACAAAGTATGTTGTTATGCGGTTTGACCGATAAAGATCTTCAGAGAATATGTAGGAACCAATATGGGCATCCGTGTCCCGCTATTGGTTATTGACCGAGACATGTCTCGGTCATGTCTACATTGTTCTCGAACCGTAGGGTCCGCACGCTTAAGGTTTCGGCGATGCTTATATTATGAGTTTATGTATTTTGATGTACCAAGGTTGTTCGAGTCCCGATGTGATCACGACATGACGAGGAGTCTCAAATGGTCGAGACATAAAGATTGATATATTGATGGATATATTTGGACACCGGAAAGGTTCCGGAGAGTTTGGGAATATACCGAGTTCGGAGGTTACCGAACCCCCGTAAGTATATGGGCCTTATTGGGCCCTATTGAAGGAGGAGAAGGAGCAAGGGAGGGGCGCCCCAAGACCAATCCGAATTGGGAAGGGGCCGCCCCTTCCTTCTCTCCTTCCCCTCTTCCTTCCTACTACTACTACTCCTTCCTTCCCTCCATCTTGATTAGAAAGGAGGGAAACCTACTTGGAGTAGGTTTCTCCCCATATGGCGCCTTTTTGGGCCGCCACCTCCTCCCTCCCTCCTTATATACGGGGTAGGGGGCACCCTAGACACACAAGTTGATCATTGAGATCGCTCTTAGCCGCAGCGTGCCCCTCCACGATATTACACCTCGGTCATATTGTAGCGGTGCTTAGGCGAAGCCCCGCGATAGGAGAACATCAAGATCGCCACCACGCCGTCAGGTTGACGGAACTCCCTCTCGCGCCTCGCTGGATCGGAGATCGGGGTGCGCCATCGAGCTGACGCGTGTCAAGAACTCTGAGGTGCCGGAGTAACGGTGCTTGATCGGTGGGACCGGAGGACGACGACTACTTCCTCTACGCTGCGCCAATGCTTCCGCTTCGGTCTCACGAGGGTACGTGACAACACTCTCCCTCTCGCTGCTATGCATCACCATGATCTTGCGGTGCGAGGAAATTTTTGAAATTACTATGTTCCCCAACAAAGGGCATCCGAGCCTAGGTTTTATGCGCTGATGTTATATGCACGAGTAGAACACAAGTGAGTTGTGGACGATATAAGTCATACCGCCTACCAAAGATGTCATACTTTGGTTCAGCGGTATTGTGAGATGAAGCGGCCGACCGACATTACGCCAGACGCTTACGCGAGACTGGTTTCACTGCTACGAGCACTCGTGCTTAAAGGTGGCTGGCGGTGTCTGCTCTCTCACTTTAGTTGAACCGAGTGTGACTACGCCCGTCCTTGTGAAGGTTAAAACAGAGTCTATTTGACAAACTATCGCTTTGGTTTTGATGCGAGGTAAGAACGGTTCTTGCTAAGCCCGTAGCAGCCACGTAAAATTTGCAACAACAAAGTAGAGGACGCCTAACTTGTTTTTGCAGGGCATGTTGTGATGTGATATGGTCAAGACGTGATGCTATATTTTATTGTATGAGATGATCATGTTTTGTAACCGGTTATCGGCAATCGCGAGGAGCCATATGGTTGTCGCTTATTGTATGCAATGCAATCGCCTGTAATGCTTTACTTTATCACTAAGCGGTAGCGATAGTCGAGAAGCAATAGATGGCGAACGACAACGATGCTACGATGGAGATCAAGGTGTCGCTACCGGTGATTTATGGTGATCACGACGGTGCTTTTGGAGATGGAGATCACAAGCACAAGATGATGATGGCCATATCATATCACTTATATTGATTGCATGTGATGTTTATCCTTTATGCATCTTATCTTGCTTTGATTGACGGTAGCATTTTAAGATGATCTCTCACTAAAATTATCAAGAAGTGTTCTCCCGAGTATGCACCGCTGCCAAAGTTCGTCGTGCCGAGACACCACGTGATGATCGGGTGATAAGCTCTACGTCCATCTACAACGGGTGCAAGCCGCTTTTGCATACGCGAATACTCAAAGTTAAACTTGACGAGCCTAGCATATGCAGATATGGCCTCTAACACGGAGACCGAAGGTCGAGCGTGAATCATATAGTAGATATGATCAACATAATGATGTTCACCATTGAAAACTACTCCATCTCACGTGATGATCGGTTATGGTTTAGTTGATTTGGATCACGTGATCACTTAGATGACTAGAGAGATGTCTGCTAAGTGGGAGTTCTTAAGTAATATGATTAATTGAACTTAAAATTATCATGAACTTAGTCCCGTAGTATTTTGCAAATTATGTTGTAAGATCAATAGCTTGCGTTGTTGTTTTCATATGTTTATTTTGATATGTTCCTAGAGAAAATTGTGTTGAAAAATGTTAGTAGCAATGATGCGGATTGGATCCGTGATCCGAGGTTTATCCTCATTGCTGCACGTAAGAATTATGTCCTTAATGCACCGCTAGGTGACAAACCTATTGCAGGAGCGTATGCGACGTTATGAACGCTTGGCTAGCTCAATATGATGACTACTTGATAGTTTAGTGCACCATGCTTAAACGGCTTAGAATCGACTTCAAGATGTTCCAGAGTTGAAGTTAATATTTCAAGAATAACCGAGTTGAGAGATATGAAGTCTCCAACAAGTTCTATAGCTAAAAGATGGAGGAGAATCGCTCAACTAGTGAGCATGTGCTCGATTGTCCGGGTACTTCAATCGCTTGAATCAAGTGGGAGTTAATCTTCCGATAAGATAGTGATTGATGAATTTTCTAGTCACCATCACTAAGTTACTAGAACTTCGTGATGAACTATAGTATGCAAGGGATGACGAAAACGATTCCCGAGCTCTTCGTGATGTTGAAATCGATTTAAGGTAGAAATCAAGAAAAGACCATCAAGTGTTGATGATTGACAAGACCACTAGTTTCAAGAGAAGGGCAAAGGGAAAGAAAGGAACTTCAAGTGGAAAGACAAGCAAGTTGTCACTCCCGCGAAGAAGCCCAAAGCTGGACCATAGCCTCAAACCGAGTGTTTACACTACAAAGGAAATGGTCACCGAAGCGGAAATGCCCTCAATATTTGGTGGATAAGAAGGATGGCAAAGTGAACAAGGGTATATTTGATATACGATTATTGATGTGTGCCTTACTAGTGTTTATAGTAGCCCCGAGTATTTGATACTTGTTCGGTTGCTAAGATTAGTAACTCAAAACAGAGTTACGTATAAACAGAGACTAGTTGAAGGGAAAGTGACGATGAGTGTTGGAAGTAGTTCCAAGATTGATATGATCATCATCGCACACTCCCTATATTTTCGGATTAGTGTTAAACCTAAATAAATGTTATTTGGCGCTTATGCTTGAGCATGAATATGATTTGATCATGTTTATTGCAATACGGTTATTCATTTAAGTTAGAGAATAATTGTTGTTCTGCTTACATGAATAAAACCTTCTATGGTCATACACCCAATGAAAATGGTTTGTTGGATCTCGATCGTGTGATACACATATTCATAATATTGAAGCCAAAAGATGCAAAGTTAATAATGATAGTGCAACTTATTTGTGGCAATCGCCGCTTAGGTCATATCGGTAAAGCGATGAAGAAACTCCATAAAGATGGATTTTCGAATCACTTGGTTATGAATCATTTGATGCTTACGAACCGTGCCTTTTGGGCAAGATGACTAAAACTCCGTTCTTCGAACAATGGAACGAGCTACCGACTTATTGAAAATAATACATACCGATGTATGCGCACCAATGAGTATGAAGGCTCGTGGCAAGTATCGTTATTTTCTCGACCTTCACAGATGATTTGAGCAGATATGGGTATATCTACTTGATGAAACATAAGTCCGAAATAGTTGAAAGGTTCAAAGAATTTCAGAGTGAAGTGGAAAATCATCGTAACAAGAAAATAAAGTTTCGCGATCCGATCGTGGAGATGAATATTTGAGTTACGAGTTTGGTCTTCAATTAAAACAATGTGAAATAGTTTCACAACTCACGCCACCGAACACCACAACAAAATGGTGTGTCCGAACGTCAGAATCGATTTTACTTGATATGGTGCGATCTATGATGTCTCTTACCGATTTACCGCTATCATTTTGGGGTTATGCATTAGAGACGGCCGATTCACGCTAAATAGGGCACCATCAAAACTGCTGAGACGACGCCTTATGAACTGTGGTTTGGCAAGAAACCAAAGTTATCGCTTTCTTAAAGTTTGGGGCTGCGATGCTTATGTGAAAAACTTCAACCGATAAGCTCGAACCCAAATCGAGAAATGTGTCTTCATAGAATACCCAAAAGAGACTGTTGGGTACACCTTCTATCACAGATCCAAGGCAAGACATTCGTTGTTAAGAATGGATCCTTTCTAGAGAAGGAGTTTCTCTCGAAAGAAGTGAGTGGGAGGAAAGTAGACCTTGATGAGATAATCAGTATCTACTCCCTTATTGAAAGTAGTTCATCACGAGAACCAGTTCCCGTGACAACTACACCAATTAGTGAGGAAGCTAATGATATTGATCATGAAACTTCAGATCAAGTTTCTATCAACCTCGTGGGTCTACCAGAGTAAGATCCGCACTGTGAGTGGTATGGTAATCCTATTCTGGAAGTCATGTTACTTGACCATGATGAACCTATGAACTATGAGGAAGCGATGATGAGCCCAGATTCCGCAAAATGGCTAGAAGCCATGAAATCTGAGATAGGATCCATGTATGAGAACAAAGTATGGACTTTGATTGACTTGCTCGATGATCAGCAAGCCATGTTAAATGAATGGATCTTCAAGAGGAAGACGGACACTGATAGTAGTGTTACTATCTACCAAGCTCGACTTGTTGTGAAAGGTTTTCAACAAGTTCAAGGTGTTGAATACGATGAGATTTTCTCACTCGTATCGATGCTTGAGTCTGTCTGAATCATGTTAGCAATTGCCACATTTTATGAAATTTGGCAAATGGATGTCAAAACTGCATTCCTTAATGGATTTATTAAAGAAGAGTTGTATATGATGCAACCAGAAGATTTTGTCAATCCTAAAGGTGCTAACAAAATGTGCAAGCTCCAGCGATTCATCTATGGACTGGTGCAAGCATCTCAGAGTTGGAATATACGCTTTGATAAGTTGATCAAAGCATATAGTTTTATATGGACTTACGATGAAGCCTGTATTTACAATAAAGTGAGTGGGAGCACTACAGCCTTTCTGATTAGTATATGTGAGTGACATATTGTTGATCAGAAATGATGTAGAATTTTTCTGCAAAGCATAAAGGAGTGTTTTAAAGGAGTTCTTTAAAAGACCTCAATAAAAGCTACTTACATATTGAGCATCAAGATCTATTGAGATAGATCAAGACGCTTGATAAGATTTTCAATGAGTACATACCTTGGCAAGATTTTGAAATAGTTCAAAATGGAACACCAAAGAAAGAGTTCTTGCTGTGTTGCAAAGGTATGAAATTGAGTAAGACTCAAATCCCACCACAACAGTAAAATAGAAAGAGAATGAAAAGTCATTCCCTATGCCTCACCATAGGTTCTATAAAGTATGCTATGCTATGTACTGCACCTATTGTATACCTTGCTCTGAATTTGGCAAGGAGTACAATAGTGATCTAGGAGTAGATCATCGACATTGGTCAAGAATATCCTTAGTAAGGACTAAGGAGATGTTTCTCAATTATGGAGGTGATAAAGAGTTTGTTGTAAAAGTTACATCGAGGCAAACTTTTACACTAATCCGATGACTCTAAGTCTCAACCTGGATACATATTGAAAGTGGGAGCAATTAGCTAGAGTAGCTCCGCAAGAGCATTGTGGACATAACATATTTGCAAAATACATACGGCTCAATGTGACAGACCTGCTGACTAAGCTTCTCTCACGAGCAAAACATGATCACACCTTAGTACTCTTTGGGTGTTAATCACATAGCAATGTGAACTAGATTATTGACTCTAGTAAACCCTTTGGATGTTGGTCACATGATGATGTGAACTATGGGTGTTAATCATTTACGAGATATGAATATTGGTGTTAAATCACATGGCGATGTGAACTAGATTATTGACTCTAGTGCAAGTGGGAGATCAAGGAAATATGCCCTAGAGGCAATAATAAAGTTATTATTTATTTCTTATTTCATGATAAATGTTTATTATTCATGCTAGAATTGTATTAACCGAAACATAATACATGTGTGAATACATAGACAAACATAGTGTCACTAGTATGCCTCTACTTGACTAGCTCGCTTATCGAGAGATGGTTATGTTTCCTAGCCATGGACAAAAGAGTTGTCATTTGATTAACGGATCACATCATTAGGAGAATGATGTGATTGACATGACCCATTCTCTAGCCTAGCACTTGATCGCTTAGTATATTGCTATTGGTTTCTTCATGACTTATACAAAGTTCCTCAACTATGAGATTGTGCAACTCCTGCCATCGGAAGAACACTTTGTGTGCTACCAAACGCCACAACGAATCGGGTGATTATAAAGGTGCTCTACAGTGTTTCCAAAGGTACATGTTGAGTTGGCATAATTTGAGATTAGGATTTGTCACTCCGATTGTCGGAGAGGTATCTCTGGGCCTTCTCGGTAATACTCATCACATAAGCCTTGCAAGCATGTAACTAATGAGTTAGTTATGAGATGACGACATGTAACGAGTAAAGAGACTTGCCGTAATGAGATTGAACTAGGTATTGATACCGACGATCAAATCTCGGCAAGTAACATACCGATGACAAAGGAACAAAGTATGTTGTTATGCGGTTTGACCGATAAAGATCTTCAGAGAATATGTAGGAACCAATATGGGCATCCAGGTCCCGCTATTGGTTATTGACCGGAGACATGTCTCGGTCATGTCTACATTGTTCTCGAACCGTAGGGTCCGCACGCTTAAGGTTTCGATGACAGTTATATTATGAGTTTATGTATTTTGATGTACCGAAGGTTGTTCGGAGTCCCAGATGTGATCGCGACATGACGAGGAGTCTTGAAATGGTCGAGACACAAAGATTGATATATTGGACGGATATATTTGGACACCGGAAAGGTTCCGGGAGAGTTTGGGAATATACCGGATCTCCGGGAGGTTACCGGAACCCCCCAGTAAGTATATGGGCCTTATTGGGCCCTATTGGAACGGCGGGAGAAGGAGCAAGGGAGGGGGCGCCCCCCCCAAACCCAATCCGAATTGGGAAGGGGGCCGGCTCCCCCTTTCCTTCTGTCCTTCCCCCTCTTCCTTCCTACTACTACTACTCCTTCCTTCCCCCTCCATCTTGGATTAGGAAAAGGAGGGAAACCTACTTGGAGTAGGTTTGTCCCCCCTATGGCGCGCCCCCCCTTTGGGCCGGCCACCTCCTCCCTCCCTTCTTTATATACGGGGGTAGGGGGGCACCCTAGACACACAATTTGATCATTGAGATCGTTCCTTAGCCGTGTGCGGTGCCCCCCTCCATGATATTACACCTCGGTCATATTGTAGCGGTGCTTAGGCGAAGCCTCGCGACATGAGAACATCAAGATCGCCACCACGCCATGTCGACGAAACTCCCCCGCACCTCTCGCTGGATCGGAGATCGGGGTGCGCCATCGAGCTGTACGTGTGTCAAGAACTCGGAGGTGGCGGAGTAACGGTGCTTGGATCGGTTGGACCGGAGGACGACGACTACTTCCTCTACGCTGCGCCAACGCTCGCGCTTCGGTCTCGAGGGTACGAGACAACACTCTCCCTCTCGCTATGCATCACCATGATCTTGCGTGTGCGAGGATTTTTTGAAATTACTACGCTTCCCCAACAGCGCTTCAAGGGCACTGTGCCGCCAAAGCCTTTCGCACGGGCTTCTTTTGGCCGACCGCCTCGAAGAAGCTAAAGAGCTAGTCCAAAATGCAAGGTGCCGCTTGTTCCGCTCCAAGCCACTTCACCGGCTTCCGTGTCAAGACAATCCCCATCGCCTAGCCCTTCGCAGCTTTGGGGCCCGGACATGGTAGGACTATTCAAGACGGCCCGAGGCGGCCTAACTCATCTCGCTTGTCGCGTAGACAAGTTCACCAAGTGGGTGGAAGCAAAGCCCATCAAGAAGTTGAACGACGATCAGTAGTAACCTTCATCGCCGACATAACGGTGCGGGTACGCATACCGCACAAAGATCATCACCGATAACGGCACAAACTTTGCCAAGGGCGCTTTGGCCCGCTTCGCGCGACGCAGGCATCCGATCGACCTAGCATCCGCTACCCATCCACGGTCAAACGGCCAGTGGAACGGGCCAATGGCCTCATCTCGTCGGCATCAAGCCTCGATCGTCGAACCACTCGAGCGCTCGCCGATCAAGGTCGAGGAGCTACTACCGCCCTCTGAGTCTCGCGCGACGACTCCAAACAAGTCAACCGGCTTCACACCTTTCTTCCTCGTCTATGGTGCCGAAGCCGTCATCCCGACGGATATAGAGTTCGACTCTCCACGAGTCACCATGTACACAGAAGAGGAAGCCGAAGAAGCACGCCAAGACGGCGTTGATCTGCTGGAAGTGGGCCGGCTATTGGCACTCAGTCGGTCCAGCATTTACCAGCAGAGTCTGCGCCGATACTACAACCGCAAGGTCAAGCCGAGATCGTTCCAAGAGGGCGACCTTGTGCTCCGGCTGATTCAGAGAATAGCCAGCCAGCACAAGTTGTCGGCACCTTGGGAGGGTCCCTTCATCATCAGCAAGGTGCTAGGGAACGACACCTACTATCTGATCGACACTCAAAAGCCTCAGCGCGCAAGAGGGACGACTCCGGCTGTCAGGACCCCGACTCGATGCCACATCGATCTAGCGTGTAACACCTCATATCACTTTGCGGCCTCACGCACGGTATCCCCACGGTGTCGCCTTACCTTTGCCCGGACCGCTTTAGCCTTTTGGCACACGATATGATAGTGTCGCTAGCATCCATATGATAAGGAGCCCGGCTGACATGGCTAGTCGTAAACCCAAAGTGGCACAGACTTACAGGACAGCATCCATGACCCAAAGATCGAACATGTCGGTCATCACGAGTAAGTTCCGGCTGTAGCATCTGGCTAGCAGACTCGTAAACCGGCAGTAGCGGGCTAACAGACTCCAAAGATTAACGCATGACATTTCCCGAAGATGTATACATGAACGAAGAAGGACACATGCCGGCCAGCCTAAGTGTTCCGGAGCAGAGCAAGCTACCATGGCTCGGTGGAATCACTAGGAGACATTTCCGTAAGAGAGGCTACTAAAGATAAACAACTAGATAGTCAGATCCCACACATACCAAGCATTTCAATAACATACACACAATATGCTCGATATGTGCAAATACAACATGGCATCACAAACATGACTCTACGACTCAAGTATTTATTCAATAGGCTCCGAGGAGCGAGATATTACAAACATGGGTCTCATGACCCAACATTCAGAGCATACAAGTCAAGCACAAGCGGAAGCTAACTTGTCTGAGTACAGACATCTACAAATGAAAAAGGCTTGAAAGCCTGACTATCTACTGATCTCCGCCGAGGGCACAAGATTGTAGCCGAGGTATCAAGCTAAACGTCGAAATCCACGCTGAACTACTAGCGAGACCGAAGTCTCTCTCGCAAAAACATAAAATAGGCAAACGTGAGTACAAATGTACCCAAAGAAGACTTACATCGTAATCTAACTACATATGCATCATTATCAATAAAGGGATGGTGGAGTTTAACTGCAACAAGCCAGCTTTGATTCGTGGCTATCCCGAACTACGATCGCAAGGAACTCTTTTGAGGTGGCGCACACGAGTCCACATATTCACCATATCAATACACCACTATGGATCCGCTCCGCCTCCCTACAAGAACGCCATCCATAGCACTCACGCTTATCTTGCGATTTTAGAGTATCCACTTTCACTTGTCTATGAACTGCATAAGCAACCCGAAGTCCTTTATCATGCGGACACGGCTATTCAATAGATGATGTTAACCCCGCAGGGGTGTACTTCTTCACACACGCTCACCACTTACCGCCGCTTACACGACATGTACTCGCAACCTTCAAGCGGAAGCCCAACGAGGGTGTCGGCCACGACCTACCTAAACACTCAAGTCCCTAGTCCAGGTTTATCGCCTATTCGGTTCCATCCATGAGGAGATCCGCCAAGTTTCGCCACACCCCAAACGATGTGAGCAGGGTTCCCGAGACACCAAACGGGCGCCTTGTACACCGTGCCATGTGTCTACCAGATCACAGCCCACCCCTTACGGCCAACACAAGACGGCCTCCAAAGATACTACAAACACCGTAAACTACTTGCAACTCCCGGATCGAGGACAAGGGTGATTAAGAAGTTTAGAGGGTCCATTGGTTTCGGGCCCAATGCGTGGTAGTAGCTGAATCATGGATCACAAACACGTAACTCAGCCCCGAGGATGGCTGCAATGAGACAACCCACCATGTACTCCTACATGGCCTCTCACCGCTACCTTTACCAAATCGAGTTCACACACTTAGCTCACAAACACAAGAGGACATGTTCACACACCTCCGATTCATCCTCGATGAATCGGACCCGACTCAACTCTAAGCAAGAGTGCATGACAAACAAGCATGTATGAGTAGGCACCACAGGCTCAAACAACTCCTACTCATGCTAGTGGGTTTCATCTATTTACCGTGGTATGACAGTCATGCAAAGGATAAAGGGGTTCAGCTACCGCAGCAAGTAACAAATGATTCGTTGTTGTCCTAATGCAAGAAAAGAGAGCAGGAGCGAGAGAGTGGATTGTATCGGAATGAACAAGGGGTTTTGCTTGCCCGGCACTTCCAAGATAATATAGCTCTTCATCAGTGTCATCGATCTCATCGTCGAAACCACGTCTATCGAGAGGGGACAGTTACCGGCAAAAAAAGGGGGACACAATCAATGCAATGCAACAAATATGATGCATGATAATGTCATGGCAATATGCTGTTGATTGTCGGAGTAATTGGGCACGGATACCCCGAAGACGGCGAGACAATAATTCATGACATCGGGGCTAGCAAAGCCCCTCAGTCCGACTTTCCGGCCGGTTGCTGGCTGCGGACTGTCGACTTCAGATCGCCGATCCGCAGATCGCAGTCGCCGATCGCCGACTCACCATTAAAGCCGATCGCTTATCGCCGACCACCACCAGCCGACCGCAGATCGCCGACTATCGACTACCACCAGCCGATCATCGACTACTACCGGCCGATCATTGATCGCCGATTCCGCCACCAGCCGATCACCGACTACCATCAGCAGATCGCCGACCGCCGACTACCACCAGCCGATCACGACTACCACCAGCCGATCACGACCGCCGACTACCACGAGCCGATCGCCGACTACCACCAGCCGATCACGATCGCCGACTACCACTCAGTCGATCAGATCGCTGACCGCCGACAACCGACTACCACTCAGCCGATCAGAGATCGCTGACCGCCGATCGCCGACACCGCCACTCAGCCGATCGCAGATCGCTGATCGCCGACACCGCCACTCAGCCGATCACGACTACCACCAGCCGATCACGATCGCCGACTACCACTCAGCCGATCACCGACTACCACTCAGCCGATCACGACTACCACTCAGCTAATCGCCGACCGCAGTCTCGACGCGACTCGACGTGGACGATCGTGACTGCACTGTTCACGTGACACCCCTGCCATCATGTAAAGTGTCACTTGTCCCCTGTCACTATTTATGAAGTGACCCACGGGACAAGCATGACACCCTACCATGCCTTGCCCATGCCACCACTTAGCTTACTTCCTAAGCTAGCCATGCCTATATATATGGGCACACATCCATCCATTGAGGATGGACACTCACGCACACACACAAGCCACTAGCTAGCAAGCTAGCTAGCTAGCTATCCATCCATCCACATGAGCACACACTCACGCATGCATGCTCAGGCACATGCGGCCACACATACTTGTGTTCATATATACGAGGCCGATGCCTATGGCATCGACCTCGACATGACTCCAGAGCAACTCGCACTGATATACCAGATACATTCGCACATGCAAAGAAGAGGAGTATTATCTCTCGGAGAGCTCCGGTTGGGTAAACCACCGCGTGCTACTCGTGATACCCGCCCCCGGCCTATCGCCAGCAGCTTGCCCTCACACGGCCACCTTGTGGCATATGTCGCCTTGCAACACCCCCGTGAGAATACCACGACATTTGGCGCCCACCGTGGGGCGGTACTATGCTACCGCGCTGCTGCTGGTTCCGCAGTCCGGGCGGGACTATCTTCTTCATCATCCGCGGCGTCGCGCCGTCACTCCGGTAGCGCTCGGGGGCTCGACTTTGACCCGCCCCGGAGCGGCCGCACGGGACGGCGTGTCCTTGTTGTCGGCCTCGCCATCTTCATCATCAGCGCGACGTCGTCACCTCTCCGGCGCCGGTCGAGGGTTTGACATCAGCACGCCCTCGGTGCGTCCGTGATGGGCGGTGCGTCTTCGTCACCACCATTGCAGCGCCGACAGTCCGTCCGCGTGCGCGCTCGCTTCGGTCGGCCGTCTCCATCCACGCGTCGTTCGCGTGTGCTCCCCTCCGTGCTGCGCCTTGCTTTCGACCAGAACGCGCGTTCGCTCCACCATATATCATCTACACTAGCCAGACTCTACTCATACATTTCCTAGATGCAAGTCGTGCATTGCTCATGCACCATTCCTAAGCTAACCATGCATCAGTCAATCAAACTCAACCATGCGCCTCGCTCTGGCTCTTGCTAAGTCGCCGTCTGCGAACATGTCCAGGCCTCCGCGAGCGCCCCCGCGGTGCTGCTGCTCTGCCTCCTCCGCCCGTGGCCCGGCTTCCCGCGCTGTTGCGCCGCCTGCGCCACCCGGCCTGCGGCCGGATCACACCACTCGGCTGGCTCTCCGCTGCCTATCCACGCACCCGTGCGCGGCCGGCCGGCCGGCCGGCTCCTCCTCCCGTGATGCCCCGGTCGCTTCTCCGCCTACGAGCCCCGTCCCGGGCCGGCCACCCGTTCGCGCGCCTGCGCGCCGCCCCTGCCGCGTCCCGCGCTAGCTGGGTCCGGCCGCCTCCGCCCCCGACCGGCTCCGCCTTGCCCGGCCGTCTCGTGCCGACTCCGCCTCCCTCCCGCGCGACGGGCTGGCTCCGCCTCGCCTCGACCACGCCCCACGGCCCAGGCTCCGCGCATCTACGCCGCCTCGCGACGCCCGGTCGACTCCCCCAGACTCCACATCGACTCGGCCGCGCCGCGTCCCGCCTCATGGACGGCCCCTGCCGCGCCCGCCGGCTTCGCGTCCGCCCGGGGCCGGGTCGCGCCCGCCGGCTCCGCCTCCGCCCGGGGCTGGCTCCGCCTCCAGCCCAAGGCCGGGTCGCTCCTGCCGGCTCCACCTCCGCCTGTGGCCGCCTCCGTCGCCCCACCGCCTCCGGCTGCGTCCGGCTCCTCCCCCGCGCCGGGTCCTCCCGCACCTGGCCTCCTCCGCCACCGCCCAGGCTCACCGACTCGGCCCCGCCCCGGCTCAACGCCTAAGGCCTTGCCCGCGACCGAGAGGTCCGCCCACGGCCGGCTCGCCGCCTCCGGCTGCGTCTGGCTCCGACTCCGCACTCCACGCCGCCGCTCGCCGCCCCAGCCTGCCGGCTCCCCTGCTGGCCCTGCACGCCTGCGGCCGGGTCGCCCGCACGCCGGCTCGCCGGGTCGCCGTCGCGCCCGTCGGCTCCCGCTCGCCCGCGGCCGGGTCGCCGTCAGCCGGTCCTGCGCGCGCGCTGACCCACCTTCGTGGCTACTCGGGCAGAAAAGAAAGAAAGAAAAGAAGAGGCCGACTGCCTTGTAACCGACTGAAAAAGTCAAAAGCCGGGTGTCAAGTGCCAGGTGACCAAAAAAAAAAGATGCGAGCCGACTGCTCGTTTCCAGACGAGCGAGAAAAGTCCGTGTCCGACTGCACACAGCCGGGTGTTGAAAAAAAAGAGAAGAGAAAGAGATGTGCGTTTGACTGCACGTAGCCGACTGAAATTTGCGTCCGACTGCCAGATGCGCGTCCGACTGGCCGCGCCTGCTGAAAATTTCGTCTGACTGCCAGATGTCTGTCCGACCACCTGCTGTGAAAAAGGTGCTGGCTGCCTAGCCGGCTGCAAAGAAGTCCGACTGCTGAGTCGGAGTCCGGCTGCCGCAGCCAGACAAAGAGAAGAAGAAAAAAGAATCAACTTCGACAAAGAAGACAAAATAGTCGCTGGAGATCCGCCCGATCGCCAGCGATCGGCCGAATCTCGGGCGACACCAGGCGTCTGACGTGCTTCATGAGAAAGAAGACAAAGTAGCTGCTGGAGATCCGCCCGATCGCCGATCGCCGCCCGAATCTCGGGCTACACCCACTGGTGCGCCAAGGCGTGCCCCGCAAAGATTGCGCATAAGAGAAGAGTTTTGTCCGCCGCCAGCAAAGCAGAAGAGAAGAAGAAGAAAAAGGGCGCCGCAAGATGCCTCGCCGCCGGCGGTCGAGCTCGCCGCCGGGAACCCCTTCGAGCACCGGGGCTCAAGGCCGCACTCAATGGTCTTGCGCTGACGCCCTTCCATGAGCGCCGAAGTCATACCGGTCGTCTTCGACGACCGTGACTACACGAAAATCAATGTGAGCTCTCACCCGCATATTTTTGCACCGCAAGAGAGACGGATAACCGAGCGATGCTCGGGGCTATCTCCGCATTTTATTACGCTACATCACTCGCTCACCCCGGCGCTAGCCGAGTTGGCCGAAATGGCCGCTGGCTCGAGACGTTAGTTCCCGCAGATCGCTTAGTATCGCGCGCGCGTACCAAAGGCTCCACTCACCACAAACCGCAGAGCGGCCGTCCGACCGGCAAGAGAGAACGCCGAGGCCACCCACGCTAAAAACGTCCGGAAGAAAAACGCCGGCGACCGACCGCTTCCTTTACAAGTATCTACTCGCTGAATCTGCTCCCGCACTCGAGAATCAGACACTCGCCATGCTCACTCTCACCACAGATCGCAGAGCGGCCGTCCGGCGAGCGAGAGCACAAGCCAAAAAGCGGAGGGAACACGAAAAAGATTAAGGGGGCTCGGACGAAACCGAGTCGGCACCCTCCGCATAAAACTTGCAATTCTAAAAGGAAACATTTGATATATCTGCGTGGACTAACTTTTTCTTTTTCATGATCATTTCCATGAACACTCGCCTAAAAAGCTCCGCCCAACTTTGCCAAGTTGCCCGGAGGCTTGGGGGCTACTGTCGGAGTAATTGGGCACGGATACCCCGAAGACGGTGAGACAATAATTCAAGACATCGGGGCTAGCAAAGCCCTCACCGACTTTCCGCCGGTTCTTTGGCTGCGGATCGTCGATCGCAGATCGCCGATCCGCAGATCGCAGTCGCTTGATCGCAGATCGCCGACCGCAGACCGCCGATCCGCCGAATCCGCCACCCGGCCGACTGCCGACTCCGCCACCGGCCGATCACGATCACGACTCCGCCACCAGCCGATCACGACTCACCACCAGCCGATCACGATCGCCGACTCCAGAACCAGCCGATCACGATCGCCGACTCACCACCAGCCGATCACGACTACGCCACCAGCCGATCGCCGACCACCGACTCCGCCACAGCCGATGCAGATCGCCGATCGCCGACTCCACCACCAGCCGATCAGCAGATCGCTGATCGCCGACTACCACCAGCCGATCACGACTACGCACCAGCCGATCGCCGATCACGACTACCACACAGTCGATCACCGACTACCACCAGCCGATCACGACTACCACCAGTCGATCACGACTACCACTCAGTCGGGTCAGTTGCCGACTACCACCAGCCGATCACGATCGCGAACCCGACGCGACCACGACGTGACGACCGTACTGCAATCGCTCACGTGACACCCCAACCATCATGTATAAGGTCACTTGTCCCCTGGCACTATTTATGAAGTGACCCAGGGGACAAGCATGACACCCTACCATGCCTTGCCCATGCCACCACTTAGCTTACTTCCTAAGCTAGCCATGCCTATATATATGGGCACACATCCATCCATCCAGATGGACACTCACGCACACACACAAGCCACTAGCTAGCAAGCTAGCTAGCTAGCTATCCATCCATCCACATGAGCACACACTCACGCATGCATGCTCAGGCACATGCGGCCACACATACTTGTGCTCATATATACGAGGCCAGATGCCTATGGCACTGACCTCAGATACAGCTCCAGGAGCAACTCTGTACCAGATATACCAGATACATTCAGACATGCAAAGAAGAGGAGTATTATCTCTCCGGAGAGCTCCGGTTGGGTAAACCACCGCGTGCTACTCGCATACCCGCTCCCGGGCCTATCAGCAGCAGTCTTGCCCTCACACGAAGCCACCTTGTGGCATATGTCGTCTTGCAACACCCCCCGTGAGAATACCATGACATTGATTGAGCTAATGCAACTAGCAGCAAGTTAAATGAAGTTGGTTTGAACCCTAGGTTCAAATTCAAACTCCATATGTGAAGGTTTAAATGCCATTAATATGATTTGTGCTAAACAGCAGCTGTAAGTTGTTCTAACATGCATGAAAATGATACAGATGGATAGATTGGATTTTTCTGATCATTTTTTATATATAATTTATTTCATTTGGAGTTACGGTTGAATTTCTATGAATTTTAGAAGTTTTGGTTATTTTCTGGAATTTCCTGTATAAAAATAAATCCAGAAAAGGATTTACTGCGTCAGCCTGATGTCAGCATAGCGTCATGCTGACCTCAGCAGGTCAACAGACCCGGTCCAGGTCAAACCTGACCAGTGGGTCCAGGGTGTAAGTGCGATTAGTTTAGTTGAAATTTAATTAAAACTAAACCAGTTTAGTTAACAGGGTTGGTCCCCACCTGTCATTGACTCAACAGAGTCAACCAGGGCCCACCCGTGGTCAAAGCCAAAGTTAGCTGCGCCGGCGTTTAGCCGCCGGCGAGCCCGACGTGGCGGCATAAGTGGTTTTATTGCCCGCCACTAAATGGGACGCGAAGGCATCAAAGTGGAGCCGGGACTACCCGCGCTCTTGGTGGAGCTCGGCTGGGGTCGGGTTGCGGAGTTGGCGCGGGCGACGACCCAGGCGGCCGGTTCGGTTGGAGACGGACTCGAGCTAGGGCGCGCAGCGAGGTTCGGGAGGCGCGTTGACTCACCGCAGCAGGTAGTCGCGATGGACACCGAGTGGGGGCCGAGGATGGCCGGAGCACGCCGGCGACGAGGTCCGCGGCGGTGCGTGCGGGTGATCTTCGTGCGGTGGCTTCACGGCTCGGGGGCGGAAGAGTAAGGGTAGGAGGGGTAGCTAGGCTCACAGAGCACTCGTAGAGGCCACCGGCGGGGTCGGGGACGAACTGAAACGGTGACGGTGTTGAAAGGGTTCTCCGGCGACGGCGGACTCGGGCGAAGTCGTGCGGTGGCTTCAGGGCACGCGAGCGCTCGGGGCTCGGCTAGCTCGACGAAGAGGATGGTGGCGGAGCTCCTGGACACGGCGAGACGGAGCACGGACGACGGGGAGCACGGCTACGGTGATGGGGCGGCGGCGGTGGCGTCGGCCATGGCTGGGAAGCGCGAGGGGGAGGAGCTGGAGAGGAGAGGAAATGTCCGAGGGGTTCGGGGGAGAGAGGGGACGCGATCCATATTGCGGCTGGACAAGGGGAGCGGCGAGGCGGCGACCAGGTGCGTGGCACCCATGCGGTGCTCGTTGTCGAGCACTGCGTCACTCGCTGGCCGAGCCAAGCAGCTGCACGCCGCCGAGAATGGGCCGGGCCGGCAGTGGGCAGTGGTGAGGCCGTAAGTGATGTAGGTTTTCTGCTCTGCTTTATTTTCTTACATTTTCTATTATTCTCAAATTTAGGGCTTTATTAAAAATGCCAGGGTATTACCAAAAATCATGAAACTGCTCCATGTCACTGTTTGGAATATTTCCAATAGTAAACATTTCAGTTTGAGATTATTTGAGCATTTAAAATATTATTAGCAATTAAATGCCCAAATGCAAATACTATATAATTTAATTCAAAAATCCAGGGATAGCCTATAAATATGTTCATCATTTTTGGAAGAGGTTTTCACCTTTAACAGAAATCATGAACATTTCCAAAGGGTATTCTGTGTTATTGAAAATATTTTTATTGAACCTAGTTAAATTTCATTTGGTGCTAGGGTTTCAACAATCCCCATTTTAGGTTTAAATGAAATTTAAACTTGATGCAACACTCTAATGCATGCACTAGGCATTGTCAGAACTAGGGATGTGACAACTCACCCCCACTAAACAAGAATCTCGACCCGAGATTCAAGTGTAGGGTAAGATAAAAGGGAAACGCAAATTAAAATATTCTTCACGATCCAAGTTGCACTTCAAATGAACGTTGATTCGATCACCATCATTGTCTCGAAGTCTTGCTCTGAGAACTCCATCCCACATGACAACAAGTAGAAAGGAAAAACTCTAGTAGGATCGATCTTCTCGAAGATCAAACAACTTAGGATCAGCTCACGGGGAGAGTCATAAAAACATCTCGCAAGCTGAGATACAAAGCACACATCTAGAGCAATGGAGTGGAACAGATGACGAGGGTTCACTAGGTAGACAACAATTCCACACCTAAGAGGGTGGTGAACGGTTGTCAATGCAGCGAGAGTTTGAGTTGCCATGATACCACAGCGAGACATTTTAGAGGAAGGCAATTCGTGGATATATCCCCTTAAGTGGCAAAATTATTACCTTTGATTCAGAGATCATTGAAATTCTTTATACCAGCCTAAGGCAATTCACAATCGATCATTTGAAGGAGTTCGAAAGAATGACATTCTCGGGCCAGAATGGATGATGTGGATTACCTTGTTGAAAACAACACAAGGGATGATTTTAGTAATCGGGAGAAACTCAACAGAGAGAGTGAGTCCACTGCTTGAAAAGCTATAGCATAACCGAGGAAACCGAGAGCACTATGCGATTAATGCCGATAATAAAACCTAGAGCTTATGTGTGCTCTCAAGAACTTGAGCATTTCCATAATCATCAAGGTTTTATCGACATCCCCGCAAGGGTGCCGACAACACAACATACTACCATGATGAATAGCGATGGACGATGCAGATGCAAAGGAAGATAACACTTTCTCGATTCCATCTTAGCGAGGCCAAGAACAAAATCGATGATCGAATCGAGAGACATTTAGCACTCCGCTTCTAATGTTCTCTTTGATGTACTAGCTTATCCCATTCATGGAAATGGTCCGCATCTAGAACATCAAGTAAAGGTCGGACTTGAACACAAAAATCCATAAGGGACAACTAGGGGGCGAATCCCTCGAAATCCTTATGGGGAGATGGACAACTTTCTCAATCAAGATACTACAATAACAGGTCTTCCGGTTGGGTGTGTTGGCCACGACATCCTCTTTACCGGTTATCGAGAGACCAATATTATAGTTCTTGGGAGATGTTCCAACCATCATATCTGCCTGAGGTTCAGATCTGGTTGGTGTCAGAATAATTCAGACTCATCGAGTCTAGAAAGTAAAATGAAAGTTTGCAACACAAGTCGACGAGAAGACGTTGCGAGATTCTCAGGAAATGGACTACGGTAGTAAGCTCCAAAACATGAGCTGGTTCTGCTACAACATGTGAACACGTTGTCTGAGACAAGCATGACCACACAGTAGTCTTATAATAAAACACTACCGAAGTTCAGAGGGAAACCATCATCGAGGATATCAAGTCCTTGCATAAGTCTCGAGCCTACGAAGGAACTTCTTCTCCTTGAACAAATCAATCAGTGGCTTGGTGTGCTAGGGATACATATAGAATGAAGGTTGCAAGTCTCCGAACCACAGAATACTTCGCACGTATGCATGACCGATTTGGGGATGATTCCAAAGGAAGCAACACTGACTTTCTCGAATCCACGGCGGCAACTTACATCTAATGCACATGAACTAGAGGAAGTCACTTCTTACATCCGAACATATGCTTCATGAGCTAGTATGAACAAATGCTTTAAAAAGTTTCCAACACTAGCTTAATGTTCAACAAAATTATGGAGAAGACAAGGATGTTGTCGATGGGCTCAGCAACAATTCATCCAGATTCCCATGGAGATGGAATTCCATAACTATGTGAACAAGGTGATAGTATTGGTCAGACCCAAAAGACATAATGGTGTAAGCTCGAGGAAAATCCACGAGTAAGACAACATTACGAACATCGTTGGTTCTGATATGACTTGACAATAGCCCATACTCAAGTCAAAGTTTTGACAACGTAATAGATCCAACAACTGATCACGAGGACCAATCGATGGAATATCATCTTTCTTCAACACATATACAAGATATCCCTTAATATGAGCTAAGTCGGACAAGCTTTTATCTTCCAACTCTCCAAGTTGTTGTTTAGCTTAACCAACCAGCTCAGGGGTGTGCAACACAGATTCTTGGAGAAGGGGTGGTTTATATGAAACCAACTTGATCACGAACTCAACATAGCGGTCAGGTGACAACCTGGTGATACCTCCGAGAAGATATTCGGAAAATCACGAACCACCGATAAGTTACTAAGCTCGAGAACAATCTTGCTTTTCAGGGCAAGACGATATGATCAATAGAGCAAGGGTTTGACAAAATCCTAACTCATTGATCGAAGAGTGCACCGTAAATAGAGACTAGGTAGCACAATCAGTCTTAGGGTGACGATTCAATAATCAACACACTAAGAATGAGGTTATCGTCCATTTAACTACCAAGCAACGGAGTTGCTAGCGAGATTGATTTCACACACCACGATTCAATTGTCGGCATTCCTTACAATAACACGGAAAACCGAGGAGTGAACAATGATGGCAAGAAGTATTATCGCGTCAAGAATTCATAAGAGGTAGTGCAATTCTCATGATATTCTTAATATAAAGATAATAATACTCCAAGGTAGAACAGAACAAAAGCTGGATTGGCATTTTGATCTGTGGAATACAACTGCTTTGACCCAATCCTAGATATGGATCAGGTTCTGGAGTTTGTTTCTCCTAGTCATTCCAGAATAGAATGGCTTGACGGACCACAAGAGTAATAGGTATCGATGAACGATCGCACGCATAATCTTGACTATCAAATGATAGACGGGGGTCAGAATACAACTAAAGAGGTACAACCCAAAAGGACATACGATTTTCTGAGTTGTGGATGCACAGATTAGTATGTCGAACAAAGCTCAACATTTTTCTTCCGGATAACCCATGCGGGGAAGGTAGGACTGGCAGATTCACAATTATGAATGGAGAACTCCTCAAGAGTACTCTGATTGTGATCCTTCGGTTCAGTGAGGAACTTCTGCCATAAGCGGTTCATAGTATTTGGAAAAAGGAAATACCACGTACCTCGAGGACTAACGCAAAGGTTACTAATAACCTAAAGGAACTAGCAAACACTATCAACATGAGGTAAGTAGGGTGAGTCTTGGGTTCAAAACCCCGGAATAAAATACCTACTACTAAGTAGCATCACGGGATGCTTTCGAGAATGGTGGCGTAATCATCACATCGATACAAATCATGGCTAGATTACTAGATGATCCCCTAAGACACCTAGGGTCATAATAATAATTCCAACATATATATCGAGGCAATAGAATACCTCAACTCAGCAATTAGTGTGATTACCCTGGCCCAAAGGAACATCAAAACCAGAGGGAAAGGATTTGCAAGTGCATCAGACTATTTAGAAACCTGGGATGACTCGGACAGCATAACGGCTGTAAATGCTCAAAAAGATTTGAGACATCCTGCAAAATAGTGGCATGACCACTCAACATCACAATACCAAGGTTCTGAGGCCAGCTATGAACATACGGAAGTAGTAAAAACTGAATTGAGACTTGAAACTATCAATTCTACAGGTCTATGGATTAGTAGCACGTCATCCTGATAGATAGATGAGAAGGCCTAGTTCTTAATCCCCGTAGAAAAGAAGAGGATGACTCAGATCAGAAGGCCATGAGGTATAAGGAGTAAAAAGAGCCTTACGTTCCATCCCATAATCAATTCCCTTACATAACTAAAGCATTTCTAGACACAACTTCGACCAGGTTGGCTTGGTAATCCTACAGGCAACAAAGCTCGATACCAAAGCTGTCAGAACCCCGACTCAATGCCACATCGATCTAGCGTGTAACACCTCAAATCACTTTGCGGCCTCACGCACGGTATCCCCACGGTGTCGCCACCTTTGCCCGGGACCGCTTATGCCTTTTGGCACACGATATGATAGTGTCGCTAGCATCCATATGATAAGGAGCCCGGCTGACATGGCTAGTCGTAAACCCAAAGTGGCACAGACTTACAGGACAGCATCCATGACCCAAAGATCGAACGTGTCGGTCATCAGCGAGTAAGTTCCGGCTGTAGCACTGGCTAGCAGACTCGTAAACCGGCAGAAGGGCTAACAGACTCCGGTACTAACGCTGACATTTCCCGAGGGACAGACACAGAACGAAGAAGGACACATGCCGCCAGCCTAAGTGTTCCTGAGCAAGAGTAAGGTACCATGGCTCGGTGGAATCACTAGGAGACATTTCCCGGTAAGAGAGGCTACTAAAGATAAACAACTAGATAGTCAGATCCCACACATACCAAGCATTTCAATAACATACACACAATATGCTCGATATGTGCAAATACAACATGGCATCACAAACATGACTCTACGACTCAAGTATTTATTCAATAGGCTCCAAGGAGCGAGATATTACAAACATGGGTCTCATGACCCAACATTCAGAGCATACAAGTCAAGCACAAGCGGAAGCTAACATGTTTGAGTACAGACATCTACAAATGAAAAAGGCTTGAAAGCCTGACTATCTACCAGATCCTGCCGAGGGCACAAGATCGTAGCTGAGGTATCAAGCTAAACGTCGAAGTCCACGCGGAACTACTAGCGAGACCAAGGTCTCTCTGCAAAAACATAAAATAGGCAAACGTGAGTACAAATGTACCCAGCAAGACTTACATCAGAACTAACTACATATGCATCATTATCAATAAAGGGGATGGTGGAGTTTAACCGCAGCAAGCCAGCTTTGATTCGGTGGCTATCCTGAACTACGACTGCAAGGAACTCTTTTGAGGTGGCACACACGAGTCCACATATTCACCATATCAATACACCACTATGGATCCGCTCCCGTCTCCCTACAAGAACGCCATCCATAGCACTCACGCTTATCTTGCGTATTTTAGAGTATCCACTTTCACTTGTCTATGAACTGTCACAGCAACCCGTAAGTCCTTTACCACGGACACGGCTATTCAATAGATGATGTTAACCCCGCAGGGTGTACTTCTTCACACACGCTCACCACTTACCGCCGTTTACGACATGTACTCGGCAACCTTCAAGCGGAAGCCCAACGAGGTGTCGGCCACGACCTACCTAAACACTCAAGTCCCTAGTCCAGTTTATCGCCTATTCGGGTTCCATCCATGAGGAGATCCGGCCAAGTTTCGCCACAACCCCAAACGATGTGAGCAGGGTTCCCGAGACACCAAACGGGCGCCTGCAGACACGTGCCGCGTGCCTACCGCATCACAATCCACCCCTTACGGCCAACACAAGACGGCCTCCAAAGATACTACTAACACCGAAACTACTTGCAACTCCCGGACAGAGGACAAGGGTGATTAAGAAGTCGAGAGGGTCCATTGGTTTCGGGCCCAATGCGTGGTAGTAGCTGAATCATGGATCACAAACACGTAACTCAGCCTCGAGGACGGCTGCAATGAGACAACCCACCATGTACTCCTACATGGCCTCTCACCGCTACCTTTACCAAATCGTGTTCACACACTTAGCTCACACACACAAGAGGACATGTTCACACACCTCTTATTCATCCTCGATGAATCGACCCGACTCAACTCTAAGCAGTAGCAGTGCATGACAAACAAGCATGTATGAGTAGGCACCACAGGCTCAAACAACTCCTACTCATGCTAGTGGGTTTCATCTATTTTCCGTGGAATGACAGTCATGCAAAGGATAAGGGGTTCAGCTACCGCAGCAAGTAACAAATGATTCGTTGTTGTCCTAATGCAGTAAAAGAGAGCAGGAGCGAGAGAGTGGGATTGTATCGGAATGAACAAGGGGGTTTTGCTTGCCTGGCACTTCCGAAGATAATATAGCTCTTCATCAGTGTCATCGATCTCATCGTCGAAACCACGTCTATCGAGAGGGGACAGTTACCGGCAAATAAAGGGGGACACAATCAATGCAATGCAACAAATATGATGCATGATAATGTCATGGCAATATGCTGTTGATTGAGCTAATGCAACTAGCAGCAAGTTAAATGAAGTTGGTTTGAACCCTAGGTTCAAATTCAAACTCCATATGTGAAGGTTTAAATGCCATTAATATGATTTGTGCTAAACAGCAGCTGTAAGTTGTTCTAACATGCATGAAAATGATACAGATGGATAGATTGGATTTTTCTGATCATTTTTCATATATAATTTATTTCATTTGGAGTTACGGTTGAATTTCTATGAATTTTAGAAGTTTTGGTTATTTTCTGGAATTTCCTGTATAAAAATAAATCCAGAAAAGGATTTACTGCGTCAGCCTGATGTCAGCATAGCGTCATGCTGACCTCAGGTCAACAGACCTGGTCCAGGTCAAACCTGACCAGTGGGTCCAGGGTGTCAGTGCGATTAGTTTAGTTGAAATTTAATTAAAACTAAACCAGTTTAGTTAATGTGGTGGGCCTCACCGCCATCGACTCAACAGAGTCAACCAGGCCCACCCGTGGTCAAAGCAAAAGTCAGCTGCGCGGCGCTTAGTCACCGGCGAGCCTAACGCGGCGGCAGAGTGGTTTTAGCCGTGCCCGCCACTAAATGGGACGCGAAGGCATCAAAGTGGAGCCGGGACTACCCATGCTCTTGGTGGAGCCGGGCTGGGGTCGGGTTGCCGAGTTGGCGCCAAGAACGACCTAGGCGGCCGCCGGAGTTCGGTTGGAGACGGACTCGAGCTAGGGGGGCACAGTGAGGTTCGGGGAGTGCGCGGTTGGACTCACCGCAGCGTGGTGAGTGCGATGTACACCGAGTGGGGCCGGAGGATGGCTGGGAGCACGTCGGCGACGAGGTCCACGGCGGTGCGTGCGGGTGATCTTCGTGCGGTGGCTTCACGGCTCGGGGGCGGAAGAGAAAGGGTAGGAGGGGTAGCTAGGCTCACAGAGCGCTCGTAGAGGCCACCGGCGGGGTCGGGGACGAACTGAAACGGCGACGGCGTTGAAAGGGATCTCCGGCGACGGCGGACTCGGGCAAGTCGTCAAGGTGGTTTGTGGCACGCGAAGGCGGGCTCGCTAGCTCGACGAAGAGGATGGCGGCGGAGCTCCTGGACACGGCGAGATGGAGCACGGACGACGGGGAGCGCGGCACGATGATGGGGCGGCGGTGGTGGCGCGGCCATGGCCGGGAAGCGCGAGGGGAGGAGCCGAGAGGAGAGGAGATGTCCGAGGGTTCGGGAGAGAGGGACGCGATCCACGCTATGGGCCGGACGAGGGAGCGCGAGGCAATGACCAGTGTCGTGGCACCCATGCGGTGCTCGTTGTCGAGCACTGCACTGCTCTGGCCGAGCCAAGCAGCTTGCATTGGCGCTGCAATGGCCTGGCCGGCAGGGCCGCTAGTGAGGCCGTAAGTGATGTAGGTTTTCTGCTCTGCTTTATTTTCTGCTCTGCTTTCTATTATTCTCAAATTTAGGGCTTTATTAAAATGCGAGGGCATTACCAAAAATCATGAAATCGCTTCCATGTCACTGTTTGGAATATTTCCAACAAGAAACATTTCAGTTTGAGATTATTTGAGCATTTAAAATATTATTAGCAATTAAATGCCCAAATGCAAATACTATATAATTTAATTCAAAAATCCAGGGATAGCCTATAAATATGTTCATCATTTTTGGAAGAGGTTTTCACCTTTAACAGAAATCATGAACATTTCCAAAGGGGCATTCTGGGTTATTGAAAATATTTTTATTGAACCTAGTTAAATTTCATTTGGTGCTAGGGTTTCAACAATCCCCATTTTAGGTTTAAATGAAATTTAAACATGATGCAACACTCTAATGCATGCACTAGGCATTGTCAGAACTAGGGATGTGACACCGGCAAAGAAACATAGCGCCCGTGGAACACAAATCTTCTTCGAAGATTTTACAGTTGATGCAGTATGTATCGCACTACCCCCCTTTTGTATTAAAGTACTAAGACCTTAGGCCCCCCGAGACGAGCTCGGGACCGCTTTTTGTTGTCTCAGATGATAAGAATCACGCTTCCGAATATGCTACTATTTTTTATCATACCGTCTGGCACCGGGTCCGACTAGTCGGCCCGGGGACTTGCCGTCTTGCGCTATGAAATGTTTCCTGCAGTCGGACAAGTAATGTGTTGCGCTCAAGCCGTCTCCTGTCGAAAGCCGCAGCTCGCAGAGCGACTGCTGGTAGGCAGAGAACAAGCAAGAACGAGCGCACGCATGAAAAAATGGCTAAGGACCTAAAAATTTACGCATAGCTCAAGACGGCTACCAGCCTCCCTCCGCAGAGCCGACTCATGAGTAGTTGGCTCGCTGTCTTAACCTTTATCAAAGACGGCCGACTCTTGGATAGTCGGCCTATCGCTTTCTAGCCGACTTGCTAAAGAATCTCTAAACAGTTATACTTGTCTTCCGGCAGCTAAGACTTGACCTAGCGACATTCCACAGAGCGGTTGTCCAGCCGGCAAGGCGGCGACTAAGGGAAGACGGCAAAGGAAAAAGCCTAAGGAGCAATAAGCAAGGAAAGGCGGAAATCGGATGAATATTTACATAGGCCCTGGTCAATTTTCGAATAGAAATTGTGGATACACCCATGGGTGGAATTGTTCGAACCTAACAAGTCTTTCAAAAGATTACTAAAGATGATAAACAGAGGCGAAAAAGCAGTCTAGGAGGCGGCTCGGGCCGAGGATCGGAGGTGACGGCGGTGTCGGGTGCCGGGCGCGTCGGCCGGGCGGTTCAGCTTGTCGCCTCGTGGCGATCGCTTTGTCTCCGCTGCTCGCTCTTTGGGAGGCGCGATCGGCCGAGGCTGGCCGCCGCTGCCTTTCTTGCGCCTCCTCCTCGCCTCCGTCCTCCGCCTCGCCCTCCTCCTCGGCGCTGAAGTCGATCACCTCCGCCGAAGTTCGCTATACTCGGGTTCATCTCAACTAGTCGGCGGCACATCTCGCCGCCTTCAGCCCGCCGCACGAAGACGTTGGTGTCCGTGTACTCGGTGATGGCCGCCCAGGCTCGACAAGAGCGCCCATGGCCTCCAGCTCGGCTGGGCCTCTCGACCGAACGCTGCCAGCGGTCCAGTCCAGCCTCGATACCACGCTTGATTTAACTCCAAGGCTCGGGCGTGTTCGCCCGGCCGAGGAGCCCTTCCAAGCCTCGAGACGGCCGGCGGCGATTTCCAACCGGTCGGCGGTCGATCAAGGTGCGCAGAGCCGGCATGTCGGGCCTGGCGGCAACCGCCGGGCACCGCAAGACGCCGAAGCCGGCGCAGCAGCCGGTGAGCCGGACGAAGACGGGCCCCAATGCTCAGGAGCTGCTTGTCAATGGTTCGGGGGGCATTGGCGGCAATCACCTCACCCTTCGCCCTTCGCGCCTCCCGAGCAGCCTCGATGGCCAGAGGGACCGCCTGTGAATGACCAGGAAAGAAGTCTGCCAAAACAAAAAAGAAGAAAGTCGGAAAATCAGAAGTCGGCCCGATACATAGTTGGAAGCCCAAAGAAACGAAAGGGACTTACCATCAACGATGTCCTCGAGCTCGTGGTAGCCAGAGGTTAGCATCGCCTCCCTATCAGTCCAGGCGGAGCGCTCGATCTCGAACTCGGCCATGAGGGCGGCCTCCCGCGTCTTGGCCTCGTCCTGCGCCTTCTGGAGCAGCTCCTCCTACTCGGCTAGCTGTGCCGCCAGCAGGTCACGCTCTTTGGCGAGCCTGCCGCACTCCTCCTCCTTGGCATGCCGAGCTGTGTTGGCCTCGCCTAGCTGGTTCTGAAGGGCGGCGTTGGCACCTGAAGAACGAAGGAAGAAACAAGAAAGTCATCAGTAAATTAGATCGCTGGGGAGATCTGACCCGACTACTCAGCAGTCGGCCCGAATCTCGGGGACTACAGCCCGCGGGTGCGCTAGCGCGCCCCCGCAAAGAAGGAAGAAAAGAGCTCACCCCGGCTTTCCGCCAAGTCGGCGGTCCGCTTGTTCAGCTCCTCGACATTGCGGTTGAAGGCAGTGGCGCGGAGGTTATGATACTCCTACAAAAAGCCGACAAAGGCAAAATTAGTATTCGAACTGCCAGAGGAGTTCAACCGCCGCCAGCAGCCGCCGAACTCGGGATTACACCCGGTGGGTGCTGCCGCCTCACATAGGAAGACAGGAATCAGAAAGAAGAAGGAAACTTACTCGGACGGATGTCCGCACGGCCAGATGCGCCCTGGTGCAGACTTGGAGGGCGTCGCTGCTGCGCAGCTTCGCCTGGACATCCAGGAGCGCTTGGTTCAGCGGGCCGGTGCCACCTCCGCAAGAACCACCGGTGGGCGCTGCATCGAGGCCTCGACGTCCAGACTCGCCGAGCTGGCAGTGCCGGTCTCCCGAGCTCGCGGCGCCGAGGTCGTCCTCTCAAGCCGGCGGCGCGCCGGCGCGGCAACTTGAAGAAGCAGCCACGCTTCGGCCTCGTTCGTGATCGGCGGATCCAACGGGCCCACCGGCTGTTTGCCGTGCGGCCTCCCAGACCGTGGCGGAGGCGGCGTGAGGGTGTCCGAGCCTGAAGCCTCGCCGCCCTCCTCCACGAGGGGGTTCTCGGTGCCGACCTCTCCGGTCTGCCCCGTGAACTACGGAGCCGGCGGCGCCGACGACAACGGAGGAATGAGCATCGCCGATCGGCGACGCGCGGCCTCCTCAGCGCGCCGCTTCACCGCGGCGGCGGCTTCGGCCTCATCCAGCTTCTTCTAAGCGTTGGTGGCCGCCTTCTTGGCCTGTGCCTTCTCCAGGCGGTCGGCCTCCTCCTCGTCGCGCTTCTCCCGCGCGTTCCGCTCCGTCGCCTCCCGCAGGTCGGCTGCGGGATCGACCCGCCAGGTGTTGGCGGACGTCTCTACCGACCCCATGATAGAGGGGACGGCGACTCTCTCAAGGGAGAGGGGGCTCTGGAGAAGAATGGAGGGAAAATCAAAGAAGACTCGAACAAAGATCCAACAAAGAAAATGAAAGAGCGTAAAGACTTACGAGGAAACTAACGGCGGCCTTCTCACTTCCCTTCGGAAGCGGTTGGCCTTCGCGGCCGCCTCCTCCCGTTTGGTCGCGGCGGCCGCCCCCTTGAACTTCTTCGGCTTGTTGCCGGGCGCGCTCGGTCCGGCGTGACGCCTCTTCGCGCCGCCTTGGCCGGAGTGGCCGGCCCTCGGCTGGTGGCGCGGGACGAGTTCCACGTCGGCGTCGTCTTCGGGCCAGTCGGCGAAGGTGGCCGACGGCCTAAAGCCGTCGTCTGCCCCTTCTCCGCCGCCTTCGGCGTCGGCCTCCAGTGCCGCCGCCCCCAAGTCGGGGTCGTCGACATCGCTCTTCGAGCGGTCTGGGACGTAGTCGCGGGACTCTCGCGTGGCGCCGGCTGCGGGCTCCATGAGGGGGTTCTTCCCAGAAGAGACCAACAAGAATTAGAAGCCGGAGTCGGCCGCAAAGAAAACAAAACTACGTAAAGATGCGACTTACCACTGGAGGGGGGTTGTCGCGCGAGTATGGCTCCTTGCCGAACTGCCAGTCCTCCGTGAACTCGTAGTGCGCGATGTGGTTCACCAAGTTCGCCACCTTCCTGCGGGGCATCTCCTTGGTGCACAGCCGACTCGGGTCGTGGCGGCCGCTCATCTGACAGATGTGGTGAGGCCGGCCTTGGAGTGGGAGGACGCGGCGCGCCATGAAGGCGGCCAGAAGGTCGGATCCGACGAGGCCCTCCGACTGCAGCAGGACTCGGAGTCGCGCTACGGCGGCGGCTCCAGAGGGAGTCAGCAACCTGGACCGGTGAGACCAACTGGAAAGCCTCCCAGTCAGGGGGGCCGGGCTGAAGGGCGGCAGGTTGACCCAGTCGCCGTCGGTGGAGAGGTTCTTCACGTAGAAGTAGGAGCGCTGCCACATCTTCACCGACTTTATCGGCGAGATGGGAGGAAAGGGGTTGTCGACCGTCGTCGCGCCAAGACCGCGATGTAGGTGCCAGACCGAGCCGGGCGTGCCGGGCGGCTTATGCATCTCAAGCTTCGAAGAAAAGAATTCTCCCCACAACTCGAGGGTGGGGAGAACGCCGAGGAAGCCTTCACACAGAGTGGCGAAGGCGTAGAGCAGCACCACCGCATTTGGCGTAAGGTGGTGTGGTTGGAGGCTGTGGAACTCCAGGAACGAGCGGAAGAACCCGCTCGCCGGCAGCCCCAAGCCGCGCATGAAGTGCGAGCGGAAGACGACCCGCTCGCCCTCCTCCGGCGTGGGCCTGGTCTCTCCCGCCGGCGCAGGGCGGGCGTGCACGAGGTCCGCGCTGGGGAGACGGCGGGTCCGGCGGAGGAACTCGATATGTTCCGCCTCCACATCCGAACCGTCCCACACGCCGGAGCATGTGGTGGGGGCCGCGGCGGAGGAAGAGCTCATCGCCGTGGTGTGAGGTGCTTTTGCTCGCAGCGGAGGAAGAAGAGAAGGCAGGAGAGTGGGGGAGAGGATGCCCGTGCGGTGCCGTCCCGCCCTCGCTTATTTATAGCCCCTGTGGCCGAGGAGCCGAGGGGCGGGCGGATTAATCGCGACGGCCCACGCCGCCCACTTATTTACTCCCACGGGTTATCGCACGCAGTAACGACGCGGGGAAGCCAACCGTCATGACCACAGCGGATCCGCTCGATGCCGAGGCGTGGTAGTGGCGGGCCTCACCGACGACCCGCCCTGCCAAGGCAGGTGAGCAGACTATCCCCCCACGTGGCGCCATGCGATAGGACCGCCTCGATGGCAGCAGGGAAGCGTATCCAATACGCCGCCTGATTTCCCGCCACGACTTACCAACGGCGACCCCTCTCGAGCAAATCCGACTTCAGCGAGTCGGCCCAAAAGAAGACAACGATCGAATCTCAGAGTCTGCGTGGGGAAGTTTGAAACTGTTGATGCCCCACGAGGCGGCGTCCGCAGGGCTTCACCAGCTTCGGGGACTACTGTCGGAGTAATGGGCCACGGGTAGGCTGACCCGGGATCCTAGATCTTTCAAGACATCGGGGCAGGCCGCGCCCCTTCAGCCGAGTCCCAGCTGGCGACCTCCAGAGAGGCCGAGTCCCAGCTGGCGACCTCCAGAGAGGCCGAGTCCCAGATGGCGATCTCCAGAGAGGCCGAGTCCCAGATGGCGATATCCGGAGAAGCTGGGTCCCCGATGACGACTCCAAGGCAAGCCGACTCCAAGCTAGCGACCTCGAGAGAGGCGGACTATGGGAGTCGGCCCGCGACGCTTCACAAAGCCCGATGCGGGGTACGGTCACGACGTGGCCGTCCCCTACCTATGAGGGACCGCATGGCTACAAGGAGCCAGACGCTGTAAGATCTCCAACGAGGTGTGACATCGCTGCCATGCCCGCCTGACCTCACACCACGGCGCGACACACTGCTGTGCCACGACGCCGCCTGACGCCCAAAGACCATGGGGCCGCTGTCGATGGGTGGACCGGCGGCGCCAGAGCGCTGAAGACGGCCTCGGGGAGTCGGCCTCCCGAGTCGGCCGCCTCCCTCCAGGCCCCATGAGCGCTAACTGATTGATGGGGAATGGCGGCGGTGATCGTCCGACAGACGGTGGCATCTTGCCATGACCCAATGACCAAGCTCGTCATCGAGCGCCAAGACAATGTTCTGCCTGTCCACGGGACCCACCAGTCGGCGGGCCCTAGAAGCCGGCAGGAAGGACAGCGGCATGAGAGACAGACGGCTGGGACCCGCGCCCAGCCGGATTACCATTGTACCCCCGGGGAGTAGGCCTATATAAACCCCCGGGGCGCCCATGCAAAGGGTTCGGACCTTGATAGAGATAGACCGCATAACACAGGAAGGAGAGAACTAGCCTTGTTCTCCCCTGCCTCTCGATACAGCTCTAGGAGCACCATTGTAGCCACTTTGCTTGAGTGATCATGCGGAGACCCCGCAGAGCAGCAGTAGGGGTGTTATCTCCCGGAGAGCCCCGAAGCTGGGTAAGATTCGCCGGCGTGCATGTCTACGCCTTATCCCGTTTCCAGGCACCGGCGACGTTCTACTCGCCCCCACCACGATAAGCCATCCGTTGGCATATGTCGCACCCAACCCCCGACAGGTGATTTATCTTTTTTAGTCAACGTAGTATGAATAATATGTTGTGGGAGGCACCCATGAAGCTTATGTGGCTTGGTTGCATGGCTACGAAAGGTTAGAGAAAATTAAATATATAATGTGTTTAGAGTGTGAGGGAGTCCTGGACTAGGGGGTGTCCAGACAGCCGGACTATCATTATCCGCCGGACTCCAAGACTACGAAGATACAAGATTGAAGACTCCGTCCCGTGTCCGGATGGGACTTTCCTTGGCGCTAAGGCAAGCTTGGCAACTGGATATGTAGATCTCCTACCATTGTAACCGACTGTAACCCTAGCCTCCTCCTGTCTATATAAACCGGAGGGCTTTAGTCCATAGGACAACATACATTACAACAATCATACCATAGGCTAGCTTCTAGGGTTTAGCCTCCTTGATCTCGTGGTAGATCTACTCTTGTACTACCTATATCATCAATATTAATCAAGCAGACATAGGGTTTTACCTCCATCGAGAGGGCCCAACTCAGGTAAAAACATCGTGTCCCTCGCCTCCTGTTACCATCCGCCTAGACGCACAGCTTGGGACCCCTACCCGAGATCCGCCGGTTTTGACACCGACATTGGTGCTTTCATTGAGAGTTCCTCCAGATCGCCACCGATAGGCTTGATGGCATCTTCAACCAACGACGCTGTCCGTGGTGAGACTTTTCTCCCGGACAGATCTTCAGATTCGGCGGCCGCGATCGCGGGCCAATTCACTTGGCCATCCGAGGAGATCGAAGCTACGCCTTGGCCGCCAGTCGATTCGGAAGCTTGAACTTCACGGCCGATGTCCGCGGAGACTTGATATTCGACGGACTCGAGCCACAAACCGAAGCGCGCCAGACTTTGTGACGATAGGCATGATCTAGCTCGCCACCGAACAAAGGCCTTGGTGGCCGCGGATCCGCTTCGCCATTAACCCGGAGCCGATCGCCTAGATCGAGGGCCGGTGGATAGACGCCGCCACAGGGGCTTCAATATCCACGGCGATGGAGCCAACACCGATCTTGTCCCTCGCGAAACTCGTGATTCCGAGGCGCCGACTCGACGGACTCAACCTCCCGAACCTCCGCCAATCGATCCGGATTGGGCATCGGTTATGGAATTCACCGCCGCGGACATCTTTCAATACTCGCCTTTTGGCGATATCCTGAATTCACTAAAACATCTCTCGTTATCAGGAGAGTCCTGGCCGGACTATGGCCAGGATGGTTGGAGTACGGACGACGAAGAAATTCAGAGCCCACCCACCACTCACTTTGTAGCCACTGTCGACAACCTAACTGACATGCTAGATTATGACTCCGAAGACATCGACGGAATGGATGACGATGCCGGAGACGAACAAAAAACAGAGCATATAAAGCACGGGAGGACCACCTCGTCACATGACATATATATGGTGGACACCCCAAAGGAGAGCGATAACGAGGACCAACGAGCCGCATCAGAAGATGACCCCGCCGATAAACGACCAAAACGGGGCGCAGACATCGCCCTAAATCCCGCCTCGATGACAACAACGCTCCCAAGGAGCCCGCAATACGGTAGGTGTCACAAGTGGACGACGAACATGCAAATAAGCAACCGTCCGAACATGACGAGTCAGATAATCAGTCCAGGCCCGGTGAAAATAATAGTCCGGACGACCTCATGCCGGACACGCCGCTGGAGAGCAAGAACCTTTGGAAAGGACTCGTCAGTACTGCAAGAAGCCTGAAGAAGGAAAAACGGAGGCTCAAAACAGCGGAAGACACACTCAGAATGAGATGGAGCAAAGTGCTCAAAACCGCAGATAAGTACGGCAATGGCCACCAATCAAAGAGCTACCCGGCGCAAGTCGTTATCGAATTGACGAGGAGGCCATAGAGCCCACCGTCCAAAAATAAAGGGGCCTCTGGTTGGATAGACGGCGATGACAGACAAATTATGACAGCGGCGCCACACATAAATCCACCAACGAACTTGAAGGATAGATGGCCCAGCCAGGTCCATTTACGGCCAAAGGAGAAGGCCCCAAGAAGCAAGGTAACACGTCAAGTGTCCGGCGATAGCGCACACACAAATACAGGGCGCCAGACACCCACTATGTTTCACCGATGAGGTGCTGGACCATGAATTCCCAAAGAGGATTTAAACCCATCAACATAGAGGCCTCACGATGGAACAATGCACTCGGAGTCTCGATAGAAGATTATATACTACATATACATATGGCCAGAGGAGACGATGTCCACGCCATAAAATACCTACCCCTCAAGCTCAAAGGGCCAGCCCGTCATTGGCTTAAAAGCCTCCCAGAAAACACTGTTGGAAGTTGGGAAGATCTCGAGGACGCGTTTAGAGCAAATTTTCAAGGGACTTATGTCGGTCCTCCGGATGCAGATGATCTAAGTCATATAACTCAACAGCCCGGAGAGTCAGCATGAAATTTCGAATAGATTCCTTACCAAAAGAACCAAATAGTCGATCGTCCGGACGCCAAGCCTTAGCAGCTTTCAAAGACAATGTCCGAGACGAATGGCTCGCCAGCACCTCGGTCAAGAGAAACCGAGGACAATGTCCGCACTAACAAGCCTCATGACCTGCTTCGTGTGGAGAGGATAGCTGGTTAGCAAGATGCAGCACCAATGGACCCAAGTACATCCGAGATAAGAGATGGAAAGCAGAAAATCACGGCGCAGAAAAAGAGCAGCGCCGAATAAAGAGAAAAGCCCAAAGAGCACGGCAATCAACGCCGGATTCAAAAGCTCATGCCCAATAATAAAACACAACCTCTTAAGGATGACAAAGGACGAATTGTCCAACTTAAACAAGATTTTGGGTCGGATATGTCAAATCCACAAGACTTCTAAGGCTCGCAAATCACACCCACGAGGATTGTTGGGTTTTAAACAGTCCGCCGACTAAATGCCGAACACAAGGCTCGACGCGTCAAGCAAAGAAGATAAACCCCACCAGCAAAGCACCGAAAACAAAAGACTTTCCCACAAGGGGTCAAAGCAAGAAACTCACTTCATGCGATAATACGGAAAAATAGTGCGGCACTTTCTAAAAGAGCTTCGCGGTCCAACCCAAGAGACCGTAGAGATTGGATATCAAAACCAATCACTTTCACCACCGGACTATTCCGAAGCGTCAAATGCGGACGGACTCTCGATATTGAATCCCATAATAGACGGATTACAATTTACTAATGTCCTAATGGACGGAGGCAGCGACTTAAACCTGCTGTATTCAAAAACAATCCGTAGGATGGGGATAAACCCTGCTAAAATCCGACACAGCCGCAGTTCCTTCAAAGGAGTGACGCCAGGCCCTTACGCCAAGTGCACAGGCTCCATATTACTAGAAGTTGTGTTCGGATCGCCTAACAATTTTCGACGAGAAAAATTAATTTTTCGTATCCTCCCATTTGAAAGTGAATATCAAGCACTCTTGGGACGAAAGGCTTTTGTCCGCTTCAACGCCATACCGCATTACGCGTCTCTTACACTCAAGATGCTCGGTCCGCGTGGCGTCATTTTAGCGCGAGGGTCACTTAAAGACCCGGACTCGGATAGACGAATCCGCTTCAGAGGCTAGGGCTCCTAGCCGCATACCCCTTCACAGGGGGCTGCGCGCACAAACAACCGCGGGTTCATACAAACCCTGCTTTAATTATTTATATTTCTTATTTTACACATATTTTTCACACGAATTGTTTTTAAAACTAAACCTTGCTCTCTTTCTACAGATGAACAACGTGCATACCCGTCCAGGATAACGGCGCAACGGAGGCACAGGCGCAGACGTGTAGTAGGGACCCGTTGTGAGGATTCTTTTCAGATTAAGACCTGCGTAAACCTTTTTTATCGCTCTTGTTGTTATTCTCCTTGGTTTCTTCCTATAGCCAAAGCGAGCTCGACGCTTTGGCATCGGCCGCTGTCGAAGACCATGCCCGCACACGACACAAGGGGCTTAGGGCATCGTTCGCCCATTATTATAAAGACCGAACACCTTAGGGAGTGTTCGCGCCTCGAAGTTAGGCATTATATGCATCAGCTCGAATCATGTCTTTGGTCAAATGTTGGGTTTGCCCGGCTCCGTGTTTTGCTGCCTTACGCTCAGATCATCGCTAACGCGCACCAGGAGAACTATCGCGATTGTGCCCCGCCGGCCGGGCGAGCACCTCAAGAGAGAAAGCCAAAACCGATCATCATGATACAATGAGAGACCGGTCAACCACTCGATCGACTATCGGAATGTTTAGAATTTCGCTGACGAAGGACCGCTTTCGGTCAGCACATACGCCCGACTTCGAGAAGGGCGATGCCACCAGGGGCTATATCGTAGCCCCACCCTCGAGCTCCATCGCTAAGTGAAAGTGATAAAGCATTATAGTCCGGATTGCCTCGTTAAGCTACGCCACCACCTCCTTATAACAGACCGAGACGCCGGATTAAAGTGTGAAAACGCTATTTTTATAACACCCCGCACCTTGTGCGTGGGGGCTGAAGCGTAAGACCGCCATCTTTCAAGTTATACAAAAGTATACGTGACGGCGCAAGCAGAGAAGTTTTACTACTTGGGACGATAAGTATAAAAAGCGGTTATAACATAATCATCGATTTATAAGATAATACGCTCATTTGAACGTGATATTTTTCGAGCATCGCGACTTATTACACGAGCGCCACGCATAACTTCCCCGCGTAGTGCTCGGCAGGAGCCGGCTTTCATCCGAACCTGGCGGCAACAGCGGTGGCATCCATCTCCGGACAATGCGCCTTCACACGGCAAGAGCCATCCGCTACCGATGCAGCCGACCGCTTCATCTCCTTTATATGCGGCACCGCCCAAGGAATTGCTGCAGAAGTCAAGTAGCTCGTCGCTTTGGACCTCTCGCCGCACATGGGCCACGATGTCGATCATGGCAAGTCCGGACAATCTATTTAGCTCGCCCATTCGCCAACCGTCTGTCACAACGGAAGTGAGCGATCCGGACTGTGGAATTGAGACCAATATAGCTCTTCCGTCTCGTGATCCTCCTGGCTCCGGAAGTGCTTAACGACATCAGCCGCACTTGCAGCTAAGTCCATATACGGATCCTCCGGACTCCACAAACCGCCAAATTGAGCATACTTTCCATCCATAAACCGGCGATGCAGCGAGAAAAGGCTTGCCACCACGATATCTCCGCCGGGCGCAGTTCCTCCTTCATAGCCCGCATTGCAGAGCGAGCATCCTTGGCTTCGCGGTGGCCTTCTTCAGGTCTTCACACTCGATAAGCGCCTTTTCAAGAGCCTCATTGCGGTCGGCAGCATCCTTTACTTTCATGGCCAATTGGCCACCTCGCCTCGCTTAGGCAAAGGCGCAGCCCTTTCGGCTTTCAACTCCTCGGCGCCCTCGAGGCAGCCGCGTCACTCCTTCGGGCTTGCTCCTTAGCTCGAGCAAGTTCGCCCAAGGCTCTCCACAAAGCAGCAGCACCGCTCAGTACTATAGCATATAATCTATCGAGGAGGGCTTCAATTCTTAATAAAGCGATCGGAGAACTCTTTTACCTTGCGACTCGCCAAGACGCTTGTTGACAAGTGCGATGTCCGCATCTGCCAAGTCAAGTTGACGATTTAATTCGGCAAACTCACTAGTCCGGCTAGCCCCCGGACTATCCGCCACCTGCATAGGAACGACGGAATTCATTACTTTAGATTTCGATCCTCGAGACGCCGTCGCTTCCGACAACCTCTCGAGTCTCGTGGGCTACTATCTATACAGAGCGCATTTTATGTGCGAAACTGTTAAAAGACAAAAGGGTGCGCATTCTCGATACCTCAAATCCCGCCAAAGAAACTCATGGCGGCATTGTGCAATCCGCTCTCGGCGGATTTAAATCCTTCAATCACCATACGATCAACGCACGGTGATCTTCAAACGGACGCCTCTCAAGCAGATTCTTCGCCTCCCGTCCGGATACTAGTGGGTGCCGAATTCTCGCCCCTCCGACTCGGGATACCTCCGTGACGATATTTCAGCTTGCCCGCTTTATCGGACGGGCGCGCAGACGGAGGCGTTTCGCTCTCTATCATCTCTCGAAGAAGGTCCTCAAGATGAATTCATCGAGAAGGCTGCAGATCTGAACTGCAGATAAATATTTCGTTACCCATGAAGCACAAATGAAGGTATTTCCTTACTAATTAACTCCTCTTTCATACTCACGGCTCACTGGAGGCTGATCCTTTGGCGATGATTGTGCGTCCAGATTCTCTCCGGACGCCGGACCCCCGGTGAAGATCTCTTCCCACGCTTAGGGCTTTGGCCTCCGGATCTTCGAAGCGGTCCTCTTCTCCCCAAGGAGGGTTCTTGGTTCCCTTCTTGATCGCCTTTGGGCGAAATATTAGCTCCTCTATTTTCCCGTCGCCCCTTCTGTGGGCGCAACCTCCAACATTCTCGACTAGCACGGGCTCCAAGGCGGTCTCGGGGGGGCCGACACCTTATCAGCCTTGATCGCGCCACCCATGCCTCAGAAGAACAAGGGGTCAAGGCTAACTTTAGAAAGGCATATAAACAGAATGTCCGGACTCGAGCTATTTACCCGAGTATCCGGGCGATCGCGCTTAGGCCTGCGTCCTCGGCTAAATCCGACACGCCACCGCGGTCCAAGAACAACTTGTACATCTCCACGGGTGTCGCACCCATAAAGTGTTGGAGAATCCAAGGTCCCTCCGGTTGAACTCCCATAGACGGAGAGGACGGCGCTTGCGGGCGTAAGATGCTTGATTAGCATAACTCGCATCACCTTGATCAGTCGATCTCCTCGCTTGGAGGTCTCGAATCCGCCCTGCGCAAGAGGGCACGTCTTCAGACGCCCCAATTGAGCCCTTGGTCGACCCACGACATTAGTTGGCGGAGGTCCCGGCGGAATGAAGGCGGCGGCTTTTTGCTCGCCGCCCTTCGAGCGGTGATGTAGAACCACTCCTGCTGCCACGATCTGAGTTCCTCTTGAAGGAACCATCGGACCACGGGCATCGGCCTTTTGCTTATGGTCGCCCGCCGCCTCGCTTGACACCCCGATCATCTTCGACTCCACCTTGAAGGTCTTCACCACAGGCGAAGTGGGGAGTGACGCGGAGGAAGGCTTCGCAGATGATAATGAATGCGGAGATATGGAGGATGGACTCCGAAGCCAAGTCGTGAAAGTCCAGCCCATAGTAGAACAGGAGCCCTCTCACGAAGGGGTCCGTCGGGAAGCCTAAACCCGGACGGAGGTGGGATACTGAAGACGTATTCACCGGGCTCGAGGGAGGGCACGGCCTGCCCTTGGGCAGCAACCTGTCTGCGAAACCTCGAGGCTGCGTACTTGGCTTCACGAACTTCAATATGTCCTCCGTGATGAGGAGGAGGGCATCCACCGCCCCGGAGGTCGGAGCGGACATGGTTGAGGATCCGCGCCAATCTGAGGCTCGGGTGTTGGAACTGGGAGCGGGGAAGAGATTCGATGTGAGATTGAAGAACAAGGACGAGCCTTGGTCCTCTTATAAAGGGGACGAAATACCAAGGGCCGTCTCCGCAACCGTTTGGGATTCGCCTTCGATAGAGGAGGCGTGGCGACGGGAACGGTTGGGTTACCCACGCACGTATTGATGGGAATTCCGGAATAAAGGGGACATGATCTCTGCTTCGACAAGACGTGCCAAGGAAACCGCTTCGCTAAACGTGCTGAGGTGGTATAGTAAAAAATGATTCAAAACAGTGGCTTGGTAGCGGCGTAATGTCTCGCCGCGTAATACGTCAGCAGATTGAAGGGATATACATTTTATTCTCTCTACGGTGGAATGTGGAATTTATCTTGCAGAGCCGGACACTATCCTGGTGTTCATGATCTTCTCTGGATTATTCGAGGAAGGAACCCGCCTTGCAATGCCGAACATTATGCGCGCTGGACTTATCGTCATTGAAGCCTGGTTCAGGGGCTACTGAGGGAGTCCTGGACTAGGGGGTGTCCAGACAGCCGGACTATCATTATCCGCCGGACTCCAAGACTACGAAGATACAAGATTGAAGACTCCGTCCCGTGTCCGGATGGGACTTTCCTAGGCGTGGAAGGCAAGCTTGGCAATACGGATATGTAGACCTCCTACCATTGTAACCGACTCTGTGTAACCCTAGCCTCCTCTGGTGTCTATATAAACCGGAGGGCTTTAGTCCGTAGGACAACATACATTACAACAATCATACCATAGGCTAGCTTCTAGGGTTTAGCCTCCTTGAGCTCGTGGTAGATCTACTCTTGTACTACCCATACCATCAATATTAATCAAGCGGGACGAGGGTTTTACCTCCATCGAGAGGGCCCAACACAGGTAAAAACATCGTGTCCCTCGTCTCCTGTTACCATCCGCCTAGACGCACAGTTCGGGACCCCCTACCTGAGATCCGCCGGTTTTGACACCGACAGAGTGCATTCCACTAAATAGATATACTTTGGATCCATTGCAATGCATGGGCCGACACATCTATACCCCTTCTAGCAAGATGCCCATGCGGTGCATGGAACATCAAGATGCACTTATATGAGTAGTTTATCTTGTGAGAGAAAAGGATGAACGAGGAAAGGACTTATTTGCAAATGTGGAGAGGGGTGCGGGTATCTTTTTGCAAAATTGCAATAGTTTCCTTCCTATCCATCAGATATAAATCGGATGGCATATCACTACTAGGGAAAACCTTATACATAGAAATTTAGCAGTAGCGCGGGTCAAAAAAGGGCGCTAGTGCTAGATAGCAGTAGTGCGTGAGCAAAAACGGCGCTACAGATAAAATTGTAGCAGTAGCGCGTGCACGTATAAAAGCGCTACTACTAATATACCCACTGCTAAGACGATAGGCTACGCATAACAGTAGCGGGCTTGGAAGAAGCGCACTCATCGCTAGGAATAAGTAGTAGCGCTTCCTCTCTAAAAGCGCCATCGCTAATGGAAATAAAATAAAATGAAAAACAAATAGAAAAGTAAATGAAAATGAAAGAAATAGAAAAAGGAGAAAGGAAAAAAATAAAATTTAAAGCAAAATAAATGAAAAAGCAAAAAAAGGAGAAAGGCATAGCAGTAGCGTTTGTTCGTAAGAGGCGCTATAGCTGATATAGCTGCAACGCGTTTCCTAGACCCCCCAAAGAAACAGAAAAGGAAATAAGAAAATGGAAGGAAATTACATAGCTATAACAGCAGCACGTTTTGCTAGAACCGCTATAGCTACCTTAGCTATAGCGCTTTTTGCGAAACGCGCTACCGCTAAGTTTGACTTAACCCAAAAACTGTTTTCCCCCGGCCACACTCCCCCAAATCCCTCGACCCACCCCGCTGCCGTCTCCCCGATTCACCGTCGCCCCACTTCGCCGCCGTCTCCAGTCGACGTCGACGCCCCCGGAGCCACCAGAGCCGTGCGCCGTCGATGCCACCGGAGCCGCCCCCAACGCCACGGAGCCGCGCGGGTTCATCAACGCCACCAGAGCCGCCGTCGACGCCACCGGATCCTCCCTCGCCACAACTGCCTCCCTCACCATCACCGGAGATGCCCCTGCCTCCCTCGCCACCACTGCCTTCCTCGCCACCACCGGAGCCATCCTCTGTAAGCCCCCACCCCTCCTCTCTCTCTCTCTCATGCATACATAGCACAAACACTGGACAGAGAACCTAGGTTAACTATTTTAATTAGGTTAATTACCTAGGTTAGTGCAAAACAATTTTTAGGGCTTTGATAGAGAACTGGTTAGGTTAACTAGTTTAATTAGGTTAATTATCTAGGTTAGTACAAAAATTTAGTTAGGGCCTTGACAGAGAACTAGTTAGGTTAACTAGTTTAATTAGGTTAATTATCTAGGTTAGTGCAAAAATTTATTTAGGGCTTTGACAGAGAACTAGCTACGTTAACTAGTTTAATTAGGTTAATTATCTAGGTAAACTAGGTTAACTAACTAAGTTAAATAGGCAGGTTAATTAGGTTCGTTAGATTAACAAGCTAGGTTAAGTAGGTTGGCTAGGTTAGAGCAAAATTTTATTTTAGAGCATTAGGTCAGAAGGGTTAGAGAAATGGAGTTCCTTTACAATTTAATTGGGTTCTGTCCTAGGGTGAGAAGGGTTAGAGAAAATAATGTGTGTGTGTGTGTGAGGAATAGCTAGATCAACATAATCTGGGTTCTGTCCTAGGCAGAGAAGTGTTTAGTGAGGTCATTTTGTGAACGTTTTTGATTTTTGAAAAGACCACTATTTTTCAAGGAAAAGAATTTAGGCAAGTTTTATTTTAAAGATGATACTTTCCTAAACTTTTATTGTTGATTATATCTTTTCATTGAAGTGGTCATGTTATTTCTTTTCATTGAAGTGGTTCGATTGTGCCCAAGTGTCTTTGTTGTTTCCAGGGAATGAAGCCGTGTGGCCTATGTTTTGCCGGAATGTTGATTCATTTCCGTTCCGACAAATTTCAAGTTCTCGATTTGTCCACTTTTTAGCAAAAGTCATGCCGAAATTTTCCGTGAATTTCGGCATGACTTGTACTACAAACTAGGACATATCGAGTGCCCGGGATTTGCCACACCGGGAAGCAGGGGCGGGCCCAGGAATTCAAGACCGTGTATTCAAAATTTGGAATTTTTTGGAAGTCTATTGTCTTCCTTTCGGGCGTATAGTCAAGTACATAAGCATATTGTACTAGTTCTAAACTATATAAAAGATACCACATAATATATTATATTCACAAAAATTGATCATAATTTGGTATTGTTCACCATATGGAAGTTAAAACATTGTTCAACATTGCAAAATCTAAAATATATAGAGGATCGATAAAAAACTTACAAATCACAGGATAACTTTGCGATCCTTGATGCTTTGAAAATGAGTGATAATGTCCTCATCCTTAACTTGCAAGAAGAAATCCCTTTCAATGAATGTGACCAAGCAGTCATTCAAGTATTTTTGCCCCATCTTGCTTCTTAGCTTGTTTTTTTATATATTTCATTGATGAAATGACCCTCTCAACGCCGGTTGTTGCAACAGGAAGGACTGGCACCAATTTGAGAAGTTTGTAAACAACATACCGAAGAGCCCTCCCTGTTCTAACAAGCATCATAGACAACTCTGCTAGACTTCTCAAGTTTGTGAAGTTTTCATCATTCCTCACATCACTAATATAGAGATTCAATTGAAAAGGAAGTTGGTGCATTTCTTCAAATTCAAAATCATGAGGATAGAACCCAGCAAGCTTAACCAAGTCATCAATATTCAAAAAAGAAAATGACATGGCTGGACTGAATGATGACATGCATCTAAGTAGCTATGTGTTTACCTCGTCAAACCTATTATTAAGCTCCTGATGTTGCCTATCAATGACACCCAAAAACATATCAGCATGAAACCTGTGGTAATTCATGGCATTTTTGTAGAACGATCTTGCTCTTTGTATAGGCATGTACTTCCCATCCACGTCAACACATCTCACATTGTGCTTCACACAAAAAGAAGTGACATTCTCAAGGAATTCTTTCCAGCCATCATCTTCTCTTAGAACTTGCAATTGTACCTTTGTGAACTCAAGAAGATCAATTGCATTCACAATATCTTGATCTCTCTTTTGCAAAGCTTTGCTTAAGTCACTTGTGTACCCAAATATTTCATTCATCAAGTGCAGCATGAAAACAAACTCAAATGATTTAAATACTTCCAACATAGTTTGAGCTCCTAAAGCCTCTGCCGAATTACTTTCTTTCCTAAGCCTAAAGAGAACTTTCCTGATTGAAGGATACAAAGACATAACATGCATTACCGTTTTGTAGTGAGATCCCCATCGTATCACCAGGCCTTGCTAGTCCCATCTCTTGATTCAAACCTTGGCCAACTTCAATTTCACCTAGTTTCAATGCTTCAATCATATACTCAGCCTAAGCTACGCAAAGCATTCAATCTTTTTACATGACATCCCAAGAACATTCAACAAATATGCAAGGTGTCCAAAGAACCATTTGCAATTAATATTCTCCTTAGCAACAGCTACAAGGGTTAGTTGAAGCTGATGGGCGAAGCAGTGAACATAATAAGCAGAAGGAGGATCTTACATAATTAGTTTCTTCAAACCATTAACTTGACCCTTCATGTTACTAGCACTGTCATAACCTTGCCCACGTACCTTGGATATGGCAATTGATACTTCATAAGCAAGGTTTGAATTGCTTCTTTAAGAGTCAATGATGTAGTATCCGTAACTTGGGAAAGACCAATAAACCTTTCAACCGGCTCCCCTATTTTATTAACAAATCGCAAGCAAAGAGCTAATTGTTCTTGCTGGTATGCATCACTAGATTCATCATCAAGAATTGCAAAACACTCATCACCAAGTTCCTCTATGACAAATTTTGTTGTTTCATGAGCACAAGAACCAATAAGCTGTTTTTGAATCTTGTGATCTATCATCTGACAATTCTGTGGAGCATTTCCTAAAATAACCTTATTAACTTCTTCAAAGTTGCCTGCCAACCATTGCAAAAGTTCTTGGAAATTTCCTTTATTTTAAGAATCCTTTCCCTCATCATGTCCACGAAAAGCCAACCTCCGATGCAAAATAAATTTTATGCACTCAAGTGACCATTTCAATAGAGCTAGATATTGAGCCTTGTATTGTGTGGTTTGTGAGGCCATTGCCTCACGGATTGATGCTTTAGGTTTGATGAACAAATTATATTTCTCTTCGGCTTCACAATGAGCACTATTGACCGCACCAACATGCTCACGATATCTCGTTTTCATGTTCCAATTTCTGAACCCTCCATTAACAAACTATCTCCACCAGGAAATTTAGTACTATCTTTGAACAAATAGCAAACAAAACAATATGCACCATCTTTATCCACACTATACTCAAGCCACTTATACTCATCAAACCAAACCGGTTGGAAGCGATGCTTACCTCCGTAGTCATGTTGCAAAAAATCTTTCTTCTGCATATTTGGTTAACATCGTCCCAATGCAATGTAGGCCCTTCTAACTGAATCTTGGTCATCAACATCATAGCTTGAGATAGGAGTCCTCAACCCAGGATCAGGCTCAATGTTATAAATGTCATCATCACTATCCTCATCACTAGAATCAGATTCATCTAGGGCCATAGATTCATCATCATCTTCTGCTATTGGGGCCTCTATGTGAGGAGCTCTCTTAGGTTCAGGTGGTATTGTGTGTGTCTCACTTCCACTTTGCCCTTCGAAAACTACCAATTGCATCTGACTTTCATTGGAAGATGGGGTAGCACTCGTTGGTTCAGGTTGTTTTCTTTTTGTAGCAACTCTTTCCAGGAAAGCTCTCGAGTTAGTAGTGTTCTTACCCTTCATGTTTTACACCTGAAAAGTAAAATTGCTCAAGTTTTAGAGTACTAGTCGTTATACATAACGCTCACTGGAACAACTTCAGAATTTATAAATGCTCTCTCATTACAAACTCAAATGGAAAATTATAAATTCTCTTGTCTAAACAATTCTTAATTGACTGCAAACTAGTCTCTAATTTCACTATATTAAAACAAGAAAGACAAGTGGTCAAACTAACTTACTTAATTAGTCTTGCACTTCTGAAAGACTGTAACGTAGCCTGCTGGACAATATGAGAGCAAAAGCAAGCCCATGCCTAGCTGCCCGAATTCAGTTCGACAGTGATAAATAAATTCAGTTAGAACACGGGCATGAGAGGAGAGCCCAATTTCAGGGTCAAAGGATTAGTACATCTAATTAGTGATTATACCTTCGATAGTAGAATTCGAGTTGTGGCTTTGAAATTAGATCGATTCCAGCAATCTTGCTACTCACCACCTACAACAGAGTTACAGAGATTAGAAAGTTTAGAACCAAAAGGGGCAGGGGATTAGGGGTTCAGGGATGTATTCGTCGGGCGCGCGTCCACGCTGCAGCCGCCGCCGCGCGTACCTGCGATCGATCACCGATCAAGCGACGACAGCTCTGGACCCTGGCCGCCGTGCGGTGACGATCAGGAGACGGTTCGTGGCTTGGGCGCCTGGGTCGCGTGCGGCGAGTGGAGAACTCGAGAACAGGGGCGGCGCTGCCGGTTCGTGAGCCTGGTTCTGATCGATGGAATTTTTTCTGGGCGGCGATGGATGTGTGCGAGTGACTTGGGCCAATGGGCCATGTCGTGGTGATGAGGAGAAATAGACAATGTGCTGCCTCACTTTTTGGGCTGAAGAGCTTAACTTGCACACTCTGGATGTGTCAGTATCGTTTTTCCTTATACAACATAGTATATAGACTATATATACCTAGTCTTTTCACAAAAAATGGGTATTCAAGTGAATACCCTTGAATTGAGGTGGGCCCGCCCCTGCCAGGAAGGAATCAACATTCCTGCATGTCATTATTCATTTTATTAGGTCTAGAATTAATTACTAGATTTAATCATAGGAAACATGGCTAGCAACGATGAATGACAGGGTTCTGGTGACTGCGACAACGTCTACCTGGCGGCAGAAGAATTTTTGAAGGATGCAGACGATCAAGAGTTGACGTTGGTGGGTCCACCTATCACATCGGAGATTGAGACTGACATCGACACCGGCGCTGAGACTGAGACCGGCGCTGAGAGTGAGACCAACATCGAGACCGGCACTGAGATTGAGACCGGTGCCGAGACTAGAAGAACCAGTATAGAACCGAAAGCAAAGAGGCAATGACTTCCTAACAAGCTCAGGACTACTAGACTGGTGGTCACGGAGGTGGACGACGGCAATTTTGAGCCAACCGTGCCCGAGGAAGCGCGCGCGTGCTACGACAATCAAATAGGCTGCATCATACGGACAACCGCCACCGTCAATGATGAGAAACTAAGGAAGATAGATAATATGAGGCCCTCCCTCCTAAAGAAGCTGCACTAGATATTCTTGTTCCCGGGCCGGAATGAAAAGGATTATAAAGATCCAGATAGGGACCCGACAATGAAGAAGATAAACAAACACGCCATGACCAAGTTTAGCAACGTGTTGGCCGCCAGGAAATCGAGGGTGAAATATCGAATCATCATCAAAAAGGAACCCTACTCCGAGATTGTAAAGGATAATCAGACAATCACATCAGAGCACTTTCAAATATTCAAGGCGGCTTGCGAGGCCGAAGCTGCCAAAAAATCGAAGTACATGAAGGGGCTTCAACAAAGGAACATTGGGAGCCACCACCTCAGAAGCCGTGGTTACGGCGGGAAGAGGTCCATATGGGCCAAGGAGGATGCGGAAGCCGCGAGTCTGGGCATCCCAGACCCCTTGGCGGAGTTCACCGTCCCGCAGGAGCGTGACATCCTCAGGGCCCGACATCGTTGGGACCCAGTGAAGAAGGTTTTCGAGACGGACGGGGTCACGACGGAGTTCATGAGACTGCTGGTAATTTTAGTTTCTGATCAATTCGACTACACATTAGTCATATTTGTAAACGGTCCTTGTGCCTTTTGAAGAGAGAGCAACACAGGATTGCGGCCGAAAGCGACTCGCCGTCTGAGGCGTTGGCGAGGCCCAAGTGGGACACTCCATTCAACCGGCGTTGAACATATCGAAAGGACTCCCGGTGGAGACTCAACTGTCATATGGACACGTGCCCGGTGTCAGAGACGGCGCCACGTGGAAGAAGTACTACCGTGAGACCACGGAGGAGAGAAAGGAAAGACGGAGGTTAACTGAAGAAAACATCGATAAGAAGGTTGAGATTGCGGTCGAGAAGAAATCATCTGAGACAGTCGCAACAGTGGTGGCTGCCGCAAAACAGGTGCTTGTAGATATGTCTACTACCTTGGTTCCGGCCGTTTTAAATTGGAGCAGGCAAAATCAAGAAAAAAATGCAGCGGACTTTCCCCTTGCTGACTTCTTGGGGAGCAGCTCGACTAGCGTTGCAACAACACCTGCAGCTGCACCTGCTCCCGCACCAGCTCCCGCACCAGCTCCCGCACCGGCTCCTGCACCTGCTCCCGCACCGGCTCCGGCATCGGACGTGCTCGGCGGTGCTTTGTCTTTGGCTGAGCTCGACGCCCTCATGGTATCTGTCACACTAGCCCTCTTCAATAAATGTATAATCTCCCGTTTTTGTTGCCTTCCGGATGTCTCATGTCGCAGACTTCTCTTTGTAGGCCGACGAAACCCCGTGCACCTTATTGTACACCATTGGCAACCAGAAGGTGGACGTGGGAAAGGCGACGATAATGGAGCCAAAGGAACCATTGTTCCACAGCCCGCCCATCCCCCCGGATGTCTTCAAGGTTTCCATGTCCAGTGTCAAACCAGGCCACGAGAATTTGGCTCCTCTAGTACTAGTGGGGGATGACGACGAGACCCCATGGTAGCTTGGTGATTGTTGCAAGTTATGTTTGCATATGTTTGCTTGTTTAATGATTCTATTTGAGGATAGGAGTATTAAATATGCAATCATTTAGTATGCAATGTTGAGAAATAATTTTAGTGATTTCTACAGTAGAGAATGATAAGGTTTTGCATTGGTTTATACTAACTTATCTCACGAGTTCTTGTTGAGTTTTGTGTGGATGAAGTTTTTAAGATTTAGGGAAACTATGATATAAAAGGAATTAAGGAGACACAAAGGTTTTGCTTGGGGATGCCCGAGGCATCCCAAGATAATATTTCAAGAGGTCTCAAGCATCTAAGCTTGGGGATGCCCCGGTAGGCATCCCACCTTTCTTCTTCAACAATTATCGGTTAGTATCGGTTGAGCCTAAGATTTTACTTCTTCACATGATGTGTGCTATTCTTGGAATGCCATTTTATTTTGTTTTGATTGATGTTTAATAAAATACTTAGATCTTAAGGTTTTTAAATAAGATAGAGTCCTCAAATAGTTGCCCGGGAGGCTAAGTACGTGGCATTCACATCCCGTCAACGAAGCTCTTTTCTATGGAATTACTCTAGTGCTTCACTTATATCTTTTTGAGCATGGTGTGCTTTAGTATTTTTGAAGAAATTCTCTCTTGCTTTCACTTAAATTAATTTGAGAGAAAGAAATATTATGCTTATGATCTTCACTTATATTTGTTTGAGCTTATCAAAAGCAACACATGAAATTTATTTCCAAAGTGATAGATATCCAAGAAGGATATAATAAAAAAATTCATGAAGATCATTGGACAAAATAAACTTGATTCTTAGTAATACTTTTGAGATATGATGATGTGATATGTGAGTCATCTTGATGAATAATTATGCTTTAGTAAGAATATTGGTGTTAAGGTTTGTGATTTCCTATGCAAGCACGAAAGTCAGTACTTGTGCAATGAAATTACATCCTACGTGTGGTGCATTATTCGGTGTTAATTATGCTCAATGCTCGCTTATGAGATTATTCGTTTCTTGGTTGGTCGCTTCTCAATCTTTTGCTAGCCTTCATTTTGCACTAAGTATGATTACTACTTGTGCATCCAAAATCCTTAAACCCAGTTTTGCCATATGAGTCCACTATACCTACCTATATGCGGTATTCTTTTGCTGCTCTAAGCAAATTTGTATGTGCCATCTCTAATTTTCAAAATAAAGTTCTCTTTTGTGTGCTCGTACCGCTCGCGAGGCGGTGAGGGGTGGCCAATATTTTCCATGCTAAATGTGTTATTCTCACGATGAGTGTTTATTCACTTGTCATTGCACGAGAGTAGGGCAAAGGTATTAGGGATGCCCAGTCCCGAAATGAAAAATGAATTTACTTTATGTTGTCAAATAATAAATTCCTTGGAAAGTGCTGGTATGTAGGGCACCCGTGGATAATGTTAGCCATGGAAAGTGAAAGTATGGTCAAAAAGGAATACACTTTATTTTTGATTTGGGAACCGCCTATGATATATCTAGCATGGAAAGTGTTGGGAGCTCTAAGTCATTTTTGTTGGTGGGAAAAGTATGCCTCTCAAAATGTTTTTATCTCTCAGTTTTCGCTTTGAGCTCTGGCACCTCTTCAAATCCCTACTTCCCTCTGTGAAGGGACTTTCTTTTAATTTATGCAATTTTTATTTTTAACTTGAGTGTCCATCTTCTCTTATAAAGCACCAACTAGGAGGCACTATGATCGTATTTGAGCATTGGGTGTAGCTAATATACGAGTGTGTTTCATGAATGGATCAATGATTGAGCATGATGGGCTAGGGATAGCTTATGTTAGCGTTGATATTTTGAAAGACAAGGTTGCTTGTTGATATGCTTGAGTATTTAGTTATCATGTCAAAACTAGACTATTGCTTCGAACAATATAAAAGTCCAAATGTCCATGGTATAAAGAAAAGAATATGAGATGACATGTTAGGCAGCATTCCACATCAAAAATTCTGTTTTTATCATTTACCTACTCGAGGACGAGCAGGAATTAAGCTTGGGGATGCTGATACGTCTCCAACGTATCTATAATTTTTGATTGTTCCATGTTGTTATTTTATCATTCTTGGATGTTTTATAATCATTTTATAGTCATTTTATATCATTTTTTTGGAATAACCTATTGACATAGTGCCAAGTGCCAATGACAGTTTTTTTGCATGTTTTTTACATCGCAGGGAATCAATATCAAACGGAGTCCAAACACCGCAAAACTTTTTGTGGACTTTTTATGGACCAGAAGACCAAAAATGGGACAGAGCAGCACCTAGGGGGGGGGTGCCCCAAGGGGTGCACAACCAACCAAGGCGCGCCTGGGAGCCCAGGCGCGCCCAGGTGGGTTGTGCCCACCTCGGTGGCCTCCCACACCCCCTCTTTACACTATAAATTCCCAAATACTCCGAAACCCTTTGGGGTTAACCTAAATACAAAGTTCCATCACCGCAAGGCTCTATAGCCACCGAAAACCAATCTAGACCCCGTTTCGGCACCCTGCCGGAGAGGGGAATCATCTCCGGTGGCCATCTTCATCATCCCGGCGGCCAACACGATGAGGAGGGAGTAGTCCACCCTCGGGGCTGAGGGTTTGTACTAGTAGCTATGTGTTTAATCTCTCTCTCTCTCTCTCTCTCTCTCTCTCTCTCTCGTGTTCTTGAGATGTCACGATCTTGATGTATCGCGGGCTTTGTTAATATAGTCGGATCATATGGTGTTTTCCACTCTCTATTTTGTTGTGATCAATTGAGTTTTTCCCTTTGAGATTTCATTGTTATCGGATTGAATACTTTTATGGATTTGAGATCACTTGATATATGTCTTGCATATGAATACTTGTGGTCACAATGGGGTATCGTATTGATTGACTTGATATATGTTTTGGCACTCAACTCGCGGATTCCCGAGGTGACATTGGGGTAATCTACGCATAGGGGTTGATGCAGGTTCTTGTCTTTGTTTCTCTGGTAGAAATCTTGGGGCACTCTTTGTGGTTCTTTGTGTTGGATTGAGTATTATGAATATGAAATTATTTGGTGTTATTTTAGTACGAACTCTTGGATAGATCGATTGGAAAGAATAGCTTCGAGGTAGTTTCGCACCCTACACACGATTTGTTCTTATGTTCTCTGCTAGATAGGAACTTTGGAGTGATTCTTCATCGCACTTTGAGGGGTGGTTATATGAGCCAATTATATTAGCACTGTTGAGAGATTGCACTAGCGGAAGTACGGACCCTAGGTCTCATTTTCAAGCATTGCAATACCGTTTTTGTGCCCGTTTACTATTTGCTACCTTGCAGTTTTTAATTATTCAGATTATAAAAATATATTTCTACCATCCATATTACACTTGTATCACCATCTGTTCGCCAAACTAGTGCACCTCTACAAATTACCATTGTATTTGGTGTGTTGGGGACACAAGAGACTTTTTATTATTTGGTTGCAGGGTTGTTTGAGAGAGACCATCTTCATCCTACGCCACCCACAGATTGATAAGCCTTAGGTCATCCACTTGAGGGAAAATTGTTACTGTCCTACAAAACTCTGTGCTTGGAGGCCCAACACGTGTCTACAAGAATAAAGTTTCGTAGTAGACATCAGGACCCCGCTGCCACGGGAGGGTAGGGCAAAAGATGTCATGCAAGTTCTTTCCATAAACATGTATGACTATTTATGGAATGCATGCCTACATTATATTGACGAACTGGATCTAGTGCCGTATCGCCCTAGGTTATAACTGTCTCATGATGAATATCATCCAACAATTCACCGATCCAATGCCTACGAATTTATCTTATGTTGTTCTTGCTAAGTTACTACTGCTATCGTCACTATTGCACTTGCTACAAAAATACTGCTATTACTGTTACTGTTGCAGTTACTGATGCAACTATTATCAAAACTATCATACTACTTTGCTACCGATCACTTTGCTGCAGATAACTAATCTCAGGTGTGGTTGAATTGACAATTCAGGTGCTAATACCTTCAAATATTCTTTGCCTCCCCTTGTGTCGAATCTATAAATTTGGGTTGAATACTCTACCCCCAAAAACTGTTGTGATCCCCTAGACTTGTGGGTTATCAAGACCTTTTTTCTGGCGCCGTTTCCGGGGAGCATAGCTATATTTGTTGAGTCACTTGGGATTATTATCATATTATCACTATGAAGAATCTGAAGGATGCTAAGACTAATATATTTACCTCAAAGACGAGGGGAGGTAAGGAACTCCCATCCAGTTCTGCTTTAGATTCACCTTCTGTTATAAGTATACTTGCAACACCACCACATGCTATCAATTCTAATATCTCGCAAGTTATTGATTGATATGTCCATTTTGCATCATGCTTCTATATCAATATTTATTGCATTATGGGCTGTTATTACACATTATATCTCAATACTTATGGCTATTCTCTCTTATTTTACAAGGTTTACCATGAAGAGGGGGAATGCTGGCAGTTGGAATTTTGGCTGGAAAAGAAGCAAACATTGGAAACCTATTCTGCACTGCTCCAAAAATCCTGAAACTCCACAAAACCTATTTTTGGAATTAATAAGAATCATTGAGAGGAAGTGTCTGCGTTCTGGGAATGGGGGTCCCCAGACTTGCCTGCCTGTGGCCTGCGGCGTGGCTCAGGCGAAGGCCCAGTGCAGCCCAGCTTCATCAGCTCAAGCTCAAGACCCTCGCGATGGGCCAAGCCTCGCGGGGCGGATGACATGAAGCTTCCTAGGAGCAGCCTCATCAGGCATGCTCGCGAGGAGGCGGAGAGATCAAGGCAAGGCACCTCGCGAGGATCCCATGACGCAAGCCATGACGATCGAGACCAGGCGGACGCCAGGCGGGCGCCGGCCTGCGCAGTGGCCTTATTTCCCCTTCAGTGCAAAGGGGGCAAGCACAGGCCAAGGCATCAAACAAAGGTTACCATTTAGGTGCAACAAGACCAAGACTAGCAGAGCGGCAGGATGGAGGTCATCATGGAGCCCAGGACGGCGTCATCGTCAGAGCCTTTGGCAGCCGTAGACCAACTTTAGTCAGGATAAGTGTACTAGATGTTCCCCTTCAAAATGGCCAATTGTTGGCGCCCTTCCCGCTCATTATTTGGGAAGAGGCCTAGGGCCTCCCTCTATAAATAGGACTAGCCACCATAGTAGAGGGGTGGAGAGATCCGATCCAGATTGTGCATAGACTAGAGAGAGAGAGAAGCGATTGAACTCACCCAAGCAGTTCATCGCACCAGCTCAAGAACAGCCCCTTGCGAGGCTGTTATCCCTTTGTATTGTTCATCATCAGCCCCTGAGGCAATCCACCACACTGCACACTAGAGTAGGGTATTACACCACAATGGTGGCCTAAACTAGTATAAACCTCGTGTCCCTCGTGTGTTCTTATTTCTAGCCTAGATTCCTTGCGAGGCTTCGAGACACGAGTTGGTAGGGGAAAGATCTTCGTGCGCACCCCAGAGTTCGAACCTCAAGGGTCTGCCGAAACCCCAAATCCGACATTTGGCGCACCAGGTAGGGGTGCGCCGAAGTTCTCCCTTCCGACGACCCGCTCTCCATCGACATCGTGTTTCGCCCTCATGGCGGACAACGCGCCGCCCGCTCCAGCAGCCGATGCTGGCACTAGGGCCAGGGGCCTCCGAGCCTTGGCCCCCTCCTTGCGACAGGTGCAGTGGCCGCACAAGTTCAAGCCAGAGATGCCGCCGCGCTACAACGGCGCGATGGATCCGCTGGTTTTCCTGCTGGAGTATGAGGAGGCCGTCCTCAATGCCGGGGGTGACGACAGGGTGATGGCCAACTGGTTTCCCATGGCCCTCGCCGGCATTCCGCGCATGTGGCTGCTCCACCCACCGACAACTTCTATGACCTCCTGGGGGGAGCTACGCGACCTCTTCCTCGCCCATTACGCCGCGTCAGTGCCCCCGGTCGTCGCAGCTCTCCTGGGCGGCTCACATGCACCACCTTCGAGCCGCCACGTCAAGCCGTTCACCTGCCAGATCAGCACCGCCTCCAAGCGCCGAGAAGCCGCCCTGAGCTAGGTGGCGCCCGAGGCCGATCTAACCTTCAACTCGGACGATCACCCCTCCAACCCCGCTGGTTCGGGTGCGCTCCCGATGCTGTGCACCCCCAGCATCTGCCAAGTGGCCGTCACCAGGACCCTCATCGACAGTGGTGCCGGCCTCAACGTGCTCTCGATGGAGGCCTTCAGCCTCCTCCATGTGCCACTAGAGCGACTTCAGCCCAACAGGCCTTTCTCGGGCGTCGGGGTCGGTTCCACCGCCTCCTTGGGACAGATCTGCCTCCCGGTGACCTTCAGCACCTACGACAACTTCCGCATAGAGCTGATCAACTTCGACATCGCCCCCATCGGCCTCCCCTACAATGCCATCCTCGGCTACCCGGCCTTGGCCTAGTTCATGGCAGCAACTCACCCGGCGTACAACCTCATGAAGGTGCCCAGGAGCAGCGGCGTCCTTACCATGTCAGGAGACACAAGGGATGCACTGCAGGTGCTCAAGCTTGCTTTCAAGACGGCCGTGGTGGCGCAGCCGCCAGCACTGACGCCCTCGAGCCCAAGGGGGCTGCACCGGCTAAGAAGAAGCAGCTATTCACCCAAGACAAGGCAGAAACCAAGCAGGTACCGTTCGACGAGGACGGATCCACTGACGCCACCTTCACCATAGGTGCCAACCTCGAACCCGAGAAGGAGGAGGCCTTGGTGAAGTTCCTGCGCGCGAACAAGAAGGTGTTCGCATGGGAACATGATCAGCTAGCAGGGGTCCCGAGGGGTGTGATTGAGCATCACCTCAACGTGTGCCCCAACGTCGCCCGTGAAGCGTATACGCGGCGGCAGTCCATCGAGAAACAAGCTTTAAATCGTCCAAGAGACCCGCAAGCTAGAGGCAGCAGGGGTTATTCGTGAGGTCCTCTACCCAGATTGGTTGGCTAACCCGGTCGTCGTGCCGAAAAAGGGAGGAAAGGAACGCATGTGTGTCAACTTCACCAACCTCAACAAAGCCGGCCCGCAGGATCCATTTCTGCTCCCCCGCATCGACCAGATTGTCGACTCCACCGTTGAATGTGACCTATTGTGCTTCCTGGATGCCTTCTCGGGCTATCACCAGATCAAGATGGCGGTAGAAGACGTGGAAAAAATAGCTTTCCTGACCCCGTGTGGAGTGTACTGCTATACATGCATGCCATTTGGGTTGCGCAACGCAGGCATGACCTTTCAGTGGCTGATGCACATTGCCTTGGGCCGGCAGCTCGGGAGGCACACTGAAGCTTACATCGATGACAATGTGGTGAAGTCTCAGGAGGCAAAAACCCTGATACAGGATTTGGAAGAAACCCTTGCGAGCCTCAATGAAGTGGACCTGTGGCTCAACCTGGAGAAGTGCGTGTTTGGAGTCCCCTCGGGCAAGCTCCTGGGTTTCCTCGTGTCCCACAGGGGCATCGAGGCCAACCCGGAGAAGGTCAAAGCAGTCGAAGACATGAGCCCGCCGAAGACCCTGAGAGAAATGCAGAAGCTCACCGGGTGTGTAACCGCGCTAGGACGCTTCATCTCCAAGCTGGGGGAACGAGCACTGCCCTTCTTCAAGCTGATGAAGAAGAAGGGCCCATTCGAATGGACTGAAGAGGCCGACAAGGCATTCCAAGATCTCAAGAGGTACCTTACCAGCCCTCCGGTGATGGTAGCTCCGTGTCCTCGGGAGCTCCTGGTGCTCTACCTCGCGGCCACCCCTACTCCACTAGCGCAGCCCTAGTGGCGGTTAGAGAGGAGCGTCGGACCAAGGCCGCATCAACCGTCCATGCCGAAGCAAAGCGAAGCCAAGAAAGCCTCACGAAGACCGTGAACGCAGCCGAAAAGGATCAGCTGCAGCAGGGGAGCACACCCGGAGCAGAAGAGGCCTCTCCAAGTGACCAAGCACTGGGGGCTCCGTCGTCTCAGGAGGCGCCTCAACCTCCGGAGGACGCAAGCTGCGCCAGCACCCTCAACCTCATCGAGCACCCCGTGTACTTTCGTCAGCACGGTGCTATGGGACGCAAGGGCACGGTACCCCATGCCTCAAAAACTCCTCCTCACGCTATTGGTAGCCTCATGCAAGCTGCGACACTACTTCCAAGGCCATCCCATCAAGGCCGTCTCAGCATACCCCTTGGAAAGGGTACTCAAGAGCCCCAACTCAGCTGGAAGAGTCAACTGCAAGCGTTTCAGCTAGAATTCAGCATGACCAGAGTCATCAAAGGAGCCGCACTTGCAGATTTCGTGGCAGAATGGGCAGAGGCACCGGGCCTCGAGGCAGGCGAGGACCGATCACTTTCCCCGGGAAGCGAGGCACTGGACGGCTGGGTCATGTACTTTGAACGGGCATTCTCCCGACATGGCGCGGGGGCTGGCGCAGTGCTCGTATCTCCTACTCAGGACAAGCTCTAATATGCCGTACAACTCTGTTTCCAGCATGGAGGAAAGGTCTCCAACAACATAGCAGAGTATGAAGGCCTGATAGCAGGCTTGAAAGCCGCAGTCGCCTTGGGGGTAAAGCGCCTCATCATCAAGGGCGATTCGCAACTCCTCGTCAACTTCTCCAACAAAATATACGAGCCGAAGGACGAGCACATGGAAGCCTACCTCGCGGAGGTTCGCAGGATGGAGAAACAGTTCTAGGGGCTGGAGTTGCAGCATGTGCCTCATGGTACCAATCAAGAGGCTGATGACATCGCCAAGAGGGCATCCAGGCGGCTGCCTCAGGAGCCTGGCGTCTTCGAGGAGCAACTCTTCAAACCCTCGGCGGCACCATCACTATCGAGCACGGCGCAACCTAGGGAGGAGCTAGCTCAGCCACCTGCCTCGGGAGCCCCGGCCTGCGGCCCGGCCTCAGGGGCACGCCTGCTCCTGGCATTGGAGCCTCAGGAAGGATGTTGGATCGCAGAGCTCAAGAACTACTTGACGCAAGGGACCCTGCCGGAGAAGGAGGAGGATGCGGAGCGTGTGGCGTGCCAGGCCACGGCCTACTGCATCAAGGATGGAGAGCTCTACCGGAGGCGACCAAATGATGTGTCCCCATGTTGCATTTCTAGAGAGCAAGGGAAGGAGCGGTTGGCAGACATACACGGTGGAGATTGTGGGCACCACTCATCATCACGAACCCTCGTTGGCAAGGCGTTATACTGGCCCACAGCACTCAATGACGCCGTTGAGCTGGTGAAGGCTTGTGAGGCCTGCCAATTCCATGCCAAGCAGATCCATCAGCCGGCGGGGGGTCTTCAGACTATACCCCTCTCATGGTCGTTCGCAGTTTGGGGGCTGGACATTCTTGGCCCGTTCCCTCGGGCGCTAGGGGGCTACCGCTACCTCTACGTCACCGTGGACAAGTTCACCAAGTGGGTTGAGGTGGAAGCTATCCGCACCATCCTAGCGGGCTACGCAGTCAAGTTCATCAAGGGCCTCGTGAGCCGATTTGGGGTGCCTAACCGCATCATCACCGACAACGGTTCACAATTCACTAGTAATCTCTTCAAAACGTACTATGCTAACCTTGCAACGCAGATATGCTACGCTACGGTAGCACACCCCCAGAGCAACGGCCAGGCCGAGCGAGCCAACACAGAGGTCCTGAGGGGCCTCAAAACCAGGACCTTCAAGAAGAGGCTGGAGGCATGCGGGAGGGGCTGGTACGACGAGCTCTAGTCTGTGCTGTGGTCTATCCGCATGACCGCGGCCAAGCCGAATGGCAAGACCCCGTTCTTCCTCGTCTACGGAGCTGAGGCCGTCCTCCCTCACGAGGTCAGACATCGTTCTGCATGGGTCCTGTCGTTCGACGAGACGCAGCAGGACGCCATGCGGGGGACGGATCTCGTGCTAGGGGAGGAACACCGTCGAGAGGCTACACTGCGAGCGGCAAGGTATCAACAGGCGCTACGACGATACCACTACTGCAACATCTGCCCCAGAACTCTTGAGGTAGGGGACCTCGTGCTCAGACGGGTCCTCTCCAGGGAGGGGTTGCACAAGCTCTCTCCCATGTGGGAGGGCCCATTCAAGGTTGTTCATGTTTCTAGGCCCGGCTCCGCGTGGTTGGAGACCCAATAGGGGGTACCCATCCAGAACGCATGGAACATTCAACATCTCCAAAGGTTCTAACCCTGAGCGAGGCCCAGTGCCTATGGAAAAGGCCCGGTGCCTGTGAAGAAGGCCAATGCCTGTCAAGCTGCCGCATTATGGAAAAGGCCCGGTGCCTGTAAAGAAGGCTAATGCCTGTGAAGCTGCCGCATTTTGGAAAAGGCTCGGTGCCTGTGAAGAAGGCCAATGCCTGTGAAGCTGCCGCATTTTGGAAAAGGCCCGGTGCGTGTGAAGAAGGCCAATGCCTATGAAGCTCGCCGCCCGTGACATTCTCATGTAATAATGAGTGGGGATGTACACGCCCCGGAGTCTCCGGAGTGCCGCCCTCGGGCCTCGGGGGCTCCCGCCCACGCCCAGTGGCAGCACTTAGCTCCGCGCTGGTGAGAAGACGTCGAAGACTAGATTAGGTGCCGGACGCGGCTTTTTCATTTGCTTTCTGCAGTTGGCTTGTTCGTTCCTATTTGAAGTTTTATTGGAGCTATTGCCATCTCTAGCTTGTGATCTTTGTATTTTTCACTCACTTGCCTCGTTTTGTCTCACGCAAGTCTTGCGAGGGAGGTACGCGGGCACCCTCGCGAGTGTTTTCTGCCCCGGTCGTTTGAAGCTTTCTTATCCGAGTCCGCTACAGGAGCACCCCTCCCAGTCCGTGCCCCACGGGGATCGTGACGCGAGCACAAGATCTGGGTCGGTCGTCCCCATAGCCGAGACCGGAAGCTAACCCTCCTGACTAATCCTTGCAGGACACGAAGCGCATGGCGAGGCCTCGGCCTCGGGAGGTGAAGACCGCGACAAGCCTCCCCGAGCTAAGTAATTCCCGCACACGGGCACGCGGCATGGAAACATAGCACAGAAATAGTGGAAACAACACGATAATTAACAGCAATAGTTCAACACGCCCCTGCGGGGCCCTATACTACTTTCTTTTTGTGCAGGGAAGGAAGAAAAACAAAATAGGCACGACTTGCTCGGCACCAACTCGCGGCGAGGGCTCGTACTGCCTCAGCAGCTCAGTCAGATCCCTCCTCTCGCTTCATCGGGGCGCGACGGTGGACTGACCCGCTACCTTCCCCGAGGCGGGCACGACGGCGCGGGGGCTAGTCGCGGCCACCGCTAGAGGAGCTGCTATCTGAAGGAGAGTCGCCGAATCTTAGCGAGCCCCGAGCGCCGTTGCCCACGCGCCTGCAGCCATCTTCATCCTGATCAACACCGGGGCTGGGCACATGGCCGCGGTCATCGTCTTTGGGGCAGCACCCAGCACGACGACCGTCTTCCTCGAGCACCCTCATGTAGAGGGTGGCATCATCGTCGAAATTGAAGTGCAGGGTGCACCGCCGCTCAGGCCGCATGCGCAGTCAAACGTTTGCCAGCCGCGGGTCAGGGACGCATTCCGGCGACGGAGACCTCCAGGGAAGCCCAGGAGGCCCTGCTGCAGCAACCGTCCGCCTGAAGCAAGAGGCCGCCTGTAGCGCTGACAGGAAGTTCACCTACAAAGAAGCGGGGGAGCTGAAGCCAGGTGCAGGTCGGGTCCGCTGACCACACGACGAACTCCGGCAGCACCTCCGCCGAGCGAAAGCGCGGCCTAGGGGGTCGCATAGCCACGGCATGCCTCCCATCGGCGACCAGGTGCTCATAGCCGCGCAGGGGACCGCCTCCACGACCACGGGAAGCCACTACGGGGTTCGCAGGATGCTGGCGAGGGCGGCTGAGGGAGTCCTGGACTAGGGGGTGTCCGGATAGCCGAACTATCATCATCGGCCGGACTCCAAGACTATGAAGATACAAGATTGAAGACTTCGTCTCGTGTCCGGATGGGACTTTCCTTGGCGTAGAAGGCAAGCTTGGCGATAAGGATATGTAGATCTCCTACCATCGTAACCGACTCTATATAAACCGGAGGGTTTTAGTCCGTAGGACACAACAATAACAACAATCATACCATAGGCTAGCTTCTAGGGTTTAGCCTCCTTGATCTCGTGGTAGATCCACTCTTGTACTACCCATATCATCAATATCAATCAAGAGGAGTAGGGTTTTACCTCTATCGAGAGGGCCCGAACCTGGGTAAAAACATCGTGTCCCTTGTCTCCTATTACCATCCGCCTAGACGCACAGTTCGGGACCCCCTACCTGAGATCCGCCGGTTTTGACACCGACATTGGTGCTTTCATTGAGAGTTCCTCTGTGCTGTCACAATCAGGAAGGATGCCTCTTCCCGTCTTTAAAGATGGTACCATTGCCAAGGGAGCTTTGGCCACCGGACAAACTATCCGGCTAGGTGGTTTTCTTATGACCGCCTGTTCGGCCGCCGCTCCGACGACGACCTCTCGGGTCATCAGAAGCGATCTTCACGTCAACTTGGAATTCGCCAAGTCTGATGGAGCTCTCCTCCGTAAACGAGCTCCTGGATTGCATCGCCGCCCTGGGAGTCGCTACAGACTACGATCAGATTGGGCTTAAAACCGATCGGAGAGAGATCAACTCTCCCCAGGCTACCCACCACGTTGCGGTGGTGGAGGAACAACGCGGCGACTCTTCTTCTATATTAAAGACCAGTTATGTCCGGATTCCTGATCCCTCCATGCCGGATTCCCGCGGAGGGACGGACGTCAATCAAGTACTGAACCTAAAGTCAGGCAGCGGACCAGATTCGTTGGACAACATCCAGCAATCCGAGCTTCCAAATTCAGAAACTTTTCGGCCCTTGAGCCTCAAGTTGTGCAGGGTTCCGGACTTAATGCCACCCGCCCACCCAAACATAAGCGATCTATCTCAAATCCAGCAAGAGCCCACGGAGACAGTACATCATTACTGGGCCAGATTCCTCCTGGTTATGGACAGGATAAAGGACTGCCGTGAGGAAAACGCAATCTCAATTTTCTGCAACAATTGCACGGACAAGGGAATTTTGAACGCCATAAGTCGTCGCAAAATTACACGCTTCGCCGACCTGGCTTCCATAGTACGAAAGTACTGTGCGATGGAGAGTGCCTAGAAAACCGAAACTAAGTTTTGGGACAATCCGGCTCCGAACACAACCCTTGTCCGAAATAAAAGAGTGCATCACGCCCAGGCACCTGGGACAAAAGCCAAAAAGCAAAAACCCCCTAAAGGGCACGGAACCGTACTGGAGGGATGGCTCAGCGGACCCTGTAAAATCCATAGTACAGAGGGCGCCATTCCAAAACATAGCCTTCGGGCATGTTGGATGCTACGGCAGGTGGCCAAAAGTGGCGAAGAGCTTCTAGCCCCGGCGAACCAGCCCAACAGTACCAGTACGGTATTAACAGTCTTCGAGACTTTCGCATCAAATAATATGCGGAAACGAACAATCCACAGCCTCGCCGAAGTATACCAAGTAGCAACGACAAATCCATGGAGCGACACGGCTATCACCTTCAACGCCAGCGACAGACCTAAATTCCGAACAACCCGAGCACCAGCCGCATTGGTCCTCAGTCCAATAGTGGACGGCTTCCGTCTTACCAAGGTACTCATGGATGGCGGCAGCGGATTAAACCTCATCTACGAGGAAACCCTTTGAAAAATGGAAATAGACTGGAGCCGCATTGAGCGAAGTAGCACAAACTTTAGAGGAATAATCCCTAGTCGGGAAGCACGCTGCACAGGAAAAATTACATTAGATGTGGTGTTCGGCTCGCTGGACAACTACAGGTCCGAGGAGGTCACGTTCAAGTGGCCCTGTTCAGCAGCGGATATCACGCTTTATTAGGGCGAGAGGCATCCAAGATTTTCCAAGCCATACCCCATTATGGGTACATGAAGCTTAAAATGCCCGGCCCCAACGGAATCATCACTCTTGTCAGTGATCCGGACACAGCACTCTGCGCTGAAAATAAGACAGCCGCACTAGCCCTAGAGGCACTATCCGAAGCCCTAGTGGCAGAGGAACTCACTGTGCTACGGTCCATGGTGAACAGGGACGATGTGATACTCGATAAGAGATCCAAGTCCACCTCTTTTAAACCAGCGGACGAAATAGTCAAATTCCAAGTCCATCCAACGGACCCCACAAAGACGGCCTCCATTGGGGCACAATTAATCCCTGATGTAGACGCCGCACTATGAGAATTCCTTCGGGAAAATTTGGACATCTTTGCCTGGCACCCTTCAGATATGCCAGGAATCCCACGCAGTTGGCGTAACACAGCCTAAACATCCTAAAGGATTCAAGCCACCAAACAGGCTCTTGGCGATTTTCGAACCCAAAAGACAGGCAATGGGAGAGGAGCTAGCCAAACTATTAGAAGCCGGATTCATCAGAGACATCAAACATCCGGACTGGCTAGCAAACCTGGTAATTGTACCAAAAAAGGACAAATCCTGGCACCTGTGTGTCGACTTTAAAGACCTTAACAAGGCTTGTCCAAAGGATCCTTTCCTCCTTCCCCGCATCGATCAAATCATCGATGCTACCGCAGGGCACGATTCATTGTGCTTCCTCGACGCATACTCTGGCTACCATCAAATTAAGATGGCGGAGACATACCAAGCAGAAACGACATTCATTACTCCATACGGACCATTCTGCTTCAACACAATGCCCTTCGGACTCAAAAACGCTGGCGCAACATATCAGCGCATGATTCAGACATGTCTGGCTACCCAGATTGGCAAAACAGTGGAGGCATACGTAGACGATGTGGTCGTCAAGACGAGACACGTCGAAACTCTCTTAGACGATTTGAGGCTCACATTCGACAACCTCCGAGCATATGACATTAAGCTCAACCCAGAAAAATGCATCTTCGGCGTACCAGCTGGAAAGCTCTTGGGCTTCATTGTATCCGGTAGAGGAATTGAAGCAAACCCAGCCAAGATCCGAGCTCTGTCACAATTGGATATCCCAAAAGACCTCAAACAAATACAAAAATTGACAGGATGTGTGGCGGCCTTAAGCCGCTTCATCTCCCGTTTGGGAGAAAAGGCATTGCCCCTCTATCGCCTCCTCAGGCGCACCGAACACTTCGAATGGACGGATGCTGCCACGGTCGGACTTGAAGAAATAAAGGTCATATTGGCAACAAATCCTGTCCTGGCCGCGCCCAACTTGGGCGAACCAATGTTGTTATATATCGCGGCAACACATCAAGTTGTAAGCGCGGTGCTCGCGTCGTCGAGAAATGTATAGGGCACAAATTCCCTCTTCAAAAAACAGTGTACTACATATCCACTGTCTTAACTCCATGCAAGTCCCGATACCCACATTATCAAAAGATAGCGTACGTAGTGTTCATGGCATCCCGGAAGCTGCAACACTACTTTCAAGAGTGTTCGATGACAGTGGCCTCTGAAGTACCTCTCAACGACATTATAAACAACCGCGACGCGACGGGCAGGATTGCAAAATGGGCCATCGAGCTCTTACCATTCGACATAACCTACAAACCACGACGAGCTATAAAGTCGCAAGTTTTGGCTGCCTTCATCGCTGAATGGACTGAAGCCGAACTCCCTAAAGAGTACGGCGCATACTCCAATTGGATCATGCACTTCGACGGCTCTAAAATGTTGGCCGGCTTGGGGGCTGGCGCGTCTTGACGTCCCCAACCGGAGACACAGTCCAATACGTACTTCAAATAATGTACACGGACTACAACAATGCAGCCGAATACGAGGCCCTTCTACATGGTCTCCGGATGGCCATCTCCATGGGCTTTAAACGCCTAGAGGTCCGTGGGGGATTCAAACCTCGCAATATCCCAAGTAAATGGAGACTTTGATGCCAAGGATCCGAAAATGGCAGCCTACCATAACGCCATCTTAAAAATGTCAGCTCGGTTCGAAGGACTCGAATTCCACCATGTAGCCCGGGATAACAACCAGGCATCCGACGTGTTGGCACGCATCGGCGCAAAACGCGATGCCGTCCCTCCAAACATCTTCCTGGAGCGGATCTTTAAGCCATCCGTAGTATGGGAAGAGGAGTCCGGAAACAACAATCCAGAACCAACCGCACCGCCCAACACCGAACATTCTGACACAACCGGTGGCTCAGCCAATGAAATAACACCTTTAGCCCACGAAATAATGGCAGTAATTGCCCGTGGACAGAACCATTCCTCGCCTACTTAATTAGGCAGGAACTCCCTGAAGACCAAAATGAGGCCCGCTGCATAGTTCGGCGATCTAAAGCCTACAAGGTCCATGAGGGAGAGCTTTATAAGAAAAGCACAACCGGAGTCCTTCAAAGGTGCATCTTCGAAGAGGAAGGGCGAAATCTTCTGGCCGAAATTCACACCGGACTCGGCGGCCACCATGCCGCAGCCCGGGCCCTTGTAGGCAAGGCTTCTGTACAGGATTTTATTGGCCGATGGCCCGGGCAGATGCTAAGGACTTAGTCCAACAATGCGTCGGTTGCCAGCTCTTTGCTAATCAGAGCCACATGCGACCCACCGCCCTCAAAACTATACCCATCACCTGGCCGTTTGCGGTCTGGGGGCTTGACATGGTTGGACCCCACAAGCAAAAATACCTATTGGTCATGGTGGATAAATTCACCAAATGGATAGAGGCTAAGCCAGTTACGACGGCCGAATCCGGACCCGTGATAGACTTCATATCAGGGGTAGTACATTGTTACGGTGTCCCCCATAGCATCATCACCGATAACGTCACAAACTTCACGGCCGACGAGGTTAAACTCTGGTGCAAAAACATGGGCATCAAGCTCGACTACGCTTCAGTCTATCACCCTCAAACTAACGGTCAAGTCGAACGAGCAAATGGTCTAATCATGAGCGGCATTAAACCCAGGTTAGTGCGGTCCCTCACGGAATCTAACACGCACTGGGTAGAGGAGCTCGACTCCGTACTCTGGGGGCTGCGGACAACGCCAAATCGTACCACCGGATTCACACCATTCTTTATGGTATACGGCACAGAGGCAGTTTTGCCCTGCGATATAATTCATGACTCACCTCGAGTGCGCATGTACGAAGAAAGAGAGGCCGAGTTGGATTGGCAGGACAATTTGGACGCATTGGAGGAGGAGCGCGACGTGGCAAAAGCCCATTCCGCATTCTATCAGCAGCAGGCTCGAAGATATCAAAGCAGAGAAGTATGGGCCAAAACTTACAATGTTGTTGAACTAGTTCTACGCCCGCCGGACAAGAAAAAGGAAAAACTTAAGCCCAAATGGGAAGGTCCCTTCATCATCGACCAAGTCCTGACCGGTGGAGCATACCGTCTACGTAACGCATCTGACAACCGACTCGAGCCGAACCCATGGAACGCAGCCCGCCTCCGAAGATTCTACGCCTAGCGCCGGACTAAGAGTTCGTCTCCTTCCTCCGTCCACCTTTTACATTTTCGCTGTCTTTTGTTTCCCTCCTTTTTCCTCCCTTTTTAGTAAAAGCCTTTGAGGATTGATCTGCGCATTGTTCGCACACACTTGATGTGCTACTCACACTCATTATACCTGGGGGCTTCTTTAATAGAAGCTTATTTATACGGGCTTCATGCCCAACACATGTGTCATACTTCCGCATGTGCCTTTTATTCACCATTATATCCATCAATATGACTTAAGTTTGGGCCAAGCTGGGTTGCATGGCTCCTGTGCTTACCCCTACGTTCCCGATTGTTCGGCTAGGAGGTAAAGGGAGCACCTCTACGATTGTTATCGCGGTCACCGGATGTGTACCTCGGTACGGGTGAAGCCGAAAGCTAGCGTTCTTAAGGGAATATTCGGTCAAGGACTTGAAAGATGATTTATTACTTATTTATTTATCTGCCCCTCAGATGCTTTTTTTCTCTTTTTCGCAGTCCGACATGCACTTTAGGGCATGCCTCCTGTGAAAGGAACCCCTAACGGAACTATTCTCCCTGGAAGGTGTTTCTTACTAACCATGTAATATAACATAACAAGTTGGGCACTTGTCTGATAAAGCACTAATGACCCGTACGCCTGGTCTCCATGCATGCCCCGATTTTTGTATAACCGTGAGGGTATTCATGCACACTCCGGACTGTCGGGTCCCGAGGTTGAAGTGAAAAGGTCCACAAAGACAAACGATCTACAATCCGGCTAGAAGGCATTTTACATGTCATTTTAAGTTACATCGTCAAATTGACTGATTGTACTCCTCTTCAATCCCATCTAACAGGCTGTCTAGTTTACAGTCCTGTTGGGAATATTTCGCGGCCAACTCTACTTGGCCGTACATTAAGCTCACAGGGATCTCCTTCCCATCGGGCCCCACAGGTCCAACCTCGGCCATGTGGTTCGGATCCGCCTTCGTGTACCGCATCTTGACCATGGCCCATGCCTCCCTGGAGCCTTGACAGCAGGCCGATATCTTCCACAGACGGAAGCACTGCCGTGCTCCCTGAAGCTTCTCCGCAAGCCCTCCAAGACCCTCGGGTAGGGAGACGGACGGCCACAAGGCCTGGGTGATGCCACTCATCGCCTGCCGAACACATTCGTGTAGTTACAGCAGCTCGGGAAGTTGGTCACCCGTTGAATCGGGCATTTCTCCGCAGGGCGACACTGTGAGCACACCTCCGCATACATTTACATAATCGACTTCCTCGCCGAACTCTTCCTTTCAAAAGAGTTTGCTCAAGCACTTACTGTAAATGCCGCTACGAAGCCGCCGATTCTCCTTTACGGAGTCAAACAGCTGGACCCGAACATCTTTTAGTTCTTCGCTCAGCTGGGTGTTGGCATCTTGGAGTTTGTTTCTCTCCTACTGCACCCTCATAAGCACCTTCTCGCCAGCCTTCAGCTAGCGCAGTAGATGTTGCTTGTCCGGATCTAGTCCGGCACCCTCTGCAATATTATTGTCAGACTTACGCACACACCGCACTTCATAAACTACTTATCTTTTCGAAGTATGTATTACCAGAGGGGGTCTCCGTGGCTCCCCCGGCGGCGGCTAGTGCAGCCTCAAGTTGGGCCTTGCACTTTTGAAGCTCCTGGGACAGCTGGGTGTTCTTCTCCGTAAGATCCTGCATAACAAATGATCCTTAAATCAGTTATTCTAACTATTTTAAGTCTCGGGGGCTACTGGCATATATAACTATTAAAATTCCTTACCCGTATGTCCTTCACATACTGCTCCGTGGCTCTGGTTAGACCATCTTGAGCGGCACGGAGGTGCGCATCTCCCGCATTAAAGGCATTTGTCGGTGTCAAAACCGGTGGATCTCGGGTAGGGGGTCCCGAACTGTGCGTCTAGGCGGATGGTAACAGGAGACAAGGGACACGATGTTTTTACCCAGGTTCGGGCCCTCTCGATGGAGGTAAAACCCTACTCCTGCTTGATTGATATTGATGATATGGGTAGTACAAGAGTGGATCTACCACGAGATCAAGGAGGCTAAACCCTAGAAGCTAGCCTATGGTATGATTGTTGTAATGGTTGTGTTGTCCTACGGACTAAAACCCTCCGATTTATATAGACACCGGAGAGGGCTAGGGTTACACAGAGTCGGTTACAATGGTAGGAGATCTACATATCCGTATTGCCAAGCTTGCCTTCCACGCCAAGGAAAGTCCCATCCGGACACGGGACGGAGTCTTCAATCTTGTATCTTCATAGTCTTGGAGTCCGGCTGACGATGATAGTCCGGCTGTCCGGACACCCCCTAGTCCAGGACTCCCTCAGTATCCCCTAAACCAGGCTTCAATGACGATGAGTCCGGCGTGCATATTGTTCAGCATTGCAAGGCGGGTTCCTCCTCCGAATAATTCATAGAAGATTGTGAACACCAGGATAGTGTCCGACTCTGCAAAATAATTTCCACATTCCACCGTAGAGAGAATAATATGTACACAAGTTTAATCTGCTGACATATTTTGTGGCATGACGTCAGGCCACTACCAAGCCCTTACTTGAATCGTTTTTTATTATACCACCTCAGTGCGTTTGGCGAAGCAGTTTCTTTGGCACGTCTTGTCGAAGCAGAGATCATGTTCCCCTTATTCCGGGATTCCCATCAATACGGACGTGGGTAACCCAACCGCGCCATTGATGGTGGCGCTTGGGAGATATGCGAGTTTTACCAGGCTGGTGGGGACGCATAGTCTTCGTCTGCCTATATATAAGGGGATAAGGATCCACCTTTTCACCTACGCCTTCTTCCTCCTTTGCTTATCCATCTCCGCACAGACTCGAGCTCCAAATACCAAGTCCGCACATCTCGCCTCAACCTCCTCCGGTCATGTCCGGAGCGGAGGCAGTGGTTGGCCTCCTCCGTCACGGAGGAGCACATCGCAAAGCTGCGCGGCGCGGATACCTTTCCAGCGACATCACAGATCGGCTGCCCGACGAGGGCAGCTCATCCCCACCCCAGCCCCATGAGAGGGTCGATTCTTCCCACTTCCTCCACGGACTGGGCTTCCCACTTCATCCCTTCGTCCGGGGCTCATGTTCTACTACGCCCCGACTTCCACGATCCGGCGCCAAACTTCATCCTCAACATCTCGGCGTTTATCATCGTGTGCGAGGCCTTTCTCGCATCCGCCCCACTTCGCTTGGGCTCAAGACCTTCAACGCAAGTCAAGGTAGTGAAGGGCGTCCAAGCGGAGTGCAGAGGCGCCATGGTGGGCAAGATGCCCAATGTCCTCTGGCTCGAGGGCGCCTTTGTGGAAACCATCAAAGGGTGGCAATCGGGGTGGTTCTATATCACCGAGCCGCGGGACCCTAAATGGGCAGCGGCACCCGAGTTCAGATCTGGTGCCCCTATGCAGCTCACCTCCTGGAAAAAGAAGGGCTTGCTATGGGGTAGTTCGGAGGAGCTGACCGGACTCCAGTCCTTTCTCCAGACCTTGGTGAACAAGAAGCTCAAGCTTGTCAACGTGATCCAGGTCATGCTCGTCCGCCGGATTCTCCCCTGCCAACAATGGGTCTTCAATTTGTGGGAGTTCAATCCGGCACAGCACCAGGCCTTGAGCGGGCTCTTCGACATGACGTACAAAGCTGCCTGGAGGGTGCTGTTCAAGGGCGGAGAAGCCCCCACGTCCGCGACTGAAGATCGCGGATTCAGCACCAAGCGCCCGGCCGGCGAGGTAAGCTTTGCTATCCTCTACGGGACAGTTATTTTCTTTCATAGTTTAATTCTATGTGGGATCTAAAACTCCCAATGCCTTTGACAGGACTGGCAGAGGATGTCCGGACAGGTAGACTGTCCGGCTCCCCTTCCCGAAGACCCAGCGGACGCCCGTTTAACGGGGCTGCTGGTCCCGACACTCTACGTGGTGCCGGAGAAGAAGGCCAAGAAGAAGGCCACGGGGACTCGAAGAAGTTCTCGGCGCCAGGTGATATCGGACTCATCGTCCGATGGCTCCGAGGCGGACTCCTCCCACGAAGACGAGGAGGAGAAAGAGGACTCTCTCCCAGAGGAGGGAGAGAGGAAGAGGAAGGCTTCCCCAATGGGGGAGGCCGATGGGTCCAAGAGGGGAAGGGCCCATCCCCCGGACAGCTCCGCCAACGCCAACGTTGGCGACGAAGAGTGGCCCTCAAGGGCAGGCCTCCGGCAAGATCGTAAGTATCCGGATTCCTGAATGATTTATAATTTATCTTTTGTGTCACATAGTGTCCTTCTAATGCCGCGTACTGCTATAGTCCGGCCGATGATGATCTTCCCACTTCGTCGAGCGGGTCGTTGGCTCCGTCGGACGTGGATTCCATTCCGACCGCCTCCACCCCTCGTGACGCTGACGACGTTGAGGTGGGATCCCAAGAGGGGACCCATCAGGAGGAGGCTCCGGAGTTGCCGCAAGGCAGCCTCCCGGACTTTGCGCCGGACTCTGTGCTAGAACCCGCAGTGGTTTCGGAGTCCGGCAGGCGGCCCCTTCGTAAGAAGGGCAAGACCGTGATGCCGGAAGCCTCCGTCCAACCGGAGGCGCCGGACAACTTGTTGGAGGCGCTTAACGACGCTTCCATCGAGGAAGAACACCGCACTATCAGGAGTGCGGTGATTCAGAAGGTTCAGCTCACCAAGAGCGGGCTGACCGAAGCCTGCAGTAGCCTTCTAACAGGCTTTGAGGTAAGAAGTTTAAAATATGTAATGTGATACTGCATAGACAGTAGCCCCTGATGCTCGGTTCGGTGTTCGGAAAGAAAAACTGGACTGAGGATCTAAAAAAGATATACGCAGGAGTACTAAAAATTATGTCAATATGGGTTTGCAGGCTGTGCTGCTGACCTCTGCCGACCGATCATGCTGCGGTCGGTGCTTTGAAGCAGGACCTCGAGCGGTCCGAGCAAGAGCTCGGCCTTGCCAAGAAGCAGCTCGAGGATAAAGAAGGTGAGTAACACCACTTTAAAATTTGTACCTTACAGAAAAGGATTTTGGTTGCAATAGAAATAACAAGGATAACGTGGGTACTGCAGGGGCGATGAACGAGGTGGCGACCCTGAAGGAGGCCGTGTCCACGGCCGAACGCAATGCGGCCGCGGAACGAGCGGAGCGAGAGAAGCGGGAGGCGCGGGTGGCGGAGGTGCGGCAAGAGCTCCAGGCTCTCATGGAAAAGCATGAGAGTTTGGAGCGCGACTCTAAGACTCGAGAGTCCGAGCTTGCCTCGGCTCTTGAAAGTGCCAAAGCCGCTAAGGCCGAGGCCCGTAAGGCCCTCCAGGAGGTCGAGAATGTGAAGAAAATAGCGGCGGGTAAGGCATTTTTCATGCAAAGCAAGCATGTTAATGTAAATTACCTGTTACTTACCCGAATTCGGAGCTCTCGAGGGGCGTTTGCAGATCTGCCTCGCAGTGTGTCTGATGCCGCCGCATTCTACCGTGGCGAGGAGGGGAGCTCAACGGAAAAGGTTTTCTGGTCTAAGTATTCTGAGGCCGTACATCCAGTGCCCCTTAGCGACCAGCTGAAGCAGCTGGTCGAGCTCCACAAGGTAGCCGAGCAGGCCATGAAGGGCCTCATAGTCCGGCTGTGGCCTGGAGAGGCCATGCCTGGGAGCTACTTTGGCCTCGTGTGGCGGCTGGTGGATGCGTGCCCCTGGGTGGAAGTCGTCAAGCGCTCCGCCTGCATTTAAGGTGCCCGTCGGGCCCTTGCCCGCGCAAAGGTGCATTGGGGCAGGCTGGAAGCGGAGAGGCTTATCACTGACGCGCCGCCAGCAGGCAAGGAGTATCGTACGCCCGAGATGTACTATAAGACTATCCTGAAGGGTGCCCGCAAGATTGCGGATGAGTGCCCCAGAGATGTAATTATTGAGTAAACTCGCAATGTGTTATCCTTTGCGCTGAAAACTTTGTTCATATGCGCTAAGAAACGCTTATTGATTTAAAATATTACCTTTTGTGCGGCCGTTTATTAAATCTGAGAGATGGAAAGTCGTCGGCTTCAGCCCCCATGCCACGAGTGCTGGGGTGTTCGGGATAAACTTGAGCAGTCTTGTTCCCATTGTTGGGTCCATCTAGGGAGGCGCTCAACACAACGAACAAGGCAACCGGACTTATAATGCTTGAACACTCTCACTTAGCCATAGAAATCTATAATTTTAAATTTCGGCAAAGCCCCTAGTATTCGGAAGACCGAGTTTGGGGCGCTATCCACGCCTGGGCCGGACACAGCCGGTTCCTCGCTCGAAGCGGCATAAGTCTATAGGGACTCGAAAAGACCTCTCGAACAGCGACCAGTCTCTCGCCTTATCATGACAATCGGTTTTAGCTTTCTCCATCGAGGCGCCCCAGCTCAACCGGGCGCAATCGCAGATGGTTCTCCCATTGCTACCTTAGCCGATGTAATGGAACGTAAGGTACCAAAACATGGGAGCCGGGCAAACCCAACTATTGACCCAAGACATGATTCGGAGCCGATGCATATAATGCTATAAGTTTGGGGTGCCGCACTTGTGAAAGTGTTCAGACTTATCACACCATAATGCGGGAAACATAAGCCCCTGGTGTATTCAGCCGTACCAAAATGTACGGGTGCAAGATGTCAAGAATAAACATATTTGTAAAAAGGAAATGCAATTATAAGCAAAAAGTGATGCATTGTTTATTCAAGAGATTCTGCCATGAGTGCAGAACGATACAAATAGTGTGGTAAGCAAGGGCTGGACTATTAGAAGTGTCTCCCTCCAGGGGTAAGTTGCGGAATGGTGTATTTAATAAATTTAATGCTCGTGATGGAGACCACCTGAGTGTTCGTCATAGCCTTTGTCCCTCCCTGGCTGTTGCATCATGAGTTCGGCAGATCTACTGCCGGACAGGTTCTCTGGTGAACGGACTCCTGTGGAAAAAATAAAAAAAAGAAGAAAAAGAGAGTGACACACTTGGGAGCCCCTGGTGTGGTTAAGCCGCACTCTAGGCCTATCGTGGTCGTGCCCCTCCCCCTATGTCCATGGTATCTCGAGAGCGTAATGATGTGCGCGAAGAGCTGGTCTTGCAATCATGCAAGGGCTGGGGTTGGGGCCACATTGCTACGCGTGCTCGGAACATGCCAGGTGGTCTTGATTGATGTTACTCCGGGCACGTTTGGCTGTGTCTGGTCGTTTAACGGCCGGACTCAAAAATTGCCTTCAAAGGCTGCTCTGTACTTCTACCGCAAGAGCCGCTGTGTGTTCCTCCGTTCGGAGGGAGCGTTCACTATTTCCGTTGACCATGATTACTCCACGAGGGCCTGGCATCTTGAGCTTGAGGTATGCATAATGCGGCACCGCGTTGAACTTTGCAAACGTGGTTCGTCCGAAAGCGGCGTGATAGCCATCATGAACGGGACTATGTCAAGATTAACTCCTCGCTTGAAATTATCCGGGATCCGAAGACCACTTCTAGTGTGGTGAGCTGCACAATTGGCCTCCACACCTGGTATGATGCCTTTGAAGGTCGTCTTTGTAGGTTTAATCCTTGAGGGGTCTATGCCCATCTTGCGCACTGTATCCTGATAAAGCAGGTTCAGGCTGTTGCCGCCGTCCATCAGGACTCTAGTGAGGTGAAATCCATCAACGATTGGGTCTAAAACCAATGTGGCGAATCCGCCATGGCGGATACTGGTCGGGTGGTCTCTTCGATCGAAAGTGATCGGGCTAGAAGACCATGGATTGAACTTCGGGGCGACTGGCTCCATCGCATATACGTCCCTAAGTGCACGCTTCTGCTCCCTCTTGGGTATATGGGTTGCGTATATCATGTTTACTGTTCGCACTTGTGGGGGAAACCCTTCAGTCCTCTACTGTTCGGCGGCCGAGTCTCCTCCTCGTCGTCGCTGTGCAGCCCCTTGTCATTGTTTTCAGCAATTAATTTGCCTGCCTACTTGAATACCCAACAATCTCTGTTGGTGTGATTAGCTGGCTTTTGAAGGTGCCATGTATCCGCAAGAGCGGTCGAGTATTCGGTCCAGTTAGACGGACCCGGAGTAGTTCTTTTGAATGGCTTCTTCCGCTGACCGGGTTTAGAGCCTCTGAATTCGGCGTTGACTACCGTATCCTCATTGTTATCGCCATTAACGCAGCGTTTGTTTTTGTTTCGACGCGACCTGCCATTGTGGTCCTTAGTATCCGGACTGCCAGCATTTTTGCTGAGGTTGTTGCTGCGAGCTAGCTAGCTGTCCTCTCCCATGCAGAAGCGGGTCATGAGTGATGTGAGGGCTGCCATGGATTTCGGCTTTTCCTGTCCTAGGTGCCGGGCCAGCCATTCGTCGCGGATGTTATGTTTGAAGGCTGCGAGTGCCTCTGCATCTGGACAGTCGACGATTTCATTTTTCTTTGTTAAGAACCGTATCCAGAACTGTCTGGCCGATTCGTCTGGCTGCTGAATTATGTGGCTTAGGTCATCGGCGTCTGGTGGTCGCACATATGTGCCCTGGAAGTTGTCGAGGAATGCGGCTTCCAGGTCCTCCCAACACCCAATTGACTCTGCTGGCAAGCTGTTAGCCAATGCCGAGCTGGTCCTTTAAGCTTGAGTGGGAGGTACTTGATGGCGTGGAGATCGTCGCCGCGGGCCATAAGGATATGAAGGAGATAATCTTCGATCCAAACCGCGGGGTCTGTTGTGCCATCATAGGATTCAATGTTCACGGGTTTAAACCCTTCAGGGATTTGATGATCCATTACTTCGTCTGTGAAGCATAGTGGGTGTGTGGCGCCTCTATATTGAGCAATATCATGACGTAGCTCAAGAGAGCGTTGTCTGCTGTGTTCGGCCCGACCGGAGTTGCTGTATCCGGCGCGACGGTCGTCGTGGGTCGTGGGGCGCCCGCGTGATCCGTAGATAGATCTGGATTGTCTTGCCTTGTCCTCCAATATGTCTCGCAAGTCCGGCGCATTCCCTCGTGGCTTCGTACTTTTCGAGCGATGCCGGGGTACGTTCCTGATGGAGGGCCTAGATGCCTCTCTGTCACGGCCACGGGGTGGTCGATCTGCCGTATTCTGCGCTGGTGATGAAGGTTTGTATGCTTCCTCCTCTAATCGGGGGAGCAACTTGCGTTTTGGATAACTTTTGGAGGGGTGTTCGAGTTCATACTCTTCGGCCGCGAGGACCTCGGTCCATCTGTCGGCCAGCAGGTCTTGATCAGCTTGAAGCTATTGCTGCTTTTTCTTTAGGCTATTTGCCGTGGCGATAAGCCTGCGTTTAAAACGCTCTTGTTCGACCGGTTCCTCTGGCACGACGAATTCGTCATCGTTGAGGCTTGCTTCATCTCCGGAGGGAGGCATGTAGTCTTCATCCTCCTCGTCTGCCGCTCTCTCTCGAGGGCTGGCTTCCCCATCCTCCTATGCTGAATCTTGCTGGAGGGGGTTGTCTTCGGCACTCTCTGGGGTGTTGTTATCTCCGTGCGGAATCTCCATTCTTCTTTGTGGCGGATTTAGAGCGGTGCCACGACGTCGGGCGCTTGGGCTGTTTCTTAGAAGAATCTGCCTCCGCTGCTTCTTCGCCGTCCCCATCCTTTGGGGTGTCCACCATGTATATGTCGTATGACGAGGTGGTCTTCCGAGTGCCTGTGGCGCTGGTTCTTGATCGTCTCCGCATCGCCGCCCATACCGTCGATGTCTTGGAGTCGTAGTCTAGCATGTCGGTTAGGTTGTCGACAGTGGCTACAAAGTGGGTGGTGGGTGGGCTTTGAATTTCTTCGTCATCCGCATCCCAACCATCCTGACCGCAGTCCGGCTAGGGTTCTCCTGATAACGAGAGATGCTTCAGCGAATTTAGGATGTCGCCAAAGGGTGAGTGCTGAAAGATGTCCGCGGTGGTGAACTCCATGATCGGCGCCCAATCGGATTCGATTGGCAGGGGCGCAGGAGGTTCGGTGTCCGGCAAGGAGTCCGGCGCCTCGGAGTCGTGAGCTTTATAAGGGACAAGGTTAGTATTCGGCTCCATCACCATAGAGATTGCAGCTACCGAGGCGGTGTCCAGCCACCTATCCTCGATCTGCGTGGTCTGCTCCGAACTATGGGTCAGAGCGGACTTGTGTGCGGCCTCTAGGGCACTATCCGGCGGCAGAGCTAAATCATGCCCATCGTGACAGTGCGGCACGCTCGGCTGCGGCTCGAATCCATCGAAGATCAAGTCTCCGCGGACGTCGGCCGTGATGTTTAGGCTTCCAAACCTGACCTGATGGCCAGGGGCATAGCTTTCGATCTGCTCCAGATGGCTGCTTAATTGGCCCTCGGTCGCGAAGCCTCGAATCTGAAGATTTGTCCGGGGAGAAAAGTCTCACCCTGGACGACATTGTTGTTGATTGAAGAAGCCATCAAGCCTATCGGTGACGACACAGAGGAACTCTCAATGAAAGCACCAATGTCGGTGTCAAAACCGGCGGATCTCGGGTAGGGGATCCTGAACTGTGCGTCTAGGCGGATGGTAACAGGAGACAAGGGACACGATGTTTTTACCCAGGTTCGGGCCCTCTCAATGGAGGTAAAACCCTACTCCTGCTTGATTGATATTGATGATATGGGTAGTACAAGAGTGGATCTACCACGAGATCAAGGAGGCTAAACCCTAGAAGCTAGCCTATGGTATGATTGTTGTAATGGTTGTGTTGTCCTACGGACTAAAACCCTTCGATTTATATAGACACCGGAGAGGGCTAGGGTTACACAGAGTCGGTTACAATGGTAGGAGATCTACATATACGTATCGCCAAGCTTGCCTTCCACGCCAAGGAAAGTCCCATCCGGACACGGGACGGAGTCTTCAATCTTGTATCTTCATAGTCTTGGAGTCCGGCTGACGATGATAGTCCAGCTGTCCGGACACCCCCTAGTCCAGGACTCCCTCAGCATTCAACGCCTCCGGGGAGAAACACGCGTCACGAAGAACTGTCCGGCAGTGCCTGTGATTCATGGCGCTCTCCACCTCAGACCTGGTGGCGGACAGCCTGTCGGTATCCTCCGCTGGAGGAGCATCCGGCTCGCGCCTTGCGCTCGCCTCCCCCTCCGGACCAGGTGTTGGAGCCTGGCTGGCGGAGGCCTGGTTGGCAACCTCTCCGGGCACAGTCCGGCGAGCGCTCTTTCTCCTAGAATAATTAGGAGCGTTAATATACCTCCCAGGAATCTTTCCCTTAAATACGGTGGTGCTCCATACCATTGCGTCGATGTTTCGACTCGCGCCGCACTCCTCTTCCGCCTACTGGGCCGAACTGACCCTTGTTGGTCAGCCGCCGCGGATCCGGCTTCCTGCCCTAAAGGTAACTCCTGCGGGACACCGTTGGTATACAGTGTTCAGAAATAAGCATGGATGAGTAATAATGACAAGACCTTGGTCGCAGTTACCTGGGAAGCCGGAGTTAAACCGGGGTAGTCGGCCGTAATGGCGACTAAGGCATTATCCACGCTAAGTTGGTGGAACACCCCATCGATCAGCTCCACCTCTATATCCGGATCCTCCTTGGAGGCCAGATCAATGGATCGTCCCGGATCCTCGGGTTGTGGAGCCGGGCTGTGTATGCCCTCTACATCCCGGCGCAGTTCCTGCATCGAAATCATAAAGTAAGACACTTAACTTTGAAAGCACAGATCCGATAGATAAACGTCCGCTTACCCAGCTCCGAGGGTTATTCATGGAGAATCCATTCAATGGACTCATGTGGAGGAAGTCCTCCTTCTCCCCCTTGTATAAGCCGGACAGGATCTTCACCAGATCGGCAGCCGATCCCGGTCCCTTGCGACCATGACGGGTGGCGTCATTCTCCCCGTTGAAGTCCCACATGGGGTGGCCCCTATATTGGAGCGGCTGCACCCCTCGCATAATGCACGTGGCCATGACTCCAGTCATGGTCAATCCGGAATGGGCCAGTAACCTTATCCGGCCCATCAGATATTGGACGCTCCTATCATCTTCCCGTTGAGGGCTCTGCGGGCGCCAAATCAGGCGTTTCTTCAGAGGAGCGTTGCTGAACTCCGGGAGGCCGATCCGAACTAGGTCCGGCAGTGGAGCGTCTTTCATATAAAACCATTCCGAAGGCCAGTCTTCGGACGCCTTCTTCGGGGTCCCGGATAGATATCCGGTCCCGACGATGCGCCATTTTTCGGCTCTGCCCACTTGATATATCGACCCCTCATGAGAACGGGGTACGAGGAAAAACAATCTCTTCCACAGCGCAAAATGGGGCTCGATGCCCAAGAACAGCTCGCAAAGAGCTACAAAACCCGTGATGTGCAAAATAGAGGCGGGTGTAAGGTGATGACGCTGGAGTCCGTAGAACTCCAGGAGCCCCCGGAGAAACGGATGTATGGGAAATCCGAGCCCCCTTATTAGATAAGGGACGAAACACACCCGCTCTCCTTTCGAGGGATTGGGGGTGTTCTCCGCCTGCTTTCCACCTTTGTAGGTGGCCAGCCCGGCTCGAACTGGGACCATGAAGGCCGGAGGAAGGTATCCCTCCGCTTGGAGCGTCACCAGCTCGCTGTGCGGAACTATACATCTCCTCCAGTCTCCTAGCTGAGGGCTGGGAGCGCGAGAGGAGGAGCCGCGTCGACTGTCCATGATGGAGTGGATTTTTGTCAAAGGCGCTCTGATGAGTACTCGCGGAAGGAGGATGGTGTGATTTGGATCTAGATCCTTGCCTCTTTTATAGGCAGCTTATTCGTGCAGCTTGGGGGTTAAAACGTAAAAATACCCTGGCTTTTCGCATTCATATGACATGTGGAAGAGGGCCATTATTGGACGTGGAAGCCAAGGAGTGCAACATTTATGAGGAAGCCAGAAACTATTCGGCAAGCACATGGAATTCGGAGGAGAACCCGCCTTGCAACGCCGAAGACAATATGCGCGCTGGACTAATCGTCATTGAAGCCTAGTTCGGGGGCTACCGAGGGAGTCCTAGACTAGGGGGTGTCCGGATAGCCGAACTATCATCATCGGCCGGACTCCAAGACTATGAAGATACAAGACTGAAGACTTCGTCCCGTGTCCGGATGGGACTTTCCTTGGTGTGGAAGGCATGCTTGGCGATACGGATATGTAGATCTCCTACCATCGTAACCGACTCTGTGTAACCCTAACCCTCTCCGGTGTCTATATAAACCGGAGGGTTTTAGTCTGTAGGACACAACAATAACAACAATCATACCATAGGCTAGCTTCTAGGGTTTAGCCTCCTTGATCTCGTGGTAGATCCACTCTTGTACTACCCATATCATCAATATCAATCAAGCAGGAGTAGGGTTTTACCTCCATCGAGAGGGCCCGAACCTGGGTAAAAACATCGTGTCCCTTGTCTCCTGTTACCATCCACCTAGACGCACAGTTCGGGACCCCCTACCCGAGATCCACCAGTTTTGACACCGACAGCGGCCCCGGCCGCGCTTGGTCGAAGGAGGGTCAGGCCTTTCTTGACGAGCCTTTCCCTTCTCCACGGCCGAGAACCTCTTTGGCAGAGCCATGGGGATGGCGAGTAGCCGGGATGGAGAGAAAGGAGTAGCAGGAAGGAATGGACTGAAGGGGCTCACGCCATTCCGTACTTATAGCCGGAGAAGGCCAACCGCCGGCCTCCATGATCGCAGGTAATCATGACCCATTTTTGTATGCAGGGACTTGTCAAGTCGTGCGGTTGCTGAGGTGTCATGGGGAAGCGGAGACGCCCACGTCTAATCAATCACCACACGGCGCCCAAGACCGCAGGCTATTGGGGCCCGCGGCGCTTCGCACTTGCCCGTTCGCTTCTCTGCTAAGCCAAGTCCGGGCATGCCTTGGGCCCGGGCGCTACTGTCGGCGTTCTGGGAACGGGGGTCCCCAGACTTGCCTACCTGCGGCCTCCGGCGTAGCTCAGGCGAAGGCCCAGTGCAGCCCAGCTTCATTAGCTCAATCTCAAGACCCTCGCGAGGGGCCAAGCCTCGCGGGGCGGACGACATGAAGCTTCCTCAGGAGCAGCCTCATCAGGCAGGCTCGCGAGGAGGCGGAGAGATCAAGGCAAGGCACCTCGCGAGGAGCCCGTGACGCAAGCCATGACGATCGAGACCAGGCAGGCGCCAGGCGGGCGCCGGCCTGTGCAGTGTCCTTATTTCCCCTTCGGTGCAAAGGGGGCAAGCACAGGCCAAGGCATCAGGCAAAGGTTACCGTTTCAGTGCAACAAGACCAAGACCAGCAGAGCGGCAGGATTTAGGTCATCGTGGAGCCCAGGACGGCGTCATCGTTAGAGCCTTTGGCAGCCGTAGACCAACTTTAGTCAGGATAAGTGTACTAGATGTTCCCCTTCAAAATGGCTAATTGTTGGCGCCCTTCCGCTCATTATTTAAGAAGAGGCCCAGGGCCTCCCTCTATAAATAGGACTAGCCACCACAGTAGAGGGGGGGAGAGATCAGATCCAGATTGAGAGAGAGAGAGAGAAGCTATTGAACTCACCCAAGCAGTTCATCGCACCAGCTCAAGAACAGCCCCTCGCGAGGCTGTTCTCCCTTTGTATTGTTCATCATCAGCCCCTAAGGCAATCCACCACACTGCACACTGGAGTAGGGTATTACACCACAATGGTGGCCTGAACCAGTATAAACCTCGTGTCCCTTGTGTGTTCTTCTTTCTAGCCTAGATTCGTTGCGAGGCTTCGAGTCGCATGTTGGTAGGGGAAAGATCTTCGTGCGCACCCCAGAGTTCGAACCTCAAGGGTCTGCCAGAACCCGAAATCCAACAGGAAGAAATACATCAGGGGGCCCACACCCTAGCTAGGAGGGTGGGGGGCGCGCCCACCCCTACTGGGCGCGCCCCTGTCTCCTGGGCCCCCTGGTGGCCCCCCTGGTGTCCATCTTCTGCTATATGAAGGCTTTTACCCTGGAAAAAATAATGGGCAAGCTTACAGGAGAAACTCCACCGCCACGAGGCGGAACCTTGGCGGAACCAATCTAGAGCTCCGGCAGAGCTGTTCTATCGGGGACACTTCCCTCCGGGAGGGGAAATCATCATCATCATCATCACCAATGATCCTCTCATCGGGAGGGGGCCAATCTTCATCAACATCTTCACCAACACGATCTCCTCTCAGAACCCTAGTTCATCTCTTGTATCCAATTTTGTATCCAAACCACAAATTGGTACTTGTGGGTTGCTAGTAGTGTTGAATACTCCTTGTAGTTGATGCTAATTGGTTTACTTGGTGGAAGATCATATGTTCAGATCCTTAATGCATATTATTACCCCTCTGATTATGAACATGAATATGCTTTGTGAGTAGTTACGTTTGTTCCTGAGGACATGGGTGAAGTCTTGCTATTAGTAGTCATGTGAATTTGGTATTCGTTCGATATTTTGATGAGATGTATGTTGTCTTTTCCTCTAGTGGTGTTATGTGAACGTCAACTACATGACACTTCACCATTATTTGGGCCTAGAGGAAGGTATTGGGAAGTAATAAGTAGATGATGGGTTGCTAGAGTGACAGAAGCTTAAACCCTAGTTTATGCGTTGCTTCGTTAGGGGCTGATTTGGATCCATATGTTTAATGCTATGGTTAGGTTTACCTTAATACTTCTTTTGTAGTTGCGGACGCTTGCAATAGGGGTTAATCATAAGTGGGATGCTTGTCCAAGTAAGGGCAGTACCCAAGCACCGGTGTCCACCCACATATCAAATTATCAAAGTACCGAACGCGAATCATATGAGCGTGATGAAAACTAGCTTGACGATAATTCCCATGTGTCCCAGGGAGCTCTTTTCTCATTATAAGAAATTGTCCAAGCTTATCCGTTGCTACAAAAAGGATTGGGCCATCTTGCTGCACTTTATTTACTTTCATTGCTTGTTACTCGGTACAATTTATCTTATCACAAAACTATCTATTACCTACAATTTCAGTGCTTGCAGAGAAAACCTTACTGAAAACCGCTTATCATTTCCTTCTGCTCCTCGTTGGGTTCGACACTCTTACTTATCGAAGGACTACGATAGATCCCCTACACTTGTGGGTCATCAAGACTCTTTTCTGGCGCCGTTGCCGGGGTGTGTAGCGCTTTTGGTGAGTGGAACTTGGTAAGGAAACATTTATATAGTGTGCTGAAATTTTCTGTTACTTGTCACTATGGAAACTAATCCTTTGAGGGGTTTGTTCGGGGTATCTTCACCCCGACCAGAAGAGCAAAGAGTTGCTCCTTAACCTACTGAACTTTTTGAAAATATTTACTTTGAGATTCCTTTGGGTATGATAGAGAAACTGCTAGCTAATCCATTTGTAGGAGATGGAACATTGCATCCCGATTTAAACCTTATCTTTGTGGGTGAAGTTTGTGGATTATTTAAGCTTGTAGGTATTCCCGATGATGTTGTCAAAAGGAAGGTCTTCCCTTTATCTTTGAAGGGAGATGCATTGACATGGTATAGGCTATGTGATGATACGAGATCTTGGAATTATAAACGACTGAAGTTGGAATTTCACCAGAAGTTCTATCCTATGCATGTTGTTCATCGTGATCACAATTACATATATAATTTCTGGCCTCGTGAAGGAGAAAGCATCGCCCAAGCTTGGGGGAGGCTTAAGTCAATGTTATATTCATGCCCCAATCATGAGCTCTCTAGAGAAATGATTATTCAAAAAATTTATGCTCGGCTTTCTCTCAATGATCGCAACCTGCTCGATACTTCCTGTGCTAGTTCTTATATGTTGAAGACTATTGATTTCAAATGGGACTTATTGGAAAGAATTAAACGCAGCTCTGAAGATTGGGGTTCCGACGATGGTAAGGAGTCAGGTATGACACCTAAGTTCAATTGTGTTAAATCTTTTATGGATACCGATGCTTTTTGTGGATTTAGTGCTAAGTATGGACTTGACTCTGAGATAGTAGCTTCTTTCTGTGAATCTTTTGCTACTCACGTTGATCTCCCTAAAGAGAAGTGGTTTAAATATAATCCTCCCATTGAAGTAAAAGTAGTTGCACCTATTATAGTTGAAGAAAAGACTGTCACCTATAGTGATCCTATTGTTCCTACTACTTATGTTGAGAAACCTCCTTTTCCTGTTAGGATAAAGGATCATGCTAAAACTTCAACTGCTGTTCGTAGTAGTAATGCTAGGACTTATACACCTCCTGAGCAAATCAAAGTTGAACCTAGTATTGGTATGGTTAAAGATCTCTTGGATGATGATTTAGATGGGCATGTTATTTATTTCTGTGGTGAGACTGCTAATATTGCTAGACCAGATACTAATATACATAGACCTGTGGTAGGCATGCCTGTTATTTCTGTTAAAATAGGAGATCATTGTTATCATGGTTTATGTGATATGGGTGCTAGTGCTGGTGCGATACCCTATGACTTATATAAAGAAATTATGCACGACATTGCGCCCGTTGAATTGGAAGACATTGATGTTACTATTAAGCTTGCTAATAGGGATACCATTAAACCAGTAGGGATAGTTATAGATGTTGAAGTCTTGTGTGGGAAGGTTAATATCCTGCTGATTTTCTTGTTCTTGGTTCCCCACAATATGACTTTTGTCCCATTATTTTTGGTAGACCCTTCTTAAATACAGTTAATGCTAGTATTGATTGTGAAAAGGATACTGTTACAATTGGCTTAGTGGGTATGTCTCATGAGTTTATTTTTGCTAAGTTTCGTAGACAACCTCGTGATAGAGAATCACCTAGTAAGGATGAGATTATTGGTCTTGCTTCCATTGCCGTACCTCCTACTGATCCGTTAGAACAATATTTGGTAGACCATGAAAACGGTATGTTTATGAAGGAAAGAAGGGAAATAGATGAAGTGTTCCTTAAACAGGAACCTATGCTAAAACACGACCTTCCCGTTGAAATTCTTGGGGATCCCCCTCCACCCATGGGTGATCCCGTGTTTGAACTCAAACCATTACCTGATAATATTAAGTACGCTTATCTTGATGAAAAGAAAATATATCCTGTTATTATTAGTGCTAACCTTTCAGAGCAAGAAGAAGAAAGATTATTGAAAACTCTAAAGAAGCACCGAGCTGCTATTGGATATACTCTGGATGATCTTAAGGGCATTAGTCCCACGTTATGCCAACACAAAATTATAGTGGAGAAAGATGCCAAACCAGTTAGAGATCCTCAGCCATGACTGAATCCCAAGATGAAAGAAGTGGTAAGAAAGGAGATACTAAAGCTCCGTGAGGCAGGTATAATTTATCCCGTTGCTGATAGTGAATGGGTAAGCCCTGTACATTGTGTTCCTAAAAAGGGAGGTATTACCGTTGTTCCTAATGATAAAGATGAATTGATCCCGCAAAGAATTATTATAGGTTATAGGATGGTAATTGATTTCCATAAATTAAATAAAGCTACTAAGAAAGGTCATTACCCTTCACCGTCCCGCAGGAGCGTGACGTCCTCAGGGCCCGATATTGTTGGGACCCAGTGAAGAAGGTTTTCGAGATGAACGGGGTCACGATGGAGTTCATGAGACTGCTGGTAATTTTAGTTTCTGATGAATTCGACTACACATTAGTCATATTTGTAAATGGTCCTTGTGCCTTTTGAAGAGAGAGCAACACAGGATTGCGGCCGAAAGCGACTCGCTGTCTGAGGCGTTGGCGAGGCCCAAGTGGGACAATCCATTCAACCGGGCGTTGAACATATTGAAAGGACTCCTGGTGGAGACTCGACCGTTGTATGGACGCGTGCACGGTGTCAGAGACGGCGCCACGTGGAAGAAGTACTACCGTGAGATCATGGAGGAGAGAAAGGAAAGACGGAGGTTAACTGAAGAAAACATCGACAAGAAGGTTGAGATTGCGGTTGAGAAGAAATCATCTGAGACAGTCGCAACAGCGGTGGTTGCCGCAAAACAGGTGCTTGTAGATATGTCTACTACCTTGGTTCTGCTCATTTTCAATTGGAGCAGGCAAAATCCAGGAAAAGATGCAGCGGATTTTCCCCTTGCTGACTTCTTGGGGAGTAGCTCGACTAGCGTTGCACCAGCACCTGCAGCTGCACCTGCTCTTGCACCAGCTCCCGCACCGGCTCCTGCACCGGCTCCGGCATCGGACGTGCTCGGCGGTGCTTCGTCTTTGGCTGAGCTCGACGCCCTCATGGTATCTGTCACACTAGCCCTCTTCAATAAATGTATAATCTCCCGTTTTTGTTGCCTTTCAGATGTCTCACGTCGCAGACTTCTCGTTGCAGGCCGACGAAACCCCGTGCACCTTATTGTACACCATCAGCGACCAGAAGGTGGACGTGGGAAGGCGACAATAGTGGAGCCAAAGGAATCATTGTTCCACAGCCGGCCCAACCCCCCGGACGTCTTCAAGGTTTCCGTGGCCAGTGTCAAACTGGGCCACGAGAATTTGGCTCCTCTAGTACTAGTGGGGGATGACGACGAGACCCCGCGTCAGCTTGGTGATTGTTGCAAGTTATGTTTACATATGTTTGCTTGTTTAATAATTCTATTTGAGGATAGGAGTATTAAATATGCAAAGGCATTTAGTATGCAATGTTGAGTAATAATTTTAGTGATTTCTACAGTAGAGAATGATAAGGTTTTGCATTGGTTTATACTAAATTATCTCACGAGTTCTTGTTGAGTTTTGTGTGGATGAAGTTTTTAAGATTTAGGGAAACTATGATATAAAAGGAATTAAGGAGACACAAAGGCTCAAGCTTGGGGATGCCCGAGGCATCCCAAGATAATATTTCAAGAGGTCTCAAGCATCTAAGCTTGGGGATGCCCCGGTAGGCATCCCACCTTTCTTCTTCAACAATTACCGGTTAGTATCAGTTGAGCCTAAGTTTTTACTTCTTCACATGATGTGTGCTATTCTTGGAATGCCATTTTATTTTGTTTTGATTGATGTTTTAATAAAATACTTAGATCTTAAGGTTTTTAAATAAGATAGAGTCCTCAAATAGTTGCCCGGGAGGCTAAGTACGTGGCATTCACATCCCGTCAACGAAGCTCTTTTCTATGGAATTGCTCTAGTGCTTCACTTATATCTTTTTGAGCATGGTGTGCTTTAGTATTTTTGAAGAAATTCTCTCTTGCTTTCACTTAAATTAATTTGAGAGAAAGAAATATTATGCTTATGATCTTCACTTATATTTGTTTGAGCTTATCAAAAGCAACACATGAAAATTAGTTCCAAAGTGATAGATATCCAAGAAGGATATAATAAAAATTTCATGAAGATCATTGGACAAAATAAACTTGATTCTTAGTAATAGTTTTGAGATATGATGATGTGATATGTGAGTCATCTTGATGAGTAATTATGCTTTAGTAAGAATATTGGTGTTAAGGTTTGTGATTTCCTATGCAAGCACGAAAGTCAATAGTTGTGCAATGAAATTACATCCTACTTGTGGTGCATTATTCGGTGTTAATTATGCTCAATGCTCGCTTATGAGATTATTCATTTCTTGGTTGGTCGCTCCCCAATCTTGTGCTAACCTTCATTTTGCACTAACTATGATTACTACTTGTGCATCCAAAATCCTTAAACCCAGTTTTGCCATATGAGTCCACTATACCTACCTATATGCTGTATTCTTTTGCTGCTCTAAGCAAATTTGTATGTGCCATCTCCAATTTTCAAAATAAAGTTCTCTTTTGTGTGCTCGTACCGCTCACGAGGCGGTGAGGGTGGCCAATATTTTCCATGCTTGATGTGTTATTCTCACGATGAGTGTTTATTCACTTGTCATTGCACGAGAGTAAGGCAAAGGTATTAGGGATGCCCAGTCCCAAAATGAAAAATGAATTTACTTTATGTTGTCAAATAATAAATTCCTTGGAAAGTGTTGGTATGGAGGGCACCCATGGATACTGTTAACCATGGAAAGTGAGAGTATGGTGGAAAAAGGAATACACTTTATTTTCGATTTGGGAACCACCTATGATATATCTAGCATGGAAAGTGTTGGGAGCTCTAAGTCGTTTTTGTTGGTGGGAAAAGTATGCCTCTCAAAATGTTTTTATCTCTCAATTTTCTCTTTGAGTTCTGGCACCTCTTCAAATCCCTACTTCACTCTGCGAAGGACCTTTCTTTTAATTTATGCAATTTTTATTTTTAATTTGAGTGTCCATCTTCTCTTATAAAGCACCAACTAGGAGGCACTATGATCGTATTTGAGCATTGGGTGTAGCTAATATACGAGTGTGTTTCATGAATGGATTAATGATTGAGCATGATTGGCTAGGGATAGCTTATGTTAGCGCTGATATTTTGAAAGACAAGGTTGCTTGTTGATATGCTTGAGTATTTAGTTATCATGTCAAAACTAGACTATTGCTTCGAACAATATAAAAGTCCAAATGTCCATTCTATAAAGAAAAGAATATGAGATGACATGTTAGGCAGCATTCCACATTAAAAATTCTGTTTTTATCATTTACCTACTCGAGGACGAGCAGGAATTAAGCTTGGGGATGCTGTTACGCTCCAACGTATCTATAATTTTTGATTGTTCCATGCTATTATTTTATCATTCTTGGATGTTTATAATCATTTTATAGTCATTTTATATCATTGTTTTTGGAATAACCTATTGACATAGTGCCAAGTGCCAGTGACAATTTTTTTGCATGTTTTTTACATCGCAGGAAATCAATATCAAACGGAGTCCAAACACCGCAAAACTTTTTGTGGACTTTTTATGGACCAGAAGACCACCAATGGGACAGAGCAACACCTGGGGGGGTGCCCCAAGGGGTGCACAACCAACCAGGGCGCGCCTGGGCCCCCAGGCGCGCCCAGGTGGGTTGTGCCCACCTCGGTGGCCTCCTGCACCCCCTCTTTACACTATAAATTCCCAAATATTTCGAAACCCTTTGGGGTTAACCTAAATCAGAATTTCTATTGCTGCAAGGCTCTAGAGCCACCATAAACAAATCTAGACCCCATTTCGGCACCCTACCAGAGAGGGGAATCATCTCCGGTGGCCATCTATATCATCCCGGCGGCCAACACGATGAGGAGGGAGTAGTCCTCCCTCGGGGCTGAGGGTTTGTACTAGTAGCTATGTGTTTAATCTCTCTCTCTCTCTCTCTCTCGTGTTCTTGAGATGTCACGATCTTGATGTATCGTGGGCTTTGTTAATATAGTCGGATCATATGGTGTTTTCCACTCTCTTTTTTGTTGTGATTAATTGAGTTTTTCCCTTTGAGATTTCATTGTTATCGGATTGAATACTTTTATGGATTTGAGATCACTTGATATATGTCTTGCATATGAATACTTGTGGTCACAATGGGGTATCGTATTGATTCACTTGATATATGTTTTGGCACTCAACTCGCGGATTCCCGAGGTGACATTGGGGTAATCTACGCATAGGGGTTGATGCACGTTCTTGTCTTTGTTTCTCCGGTAGAAATCTTGGGGCACTCTTTGAGGTTCTTTGTGTTGGATTGAGTATTATGAATCTGAAATTATTTGGTGTTATTTTAGTACGATCTCCTGGATAGATCAATTGGAAAGAATAGCTTCGAGGTGGTTTCGTACCCTACACACGATTTCTTCTTATGTTCTATGCTAGAATGGAACTTTGGAGTGATTCTTCATCGCACTTTGAGGGGTGGTTATATGAGCCAATTATACTAGCACTATTGAGATATTGCACTAGCGGAAGTACAGACTCTAGGTCTCATTTTCAAACATTGCAATACCGTTTTTGTGCCCGTTTACTATTTGCTACCTTGCAGTTTTTAATTATTCAGATTATAAAAATGTATTTCTACCATCTATATTACACTTGTATCACCATCTGTTCGCCAAACTAGTGCACCTATACAAATTACCATTGTATTTGGTGTGTTGGGGACACAAGAGACTTTTTATTATTTGGTTGCAGGGTTGTTTGAGAGAGACCATCTTCATCCTACGCCTCCCACGGATTGATAAGCCTTAGGTCATCCACTTGAGGGAAAATTGTTACTGTCCTACAAAACTCTGCGCTTGGAGGCCCAACACGTGTCTACAATAATAAAGTTTCATAGTAGACATCAGGATCCCGCTGCCACGGGAGGGTAGGGCAAAAGATGTCATGCAAGTTCTTTCCATAAGAATGTATGACTATTTACGCAATACATGCCTACATTATATTGATGAACTGGATCTAGTGCCGTATCGCCCTAGGTTATAACTGTCTCATGATGAATATCATCCAACAAGTCACCGATCCAATGCCTACGAATTTATCTTATGTTGTTCTTGCTAAGTTACTACTGCTATCATCACTATTGCACTTGCTACAAAAATACTGTTATGACTGTTACTGTTGCCGTTACTGCTGCTACTATTATCAAAACTATCATACTACTTTGCTACCGATAACTTTGCTGCAGATAATTAATCTCCAGGTGTGGTTGAATTGACAATTCAGCTGCTAATACCTTCAAATATTCTTTGCCTCCCCTTGTGTCGAATCTATAAATTTGGGTTGAATACTCTACCCCCGAAAACTGTTGCGATCCCCTAGACTTGTGGGTTATCAAGACCTTTTTTCTGGCGCCATTGCCGGGGAGCATAGCTATATTTGTTGAGTCACTTGGGATTATTATCATATTATCACTATGAAGAATCTGAAGGATGCTAAGACTAATATATTTACCTCAAAGACGAGGGGAGTTAAGGAACTACCATCCAGTTCTGCTTTAGATTCACCTTCTGTTATAAGTAAACTTGCAACACCACCACATGCTATCAATTCTAATATCTCGCAAGTTATTGATTGATACGTCCATTTTGCATCATGATTTTATATCAATATTTATAGCATTATGGGCTGTTATTACACATTATATCTCAATACTTATGGCTATTCTCTCTTATTTTACAAGGTTTACCATGAAGAAGGGGAATGCTGACAGTTGGAATTCCGGCTGGAAAAGGAGCAAACATTGGAAACCTATTCTGCACTGCTCCAAAAATCCTGAAACTCCACGAAACCTGTTTTTGGAATTAATAAGAATTATTGAGTGGAAGAAATACATCAGGGGCACACACCCTGGCCAGGAGGGTGGGGGCGCGCCCACTTGTCTCCTGGGCCCCTTGGTGGCCCCCCGGTGTCCATCTTCTGCTATATGAAGGCTTTTACCCTGGAAAAAATCGTGGGCAAGCTTATGGGACGAAACTCCGCCGCCACGAGGCGAAACCTTGGCGGAACCAATCTAGAGCTCCGGCAGAGCTGTTCTGCCGGGGACACTTCCCTCCGGGAGGGGAAATCATCACCATCGTCATCACCAACGATCCTCTCATCAGGAGGGGGTCAATCTCCATCAACATCTTCACCAGCACCATCTCCTCTCAAAACCCTAGTTCATCTCTTGTATCCAAACCACAAATTGGTACCTGTGGGTTGCTAGTAGTGTTGATTAGTCGTTGTAGTTGATGCTAATTGGTTTACTTGGTGGAAGACCATATGTTTAGATCCTTAATGCATATTATTACCCCTCTGATTATGAACATGAATATTCTTTGTGAGTAGTTACGTTTGTTCCTGAGGACATGGGTGAAGTCTTGCTATTAGTAGTCATGTGAATTTGTTATTCGTTCGATATTTGATGAGATGTATGTTGTCTTTTCCTCTAGTGGTGTTATGTGAACGTCGACTACATGACACTTCACCATTATTTGGGCCTAGAGGAAGGCGTTGGGAAGTAATAAGTAGATGATGGGTTGCTAGAGTGACAGAAGCTTAAACCCTAGTTTATGCGTTTCTTCGTTAGGGGCTAATTTGGATCCATATGTTTAATGTTGTGGTTAGGTTTACCTTAATAATTCTTTTGTAGTTGCGGACGCTTGCAATAGGGTTTAATCATAAGTGGGATGCTTGTCCAAGTAAGGGCAGTACCCAAGCACCGGCGTCCACCCACATATCAAATTATCAAAGTACCGAACACGAATAATATGAGCGTGATGAAAACTAGCTTGACGATAATTCCCATGTGTCCTCGGGATATCTTTTCTCATTATAAGAAATTGTCCAGGCTTATCCTTTGCTACAAAAAGGATTGGGCCATCTTGCTGCACTTTATTTACTTTCATTGCTTGTTACTCGTTACAATTTATCTCATCACAAAACTATCTGTTACCTACAATTTCAATGCTTGCAGAGAAAACCTTATTGAAAACCGCTTATCATTTCCTTCTGCTCCTCATTGGGTTCGACACTCTTACTTATCGAAAGGACTACGATAGATCCCCTACACTTGTGGGTCATCAAGACTCTATTCTGGCGTCGTTGCCGGGGAGTGTAGCGCTTTTGGTGAGTGGAACTTGGTAAGGAAACATTTATATAGTGTGCTGAAATTTTCTGTTACTTGTCACTATGGAAACTAATCCTTTGAGGGGCTTGTTCGGGGTATCTTCACCCCGACTGGACGAGCAAAGAGTTGCTCCTCAACCTGCTGAACTTTTTGAAAATATTTACTTTGAGATTCCTTCGGGTATGATAGAGAAACTGCTAGCTAATCCATTTGTAGGATATGGAACATTGCATCCCGATTTACACCTTATCTTTGTGGATGAAGTTTGTGGATTATTTAAGCTTGCAGGTATTCCCGATAATGTTGTCAAAGGAAGGTCTTCCCTTTATCTTTGAAGGGAGATGCATTGACATGGTATAGGCTATGTGATGATACGAGATCTTGGAATTATAAACGACTGAAGTTGGAATTTCACCAGAAGTTCTATCCTATGCATCTTGTTCATCGTGATCGCAGTTACATATATAATTTCTGGCCTTGCAAAGGAGAAAGCATCGCTCAAGCTTGGGGGAGGCTTAAGTCAATGTTATATTCATGCCCCAAACATGAGCTCTCCAGACAAATGATTATTCAAAAAATTTATGCTCGGCTTTCTCTCAATGATCGCAACCTGCTCGATACTTCCTGTGTTGGTTCTTATATGTTGAAGACTATTGATTTCAAATGGGACTTATTGGATAGAATTAAATGCAACTCTGAAGATTGGGATTCCGACGATGGTAAGGAGTCAGGTATGACACCTAAGTTCGATTGTGTTAAATCTTTTATGGATACTGATGCTTTTCGTGGATTTAGCGCTAAGTATGGACTTGACTCTGAGAGAGTAGCTTCTTTCTGTGAATCTTTTGCTACTCACATTGATCTACCTAAAGAGAAGTGGTTTAAATATAATCCTCCCATTGAAGTAAAAGTTGTTGCACCTATTACAGTTAAAGAAAAGACCGTCACCTATAGTGATCCTATTGTTCCTACTACTTATGTTGAGAAACCTCCTTTTCCTGTTAGGATAAAGGATCATGCTAAAACTTTGACTGCTGTTCGTAAGAGTAATGCTAGGACTTATACACCTCCTGAGCAAATCAAAGTTGAACCTAGAATTGCTATGGTTAAAGATCTCTTGGATGATGATTTAGATGGGCATGTTATTTATTTTTGTGGTGAGACGTCTAAAATTGCTAGACCAGATACTAAGATACATAGACCTATGGTAGGCATGCCTGTTATTTCTGTTAAAATAGGAGATCATTGTTATCATGGTTTATGTGATATGGGTGTGCTAGTGCGATACCCTATGACTTATATAAAGAAATTATGCATGACATTGCGCCCGTTGAATTGGAAGACATTGATGTTACTATTAAGCTTGCTAATAGGGATACCATTAAACCAGTTGGGATAGTTAGAGATGTTGAATTCTTGTGTGGGAAGGTCAAATATCCTGCTGATTTTCTTGTTCTTGGTTCCCCACAATATGACTTTTGTCCCATTATTTTTGGTAGACCCTTCTTAAATACAATTAATGCTAGGATTGATTATGAAAAGGATCCTATTACAATTGTCTTAGAGGGTATGTCTCATGAGTTTAATTTTGCTAAGTTTCATAGACAACCTCGTGACAGAGAATCACCTAGTAAGGATGAGATTATTGGTCTTGCTTCCATTGCCGTACCTCCTACTGATCCGTTAGAACAATATTTGCTCTACCATGAAAACTATATGTTTATGAAGGAAAGAAGAGAAATAGATGAAGTGTTCCTTAAAGAGGAACCTATGCTGAAACACAACCTTCTCGTTGAAATTCTTGGGGATCCCCCTCCACCTAAGGGTGATCCCGTGTTTGAACTCAAACCATTACCTGATAATCTTAAGTACGCTTATCTTGATGAAAAGAAAATATATCCTGTTATTATTAGTGCTAACCTTTCAGAGCAAGAAGAAGAAAGATTATTGAAAACTCTAAAGAAGCACCGAGCTACTATTGGATATACTTTGGATGATCTTAAGGGCATTAGTCCCACATTATGCCAACACAAAATTAAAGTGGAGAAAGATGCCAAACCAGTTAGAGATCCTCAGCGACGACTGAATCCCAAGATGAAAGAAGTGGTAAGAAAGGAGATACTAAAGCTCCTTGAGGCAGGTATAATTTATCCCGTTGCTGGTAGTGAATGGGTAAGCCCTGTCCATTGTGTTCCTAAAAAGGGAGGTATTACCGTTGTTCCTAATGATAAATATGATTTGATCCCGCAAAGAATTATTACAGGTTATAGGATGGTAATTGATTTCCGTAAAAATAATAAAGCTACTAAGAAAGATCATTACCCTTTACCTTTTATTGATCAAATGCTAGAAAGACTATCCAAACACACTCATTTCTGCTTTCTAGATGGTTATTCTGGTTTCTCTCAATTACCTGTGTCAGCGGGGGATCAATCAAAGACTACTTTTACTTTCCCTTTCGGTACTTTTTCTTATAGATGTATGCCTTTGGGTTTATGTAATGCACCTGCTACCTTTCAAAGATGCATGATGGCTATATTATCTGACTTTTGTGAAAAGATTTGTGAGGTATTCATGGATGATTTCTCCATTTATGGATCCTCCTTTGATGATTGCTTGAGCAACCTTGATCGAGTTTTGCAGAGATGCGAAGACACTAGTCTCGTCTTGAATTGGGAAAAGTGGCACTTTATGGTTAATGAAGGCATTGTTTTGGGGCATAAGATTTCTGGGAGAGGTATTGAAGTTGATAAAGCTAAAGTGGATGCAATTGAGAAGATGCCATGTCCCAAGGACATAAAAGGTATAAGAAGTTTCCTTGGTCATGCCGGTTTTTATAGGAGGTTCATTAAGGACTTTTCTAAAATCTCTAGGCCTCTGACTAATTTATTGCAAAAAGGTATTCCTTTTGTCTTTGATGATGATTGTCTAGAAGCATTTGAAATACTTAAGAAAGCTTTGATCACTGCACCTATTGTTCAGCCACCTGATTGGAATTTACCTTTTGAAATTATGTGTGATGCTAGTGATTATGCTGTAGGTGTTGTTCTAGGGCAAAGAGTTGATAAGAAATTGAATGTTATCCAGTATGCTAGTAAGAATCTTGATACTGCCCAGAGAAATTATGCTACTACTGAAAAAGAATTCTTAGCAGTTGTGTTTGCATGTGATAAGTTTAGACCTTATATTGTTGATTCCAAAGTTACTATTCACACTGATCATGCTGCTATTAAATATCTTATGGAAAAGAAAGATGCTAAGCCTAGACTCATTAGATGGGTTCTCTTGCTCCAAGAATTTGATTTGCATATTATTGATAGAAAGGGAGCTGAGAACCCCGTTGCAGACAACTTGTCTAGGTTAGAGAATGTTCTTGATGACCCACTGCCTATTGATGATAGCTTTCCTGATGAACAATTAGCGGTCGTTAATGCTTCTCGTACTACTCCTTGGTATGCTGATTATGCTAATTACATTGTTGCTAAATTTATAGCTCCTAGTTTCACATACCAGCAAAAGAAAAAGTTCTTTTATGATTTAAGACATTACTTCTGGGATGACCCACACCTTTATAAAGAAGGAGTAAATGGTGTTATTAGACGTTGTGTACCTGAGCATGAATAGGAACAGATCATACGCAAGTGTCACTCTGAATCATATGGAGGACACCACGCTGGAGATAGAACTGCACACAAGGTATTACAATCCGGTTTTTATTGGCCTACTCTCTTCAAAGCTGCTCGTAAGTTTGTCTTATCTTGTGATGAATGTCAAAGAATCGGTAACATTAGTAGACGTCAAGAAATGCCTATGAATTATTCTCTTGTTATTGAACCATTTGATGTTTGAGGCTTTGATTATATGGGACCTTTTCCTGCCTCTAATGCTTACACACATATTTTAGTTGTTGTTGATTACGTTACTAAGTGGGTAGAAGCTATTCCAACTAGTAGTGTTGATCATAACACTTCTATTAAAATGCTTAAAGAAGTTATTTTTCCGAGGTTTGGAGTCCCTAGATATCTTATGACTGATGATGGTTCACATTTTATTCATGGTGCTTTCCGTAAGATGCTTGCTAAGTATGATGTTAATCATAGAATCGCATCTCCTTATCATCCGCAGTCTAGTGGCCAAGTAGAGTTGAGCAATAGAGAGATCAAATTAATTTTGCAAAAGATTGTCAATAGATCTAGAAAGAATTGGTCCAAAAAACTTGATGATGCATTATGGGCCTATAGAACTGCATACAAAAATCCTATGGGTATGTCTCCATATAAGATGGTTTATGGAAAAGCTTGTCATTTGCCTCTTGAACTTGAACATAAAGCATATTGGGATATTAAAGAGCTCAACTATGACTTCAAACTTGCCGGTGAGAAGAGGTTGTTTGACATTAGCCCACTTGATGAATGGAGAACCCAAGCCTATGAGAATGCCAAGATATTCAAAGAAAAAGTCAAACGCTGGCATGACAAAAGGGTACAAAAGCGTGAGTTTAACATAGGTGATTATGTGTTATTATTCAACTCTCATTTAAGATTTTTTGCAGGAAAACTTCTCTCTAAATGTGAAGGTCCTTACGTTATCGAGGAGGTCTATCGTTCTGGTGCCATAAAAATCAACAACTTCGAAGGCACAAGTCCGAGGGTGGTGACCGGTCAAAGAATTAAACATTATATTTCAGGTAATCCTATAAATGTTGAAACTAATATTATTGAAACCGTAACCCCGGAGGAATACATAAGGGACACCATCTAGAACATTCCAGACTCCGAAAAGGAATAGGTATGTGGTATTCTAAGTAAACCAACTCCAAAACAACTCCAATGGCAATTTTTATCAGTTTTGGAATATTTAAGAATTTTAGGAAGAAAGAAGTAGTTCGAGAGGGGCACGAGCCTCCACGAGGGTGGAGGGCGCGCCCACTGTCGGTGTCAAAACTGGCGGATCTCGGGTAGGGGGTCCCGAACTATGCATCTAAGGCTAATGGTAACAGGAGGCAGGGGACACGATGTTTTACCCAGGTTCGGGCCCTCTCGATGGAGGTAATACCCTACTTACTGCTTGATTGATCTTGATGATATGAGTATTACAAGAGTTGATCTACCACGAGATCGTCGAGGCTAAACCGTAGGAGCTAGCCTATGATTATGATTGTTCTTGTCCTATGGACTAAACCCTCCGGTTTATATAGACACCGAAGGAGGCTAGGGTTACACAGAGTCGGTTACAAAGAAGGAGATCTAACATCCGAATCGCCAAGCTTGTCTTCCACGCAAAGGAGAGTCCCATCCAGACACGGGACAAAGTCTTGTGTCTTGTATCTTCATAGTCCAACAGTTTGGCCAGAGTATATAGTTCGGCTGTTCGGATACACCCTAATCCAGGACTTCCTCAGTAGCCCCTGAACCAGGCTTCAATGACGATGAGTCCAGCGTGCAGATTGTCTTCGGCATTGCAAGGCGGGTTCCATCTCCGAATACTCCAAAGTAAATCTCGAATACTTAAATCGTGTCCGGCTCTTCAAGACGATTTTCGCATACCACCGTAGAGAGAACAATATTCCACAAATATAATCTGCTGACAACTTTAGATAGCGTGACATCACACCATGTCCGAGTCATTACTCGAACCGTTTTCACAACCCACTACTGCGCAAATTGCGAGGTGGTTTCCTGGGAACGTCTCGTCGAAGTAGAGATCGTGTCCCCCTTATCACGAGACTTTCATCAATACGGGTGCGGGTAGCCCAACCGTACCGCCAATCACGACGAGTGGGGAATGAGCAGGTTCCACCAGGCAAGTAGGGAGGCGCAAAAGTTTTTATTGCCTCTATAAAGAGATAAGGCCTCTTCCTCTTTACCCACGCCTTTACCCAAGCGCTCATCTTCTCCACCAAAAAAGAGGTTCTCCGAAGATGTCCGGATCCGGAGCAGGAGGCAAGTGGATGGCCTCTACCGTCCAGGAGAAGGATATCAAGAAGCTTCGAGAGGCCGGGTACTTGGCCAAGAAAATCGGCCACCATCCTGTGACGGCAGGACAGATCATCCCTAATCCGGAGCCTCACGAGAGGGTTGTGTTTCTTCCTCACTTTGTCCGCGGGCTTGGGTTTCCCCTTCACCCATTTGTTCGCGACATCATGTATTATTACGGGATTGATTTTCATGATCTGTCCCCTAATTCTTTCCTTAACATCTCGATGTTTATCATCGCAGGTGAGGCCTTTCTCCATATTTCGCCACACTTCGGCTTATGGCTGAAGACCTTCAATGTGAAGCCCAAGGTGGTGAACGGCGAGCACGCCGAGTGCGGAGGCGCCATGGTGAGCAAGATGCCCAAGGTCACATGGCCGACATGCACCTTCAATGATTCCGTCAAGGATTGGTACCAGCAGTGGTTCTACATCACTGAGCCGCGTGGCAAAAAGTGGGCCGCTGCTCCCGAGTTCAGATCCGGAGCCCCCCTGCGGCTCACGTCCTGGCCCAAGAAGGGCCTGAACTAGTCCTCATCCGATGAGTTGTCGGTGCTCGAAATGCGCGTCAAGGACGTGGTAGACAAAGACGTCAGACTCGCCAATGTAGTCCAGGTGATGTTTGATGACCCACAAGTGTAAGGGATCTATCGTAGTCCCTTCGATAAGTAAGAGTGTTGAACCCAATGGGGAGCAAAAGGAAATGACAAGCGGTTTTCAGTAAGGTTTTCTCTGCAAGCACTAAAATTGTAGGTAATAGATAGTTTTGTGATAAGATAAATAGTAGCGAGCAACAGGTAAATAAAGTAAATAAAGTGCAGGAAGGTGGCCCAATCCTTTATGTAGCAAAGGATAAGCCTGGACAAATTCTAATAATAATAAAGGAGCTCCCGAGGACACATTGGGAATTATCGTCAAGCTAGTTTTCATCACGTTCATATGATTCGCGTTCGGTACTTTGATAATTTGATATGTGGGTGGACCGGTACTTGGGTATTGCCCTAACTTGGACAAGCATCCCACTTATGATTAACCCCTATTTCAAGCATCCACAACTACAAAAAGAAGTATTAAGGTAAACCTAACCACAACATTAAGCATATGGATCCATATCAGCCCCTAACGAAGCAACACATAAACTAGGGTTTAAGCTTCTGTCACTCTAGCAACCCATCATCTACTTATTACTTCCCCATGCCTTCCTCTAGGCCCAAATAATGGTGAAGTGTCATGTAGTCAACATTCACATAACACCACTAGAGGAAAAGAAAACATACATCTCAATAAAATATCGAACGAATACCAAATTCACATGACTACTAATAGCAAGACTTCACCCATGTCCTCAGGAACAAACGTAACTACTCACAAAGCATATTCATGTTCATAATCAGAGGAGTAATAATATGCATAAAGGATCTGAACATATGATCTTCCACTAAGTAAACCAATTAGCATCAACTACAAGGAGTAATCAACACTACTAGCAACCCACAGGTACCAATTTGTGGTTTTGATACAAGATTGGATACAAGAGATGAACTAGGGTTTTGAGAGGAGATGGTGCTGGTGAAGATGTTGATGGAGATTGACCCCCTCCCGATGAGAGGATCGTTGGTGATGACATTGGTGATGATTTCCCCCTCCCGGAGGGAAGTGTCCCCTGCAGAACAGCTCCTCTAGAGCCCTTGATTGATTCCGCCAAGGTTCCGCCTCGTGGCGGCGGAGTTTCGTCCCGTAAGCTTGCCCATGATTTTTGTTCAGGGTAAAAGTGATGATATAGCAGAAGATGGACGCCGGAGGCCCACCAGGGGGCCTAGGAGATAGGGGGCGCGCCCTATAGGGGGGGGGGGCGCCCCTGTCTCTTGGACAGGGTGTGGGCCCCCTGGCCTATTTCTTTTGCTCATAAATTCTTATTAAATCCAAAAAGTTGTTTCGTGGAGTCTCAGGACTTTTGGAGCTATGCAGAATAGGTTCCAACATTTGCTCCTTTTCCAGCCAGAATTCCAGCTGCCGACATTCCCCCTCTTCATGGTAAACCTTGTAAAATAAGAGAGAATAGCCATAAGTATTGAGATATATTGTGTAATAACATCCCATAATGCAATAAATATTGATATAAAAGCATGATGCAAAATGTATGTATCAACTCCGCCAAGCTTAGACCTCGCTTATCCTCAAGCGGAAGCCAAAATCAAAAAATATGTCCACATGTTTAGAGATAGAGGTGTCGATAAAAATAAAATACGGACATGAGGGCATCATGATCATTCTAATAACAGCAACATATATATATTTTGTCATATGATTTCCTTTGCTCAAGTAACAAGCAATTCACAATGTCAAGTATGGTTCAAAAACATCATTTTGAACTAACAAACTATAATCTCAGTCATTGAAGCAATTGCAATTTATCGTAACATCAGAAAGAGTCAATAATAGAGCTTTTCAGCAAGCTGACATACTCAACTATCTCGTAGTCTCCTATAATTGTTAACACTCATGCAATACTTGTGGTTATAGAGTTTCAGCCGGACACTGAGAAAGATAGGGGCTTATTGTGTTGCCTCCCAATGTATTCACCATTAGGTGATGTCAACAACAATAGCCTATGCTAACTTACATCCAATTGGATATATGCATCATGATCTTTCAAACACGAAGAGCTTGCCAAAGGATAAAATGAAAAAGGGAAAGGTGAGGATCACCTTGACTCAAGCATAAAGTAAAAAACATAAAGTAAATGATAGGCCCGTCGCAGAGGGAAGCAGAGGTTGTCATGCGCGTTTAGGGTTGATGCACAAAATCTTAATGCAAAAGAACGTCACTTTATATTGCCCCTTGTATGTGGACCTTTATTATGCAGTCCGTCGCTTTTATTACTTCCACACAAAGTTCGTACAAAGCTTATTTTCTCTGCACTAATAAGTCCATATTTAGAGAGCAATTTTTATTTCTTGCACCGATGACAACTTACTTGAAGGATCTTACTCAATCCATAGGTAGGTATGGTGGACTCTCATGGCAAAATTGGGTTTAAGGATATTTGGAAGCACAAGTAGTATCTCTACTTGGTGTGAGGAATTTGGCTAGCATGAGGGGGAAAGGCAAGCTCAACATGTTTGGAAGGTCAATGACAATATACTTTAACTGAGATGTCGGAACACATAAACCATTACGTTGTCTTCCTTGTCCAACATCAACTCTTTTAGCATGTCATACTTAATGAGTGCCTCACACTCATAAAAGATGTCCAAGATAATATATTTATATGTGAACCCCTCTTTCCTTATCACTTCCTAACAATTGCAACGATGACCAAGGCTACGTTCATCAACTCTCAATAATTTTTATGCCTCATATTTTCTATGTGTGAAGTTATCACTATCCATAAGATCAATATTAACTCTTTTATTCTTTCTAATTTCTCAAGATCATAGCAACATAGCAAAGCCCTTGACTCAACACTAATCTTTATTATAGATAGCACACAGACTCGATTACATAAAGAGATCACAAAGCAAAACTCAAAACTACTTGATATCAAAACTTCAATCTACTAGATCAAGATACTACTAAAAGGATCGAACTAAATAAAGCGGTAAAGATAGGAGTGTGATGGTGATACGATACCGGGGCACCTCCCCCAAGCTTGGCAGTTGCCAAGGGGAGTGCCCATACCCTTGTGATTATTTCTTCAGAGGTGGTGAAGTAGGAATTGTTGATGATGTAGGCTTGTCGTCCGTCTTCCAAGGCATAGGCTCTCCATCATAGAAGGATGATCGAGTCTCCGGGATCCTTAAATCTGCAGCCAAACTCATCCTCTGAAATCTATATTCATACTCACAGTTCTAGTTTTGCAGGTCATAGATTTGTGCTTGGAGATGCTCGATTTTCTCTTGAAGCTTGATGATGGTCTCCCCAATGACTTTGGCATCCAACTTGTGGTTGTTGGTGAACTCCGTGATCATCATCTGGTTGGCATCGAGTCCACGCTCCACCATCCCTTGGCACTTGAAAACTTGTTGCTCCACGACTTCGAGCTTTGTCTCCACGCTTCCGGTACGCCTTGGTCCCTCCACATCGCGGATGTGCAGCACCCCCTCACGCATCTCAATGGTTTGAGGGTGTTGCAGCACCTCCGCAAGATAGGGGTTGATGACCCTCTTGAAAAACTTGTCCTTGGGAGCGCTTGGAGACGACATGATGCTCTCAGATCTAAAACACAAACAGCTCGAAACGAAAATAGAGGATATTTGCATGATACGGTGGTCAAAACCTTCGGGAGTATATATAATGAATTTTTACCGACCAAAATTCGTAACGTGCAAGAAAACAGAGTCCGGGAGGCACACGAGGTGCCCACGAGACAGGGGGCGCGCCCTATGGGGGGGGGGGGTGCCCTCCACTCTCGTGGGGGCCTCGTGTCCCTTTCGGACTACTTCTTTCTTCCTAAAATTCTTAAATAATCCAAAACTGATAAAAATTACCATTAGAGTTATTTTGGAGTCGGTTTACTTACCGTACCATATACCTATACCTTTTCGGAGTCTGGAACGTTCTGGAAAGTGTCCCTTGTGTATTCCTCAGGGGTTATGGTTTCAATAATATTAGTTTCAACATTGATAGGATTACATGAAATATAATGTTTAATTCTTTGTCCGTTTACCACCCTCGGATTTGTGCCTTCAAAGTTGTTGATTTTTATAGCACCAGAACGATAGACCTCCTCAATAACGTAGGGACCTTCCCATTTTGAGAGAAGTTTTTGTGCAAAAAATCTTAAACGAGAGTTGAATAATAACACATAATCTCCTACGTTAAACTCACGCTTTTGTATCCTCTTATCATGCCAGCGTTTGACTTTTTCTTTGAAAAGCTTGGCATTCTCATAGGCTTGGGTTCTCCATTCATCAAGTGAGCTAATATCAAACAACCTCTTCTCACCGGCAAGTTTGAAGTCATAATTGAGCTCTTTAATAGCCCAATATGCCTTATGTTCAAGTTCAAGAGGTAAATGACACGCTTTTCCATAAACCATCTTATATGGAGACATACCCATAGGATTTTTGTATGTTGTTCTATAGGCCCATAATGCATCATCAAGCTTTTTGGACCAATTCATTCTAGATCAATTCACAATATTTTGCAAAATTAATTTGAGCTCTCTATTGATCAACTCTACTTGACCACTAGACTACGGATGATAAGTAGATTCTATTCTATGATTGACATCATACTTAGCAAGCATCTTACGGAAAGCACCATGAATAAAGTGTGAACCACCATCAGTCATAAGATATCTAGGGGCTCCAAACCTCGGAAAAATAACTTCTTTAAGCATTTTAATAGAAGTGTTATGATCAACACTACTAGTTGGAATAGCTTCTACCCACTTAGTAACGTAATCAACAGCAACTAAAATATGTGTATAACCATTAGAGGCAGGAAAAGGTCCCATATAATCAAAGCCCCAAACATCAAACGGTTCAATAACAAGAGAATAATTCATAGGCATTTCTTGACGTCTACTAATGTTACCTATTCTTTGACATTCATCACAAGATAAGACAAACTTACGAGCATCTTTGAAGAGAGTAGGCCAATAAAAACCAGAGTGTAGTACCTTGTCTGCAGTTCTATCTCTAGCGTGGTGTCCTCCATAAGATTCAGAGTGACACTTACGTAGAATCTGTTCCTGTTCATGCTCAGGCACACAACATCTAATAACACCATCTACTCCTTCTTTATAAAGGTGTGGATCATCCCAGAAGTAATGTCTTAAATCATAAAAGAACTTTTTCTTTTGCTGGTATGTGAAACTAGGCGGTATATATTTAGAAACAATGTAATTAGCATAATCAGCATACCAAGGAGCAGTACGAGAAGCATTGACAACCGCTAATTGTTCATCAGGAAAGCTATCATTAATAGGCAGTGGGTCATCAAGAACATTCTCTAACCTAGACAAGTTATCTGCAACGGGGTTCTCAGCTCCCTTTCTATCAATAATACGCAAGTCAAATTCTTGGAGCAAGAGAACCCATCTAATGAGTCTAGGCTTAGCATCTTTCTTTTCCATAAGATATTTAATAGCAGCATGATCAGTGTGAATAGTAACTTTGGAATCAACAATATAAGGTCTAAACTTATCACATGCAAAACACAACTGCTAAGAACTCTTTTTCAGTAGTAGCATAATTTCTCCGGCAAGATCAAGAGTCTTACTAGCATCTTGGATAACATTCAATTTTTTATCGACTCTTTGCCCTAAAACAGCACCTACAACATAATCACTAGCATCGCACATAATTTCAAAAGGTAAATTCTAATCAGGCAGCTGAACAATAGGTGCAGTGATCAAAGCTTTCTTAAGTACTTCAAATGCTTCTACACAATCATCATCAAAGACAAAAGGAATATCTTTTTGCAATAAATTAGTCAGAGGCCTAGAGATTTTAGAAAAGTCCTTAATGAACCTCCTATAAAAACCAGCGTGACCAAGGAAACTTCTTATACCTTTTATGTTCTTGGGACATGGCATCTTTTCAATAGCATCAACTTTGGCTTTATCAACTTCAATACCTCTCTCGAAGATCTTGTGCCCCAAGACAATGCCTTCATTAACCATAAAGTGACACTTTTCCCAATTTAGGACGAGACTAGTGTCTTCGCATCTCTACAAAACTCGATCAAGGTTGCTCAAACAATCATCAAAAGAGGATCCATAGACGAAGAAGTCATCCATGAATACTTCACAAAAATCAGAGAATATAGCCATCATGCATCTTTGAAAGGTAGCAGGTGCATTACATAAACCAAAAGGCATACGTCTATAAGCAAAAGTACCAAAAGGGCAAGTAAAAGTAGTTTTAGATTGATCCTTCGCTGATACAGGTATCTGAGAGAAACTAGAATAACCATCTAGAAAGCAAAATGTGTGTGTTTGGATAGCCTTTATAGCATTTGACCAATAAAAGGTAAAGGGTAATGACCTTTCTTAGTAGCTTTATTTAACTTACGGAAATCAATTACCATCCTATAACCTGTAATATTTCTTTGCGGGATCAATTCATCTTTATCATTAGGAACAACAGTAATACCTCCCTTTTTAGGAACACAATGGACAGGGCTTACCCATTCACTATCAGCAACGGGATAAATAATACTTGCCTCAAGGAGCTTCAGTATCTCCTTTCTTACCACTTCCTTCATCTTGGGATTTAATCGTCTTTGAGGATCTCTAACTGGTTTGGCATCTTTCTCCACTGAAATTTTGTGTTGACATAATGTGGGACTAATGCCCTTAAGATCATCCAGAGTATATCCAATAGCAGCTCGGTGCTTCTTCAGAGTTTTCAATAATATTTCTTCTTCTTTCTCTGAAAGGTTAGCACTAATAATAACATGATATATTTCTTTTTCATCAAGATAAGCATACTTAAGATTATTAGGTAATGGTTTGAGTTCAAACACGAGATCACCCTTGGGTGGAGGGGGATCCCCAAGAATTTCAACGGGAAGGTTATGTTTTAGCACAGGTTCCTGTTTAAGGAACACTTCATCTATTTCTTCCCTTTCCTTCATAAACATATTGTTTTCATGGTCTAGCAAATATTGTTCTAACGGATCAGTTGGAGGAACAGCAATGGAAGCAAGACCAATAATCTCATCCTTACTAGGTGGTTCCCTTTCACGAGGTTGTCTACTAAACTTAGGAAAATTAAACTCATGAGACATACCATCTATGCCAACGGTGACAATATTCTTTTCACAATTAATCTTAGCACTAGCAGTATTCAAAAAGGGTGTACCAAAAATAATGGGACAAAAATCGTCTTGTGGGGAACCAAGAACAAGAAAATCAGCAAGGTATTTAACCTTCCCACACAAAAGTTCAACATATCTAACAATCCCAATAGGTTTAATGGTATCCCTATTATCAAGCTTAATAGTAACATCAATGTCTTCTAATTCAACGGGTGCAATGTCGTGCATAATTTCTTTATAAAGATCATAAGGTATCGCACTAGCACTAGCACCCATATCACATAAGCCATGATAACAATGATCTCCTATTTTAACAGAAATAACATGCATGCCTACGACAAGTCTACGTGTCTTAGTATCAGGTCTAGCAATATTAGCCGTCTCACCCAAGAAAGAAATAACATGCCCATCTAAGTCCCCATCCAAGACATCTTTAACCATAGCAATACTAGGTTCAACATTAGTTTGCTCAGGAGGTGTATAAGTCCTAGTATTACTGTCGGTGTCAAAACCGGCGGATCTCGGGTAGGGGGTCCCGAACTGTGCGTCTAGGCGGATGGTAACAGGAGACAAGGGACACGATGTTTTTACCCAGGTTCGGGCCCTCTTGATGGAGGTAAAACCCTACTCCTGCTTGATTGATATTGATGATATGAGTAGTACAAGAGTAGATCTACCACGAGATCAAGGAGGCTAAATCCTAGAAGCTAGCCTATGGTATGATTGTTGTTCGTCCTATGGACTAAAACCCTCCGGTTTATATAGACACCGGAGAGGGCTAGGGTTACACAGAGTCGGTTACAATGGTAGGAGATCTACATATCCGTATTGCCAAGCTTGCCTTCCACGCCAAGGAAAGTCCCATCCGGACACGGGATGAAGTCTTCAATCTTGTATCTTCATAGTCTTGGAGTCCGGCCAATGATGATAGTTCGGCTATCTGGACACCCCCTAGTCCAGGACTCCTCGGTAGCCCAGAACCAGGCTTCAATGACGACGAGTCCGGCGCGCATATTGTCTTCGGCATTGCAAGGCGGGTTCCTCCTCTGAATAATTCATAGAAGATTGTGAACACCAGGATAGTGTCCAGCTCTGCAAAATAAATTCCACATTCCACCGTAGAGAGAATAATACTCACACAAGTTCAATCTGCTGACGTATTTCGCTGCATGACAACACACCATAGCCAAGCCTTTACTCGAATCATTTTTATTGTCCCACCTCAGCGCGTTTAGCGAAGCGGTTTCTTTGGCACATCTTGTCAAAGCAGAGATCGTGTCCCCTTATTCCGGGATTCTCATCAATACGGACGTGGGTAACCCTACCGCGCCCGTTGGCACGCCCCCTCCATCGAAGGCGAGTCCCAAACAGTTACGGGGACGGCTCTTGGTATTCAACCCCTTTATAACGGGACCAAGGCCTGTTCCTTTTCTTCAACTCCAATCAAATCCGCCTCTCGCCCCTAGTTCCAACACCCAAGGCTCCAGATTCAGGCGCTTTGGACCTTCGACAATGTCCGGCTCCGACCTACAGGACCGATGGATGCCCTCTTCCGTCACGGAAGAAGATGTGCTAAAGCTGAGAGACACCAGGTATCTAACCGGCAAAATTTCGCATAGGCTGCCCGCCCAAGGGCAAGTCATTCCCACTCCCGAGCCTGGTGAGATCGTGGTGTTCGTGTCTCACTTCCGTCGCGGTTTACGCTTCCCGATGGACCCCTTCGTGAGGGGGCTCATGTTTATTATGGGCTGGAATTCCATGACTTGGATCCGGAGTCCATCCTCCACATCTCATCATTCATTGTCGTATGCGAAGCCTTCCTTCACACCACTCCTCACTTCGGATTGTGGCTCAAGACCTTCAACGAGGAGCCGAAGATGATCGAGGAGCGGCAGGCAGAGTGCGGAGGGGCAGTTATAAGCAAGAGAGCTGACGCTCCGTGGCCTGAGGGCTGTTTTCAAAAGGAGCTCGGTTTGTGGCAACAGGAGTGGTTCTACATCACCGCTCCTAGGGGCACCAGAAGGGTGGCGCCGCCTGCCTTTCGCTTGGGCCCTCTACAACGGCAGGCGTCATGGGTCAACAAAGGGCTTGACTGGGGGCCGTCCAAGGACGTTCCATTATTGCAGGGCCGTATTCAAGACCTCAAAGAGAGGGAGATCAATCTGGTTGTAGTGGCACAGGTCATGCTGATTCGGCACCTTCTGCCCTGCAAACGTCGCCCCCTCCGCTTGTGCGAATTCAATCCAGAGGGTCCGCGAGCTCTCCAACACTTCATGGGTGTGACGCCCGTGGAGATGTATAAACTGTTCTTCAGATCACAAGAGATGCGTTCGGACTTGACCGAGGACGCAGGCCTAAGCTGCAATCGCCCGGATACTCAAGTAAGTAGTCCTGTGTCCGGACATGCTGTCCATACATTTATCATAAACTTGCCCTTTAACCAGCTATCCTTTGAACATGAGTCGATAGCAAAAGCAAAACTGATACGGTGTCCGGCCCCCTCCCTGAGACAACGTCGGATCCCATGTTGATCAAGATGCTGGAGGCTGCGCCTTCAGAAGAGGGCGAAGGGGAAAACAGGAAAACTACTGCCTCCACTAAGGAGGCTCTCAAGAAAGGGGGGATCGAGAATCCCTCCTTCCAGGGGGAGAAGAGGACCGCTTCTGAAGATCCGAAGGCCAATGCCTTAAAGCGGGGGTAGAAATCTTCACCAGAGGGCCCTGCGCTAGGAAAAGCTCCGGCCGCACTATTTCCCCAAGGGAATCAGCCCTCCAGCAAGTCGTAAGTGGAAAGGGGAGTTTTGTAATAAGGGACATCCCTGTTTTTATTTCTGAAGATAACCGAAGTTTTACCTTGCAGTTCGGATCTCAGCCCTTCTCAGCAGAGCTCATCTTCGGGGGATCTTCGTCCGGAGATGATGGAGAGCGAAATGCCTCCATCTGCCGTACCGTCAGGCGGGGTGGACGACCCTGAGGTGTCGTCGCGGAGGGTCTCCCCGAGTCCGGCAGGGCTGAAGAGTTCGGCACCAACTGGTGTACGGCCGGAGGAGCTGAAGGATCTGCTCGGGCGGGCGTCTATCTTAGAAGATCACCATGCGTTAATGGGTACGGTGATTGAAAGGATTTCATCCGCTGAGAGCGGATTGTATGAAGCCGTTAGAAATTTATTGACAGGGTTTGAGGTACGCGAGAATGATATACCTTCTGACAGTTTTGCATATAGAATGTGCCCTATGTAGATAGTAGCCCCTGAGACTCGGTACGTTGTCGAAAGCGACAGCGTGCCGAGGATCATAATCTCGGTTGTAAGATGTCGCCCTTCCTATACAGGTGGCGGAGCGTTCGTGTCACGCCCAAGATGCGACCCTATCCTAAAGGAACTCGAAGGTCCCACCAAGGATAGAAGCGCATCTTGAAGACGCTTTTGCAAGGTGGATATCATTACATCAACATTACATATTAGATGGGGATACATACAAAAGGCATACAATGCCACACAAATACAACATCATCTTACAAGGGCAACATCCGACTACGGATGAAACACAAACAGCAGCTCAAACGACATCCACCCTGCTAGCCCAGGCTGCTGACCTGGAACCTATCCCCTGATCGAAGAAGAAGCAGAAGCAGAACTCCAAAACAAGCAAACATCGCTCTCGCGTCAACATCATCGTATAAACCTGAACCACGAGGACTCAGCTATCCCATTACCATGGGTATCAAAACTAGAAAAGCTTAATGGGAAAGGAAGGGGTAAAGTGGTGAGGTTGCAGCAGCGACTAAGCATATATGGTGGCTAACAAACGCAAAAGAGAGCGAGAAGAGAGCAAACGGAACGGTCGTCAACTAGCAATGATCAAGAAGTGATCCTGAACTCCTACTTACGTCAAACATAACCCAAAGACCGTGTTCACTTCCCGGACTCTGCCGAGAAGAGACCATCATGGCTACACACGCGGTTGATGCATTTTAATTCAGATCTGGTGTCAAGTTATCTACAACCGGACATTAACAAATTCCCATCTGCCACATAACCGTGGGCATGGCTCTCGAAAGTTCATAACCCTACGGGGGTGTCCCAACTTAGCCCATGATAAGCTCTCGCGATCAACGAAGGATATTCCTTCTCCCAGGAAGACCCGATCTATCTCGGAATCCCGGTTTACAAGACATTTCGGCAATGGTAAAACAAGACCAGCAAAGCCGCCCGATGCGCCGACAATCCCGATAGGAGCTGCACATATCTCGTTCTCTGGGCAACACCGGATAAGTCAAGCTACGAGTAAAACCAAACCTCGAGTTGCCCCGAGGTGGCCCCGCGGGCTGCTCGGTTCGGACCAACACTTAGACAAGCACTGGCCCGGGGGGGCTAAAATAAAGATGACCCTTGGGTTAATTACTCCCAAGGGAAAGTAGGTGGTGGTGAGGCAAATGGTAAAACCAAGGTTGGGCCTTGCTGGAGGAGTTTTATTCAAAGCGAACTGTCAAGGGGGTCTCATAAATCACCCAACCGTGTTAGGAATGCAAAATCCGGGAACATAACACTGGTATGACGGAAACTAGGGCGGCAAGAGTGGAACAAAACACCAGGCATAAGGCCGAGCCTTCCACCCTTTACCAAATATATAGATGCATTAATAATACAAGAGATATTGTGATATCCCAACATAATCCTGTCCACCATGGAGCAATCTTCAACTTCACATGCATCTAACAATGCTATAAGAGGGCTTGAGCAAAGCGGTAACATGCCAAGCAACGGTTTGCTAGGAAGGGTGACAAAGGTTAGAGGCTGACATGGCAAATTGGGAGGCTTGAAGAGCAAATGATAGTGTAACGCCCCGGACACACCCGCCGGTGGTCGTTACTCCTGGCGGGATCTAGACTGGCCCCACAGATCAATACTAGTCTTTTCTGCGCACTTTGTCCTCACTCGCGCGCTCCGGAGCAACTTCGGTCGGTCACCCATCCTGAAACTACTCCAAGCTGAGCACGCTTAACTTTTGGAGTTCTCGTCCAATGGGATCCCGGAAAAGAAGGAATTCCTTATTGATATGAGTAGTCTATCATCCCTAATAAGCCAGGATACCACATACACCCACACTCAGAGGAACCGACGTCCTCGTCGGGCCACAGGAACGTTCCCTCTTGGCACAACCGTCAGTGCATCCAGCCGGTACATGTACCATGCCGTGTGCCACGACGGGTCACAAACGTCATGAACAACATGACCGCGCACCTGTCCGCAACCATCCGTGTAACGCGAGGGTCGGCTCGATACCAACTTGTAACACCGGACACACCGCGGTGGTCGTTACTCTGGCAGATCTAGATCGCCCCACAGATCAATACTAGTCTTTTCGCGCACTTTGTCCTCACTGCGTGCGCACCGGAGCAACTTCGGTCGGTCACCCATCTGAAACTACTCCAAGCTGAGCACGCTTAACTTTGGAGTTCTGTCCGAATGGGATCCCGGAAAAGAAGGAATTCCTTATTGATATGAGTAGTCTATCATCCCTAATAAGCCAGGATATCACAGATAGGTAGCGCAGCAAAGCGATAGAACGAAGCAACTAGAATAGCAATGATAGTAGTGAGATCCAGGGTAGCGGTCATCTTGCCTGAAATCCCGCAAGGAAGAAGAACGAGTCCATGAAGAAGATGAAGCCACGAGGACGAACCAAGCGTAGACGAACGAATCCTCACGATCGCAACGAAACGGGAACTATCGAGAAGAAGCACACAACATAGTAAACACACCACACATAAACAAGACATGATGCACAAACAAGCATAATGCATGAACAAGCTACATGGAGCTACTCATGGCAAGAGATGATGCATACAAGACCAACACATCAAAGCAAGTTTAAATGAGGCCGGAAACAACATATAACAATTCCGGTAAGTCCTCATATGAAAATCTCAAAATGGGTCCAGATCTGAATAAACCTTATGTTCAAGTTGTTAAACAGCAAGTTAAGATGCACCAAGATGATCTACACGAGATTCTAGTCAAGTTACATATAAAGTTCGTTTAATTCGGAGCTACGTCCTAGAAGATATGAGCAAAACAAGTTAAGCATGTCATTGATGCAAAATGCATACAAACATCAAGCAAACACCTCAAAACAAGGATGCAACATGATAATATGAAACTTAATGCAAAATCAAGCAAGTTTCATATAGAGCACACTCAAAACGGAGCAACAGTGTAACACATACACTCTATACAAGTTATAGCAACAATGTGTCCAAGACAGCAAATAGGCATATTGCAAGCATCAAAATAACATGCTACAGCACCTCAACTTAAGAACAAAAGACATGGGCATGAAGTACAGGTAAAGCATGACAAAACATGAACACTGAGCTATCTCCAGAAATCACTAGAACATGCTCAAAAGGACATGGGAAGATTGCAAATATTAACAGTTTCAGACTTGTCAGGAAATAGCTTCAGGTTGCAATGTTTAGAGCTATCAAACAACATGCTACAGGAACTTATCATGGCAAACAAAGGCATGGCGTGAATCTACTAATTACATAGAACAAAAGTCCCTTACTGACCATGAGCCAAAAAGGACAGAAAATATGATGGCACCCATGTAAACATGGCAAGATATATGACAGATTCATATATGGCAGGAACAACAATAAGTAGGCATGTTGGTGAGCTTGAACCACTCACCACAGAGCAATACATGGCATGGCAAGGCAACCAACAGTTAGAAGACATGTTTACGAAGGTAAGCATGGCAATATCAAGTTCATAGGATGCATGGATCACTAGCAAAACACATGGCCAAAACTGAACTTAATGTTAACAGGCTGACAGCAACATTTTTTAGCAACATTGAGAGCAAGATTACAACAAGCTACAGTAGGCTAAAAATGCAACCAGGGGCATGAATGGATAGAGCATGACATGTATAACAAAACATCCTCAGTGAACATCTCCAGATTATGCATAGAATGACTTGTAGCAGCAGGTTTGTATAGCAACAAAATATAACAGAATCAGTCAGGAAAATAGCAACCGCAAGTACCCTACTTAACAAGCTTGATGCACTCAGTACAAGACTCACAAAAATACATGGATGGCACCACTGTGAAGATGGCATAGCATAGATCAAAACACATGTAGACATCAACCTCATAGGATGCACACATCAAACATGGCAAAAATGACAAATGAGCATGTTATAACAGTTCCAGCAGATTAACATCAACATGCACTCTTCCAACAGCATTTCGGGCATCAAGATGAGCTCAAATGAAATTTGTGCAATGAGATGAAATAAAGTACTCGTCAATACGAACAATTTGACATATTACACGCACAAAACGGAGTAGTATGCAGCAAGTTATGATGTGATGAACATGTCAACATTATGAAAAATATTTGGGACTTGGGTGGAATTTTACCCTCCGAAAAGTTGGACGGGGTCGAGCGGGATGAAGAGATCCTGGCGTGGGGGCGTGTGTTTGGATCGGGGACGGGTGGATCTCATCCACCCGCCCAGATCCGGTGACGAGGAGGCCGGTGTCGGGGCTCCGGCGAGAGGGGAGGCCGGCGGCGAGGCGAGGCCGGGCGGCGGCGACGAGGTCCGGCGGGAGGTGCGCTGGGACGGCGGCTCCGGTGGCGGGCGGGCTGCCAGCGCGGCGGAGGCCGAGGGCAGCGGAGGCAGCCGATCCGGCGGCGGCGGCGCTGCCGAGAGGACGCGGGCTCGGGGCGGAGGAGGCGGGGGTCCGGCGCGCGACGGGTCGACGGGCGGCTTCGCCGTGGCGGGTCGCTTCGGGGTGAGGCGGCACACCGGGCGGCGAGGTCAAGCCGGGGGCGCGGAGCTGCGGCAGAGGCGCTGCTGGCGCGGCGGCGGCGACGGGCAGGTGGGCAGCGGACGGGCCAGCGGTCCCAAGGCGGTGATGGGAACGGCAGCGGCGGGGAGACGTGGCTCATGGGTTGGCTGCGGTGGCGGGGCGAACATGTCCGTCGGCGGGCGGACGCGTCCGGCAGCGCGGGGAGGAGTTTGCTAGGGTTTGCTCCGCGAAAATGGACGGGGAGGACGTTTATATAGGCATAGGGAGCTAGGAGAGTCCAAATGAGGAACGGTTTTCGCCCACACGATCGTGATCGAATGACCGAGAGCATGGAGGGGGTTTGGATGGGTTTTGGCCCACTTTGAAGGGGGTGTTGGGCTGCACACAAAAGATGCTTTTACGGTTCCCCGGTTAACCGTTGGAGTATCAAACGACCTCCAAATGGCACGAAACTTGACAGCCGGTCTACCGGTGCTATACCAAGGCCGCTTGGCAAACCTCAAGCCATTCCGGGAACGTTTAACACCCGCTCACAACAAGAGACAAAAGGGGAACGCCGGGTGACATAGGAGTGCCGGATTGCAAAATGGACAATGGGGAAAATGCTCGGATGCATGAGACGAACATGTATGCAAAATGAGATGCACATGATGACATGATAAAATGCAACACGCAAGCAAATGACATGGCAAGGACGGAAAATAACTGGCAGACACCTGGCGCATCGAAACCGGGGCGTTACAACTCTCCTCCACTAACAAGAGATCTCGTCCCGAGATCTTAGGACCGAGACGGAAGGGAAAAGGGATGGGGTGAAACAAGAACTCAAGAGAAAAATCAAAGAATCAAGAGCACTCGAGAAGAAGAGAGGAGCGATGAGAATGACGAGAATCGAAAGCTCACGGAATCAGATAGATTATGAAACCACTCCGTTTAGAATGATATAAGAAACGAATAAGACTGAAAAAGGATTTAGGCGGCACTCCGGCTGAAGATGGAAGGAATAGAACACACGCTTGAGAGGATGGAATGACACTTGATGAAGACATCGCACAAAACCTCCGGAAAAAATTGAAAGAGTTGAATGAAAAGAATGGAGAAGAAAATGACAACTCGTGCCACGAATGAAATTGAAAGCACCTTTAGAAAGAAGGTTTAAATGGAGTTGTTGAGAAAATCAACAACGAAAAGAATAAGCTTGTTGTGGACTTATAGGTAACATCTCAAGATCATAAGGTGATAACCGGCCACAAATGGAAATGATTGGATAGCTGAGAAGAACGAAGAAATGCAAAACTCCATTTCAAAAGAATACGAAGAATTAATTGCACTTCGAGAAGCGAGAAGAAAAGATACTTGAACTCCACCAACAGGAATCTTGATGAACTCTTCCAGAATGAATTAAATCATGAAGAACCACCATGAAGAACACCAGTAACAAAGATTATGAGATTGAATGAAGGAAGAAAGAATAAGATGAGCCTTGCGGTGATTTATATGGAGGTTCCGGTGAAATGGCCGAGGAAGATTTGAACTCCGGAAAAGAAAAGATGAAAACACTTGGAACTAGAATTTATTCCTCAAGAACAAACTCCGAAGGAAGGGATTACTCGCTTGGATGAAATAAGAATAAGATTTGTTGTATGCTTATCATTCCTCAAATTAAATTGATGACAAACAATGGATTTTGCATACTACTTATTCTTCTTGAAAAAGAATTGAGAAGTGACATATCGCAAACTTGAGAAGGTCCTCATGAACCACCGGTAGGATTGAAAGAACGAATGGATTAATATGATAAACAAGGAAAAGAATCTTGAACGAACCACTGTAAGAATTCGGAAATGACTGACGAAAGAGAATGAATCACCAGGAAGAATTAGAAGACAAATATGATTGAGGGGATATAGATGCAAATGAACGAAGAGATCGCGAACTGATTGAAGAATACTTGAACGAAGCAACGGGATAATTGGATAACGGTAGCTGAAATGTGAGGACGAAGAATTCTTATGGAATGATGGCCTCCGGTGAAAAGAAATGGAAAAACAACTCCTGACATACTCCGGATGGGTAAGAAAGAATATCTGACAAACGGAATAATATGAGAGGATAACATGAATCTAGAACCATGAATCTTCGGAAGAATGGACAAGATTTAGAGGGAAAACTCTTCTTTAATCTTCAAATGACGGCGAGAAACACCACCAAAATTACTGAGATACTCCGGGAGAATGAAAAGCAAAGAGGTTGAGCCGACGATGAAATGATTTGAAATCGATCTTGGAAAGGCATCTAACTGATGAAAACCATTCTTACGTTACACTTTGAAAAGAATTGAAAATAACTCCGGGGAATTAGAAGAGTCAGGTAAGATCCTGGGAAAAGACCTGTGGGTTAGGGCCCACTAAAAAGAAACACCGTTGGAAAGGATTGTTGAAGAGATATGATGATGCACCGGAACAATTGAAATATTTGAATGAGGTGACAACCTCGAATTAATTCAAACACCGACAAATCTCCTGAGATACCTTGAACACTCCGGAAGGATAAACTGGCGAGAGGCGAATGAGAAAGGGGAAAACATTTGAGCCGAGGAAAAGAATATAATCACTACTGAAAATTAGAGTTGAATCCACCGGAGAAGAAAAAGAGATGAAGAATGACGAACGAGACGAGAATTCACCAGTTGAAATAATTGAGGGAAGATTGAAGAGGCTCCACACGAATGAAATTGATGCTCGAAAGGGACTCAAACTCCGAGAAGAAAAAGGGGTGGGAGGGCGGGAAAACAAAAGCAACTTGGAAGGGAGAACTGACGAATAACTTGAAGAGAAAACACCAGTTGAAATAATTGAGGAAAGAAAGCAAAGACTTCGCACGAGTAGGATGGATACTCGATTACGGCGTCCGGCTCTGAGAAGAAAAAGGGTGGGTGGGTGGAAAAAAAATAAAGGACAACTTCGGACAAGGAAACGACGTTGATTGAAAAGAGCTAAGGATTGATCTCCCAAAGAGAGAGAGGTTCAAATCAGCTTGACGAGGAATGCGCCGGACAAAAGAGGATGGAAAACGAACAAAAACTAACCGCATGATCCTAGAGAAAAAATTGAAGGGGAGGAGAATTAGTTCAAAACACCTACGTCAAGATTCCTCACCAGAGCGACGAAGAGGCAGAGGAGTAAAAGAATTCCTACTCTTTGATATAACTAGACTCAGAAATCAGTTTTCTTCTAGACTCGACATCGGCCAAACTACACGATCAATCAAGGGGGCTCCTAGGGTCGGTCGAGGCTCTGATACCAACTTGTCACGCCCAAGATGCGACCCTATCCTAAAGGAACTCGAAGGTCCCACCAAGGATAGAAGCGCATCTTGAAGACACTTTTGCAAGGTGGATATCATTACATCAACATTACATATTAGATGGGGATACATACAAAAGTCATACAATGCCACACAAATACAACATCATCTTACAAGAGCAACATCCGACTACGGATGAAACACAAACAGTAGCTCAAACGACATCCACCCTGCTAGCCAGACTCTTGACACGGAACCTATCCCCGATCGAAGAAGAAGCGAAGCAGAACTCCAAAACAAGCAAACATCGCTCTCGCGTCAACATCATCGTATAAACCTGTACCTGCAACTGTTGTTGTAGTAATCTGTGAGCCACGAGGACTCAGCAATCCCATTACCATGGGTATCAAAACTAGCAAAGCTTAATGGGAAAGGAAGGGGTAAAGTGGTGAGGTTGCAGCAGCGACTAAGCATATATGGTGGCTAACAAACGCAAAAGAGAGCGAGAAGAGAGCAAACGGAACGGTCGTCAACTAGCAATGATCAAGAAGTGATCCTGAACTCCTACTTACGTCAAACATAACCCAAAGACCGTGTTCACTTCCCGGACTCCGCCGAGAAGAGACCATCATGGCTACACACGCGGTTGATGCATTTTAATTCGGATCTGGTGTCAAGTTATCTACAACCGGACATTAACAAATTACCATCTGCCACATAACCGCGGGCACGGCTCTCGAAAGTTCATAACCCTGCAGGGGTGTCCCAACTTAGCCCATGATAAGCTCTCGCGATCAACGAAGGATATTCCTTCTCCCAGGAAGACCCGATCAGTCTCGGAATCCCGGTTTACAAGACATTTCGGCAATGGTAAAACAAGACCAGCAAAGCCGCCCGATGCGCCGACAATCCCGATAGGAGCTGCACTATAACGCCCCGGATTCGATGCACCAGGTGTCTGCCAGTTATTCACCGTCTTTGCCATGTCATTTGCTTGGATGTTGCATTTTATCACGTCATCATGTGCATTTCATTTCGCATTCGTGTTCGTCTCAGGCATCCGAGCATTTTCCCCGTTGTCCGTTTTGTTATCCGGCACTCCTATGCCCTCCGGCGTCCCCTTTTTGTCTCTCGTTGTGAGCAGGTATTAAACTTTCTCGGAATGGCCTGAGGTTTGCCAAGCGACCTTGGTATTGCACCGGTAGACCACCTGTCAAGTTTCGTGCCATTTGGAGGTCGTTTGGTACTCCAACGGTTAACCGGGTAACCGCAAACCCCTTCTTTTGTTGCAGCCCAACACCCCTTCCAAAGTGGCCCAAAACCCAGCAAACTCCCTTCCATGCTCTCGGTCGTTCGATCACGATCGCGTGGCCGAAAACCGCTCCTCATTTGGACTCTCCTCGCTCCCTCTACCTATAAATATGCCTCCCCCTTCCAAATTCGCGGATGAAAATCCCCCTAACCCTAGCCCCGCTCCCTCTCCGCCGCCGGACACGTCCGGATCGGACCGGACATGTCCGTGCCGCCGCCCACAGCGAACCAGGAAGCGCCACATGGCCTCCGGCCACCATGCAGCCGCTGCCCAGCCCAGCTTCCGCGCTCGCGCTCCGCCGCCATAGCGCTTCGCTGCTGCCCATGCGCCGCTGCTCCCACCCACCAGCCAGCGGCCGCCCTCCTCCTCCGCCGCCGGTCAACCTACGCCGCCCGCTGCGCCGCCCGCCAGCGCGGCCCTGCCCGCCAGTTCGCCGCCCGCCGCCTCCGCGCCTCGCGGATCCGCCGCCGCCTCCTCTGCGCCGCCGCTCCCGCCGACTTCGCGCGGTGCGGCCGAGCTGCACCGCCGCCCGCTCTGCCGCCCGTCGGCCTTGCGGCCGCGCCTCGCCGCCCCTCGTCGTCCTCCTCCGCTCCGGCCGGAGCCGGAGCTCGCCGGAGCCGCCGGATCGTCGCCGGATCTGGGGAGTGGGATGAGATCCCCCATTCCCCCGATCCAAACATCTCCCCGTTCCTGGATCCCTCCGTCCCGATCCGCGTCATCCAGCTTTCCCCGAGGTCCAAAATCCACTAAGTCCTGAGATTTCATACATTATCATGCCATATTCATCATGCCGTATCTCTGCATCCGTAGGTCCGTTTCGTGCGTGTAATATGTCAAATTGTTTGCCTCGACGAGTACTTCATTTCATTCCATTGCATCATTTTCATTTGAGTTCATCTTGATGCCTGAAATGCTGTTGGAAGAGTGCATGTTGATGTTAACCTGCTGAAACTGTTATAACTTGCTCTTTTGTCATTTTTGCCATGATTGATGTGTGCATCCTATGAGGTTGATGTCTACATGTATGTTGATCTATGCCATGCCATCTTTCCAGTGGTGCCAACCATGTATTTTTGTGAGTTGTGTTCTGAGTGCATCAAGCTTGCTAAGTGGGGTAGTTCTTTGTTCTTTGTTTTCTGACAGATTCTGTTATATTTTGTTGCTATGTTAACATGCTTCTACTAATCATTCTATGCATAATCTGGAGATGTCCTATAAACATGTTTTGATCTACATGTCATGCTCTATCCATTCATGCCCTTGGTTGCAATTATAGCCTGCTGGAACATGTTGTTATCTTGCTCCAAAGTTGCTTGAAAATGTTGCTGTCAGCCTGTTAACATTAAGTTCACTTGTTCCCATGTGTTTTGCTAGTGTTCCATGCACCCTATGAACTTTCTCTTGCCATGCTTAGCTTCATAAACATGCCTTCTTACTGTTAGTTTCCTTTCCATGCCAGGTATTGCTCTGTGGTGAGTGGTTCAAGCTCACCAACATGCCTACTTATTGTTGTTTTCTGCCATGTATGGATCTATCATATAACTTGCCATGTTTAGATGGGTGCCATTGTATTTTCTGTGCCTTTTTGGCTCATGGTCAGTAAGGGACTTTTGATCTATGCTTTTAGTAGATTCATGCCATGCCTTTGTTTGCCATGATATGTTCCTGTAACATGTTGTTTGATAGCTCTAAAAATTGCAACCTGATGTTATTTCCTGATAAGTCTGAAACTGTTATTATTTGCAATATCTCCATGTCTTTTTGAGCATGTTCTAGTGATTTCTGGAGATAGCTCAGTGTTCATGTTTTGTTATGCTTTAACCGTACTTCATGCCCATGCCTTTTGTTATTATGTTGGGATGCTGTAGCATGTTGTTTTGATGCTTGTAATATGCCTAGTTGCTGTTTTGGACAGATTGTTGTCATAACTTGTATAGTGTGTGTGTGTGTGTTGCACCGTTGCTCCGTTTTGAGTGTGCTCTATATGAAACTTGCTTGTTTTTGCATGTAGTTTCAAATTATCATGTTGCATCCTTGTTTTGAGGTGTTTGCTTGATGTTTGGGTGCATTTTGCATCAATGCCATGTTTAACTTGTTTTGCTCATATCTTCTAGGCCATAGCTCCAAATCTAATGAACTTTATATGTAACTTGACTAGAATTTCGTGTAGATCATCTTGGTGATCTTTAACTTGCTGTTTAACAACTTGAACATAAGGTTTATTCAGTTCTGGACCAATTTCGAAATTTGCATATGAGGACTTACCGGAATTGTTATATGTTGTTTCCGGCCTCATTTAAACTTGCCTTGATGTGTTGTTCTTGTTTGCATCATCTCTTGCCATGAGTAGCTTCATGTAGCCTTTTCATGCATCATGCTTGTTGTGCATCATGTCTTGTCTACGTGTGGTGTGTTTACTAGGTTGTGTGCTTCTTCTCGATAGTTCCCGTTTCGTTGCGATCGTGAGGATTCGTTCGTCTACGCTGGGTTCGTCTTCGTGGCTTCATCTTCTTCATGGACTCGTTCTTCTTCCTAGCGGGATTTCAGGCAAGATGACCGCTACCCTGGATCTCACTACTATCATTGCTATGCTAGTTGTTTCGTTCTATCGCTATGCTGCGCTACCTATCACCTGTTTATCAAGCCTCCCAAATTGCCATGAACCTCTAACCTTTGACACCGATCCTAGCAAACCATTGCTTGGCTATGTTACCGCTTTGCTCAGCCCCTCTTATAGCATTGCTAGTTGCAGGTGAAGTTGAAGATTGCTCCATGGTGGACAGGGTTTTGTTGGGATATCACAATATCTCTTATATTATTAATGCATTTATATATTTGGTAAAGGGTGGAAGGCTCGGCCTTATGCCTAGTGTTTTATTCCACTCTTGCCGCCCTAGTTTCCGTCATACCGGTGTTATGTTCCCGGATTTTGCGTTCCTAACGCGGTCGGGTGATTTATGGGACCCCCTGACAGTTCGCTTTGAATAAAACTCCTCCAGCAAGGCCCAACCTTGGTTTTACCATTTGCCTCACCACCACCTACTTTTCCCTTGGGAGTAATTAACCCAAGGGTCATCTTTATTATAGCCCCACCGGGCCAATGCTTGTCTAAGTGTTGGTCCAAACTAGAGCACCGTCTTGGGACCATTCCTTGGCAACTTGGATTCGTCGGTACACATGCGCTTAGCTTATCCGGTGTTGCCACGAGAACGAGATATGTGCAGCTCATATCGGGATTGTCGGCGATCGGGCGGTCTTGCTGGTCTTGTTTTACCATTGTCGAAATGTCTTGTAAACCAGGATTCCGAGACTGATCGGGTCTTCCTGGGAGAAGGTCTATTCCTTCGTTGATCGCGAGAGCTTGTCATGGGCTAAGTTGGGACACCCCTATAGGGTATAAACTTTCGAGAGCCGTGCCCGCGGTTATGTGGCAGATGGGAATTTGTTAATGTCCGGTTGTAGATAACTTGACACCGGATCCGATTTAAAATGCATCAACCGCGTGTGTAGGCGTGATGGTCTCTTCTCGGCGGAGTTCGGGAAGTGAACACGGTTTCTGGGTTATGTTTGACGTAAGTAGGTGTTCAGGATCACCTCTTGATCATTGCTAGCTTCACGACCGTTCCGCTTGTTCTCTTCTCGCTCTTATTTGCGCATGTTAGCCACCATATCATGCTTAGTCGCTGCTGCAACCTCACCACTTTACCCCTTCCTTACCCCTTTAAGCTTTGCTAGTCTTGGTACCCATAGTAATGGGATTGCTGAGTCCTCGTGGCTCACAGATTACTACAACAACAGTTGCAGGTACAGGTTTATGCGATGATCATGACGCGAGAGCGATGCTTGCTTGCTTTGAGTTCTTCTTCTGCTTCTTCGATCAGGGGATAGGTTCCAGGTCGGCAGCCTGGGCTAGCAGGGTGGATGTCGTTTGAGTTTCTGTTTGTGTTTCATCCGTAGTCGGATGTTGATCTTGTGTAAGATGTATTGTTGTATTCATGTGGCTTTGTATGCCTTATGTATGTATCCCCATCTATTATGTAATGTTGATGTAATGATATCCACCATGCAAAAGCGTTCCAATATGCGGGTCTATCCTTTGTGGGACCTTCGAGTTCCTTTTGAATAGGGTCGCATATTGGGCGTGACAAGTTGGTATCAGAGCCTCGACCGACCCTAGGAGCCCCCTTGATTGATCGTGTAGTTTGGCCGTTGTTGACTCTAGAAGAAAACTATTTTCGGAGTCTAGTTATATCGGCGAGTAGGAATTCTTTTTACTCGCTCTGGTGAGGAATCTTGACGTAGGTGTTTTGAATTACTCCTCTTCCCATTCAAAATTTCCTTAGGATCACGCAGTTGGTTTTCCGATCGTTGGTTCTCATCTCTTTTCATCCGGTGCATTTCTCGTCAAGTTGACTCGAGTCTTCATCTTTGCAAGTTCAATCCTCAGTTGTTTTCTTTTCCCACCCGCCCTCCCTTCTTCTCAGAATTGGAGTCCGTAATCGAGTATCCATCCTACTCGTGCGACGTCTTTGTTTTCTTTCTTCAATGATTTCAACCGGTGTTTCATCTTGAAGTCATTCGTCGGTTTCCCTTACCAAGTTGCCTTTGTTTTCCGCCTCCACCCTTTTTTCTTCCCGGTCGACTCTCTCTCGACCATCAATTTTCATTCGTACGGAGTCTCTTCAGTCTTCCCTCAATCATTTCAACCAGTGGATTCTCGTGTCGTTCGTCATTCTTCATCCTTTTCTTTTCTGGTGCACTTAATTCAAGTATTTGGTGTTGATCATATTCTTTCCCTCAGCTCAAATATTTCCCTTTGATCGTTCGTCTCTTGCCATTTAATCATCCCGGAGTTCGGAAGATATCTCAGGAGATTCGTCTGTGTTCCAATTAATTCGAGGTTGTCACCTCATTCAAATATTACAATTGTTCCGGTGCATCATCTATCTGTTCAACAATCCTTTCCAACGGTGTTTTCTTCAGTGGGCCCTAACCCACAAGTCTTTTCCCAGGATCTTACCTGACTCTTCTAATTCCCCCGGAGTTATTCTCAATTCTTTTCAAGTTTGACATAAGAATGGATTCCATCAGTCACATGCCTTCTCCAAGATCGTTTTCAAATTCTTTTCATTGTTGGTTCAACCCCTTCGCTTTTCATTCTTTCGGAGTATCTCAGTTATTTCAGTCGTGTTTCTCGTCGTCATTCTCAGCTTTGAAGATTGAAGAAGAGTTTTTCCTCTAAATCTTGTCCGTTACCTCGGAGATTCACGGTGCTAGCTCGATGTTATCCTATCAAATTGTTTTCCAGTCATGCAAATTCTTTTCATGCATCCGAAGTATTTCAGGAGTTGATTTCTTTCATTTCACCGGAGGCCACCATTCCAATTATCGTTCTCTATTTATCCCGGTGCTTCGTCAAGTGTTCTTTAATCAGCTCATGATCTCTTTGTTCTTTTGCATCTAAATCCCTTCTAGCATATTTGTTCTTCTAATTCTTCCCGGTGATTCATTCTCTTTCGTCAGTCATTTCCAAATTCTTACGGTGGTTCATTCAGATTCTTTTCCTTTGTCATCATTTAATCCATTCATTCTTTCCAATCCTACCGGTGGTTCATGAAGACTTTCTCAAGTTTTGTGCTATATTTCCCCTTAATCCTTTTTCTACAAGAATAAGTAGTATGAAAAATCCATTGCTTCGCATCAATTTAATTGGTGGAGGATAAGCATACAATAAATCTTGTTCTTATTTCCTCAAGGGGATTAATTCCATCCTTCGGAGTTTGTTCTTGACGAATAAATTCTAGTTCCAAGTGCTTTCATCTTTTCTTTTCCGGAGTTCAAATTTTTCCTCGGCCATCTCGTCGGAACCTCCATTCAATTCACCGCAAGGCTCATCTTATTTTTTTTCATCCTTCATTCTGCCTCACCATCCTTTTGTCACCGGAGTTCTTCATGGTGGGTCTTCATGATTTAATTCATTCTTCAAGAGTTCATCAAGTATCATTCCATCCTCTCAAGTTCGTTCTAATCCTCCCATTTTCAGCCGGAGTGCTACCTAAATCCTTTCAGTCTTATTCGTTTCTTTTCTCATTCTAACCACTCCGGTTAGAACGAGTTATTTCATAGTCTATCTTATTCCGTGAGTTTTCGATTCTCGTCATTCTCGTTGTTCCTCTCCTCTTCTCGAGTGTTCTCGATTCTTTGCTTCCTCTCTTGAGTTCTTGTTTCACCTCATCCATTTTCCCTTCCATCTCGGTCCAAAGATCTCGGGACGAGATCTCTTGTTAGTGGAGGAGTGTTGTAACGCCCCGGATTCGATGTGCCAGGTGTCTGACAGTTATTCACCGTCTTTGCCATGTCATTTGCTTGCGTGTTGCATTTTATCACGTCATCATGTGCATTTCGTTTCGCATTCATGTTCGTCTCAGGCATCCGAGCATTTTCCCCGTTGTCCGTTTTGTTATCTGGCACTCCTATGCCCTCTGGCGTCCCCTTTTTGTCTCTCGTTGTGAGCGGGTATTAAACTTTCTCGGAATAGCCCGAGGTTTGCCAAGCGGCCTTGGTATTGCACCGGTAGACCGCCTGTCAAGTTTCGTGCCATTTGGAGGTCGTTTGGTACTCCAACGGTTAACCGGGTAACCGCAAACCCCTTCTTTTGTTGCAGCCCAACACCCCTTCCAAAGTGGCCCAAAACCCAGCAAACTCCCTTCCATGCTCTCGGTCGTTCGATCACGATCGCATGGACGAAAACCGCTCCTCATTTGGACTCTCCTAGCTCCCTCTACCTATAAATATGCCTCCCCCTTCCACATTCGCGGATGAAAATCCCCCCTAACCCTAGCCCCGCTCCCTCTCCACCGTCGGACATGTCCGGATCGGACCGGACATGTCCGCGCTGCCGCCCTCAGCGAACCAGGAAGCGCCACGTGGCCTCCCGGCCACCGCGCGCGCCGCCGCCCGCCCCGAGCCCGTCCCGGCCAGCGCGCCGCACTCCGCCGCCCAGCCCTTCGCGCGCCGCTGCGCCGCCGCCAGCGCCCGCCGCCCGCCGCCGCCGCCTCGCCACCGGTCAACCTCGCCGCCCGGCCGCCAGCCTCGGCGCGGCCCCTGCCCGGCCAGTTCGCCGCCCGCCGCCTCCGCGCCTCGCGAATCCCGCCGCCGGCCTCCTCTGCGCCGCCGCTCCCCGCCGCCTCACGCGCCGCCAGCGATCGAAGCTGCGCCGCCGCCCGCTCCGCCGCCCGTCGGCCTCGCCGGCCGTGCCTCGCCGCCCTCGTCGTCCTCCTCCGCTCCGGCGGGCCGAGCTTCGCCAGCTTGCCGGGTGCCGCGGATCTGGGGAGTGGGATGATATCCACCACTCCCCCGATCCAAACATCTCCCCGTTACTGGATCCCTCCGTCCCGATCCGCATCATCTAGCTTTCCCCGAGGTCCAAAATCCACCAATTCCTGAGATTTCATACATTATCATGCCATATTCATCATGCCGTATCTCTGCATCCGTTGGTCCGTTTCGTGCGTGTAATATGTCAAATTGTTCGCCTCGACGAGTACTTCATTTCATTCCATTGCATCATTTTCATTTGAGTTCATCTTGATGACCGAAATGCTGTTGGAAGAGTGCATGTTGATGTTAACCTGCTGAAACTGTTATAACTTGCTCTTTTGTCATTTTTGCCATGATTGATGTGTGCATCCTATGAGGTTGATGTCTACATGTATGTTGATCTATGCCATGCCATCTTTCCAGTGGTGCCAACCATGTATTTTTTTGAGTTGTGTGATGAGTGCATCAAGCTTGCTAAGTGGGGTAGTTGCTGTTGCTATTTTCCTGACAGATTCTGTTATATTTTGTTGCTATGTTAACATGCTTCTACTAATCGTTCTATGCACAATCTGGAGATGTCCTATAAACATGTTTTGATCTACATGTCATGCTCTATCCATTCATGCCCTTGGTTGCAATTATAGCCTGCTGGAACATGTTGTTATCTTGCTCCAAAGTTGCTTGAAAATGTTGCTGTCAGCCTGTTAACATTAAGTTCACTTGTTCCCATGTGTTTTGCTAGTGTTCCATGCACCCTATGAACTTTCTCTTGCCATGCTTAGCTTCATAAACATGCCTTCTTACTGTTGGTTGCCTTTCCATGCCAGGTATTTCTCTGTGGTGAGTGGTTCAAGCTCACCAACATGCCTACTTATTGTTGTTTTCTGCCATGTATGAATCTGTCATATAACTTGCCATGTTTAGATGGGTGCCATTGTATTTTCTGTGCCTTTTTGGCTCATGGTCAGTAAGGGACTTTTGATCTATGCTTTTAGTAGATTCATGCCATGCCTTTGTTTGCCATGATATGTTCCTGTAACATGTTGTTTGATAGCTCTAAAAATTGCAACCTGATGTTATTTCCTGATAAGTCTGAAACTGTTATTATTTGCAATATCTCCATGTCTTTTTGAGCATGTTCTAGTGATTTCTGAAGATAGCTCAGTGTTCATGTTTTGTTATGCTTTACCTGTACTTCATGCCCATGCCTTTTGTTATTATGTTGGGATGCTGTAGCATGTTGTTTTGATGCTTGTAATATGCCTAGTTGCTGTTTTGGACAGATTGTTGTCATAACTTATATAGTGTGTGTGTGTGTTGCACCGTTGCTCCGTTTTGAGTGTGCTCTATATGAAACTTGCTTGTTTTGCATGTAGTTTCATATTGTCATGTTGCATCCTTGTTTTGAGTTGTTTGCTTGATGTTTGGGTGCATTTTGCATCAATGCCATGTTTAACTTGTTTTGCTCGTATCTTCTAGGCCATAGCTCCAAATCTAATGAACTTTATATGTAACTTGACTAGAATTTCGTTTAGATCATCTTGGTGATCTTTAACTTGCTGTTTAACAACTTGAACATAAGGTTTATTCAGTTCTGGACCAATTTCGAAATTTGCATATGAGGACTTACCGGAATTGTTATATGTTGTTTCCGGCCTCATTTAAACTTGCCTTGATGTGTTGTTCTTGTTTGCATCATCTCTTGCCATGAGTAGCTTCATGTAGCCTTTTCATGCATCATGCTTGTTGTGCATCATGTCTTGTCTATGTGTGGTGTGTTTAATAGGTTGTGTGCTTCTTCTCGATAGTTCCGTTTCGTTGCGATCGTGAGGATTCGTTCGTCTACGCTGGGTTCGTCTTCGTGGCTTCATCTTCTTCATGGACTCGTTCTTCTTCCTAGCGGGATTTCAGGCAAGATGACCGCTACCTTGGATCTCACTACTATCATTGCTATGCTAGTTGTTTCGTTCTATCGCTATGCTGCGCTACCTATCACCTGTTTATCAAGCCTCCCAAATTGCCATGAACCTCTAACCTTTGACACCATTCCTAGCAAACCATTGCTTGGCTATGTTACCGCTTTGCTCAGCCCCTCTTATAGCGTTGCTAGTTGCAGGTGAAGTTGAAGATTGCTCCATGGTGAACAGGGTTTTGTTGGGATATCACAATATCTCTTATATTATTAATGCATCTATATATTTGGTAAAGGGTGGAAGGCTCGGCCTTATGCCTAGTGTTTTGTTCCACTCTTGCCGCCCTAGTTTCCATCATACCGGTGTTATGTTCCCGGATTTTGCGTTCCTAACGCGGTCGGGTGATTTATGGGACCCCCTGACAGTTCACTTTGAATAAAACTTGTCCAGCAAGGCCCAACCTTGGTTTTACCATTTGCCTCACCACCACCTACTTTTCCCTTGGGAGTAATTAACCCAAGGGTCATCTTTATTATAGCCCCCCCGGGCCAGTGCTTGTCTAAGTGTCGGTCCAAACTAGAGCACCGTGCGGGACCATTCCTTGGCAACTTGGATTCGTCGGTACCTGTACGCTTAGCTTATCCGGTGTTGCCCTGAGAACGAGATATGTGCAGCTCCTATCGGGATTGTCGGCGCATCGGGCGGTCTTGCTGGTCTTGTTTTACCATTGTCGAAATGTCTTGTAAACCAGGATTCCGAGACTGATCGGGTCTTCCTGGGAGAAGGTCTATTCCTTCGTTGATCGCGAGAGCTTGTCATGGGCTAAGTTGGGACACCCCTACAGGGTATAAACTTTCGAGAGCCGTGCCCGCGGTTATGTGGCAGATGGGAATTTGTTAATGTCCGGTTGTCGATAACTTGACACCAGATCCGATTTAAAATGCATCAACCGCGTGTGTAGCCATGATGGTCTCTTCTCGGCGGAGTCCGGGAAGTGAACACGGTTTCTGGGTTATGTTTGACGTAAGTAGGTGTTCAGGATCACCTCTTGATCATTGCTAGCTTCACGACCGTTCCGCTTGTTCTCTTCTCGCTCTTATTTGCGTATGTTAGCCACCATATCATGCTTAGTCGCTGTTGCAACCTCACCACTTTACCCCTTCCTTACCCCTTTAAGCTTTGCTAGTCTTGATACCCATGGTAATGGGATTGCTGAGTCCTCGTGGCTCACAGATTACTACAACAACAGTTGCAGGTACAGGTTTATGCGATGATCATGACGCGAGAGCGATGCTTGCTTGCTTTGAGTTCTTCTTCTGCTTCTTCGATCAGGGGATAGGTTCCAGGTCGGCAGCCTGGGCTAGCAGGGTGGATGTCATTTGAGTTTCTGTTTGTGTTTCATCCGTAGTCGGATGTTGATCTTGTGTAAGATGTATTGTTGTATTCATGTGGCTTTGTATACCTTATGTATGTATCCCCATTTGATATGTAATGTTGATGTAATGATATCCACCTTGCAAAAGCGTTCCAATATGCGGGTCTATCCTTGGTGGGACCTTCGAGTTCCTTTTGGATAGGGTCGCATATTGGGCGTGACATGCACATATTTCGTTCTGAGGGCAACACCGGATAAGTCAAGCTACGAGTAAAACCAGACCTCGAGTTGCCCCGAGGTGGCCCCGCAGGCTGCTCGGTTCGGACCAGCACTTAGACAAGCACTGGCCCGGGGGGGCTAAAATAAAGATGCCCTTGGGTTAATTACTCCCAAGGGAAAGTAGGTGGTGGTGAGGCAAATGGTAAAACCAAGGTTGGGCCTTGCTGGAGGAGTTTTATTCAAAGCGAACTGTCAAGGGGGTCCCATAAATCACCCAACCGCGTTAGGAACGCAAAATCCGGGAACATAACACCGGTATGACGGAAACTAGGGCGGCAAGAGTGGAACAAAACACCAGGCATAAGGCCGAGCCTTCCACCCTTTACCAAGTATATAGATGCATTAATAATAGAAGAGATATTGTGATATCCCAACATAATCCTGTCCACCATGGAGCAATCTTCAACTTCACCTCCATCTAACAACGCTATAAGAGGGGCTGAGCAAAGCGGTAACATAGCCAAGCAACGGTTTGCTAGGAAGGGTGACAAAGATTAGAGGCTGACATGGCAAATTGGGAGGCTTGAAGAGCAAATGATAGGTAGCGCAGCAAAGCGATAGAACGAAGCAACTAGCATAGCAATGATAGTAGTGAGATCTAAGGTAGTGGTCATCTTGCCTGAAATCCCGCAAGGAAGAAGAACGAGTCCGTGAAGAAGATGAAGCCACGAGGACGAACCAAGCGTAGACGAACGAATCCTCACGATCGCAACGAAACGGGAACTATCGAGAAGAAGCACACAACATAGTAAACACACCACACATAAACAAGACATGATGCACAAACAAGCATAATGCATGAAAAAGCTACATGGAGCTACTCATGGCAAGAGATGATGCATACAGGACCAACACATCAAAGCAAGTTTAAATGAGGCCGGAAACAACATATAACAATTCCGGTAAGTCCTCATATGCAAATTTCAAAATGGGTCCAGATCTGAATAAACATTATGTTCAAGTTGTTAAACAGCCAGTTAAGATGCACCAAGATGATCTACACGAGATTCTAGTCAAGTTACATATAAAGTTCGTTTAATTCAGAGCTACGTCCTAGAAGATATGAGCAAAACAAGTTAAGCATGTCATTGATGCAAAATGCATACAAACATCAAGCAAACACCTCAAAACAAGGATGCAACATGATAATATGAAACTTAATGCAAAATCAAGCAAGTTTCATATAGAGCACACTCAAAACGGAGCAACGGTGTAACACATACACTCTATACAAGTTATAGCAACAATCTGTCCGAAACAGCAAGTAGGCATATTGCAAGCATCAAAACAACATGCCACAGCACCTCAACGTAAGAACAAAACACATGGGCATGAAGTACAGTTAAAGCATGACAAAACATGAACACTGAGCTATCTCCAGAAATCACTAGAACATGCTCAAAAGGACATGGGAAGATTGCAAATATTAACAGTTTCAGACTTATCAGGAAATAACATCAGGCTGCAATGTTTAGAGCTATCAAACAACATGCTACAGGAACTTATCATGGCAAACAAAGGCATGCCATGAATCTACTAATTACATAGAACAAAAGTCCCTTACTGACCATGAGCCAAAAAGGACACAGAAAATATGATGGCACCCATGTAAACATGGCAAGATATACGACAGATTCATATATGGCAGGAACAACAATAAGTAGGCATGTTGGTGAGCTTGAACAACTCACCACAGAGCAATACATGGCATGGCAAGGCAACCAACAATAATAAGACATGTTTACAAAGGTAAGCATGGCAATATCAAGTTCATAGGATGCATGGATCACTAGCAAAACACATGGCCAAAACTGAACTTAATGTTAACAGGCTGACAGCAACATTATTTAGCAACTTTGAGAGCAAGATTACAACAAGATACAGTAGGCTAAAAATGCAACCAGGGGCATGAATGGATAGAGCATGACATGTATAACAAAACATCCTTAGTGAACATCTCCAGATTATGCATAGAATGACTTGTAGAAGCAGGTTTATATAGCAACAAAATATAACAGAATCAGTCGGGAAAATAGCAACAGCAAGTACCCTACTTAACAAGCTTGATGCACTCAGTACAAGACTCACAAAAAATACATGGATGGCACCACTGTGAAGATGGCATAGCATAGATCAAAACACATGTAGACATCAACCTCATAGGATGCACACATCAAACATGGCAAAAATGACAAATGAGCATGTTATAACAGTTCCAGCACATTAACATCAATATGCACTCTTCCAATAGCATTTCGGGCATCAAGATTAGCTCAAATGAAAATGATGCAATGAGCTGAAATGAAGTACTCGTCGAGGCAAATAATTTGACATATGACACGCACAAAATGGAGTAGTATGCAGCAAGTTATGATGTGATGAACATGGCAACATTATGCAAAATATTCGGGACTTGGTGGAATTTTACCCTCCGAAAAGTTGGACGGGGTCGAGCGGGACGAAGAGATCCGGGCGCGGGGGCGTGTGTTTGGATCGGAGACGGGTGGATCTCATCCACCCGCCCAGATCCGGCGACGAGGAGGCCAGTGCCGGGGCTCCGGCGAGCGGGGAGGCCATCGGCGAGGCAAGGCCGGGCAGCGGCGACGAGGTCCGGCGGGAGGCGCTTGAGACGGGCGGCTCCGGCCGGCGGGCGGAGCGCGCCGGGCGGAGCGGGCCGCTGGCACGGCGGAGGCCGAGGGGCGGCGGAGGCGGGCTGATCCGCTCGCGGCGGGCGGCGCGCCTGCCGCCGGAGAGGACGCGGCTCGGGGCGGAGGAGGCGGCGGGTCCGCGCGGCGCACGGGTCGACAGGCGGCTCACCGGCGGCGGGTCGCTGGGCGAGGCGGCGACCGGGCGGTGAGGTCCGAGGCGGCGGGCGGCGGAGTTGCGGCAGTGGCGGCGCTGGGCGCGGGCGGCGGCGACGGGCCGGAGGGCAGCGGACGGCAGCCAGCGGGGCGGCGCGCTGTAGGAACGGGCGCGGCGGCAGGGACACGTGGCGCTCATGGGTTGGCTGCGGTGGCGGGGCGAACATGTCCGTCGGTGGGCGGACGCGTCCGGCGGCGCGGGGAGGAGTTTGCTAGGGTTTGCTCCGCGAAAATGGACGGGGAGGACGTTTATATAGGCATAGGGAGCTAGGAGAGTCCAAATGAGGAACGATTTTCGCCCACACGATCGTGATCGAACGACCGAGAGCATGGTGGGGGTTTTGATGGGTTTTGGGCCACTTTGAAGGGGGTGTTGGGCTGCACACAAAAGAGGCTTTTACGGTTCCCCGGTTAACCCTTGGAGTATCAAACGACCTCCAAATGGCACGAAACTTGACAGGTGGTCTACCGGTGCTATACCAAGGCTGCTTGGCAAACCTCGGGCCATTCCGAGAACATTTAACACCCGCTCACAACGAGAGACAAAAGGGGAACGCCGGGGGACATAGTAGTGCTGGATTGCAAAACGGACAACGGGGAAAATGCTCGGATGCATGAGACGAACATGTATGCAAAATGAGATGCACATGATGACATGATAAAATGCAACACGCAAGCAAATGACATGGCAAGGACGACGAATAACCGGCAGACACCTGGCGCATCGAAACCGGGGCGTTACAGTTCGGTGACCAGCTGGACTGATGGAGTTGCCAAACTGAAGTGGCAACTTGACGTTGCGGATGCGGACATCGCGCTGGTCAATAAACGACTTGACGAGTCACAAGGTATGTGGCTTCTCCGTGGACACCTAGTAAGGGAGCTTGACGCCCGTGCCTTACAACATGTATGCTTAATGCAGATGGCGCCGCTGCTATGGAGGACCTTCGGGCGGAGCTTGCCCGAGCCAAGGAGCAAGCCAGAAAAAGTAATGCGGCTGCCTTGAAGGCGGCCGAAGAGCTAAAAGCCGAACAGGCTGCTCACTGCCCAGCAGGGAGGAAATGGCCGTGAAGGTGAAGGATTCTACCGACCGCTATGAGTTTCTTGAAAGAGAACGCCGAGCGGAGCAAGAGGACCTGAATAAGGCCACCGCTGAAGCCAAGGATGTCCGCTTCGCGATGAGAGCTATAAAGGAGGAGCTACGTCAGGCCGGGGATATTGCGGCTGGAAAGCCCTTTCTGCTGCGTAGGAAGTTCACAGATCCGAAGTATGCTCAGTTGGGCCAGTTGTGGGGTGCGGAGGATGCTTATCTGAATTTGGCGGCGAGTCGCACACTTCCGAGGCTAAAAGGATCACGGAATGGAAGAGATTTTTTGGTCTCAATTCCATAGTCTGGAGCGTCCACTTCCATTAACCGATCGGTTGGCTGAGTGGGCTGAGCTAAATAGGTTGTCCGGACTTGCCATGAAGGATGTCGTGGCTCATCTGTGGCCGAAAAGGCCCGAGCCGAAGAGTTATTTTGGCTTGGTGCAGCAGTTCCTTGATGCGGTGCCGCATATCAAGGCGATGAAGCGGTCAGCATGTATAGAAGGTGCACGGATGGCTCTCGCCCGTGTCAAAACATACTGGGCAGAGATGGAGGCCACTGATGTTGCATCCCGGTATTCGGACAGAAGCCGATTACCAGCCGAGCACTATTTTGAGGAAGTCCTGTCGGGCAATCGTTTAGTAGAGTCGCAGTGCTCGAAAAACGTTATGTTCAAATGACATGTATGATTTGTGAAACCATGTTTCAAATATAATATAAGGGCTTTTTATACTTGGGCGTTCAAGTGTTGAAATACCTCCTGTGTGGTCGTTAACGTATATTTGTATATAACCTGAAAGATGGCAGTCTTCGGCTTCAGCCCCCACACACATAGTGCGGGGATGTTTGCAAAAAAAGCGCATTTTCACACTTAATCCAACGTCTTGGTCCTGTGAAGGAGGTGATAGCGTAGCAAACTAGGCAACCGGACTATAATGCTTCATCACTTTCACTTAGCCATAGGAGTTCGATGGTGGGGCTACTATATATCCCCTAAGGGCACTGCGCTCTCCGAATTTGGTAGCGTATGTGCTGACCGAAACAGATCCTTCGTTAAAGCGGAGGAATTCTAAACATTCGGTGGTCGATCGAGTGGTTGACCAGTCTCTCGCTATATCATGACAGTCAGTTTTTGGCTTTCTCTACTGAGGTGCTCACCTGGGCGAACCGGGGCACAATCGCGGTAGTTCTCCTGGTGCCGCGTTAGCCGATAGAGCGGAACGTAAAGCAGCAAAACACAGGAGCCGGGCAAACCCAACATTTGACCAAAGACATGATTCGGAGCTGATGCATATAAGGCCTAACTCGAGACGCCGAACACTCCCTAAGGTATTCGGTCTTTATGAAAACGGGCAGAACAATGCCCTAAGCCCCTAGTGTCCAGGTACGCGCAAAAATTTCTGACGCGGCCGATGCCAAAACGCTAGATTCCTCCTCGGTTATAGCAAAAATCTGGGGGATGTGTATCAACAAGAGACAGTAAAAAAGGTTTACGCAGGGTCTTAATCTGAAAAGAATCCTTGCATCGGGTCCCTACTACACGTCTGCGCTTGTGTCTCCGTTGTGCCGTATCCTGGACGGGTGTCGCACGGTGTTCATCTGTAAAAGAGAAGAACTTAGTTGGAAAAGAGTTCGTGCGAAAGATGTATTTTGAAATAAACAGAGTATGATTCAAAGAATGAATAAAATTGAGCTTTATTGTCTCTTTTTGTGCATGTGTGGAGCCCCTTGTAAAGGGGTACGCGGCTAGTAAGCCCCTTGTTTATTTATAGCGGACTCGCCTAACCGTGTCCGGGGTCTGAATGACCTATTTAGGGGCTTTGATCAGCAAAGCCAGATTAGTGTGTGGCTGTCAAGGCAGTCTCACATTCTTCCGTAGTCGAGGGACACTCGAAGTTACCCTTTAATGAGATGGTGTCGCGTGGACTGGGCATTTTAAGTGTAAGAGACACGTAATGCAGTATTGCGTTAAAGCGGGTGAAAGCTTCGCGTCCCAATAGTGCTTGATAGCTACTTTTAAAGGGGGCGATGTGGAAGATTAACTTTTCACGACGGAAGTTGTCGGATGAACCGAACACAACTTCTAGTAGTAGGGAGCCCGTACAATTGGCATATGGGCCTGGCGTCACTCCTTTAAAGGAAGTGTTGCTATGGCGAATTTTGGTTGGGTCTATCCCCATTCTACGGATTGTGTCCCGGTATAGCAGGTTTAGATCACTGCCGCCATCCATTAGGACTTGTGTAAATTGTAGTCCGTCGATTATAGGATCCAATATCAAAGCAGTCCATCCTGCGTTTCGAATACTTCCGGAGTAATCCTGATGGTGAAAGTTATTGGTTTTGACATCGGTTGGGACTTATTTGGGGTGGACCGTCGGTAGCGTACTTTAGTGGGCGCCGCTCTATTTTTCCCTGTTATCACTTGAAGTGAATTTACTGTTTTGACCTCTTGTGTGAAATTATTTTGTTTTCCGGTGCTCTGCTTGTGGGGTTCGTCATTGTCCTCACTTGGTGTGTCGAGCCCCTTGTGTTTGGCGTTAAGTCGGCCAGACTGCTTGAAAACCCAACAATCTTTGTGGGTATGGTTTGCAGGCTTCCCGGGGGTACTGTGGATTTGGCATATCCTATCCAAGATTTTGTTTAGGTTGGATAGCTCATCGTTGTTGTCCTTGAGAGGCAGTGTTTTGTTGTTCTGCCGAGAGCTTTTGAACCCGGCGTTGACTGTCGTGCTCTTTCGGCCATTTTCCTTAGTCCGGCGCTAGTCCTTTCTGCGTCGTGATTTCCCATTTCCATCCCTGACCTCGGATGTACTTGGGTCGCTGGTGCTGCATCTTGCCAGCCAGCTATCCTCTCCCGCGCAAAAGCGGGTCATGAGGCTTGTTAGTGCGGCCATTGTCCTTGGCGTTTCCTGGCCGAGGTGTCTGGCGATCCATTCATCTCGGACGTTATGTTTGAAGGATGCTAAGGCTTCGGCGTCCAGACAGTCGACTATTTGGTTCTTTTTGGTGAGGAACCTGTTCCAGAATTTGCGGGCTGACTCTCCGGGCTGTTGAGTTATGTGACTTAAATCGCTCAGATCCGGAGGGCGGACATAAGTCCCCGAAAATTTGCCCAAACGCATCCTCGAGCTCTTCCCAACTTCCAATGGTATTTTACGGGAGGCTTTTGAGCCAATGCCGGGCTGGCCCTTTGATCTTGAGGGGTAAGTATTTTATGGCACGGAGGTCATCTCCTCTAGCCATATGTATGTGTAGGATGTAATCCTCAATCCGCACTCGGGTGCATTGTTACGTCGTATGCCTCTATGTTTACGGGCTTGAATCCCGCTGAAATTCATGATCCAAGACCTCATCGGTGAAACATAGGGGTGTCGGCACCCCATATTGGGTGTGCCATGATTTTCGAATACTCGACGTGTTGTGTTGCTTTCTGGAGCTTGCTTTCTTGGCCCATAGATGGACCTGACCGGGCCATCCTTTTTGCAAGGATCCTTATGTGGATCACGTGCCGGCTTGTGTGCGGCGCCGCTTGCCGCTCTTTGTTTGTCATGTGGTCGTCTATCCAACCGGGCGGCCTCTTTGTTTTTTGATCGTGGGGTCCCTACGGCCTCCTCGTCAAATTTGTGCAATAGTTTGTGCTTCGGGTAGCTCTTTGCTTGGCGGCTATCGCCGTATTTGTCCACGGTCTTGAGTACTTTGCTCCATCTCATTCTGAGTATGTCTTCCGCTGTTTTGAGCTTCCGCTACTGCTTCTTCAGACTTCGTGCAGTGGCGACGAGCCTTTGGTGGAGATTCTTCTGCTCTGACGATGTGTCCTGCGTGAGATCATCCGGACTGTTTTTTTCGCTGGGGATGGGTTGCCTATCCAATTCATCCTGGTAGGATGTTTGCTTGGGGGCATGTTCGTTGTCCACCGGTTCACCCTGCTCTATGGCTGGGTCTGTATGGGTGCTGTCATTGTCGAGGCGGGACTTTGGGCGGCGCTTGCGTCGCCGTTTCGGCTGTTTTTCGGGGGAATTATCCTTTGCAGCGTCCCATTGTTCCTCGTTATCGCTTCCTTTAGGTGTATCCACCATATACACATCGTGAGTTGAGGTGGCTCTCCAGTGCCCTGTGGGCGCTGGTTCTTGGTCGTCTCCGGTATCGTCGTCTATACCGTCGATATATTCGGAGTCGAAATCTAGCATGTCGGTTAAGTCATCGACAGTGGCTACGAAGTGGGTGGTGGGTGGGCTTTGAATTTCTTCGTCGTCCGCATCCCAACCGTCCTGGCGATAATACGGCCAAGGCTCTCCTAATAAAGAGAGACATTTTAATGAATTCAGGATGTCGCCAAAAGGTGAGTGCTGAAAGATGTCTGCAGCAGTGAACTCCATGATCGGTGCCCAATCGGGTTTGATTGGCAGGAGCGTGGAAGGTTCGGGGTCCGGAGAAGAGTCCGGCACCTTGGAGTCACAAGCTTCACAAGGGACAGGGTCGGTATTCGGCTCCATCGTCGTAGCAGCCCCCGAGGCGTGTCAAGCTACCCATCCTCGATCGGCGCAGTTGGCTCCGAGTTAATGGTCGGAGCGGACTCTTGTGCGGCCTTCAGGGCACTGTCCGGCAGCAGAGCTAAATCATGCCCATCGTGATAAAGGCGGCGCTTCGGTCAGGCTCGAATCCGTCGAAGATCAAGTCTCCGCGATGTCGGCCGTATAGTTTAAACTTCAAATCGACACGATGGCGGGCGTAGCTTCGATCTGCTCTAGATGGCCAAGCGAATTGGCCCGCAGATGCAAAACCGCCGAATACAAATATCTGTCCGGGAGAAAAGTCTCACCACTGGACGCGTCGTTATTGATGATCGAAGGAGCCATCGGGCCTATGGCGGCGACACGGAGGAACTCTCAATGAAAGCACCAATGTCGGTGTCAAAACGGCGGATCTCTGTAGGGGCCCCGAACTGTGCGTCTAGGCGGATGGTAACGGAGACAAGGGACACGATGTTTTTACCCAGGTTGGGGCCCTCTCAATGGAGGTAAACCCTACTCCTGCTTGATTGATATTGATGATATGGGTAGTACAAGAGTAGATCTACCACGAGATCAAGGAGGCTAAACCTAGAAGCTAGCCTATGGTATGATTGTTGTTAGTCCTATGGACTAAAACCCTCCGGTTTATATAGACACCGGAGAGGGCTAGGGTTACACAGAGTCGGTTACAATGGTAGGAGATCTACATATCTGTATTGCCAAGCTTGCCTTCCATGCCAAGGAAAGTCCCATCCGGACACGGGACGAAGTCTTCGATCTTGTATCTTCATAGTCTTGGAGTCCGGCCAATGATGATAGTTCGGCTATCCGGACACCCCCTAGTCCAGGACTCCCTCAATTACTCTTACGAACAACAGTCGAAGCTTTAGCATGATCTTTTATCCTAATAGGAAAAGGAGTCTTTTCAACATAAGCAGTATGAACAATAGGATCACTATAGATAATAGTCTTTTCTTCGACTGTAATAGGTGCAACTACTTTTACTTCAACAGGAGGATTATATTTAAACCACTTCTCTTTAGGGAGATCAACGTGAGCAGCAAAAGATTCACAGAAAGTAGCTACTATCTCAGAGTCAAGTCCATACTTAGTGCTAAATCCATGAAAAGCATCGGTATCTGAGGGAGTTCTGTACTAGGGGGTGTCCGGACAGCCGAACTATCATCATCGGCCGGACTCCAAGACTATGAAGATACAAGATTGAAGACTTCGCCCCATGTTCGGATGGGACTCTCCTTGGCGTGGAAGGCAAGCTTGGCAATACAGATATGTAGATCTCCTACCATTGTAACCGACTCTGTGTAACCCTAGCCCTCTCCAGTGTCTATATAAACCGGAGGGTTTTAGTCCGTAGGACCGAACAACAACCACAACAACAACAATCATACCATAGGCTAGCTTCTAGGGTTTAGCCTCCTTGATCTCGTGGTAGATCCACTCTTGTACTACCCATATCATCAATATCAATCAAGAAGGAGTAGGGTTTTACCTCCATCAAGAGGGCCCAAACCTGGGTAAAAACATCGTGTCCCTTGTCTCTTGTTACCATCCGCCTAGACGCACAGTTCGGGACCCCCTAGCCGAGATCCGCCGGTTTTGACACCGACATTGGTGCTTTCATTGAGAGTTCCTCTGTGCCGTCGCAATCAGGAAGGATGCCTAATCCCGTCTTTAAAGACGGTACCATTGCCAAAGGAGCTTTGGCCACCGGACAAACTATCCGGCTAGGTGGCTTTCTTATGACCGCCTGTTCGGCCGCCGCTCCGACGACGACCTCTCGGGTCATCAAAAGCGATCTTCACGTCAACTCGGAATTCGCCAAGCTGCTAGATCCGATGGAGCTCTCCTTCGTAAACGAGCTCTTGGATCGCTTCGCCGCCCTGGGAGTCACTACAGACAATGATCAGATCGGGCTTAAAACCGATCTGAGAGAGATCAACTCTCCTCAGGCTACCCACCACGTTGCTGTGGTGGAGGAACAACGCGGCGACTCTTCTCCCATATTAAAGACCAGTTATGTTCGGATTCCGGATCCCTCCATGCCGGATTCCCGCGGAGAGACGGACGTCAACCAAGTCTGAACCTAAAGTCAGGCAGCGGACCAGATTCGTTGGACAACATCCAGCAATCTGAGCTTCCAAATTCGGAAGCTCCTCGACCCTTGAGCCTCAAGTTGGGCAGGGTTCCGGACTTAATGCCACCCGCCCACCCAAACATAAGCGATCTATATCAAATCCGGCAAGAGCCCACGGAGACAGTACATCATTACTGGGCCAGATTCCTCCTGGTTATGGACAGGATAAAGGACTGCCGTGAGGAAAACACAATCTCAATTTTCTGCAACAATTGCACGGACAAGGGAATCTTGAACGCCGTAAGTGGTCGCGAAATTACACGCTTCGCCGACCTGGCGTCCATAGTACGAAAGTACTGTGCGATGGAGAGTGTCCGGAAAACCGAAACTAAGTTTTGGGACAATCCGGCTCCGAACACAACCCTAGTCCGAAATAAAAGGGTGCATCATCCTCAGGCACCTGGGGCAAAAACCAAAAAGCAAAAACCCTTTAAAGGGCACAGAACCGTACTGGAGGGATGGCTCAGCGGACCCTGTAAAATACATAGTACAGAGGGCGCCACTCCAACACATAGCCTTCAAGCATGTTGGATACTACGGCAGGTGGCCAAAAGTGGCGAAGAGCTTCTAGCCCCGGAGGACCAGACCAATAGCACCAGTACGGTATTAACAATCTTTGAGACTTTCGCATCAAATAATATGCGGAAACGAACAATCCGCAGCCTCACCGAAGTCTACCAAGTAGCAACAACAAATCCATGGAGCGTCACAGATATCACCTTCAACGCCAAAGGATTTAACCAAAATTCAACAGCCCGAGCACCAGCCGCATTGGTCCTCAGTCCAATAGTGGACGGCTTTCGCCTTACCAAGGTACTCATGGATGGCGGCAGCGGATTAAACCTCATCTACGAGGAAACCCTTCGAAAAATGGAAATAGACTGGAACCGCTTTGAGCGAAGCAGCACAACCTTCAGAGGAATAATCCCTAGTCGGGAAGCACGCTGCACAGGATTAATTACACTGGATGTGGTGTTCGGTGCGCCGGACAATTACAGGTCCGAGGAGGTCCCGTTCCAAGTGGCCCCGTTCAGCAGCGGATATCACGCTTTATTAGGGCGAGAGGCATTCACAATTTTTCAAGCTATACCCCATTATGGATACATGAAGCTTAAAGTGCCCGGGCCCAATGGAATCATCACTCTTGTCAGTGATCCGGACATAGCACTCCGCGCCGAAAACAAGACAGCCGCACTAGCCCTAGAGGCACTATCCGAAGCCCTAGCGGCAGAGGAACTCACTGTGCTGCGCTCCACGGTGAATAGGGACGATGTGATACTCGATAAGAGATCCAAGTCCACCTCTTTTAAACCAGCGGACGAAATAGTCAAATTCCAGGTCCATCCAACGAACCCCACAAAGACGGCCTCCATCGGGGCACAATTAAACCCTGATGTAGACGCCGCACTACGAGAATTCCTTCGGGAAAATTGGGATATCTTTGCCTGGCACCCTTCAGATATGCCAGGAATCCCACGCATGCTGGCAGAACACAGCCTAAACATCCTAAAAGGATTCAAGCCAGTTAAACAGTCTCTTCGGCGATTTTCCGAACCAAAAAGACAAGCAATGGGAGAGGAGCAAGCCAAACTATTGGAAGCCGGATTCATCAGAGACATAAAACATCCGGACTGGCTAGTGAACCTGGTAATGGTACCCAAAAAGGACAAATCCTGGCGCCTATGTGTCGATTTTAAAGACCTTAACAAGGCTTGCCCAAAGGATCCTTTCCCCCTTTCCCGCATCGATCAAATCATTGTTGCTACCGCAGGACACGATTCATTGTGCTTCCTCGACACATACTCCGGATACCATCAAATCAAGATGGCGCAGACCAGACCAAGCCGCAATGGCATTCATTACTCGGTATGGACCATTCTGCTTCAACACAATGCCCTTCGGGCTCAAGAACGCCAGCGCAACATATCAGCGCATGATTCAGACATGTCTGGCAACCCAGATCGGCAAAACAGTGGAGGGATACGTAGACGATGTGGTCGTCAAGACCAAACACGTCGAAACTCTAGTAGACGATTTGAGGCTCACATTCGACAACCTCCGAGTATATGATATTAAGCTCAACCCGGAAAAATGCGTTTTCGGCGTACCAGCCGGAAAGCTCTTGGGCTTCATTATATCCGGTAGATGAATTGAAGCAAACCCAGCCAAGATCCGAGCTCTGTCACAATTGGATATCCCAAAAGACCTCAAACAAATACAAAAATTGACAGGACGCGTGGCGGCCCTAAGCCGCTTCATCTCCCATTTGGGAGAAAAGGCATTGCCCCTCTATCGCCTCCTCAGGCGCACCGAACACTTCGAATGGACGGATGTTGCCACGGCCGGACTCGAAGAAATAAAGGCCATATTGGCAACAAATCCGATCCTGGCCGCGCCCAACTTGGGTGAACCAATGTTGTTATATATCGCGGCAACACATCAGGTTGTAAGCGCGGTGCTCGTCGTCGAACGAGAAACAGAACGGCACAAATTCCCTCTTCCAAAACCAGTGTACTACGTATCCACTGACTTAACTCCATGCAAGTCCCGTTACCCACATTATCAAAAGATAGTGTACGCAGTGTTCATGGCATCTCGGAAGCTGCGACACTACTTTCAAGAGTGCTTGATAACAGTGGCCTCCGAGGTACCTCTCAACGACATTATAAACAACCGCGACGCGACGGGGAGGATTGCAAAATGGGCCATCGAGCTCTTACCATTCGATATAACCTACAAACCTCGGTGAGCTATAAAGTCGCAAGTTTTGGTGGACTTCATCGCTGAATGGACTGAAGCCGAACTCCCTAAAGAGTACGGCGCATACTCCAATTGGATTATGCACTTCGACGGCTCTAAAATGTTGGCCGGCTTGGGGGCTGCGTCGTCTTGACGTCCCCAACCGGAGACACAGTCCAATATGTGCTTCAAATAATGTACACGGACTCCAACAATGCGGCCGAATACGAGGCCCTTCTACATGGTCTCCGGATGGCCATCTCCATGGGCATTCAACGCCTAGAGGTCCGCGGGGATTCAAACCTCGCAATATCCCAAGTAAATGGAGACTTTGATGCCAAGGATCCGAAAATGGCAGCCTACCGTAACGCCTCTTAAAAATGTCAGCTCGGTTCGAAGGACTCGAATTCCACCATGTACCCCAGGATAACAACCAGGCAGCTGACGTGTTGGCACGCATCGGCGCAAAATGCGACGCCGTCCCTCCAAACAACTTCCTGGAGCGGCTCTTTAAGCCATCCGTTGTATGGGAAGAGGAGTCCGGAAATAACAATCCGGAACCAGCTGCACCGTCCAACACCGAACATTCTGACACAATTGGTGGCTCAACCAATGAAATAACACCCTCGGCCCACGAAATAATGGCAGTAATTGCCCCGTGGATGGAACCATTCCTCGCCTACTTAATTAGGCAGGAACTCCCCGAAGACCAAAATGAGGCCCACTGCATAGTTCGGTGATCTAAAGCCTACAAGGTCCATGAGGGAGAACTATATAAGAAAAGCACAACCGGAGTCCTTCAAAGGTGCATCCCCGAAGAGGAAGGGCGAAATCTTCTGGCTGAAATTCATGCCGGACTCGTCGGGCACCACGCCACAGCCCGGGCCCTTGTAGGCAAGGCCTTCCGTACAGGATTTTATTGGCCTACGGCCCGGGCAGATGCTAAGGACTTGGTCAAACGATGCGTCGACTGCCAACTCTTTGCTAATCAGAGCCACATGCCACCCACCGCCCTCAAAACTATACCCATCACCTGGCCGTTCGCGGTCTGGGGGCTTGACATGGTCGGACCCCTTAAATGGGGAACGCACAAGCAAAAATACCTATTGGTCATGGTGGATAAATTCACCAAATGGATAGAGGCCAAGCCAGTGAAGACGGCCGAATCCGGACCCGTGATAGACTTCATATCAGGGGTAGTACACCGTTATGGCGTCCCCCACAGCATCATCACTGATAATGGCACGAATTTCACGGCCGACGAGGTTAAACTCTGGTGCAAAAACATGGGCATCAAGCTCGATTACGCTTCAGTCTATCACCCCCAAACTAACGGTCAAGTCGAACGAGCAAATGGTCTAATCATGAGCGGCATCAAACCCAGATTAGTGCGGTCCCTCACAGAATCTAACACGCACTGGGTAGACGAGCTCGACTCCGTACTCTGGGGGCTGCGGACCACGCCAAACCGCACTACCGGATTCACACCATTTTTGATGGGGCTTATTCCATCTGTGCCCCAATTCCTTAGTTGTGCTCAGTTTTCCCCACACTTCAAAGTTTTGCTCACTTTTCCCCATTCCCTTAGCTGAAACTCTCACAAATGTTCATAACAGACGTTTGCCGTCTTTGCCGTTAACTGACTTGTGGGGCCACGTTGGACTGTGTTGACTGTGGCTGTGGCTTCGCTGGTTGGGCCGTGTTTGTGTTCATAGGACGGGCCCGTTAGTTTGTTGGTAATAAATTAAAAAGGGAGCCCAATTAAAAAAGCCTGTTATGGATGGATGCAGCCTGCTATGAATGCCCGGCTTTGGCATCGATGTAGCCTGCTATGCATGTGAACAGCGCCACACACGCATCTAGTGACCTAGACCTAATCGCATGCATGCACGCCGACACGCACGCATCGATCCGTGCCGCACGGTTGCCGGTGGATTCAGTCGCTCCGCAGCGTTGTTTCACGCAGCGTCGCGAGCATACGTGCGGTGGCGAAAGGCGAGCTGCATGCGGCGCGTCCATATGTCGAGGCATCGGTTCACGCCGCAGACTGCATGCACGCTCGTGAATGGGAGGCAGGCAGCCGCCAACGCAGAGCACGCAGAAGGGGGAGGCAGGCAGCCGCCAACTTAGAGCACGCAAAGCACGCTCGCATCGATTCACGTTCACAAATTGATGATCGCATCGGTTCACGCACGGACTGAGTCACGATCTCGCGCCGGTTCTTGCGCTGTACCCACTTCGTCTCCCCGGCTATTTAAACTGCCCTTCATTGCCTCTTCTTCTACAGATCCATCTACGCCTCCAACTTCTCTTCTTCCCCCAAAAGCCAAAGCCGTTCCACTCAGCGAAGCGAGCAAGATACAGTACAACGGGCCAACATTCCAAGCGCCACCCACCGTGCCGGAACGGCGGTACCCCGCCAACGTCGTTGTCGAGGAATCCCTCCGCGTGTGGGCGTTCTCCCGCTGGAGGGGAAGCACTGAGCTTGCACGGGGGTTCCTCTGTGCGGGCTTCCACCACCTCCCGGCGGGCTCGCCGCCCATGTTCAACCTCGTGGAGTAGCGTCCCCACGCCAATGTTCCAGTGGTAGGGCTCGTCATCCACTTCACCAACAGGTTCGATGCCTACTACCTGCTCGGCAAGGTGTATTGGTGTGGGTGCGAGTTCATCGCATTCACGGCCTATAACATCTTCACCAACTTCGAAAGCGTCTTCCCCGCTCGCAATCGCATGCACAGCCTCCCGTACTATGTCGGCGACAACGGCCTTGAGGAGGAGGAGTACTGAAGCTGGTGGCGACGAAGATGGTGAAGCCGGAGGTTAAGGTGAAGACAACGGTGAAGACATGGCGGTGTTGCCCTAGCTACCCTATCTATCTAATATGTACTGTGAGTTTGGTGTGTGTGTGTAACGCCCCGGATCCGATGCGCCAGGTGTCCGCCAGTTATTCGCCGTCGTTGCCATGTCATGTGCTCGCGTGTTACACTTTGCCATGTCATCATCTGCATTTTATCATGTCATCATGTGCATCTCATTTTGCATACGTGTTCGCCTCATGCATCCGAGCATTTTCCCCATTGTCCGTTTTGCAATCCGGCACTTCTATGTCATCCGGCGTCCCCTTCTTCTCTCCTGTTGTGGCGGGTGTTAAACTTTCTCGGAATGGCCGAGGTTTGCCAGCGGCCTTGGTATAGCACCGTGAACCGCTGTCAAGTTTCGTGCCATTTGGAGGTCGTTTGATACTCCAACGGTTAGCAAGGTAACATAAAGCCCTCTTTTGTTGCAGCCCAACACCCTTCCAAAGTGGCCCAAACCCACCAAACTCCCTCCATGCTCTCGGTCGTTCGATCACGATCGCGTGGCCGAAAACCGCACCTCATTTGGACTCTCCTAGCTCCCTCTATGCCTATATATACACCCCCCATTCCAAATCCCGGATGATTTCCCTCGAAACCCTAAAAATTCCCCTCTCCGCCACCGGACGTGTCCGCCCGCGCCGGACACGTCCACCGACCACGTCCTCCAGGCCAATCAAAGGGCGCCACCTCAGCAGCCCCCGCCGCCCACCAAATCTCTATCGCCCGTGGCTGCTGCCACACGCGCCGCGCCTTGACCGCCTGAAACCGTCGCGGGCCCGCGAACCGGCCGGCAACGCCGTGCCCGCCGCCCTGCTCCGTTGCCAAGCGCCTCCGGCCGTAGCGCTCGCCCGCCGACCCGCCGCCTCATTGCGGGTCAGCGCCGCCGCCCTCTGCCGGCGTCCGTCCCCGCCATGCAGGCGCCCGAGCTCCGCCGAGCCCGGCGACCTCGCCGCCCTCGCCCATTGTCGCCGCCCGCGTGCTCCGCGCCGCCTCGCGTTCCGGCGGCGCCGCACCTCGGCTCCGGCAGCGCCGCCGCCGGAGTTCGCGCCAGGGCCCGTCGCCCGATCTCCTTCGCCGGAGGCCGGCGCTCCCCTCCGCGCGCCTCCCTCGCCGCCGGATCCGCCGCCCCGCCTCGCCCCGACCTCGCCGGCGCTAGCTCCGGCCACCCTGGCCCCAACTCTGGCGAGCTCCGGCCGTGCTTTGAAAACCGTGCCCGTAGGTTGACCCCCCCCCCCGGATTTCTTCTAAGTCCCATATTTTGTCATAATATCATGCCATGTTCATCGCATCACATCTCTGCATCCGTAGCTCTGTTTCGTGCGTGTAATATGTCAAATTGTTCGTCTCGACGAGTTGATCATTTCATTCCATTGCATCATTTTCATTTGAGCTCATCTTGATGCCCGAAATGCTGTTGGAAGAGTGCATGTTGATGTTAATCTGCTGAAACTGTTATAACTTGTTGTTTTATCATTTTTGCCATGATTAATGTGTGCATCCTATGAGGTTGAGCTCTACATGAATGTTGAACTATGCCATGCCATCTTTCCAGGGGTGTTAACCATGTATTTTTGTGATTGTGTGCTGAGTGTATCAAGCTTGTTAAGTAGGGTAGTTGCTGTTGCTGTTTTCCTGACAGATTCTGCTATATTTTGTTGCTATGTTAACATGCTTCTACTAATCATTCTATGCATAATCTGGAGATGCTCTATAAACATGTTTTGATCTACATGTCATGCTCTATCCATTCATGCCCTTGGTTGCAATTATAGCCTGCTGGAACATGTTCATTTCTTGCTCCAAAGTTCCTTGAAAATGTTGTTTGTCAGCCTGTTAACATTAAGTTCACTTGTTCCCATGTGTTTTCCTAGTGATCTATGCACCCTATGAACTTGCTCTTGCCATGCTTAGCTTCACAAACATGTCTTCTTACAGTTTGCTGCCTTGCCATGCCATGTATTGCTCTGTGGTGAGTGGTTCAAGCTCACGAACATGCCTACTTATTGTTGTTCCTGCCATGTATGAATCTGTAATATAACTTGCCATGTTTACATGGGTGCCATCATATTTTCTGATCCCTTTTGGATCATGGTCAGTAAGGGACTTTTGATCTATGCATTTAGTAGATTCATGCCATGCCTTTGTTTGCCATGATATGTTCCTGTAACATGTTGTTTGATAGCTCTAAACATTGCAACTTTGATGTTATTTACGCTAAAATCTGAAATCTGTTATTATTTGCAATATCTCCATGTCTTTTGAGCATGTTCTAGTTGTTTCTGGAGATAGCTCAGTGTTCATGTTTTGATATGCTTTACGTGTACTTCATGCCCATGCCTTTTGTTCTTATGCTGGGGTGCTGTAGCATGTTGTTTTAATGCTTGTAAGATGCCTAGTTGCTGTTATGGACAGATTGTTGCTATGACTTGTATAGTGTGTGTGTGTGTTGCACCGTTGCTCCGTTTTGAGTGTGCTCTATATGAAACTTGCTTGTTTTTGCATGTAGCTTCATATTACCATGTTGCATCCTTGTTTTGAGGTGTTTGCTTGATGTTTGGGTGCATTTTGCATCAATGCCATGTTTAACTTGTTTTGCTCATATCTTCTAGGCCGTAGCTCCGAATCTAATGAACTTTATATGTAACTTGACTAGAATTTCGTGTAGATCATCTTGGTGCATCTTAACTTGCTGTTTAACAACTTGAACATAAGGTTTATTCAGTTCTGGACCCATTTCGAAATTTGCATATGAGGACTTACCGGAATTGTTATATGTTGTTCCCGGCCTCATTTAAACTTGCCTTGATGTGTTGCTCTTGTATGCATCATCTCTTGCCATGAGTAGCTTCATGTAGCTTGGTCATGCATCATGCTTGTTGTGCATCATGCCTTGCTCATGTGTGGTGTGTTTACCTATGTTGTGTGCTTCTTCTTGTTAGTTCCCGTTTCGTTGCGATCGTGAGGTTTCGTTCGTCTACGCTTGGTTCGTCGTCGTGGCTTCATCTTCTTCATGGACTCGTTCTTCTTCCTTGCGGGATTTCAGGCAAGATGACCGCTACCCTGGATCTCACTACTATCATTGCTATGCTAGTTGCCTCGTTCTATCGCTATGCTGCGATACCTATCATTTGCTCTTCAAGCCATCCCATATTGCCATGAACCCCTAACCTTTGACACCTTTCCTATGCAAACCGTTGTTTGGCTATGTTACCGCTTTTGCTCAGCCCCTCTTATAGCGTTGCTAGCTGCAGGTGAAGTCGAAGATTTCTCCATGGTGGACAGGGTTTTGTTGGGATATCACAATATCTCTTATATTATTAATGCATCTATATACTTGGTAAAGGGTGGAAGGCTCATCCTTATGCCTGGTGTTTTGTTCCACTCTTGCCGCCCTAGTTTCCGTTATACCGGTGTTATGTTCCCGGATTTTGCGTTCCTAAAGCGGTCGGGTGATTTATGGGACCCCCGACGATTCGCTTTGAATAAAACTTGTCCAAAGAAGGCCCAACATTGACTTTTACCATTTGCCTCACCACCACCTATTTTTCCCTTGGGAGTCGCTCTCTCGAGGTCATCTTTATTATAGCCCCCAGGGCGATTGCTTGTCTAAGCGTTGGTCCAAACTAGAGCACCGTCTTGGGACCATCCCTTGGCAACTTGGGTTACGTTGGTACTGACGCTTAGCTTATCGGTGTTGCCACGAGAACGAGATATGTGCATCTCCTATCGGGATGTCGGCGCATCGGGCGGTCTTGCTGGTCTTGTTTTACCATTGTCGAAATGTCTTGATGTCAGGGATTCCGAGACTGATCGGGTCTTCCGGGAGAAGGTCTATTCGCCGTTGATCTCGAGAGCTTGTCATGGGCTAAGTTGGGACACCCCTGCAGGGTATAAACTTTCGAGAGCCGTGCCCGCGGTTATGTGGCAGATGGGAATTTGTTAATGTCCGGTTGTAGACAACTTGACACTAGATCCGAATTAAAACGCATCAACCGTGTGTGTAGCCGTGATGGTCTCTTCTCGGCGGAGTCCGGGATGTGAACACGGTTTCTGTGTTATGTTTGACGTAAGTAGGTGTTCAGGATCACCTCTTGATCATTGCTAGCTTCACGACTGTTCCGCTTGTTTCTCTTCTCGCTCTCATTTGCGTATGTTAGCCACCACATCATGCTTAGTCGTTGCTGCAACCTCACCACTTTACCCCTTCCTTTCCCATTAAGCTTTGCTAGTCTTGATACCCATGGTAATGGGATTGCTGAGTCCTCGTGGCTCACCAGATACTTCCAAAACCAGTTTGCAGGTGCCAACGTTACCGAGCAGGTGACGCATGTTGGGGAACGTTGCAGAAAATTAAAAATTTTCCTACGGCTCCACCAAGATCCATCTATGAGTTCATCTAAGCAACGAGTAACGGGAGAGAGTTTGCATCTACATACCACTTGTAGATCGCGTGCGGAAGCTTGCAAGGTGATGATGGAGTCGTACTCGAACGTGATTCAGATCACCGATGTCCAAGTGCTGAACGGACAGCACCTCCGCGTTCAACACACGTGCGGGACGAGCGGCGTCTCCTCTGTCTTGATCCAGCAAGGAGGAAGGAGAGGTTGAGGAAGACAGCTCCACCGCAGACCTGACGACGGCGTGGTGATGGTGGAGAAGCGATATCTCGGCTGTGGCTTCGCCGAGCTCTTACGGAGGAGAAGTGTTGGGAGGGAGGGCTGCGCCTTGGAGATGGGTACAGCAGCCCCTCCCTCCCCCTTTATATAGGCACCACAGGGGTGGCGGCCCCGAGATCCAATCTCCGGGGGCGGCGGCCAAGGGGTGGAGTGCCCCCAAGCCGGTGGGCGCCCCCGCCCCTAGGGTTTCAACCCTAGGCGCGGGGGTGGGCCTGAGGCGCACCAGCCCACTATGGGCTGGTTCCCCTCCCACTTCAGCCCATGGGGCCCTCCGGGATAGGTGGCCCCACCCGGTGGACCCCCGGGACCCTTCCGGTGGTCCCGGTACTTTACCGGGAGACCCCGAAACTTTCCCGATGGCCGAATCACCACTTCCTATATATTATTCTTTACCTTCGGACCCTTCCAGAACTCCTCGTGACGTCCGGGATCTCATCCGGGACTCCGAACAACATTCGGTAGTCACATACTTGACTTCCTACTAACCCTAGCGTCACCGAACCTTAAGTGTGTAGACCCTACGGGTTCGGGAGACACGCAGACATGACCGAGATGACTCACGGGCAATAACCAACAGCGTGGTCTAGTTACCCATGTTGGCTCCCACATGCTCCTTGATGATTTCATCGGTTGAACCACGATGTCGAGGATTCGATCAAACCCTGTATGCAATTCCCTTTGTCAATCGGTACGTTACTTGCCCGAGACTCGATCGTCGGTATCCCAATACCTTGTCCAGTCTCGTAACCGGGAGTTACACGATCTCATGGTCGAAGGAAGAGATACTTGACATTCGCAAAGTGTAGGATCGAAAGTATGTCTAGAGGGGGGGTGATTAGACTACTTGACAACTTAAAAATTTAGCCTTTTGATTGGAGTAGTTTCTTAGCAAGTTCACAATGATAACCAAGTCAAGTATCACCCTACACATGCAATTCTAGAGTTGTGGCAGCGGAAAGTAAATTGCATGTATAGTAAATGAGAGGAGGAGAAGAGCAAACGCAATGGAGACACGGAGATTTTTTCTCGTGGTTCCGATAGGTGGTGCTATCGTCAATCCACGTTGATGGAGACTTCAACCCACGGAGGGTAACAATTTGCCTTGAGTCCACGGAGGGCTCCACCCACGAAGGGTCCACGAAGAAGCAACCTTGTCTATGCCATCATGGCTTCGCCCACGGAGGACTAGCCTTACTCGGGGTAGATCTTCACAGTAGGCGATCTCCTTGCCCTTACAAACTCCTTGGTTCAACTCCACATCATGACGGAGGCTCCCAAGCGACACCTAACCAATCTAGGAGGCACCACCCTCCAAAAGGTAATAGATGGGGTTGGTGATGATGAACTCCTTGCTCTTGTGCTTCAAATGATAATCTCCCCAACACTCAACTCTCCTCACTGATTTGGCTGTGGTGGAGGAAGGGATTGAGTGGAAAGCAACTTGGAAAGACTAGAAATCAAGTTTCATATGGTGGGAGTGGAGCAACTTGATCTCAACACAAGGGTAGGTAGTTTTCTTCTCAGAAATGTAAGGTAGGAGTGGTAGTTCTTTCTGATGGCTCTCTCCACGAATGAAGAGGAGGTGGAGGGGTATTTATAGCCTCCACACAAAATCCAACCGTTACACACATTTGAGCAATCTCGGTCAGACCGAAGTTGACAACTCGGTCAAACCGAAAGTTCAAATCTTGTGAACGTTGGGATTTTCGGTGGGACCGAAAATACAATCTCGGTTAGTCCGATTCTTCCAAAGTCTAGGGTTTGCCAATCTCGGTGGGACCGACTTTCTCATCTCGGTGACACCGATTTGAGTCTGAAGGTTCTGAAGCTTGGCAACACCAATTCGAATGACCGAGTTTGGAATCGGAAAATCCGAGATTCTAGGGTTTTGGCTATATGGTGAGGTGGTTCATCTCGGTGTGGTGAGTTTGGAATCGGTGGGACCGAGATTACTTATGAGTTTATGTTGGAATGAAAGATTGCTGATTGTTTGAGAGATAAATCACTAAGCACTTTAGAGCAACTAGATCATTATCATAACCTCATCCCTTTTAATAGTATTGGCTTTCCTATGGACTCAATGTGATCTTGGATCACTAAACCAAAAATGGAGTCTTGAGCTTTTGCCAATGTTTTCCTTAGCATTTTGAGGGGTCCACATCATCACTCATTGCCATACCCATATCACTGAACTTTCTGAAATATTCTCAAGAAATGATTAGATCAATGATATATATGTTGTTATTAATTACCAAAACCACCTGGGGATTAGTTGCACTTTCAATCTCCCCCTTTTTGGTAATTGATGACAACATATAGATCAAAGCTTCGACAAATCATATAATCAATGAATAACGTCGTCGCTTTGAGAAGTATGTGATAAGCAAGAGCTCCCCCTAAATTTGTGCATTATTTAAGATTTGCGTTTGAATGCAAATGCACAATCGATTAGGATCATGGGTTACTCTTCCATGTCACATACATCTTGGTGGAGCGCACAAAATGATAAGAATGAATATCATGCACCCAATCACCAAGACATGAGTAAATGATCATACAAGATATGAATGGAATATGATAGACATCAAGCACACATTAAGCACAGTATGATCAAGCACTCATCAAGATAGAAACAAACGTAGTATCAAACACACGAAGTATCTCAAAGAACTCAAAAGTATCTCAAGGAAAACCGCAAACGAAAGAGCAAAACGAGCACTCTCTCTCGAAGCCCTATGATCTATACAATTTCTCCCCTTTGGCAACAAGTTACCAAAAGTTCGAAGGTATAGAGCTAATCGTCACTCGGGACTCTGCTGGCGGCTCTGTCTGCGTCGATGGAGTGGAGATGGCTGCATCTGCAAAGCTTCTGAAGTCTGTGGAGCTGGAGGAGTGGATCTTGGGCTGGTCTTTGGGCCGACGGAGCTGTAGGAGGTGCTGATGTGGTAGCCAGGGATCGACCTTTGGAATAGCAAATGATCTAGGCTTTGTGGGCACTGCAGCAGGCTGCTCATAGTCATCTGGACCATGTCACCTTCCATCTCCTTCATAAGTTCTGCCTTCTCCTCTTTGCTTCCTCGATATCTGCATCAAGCTTGTTGACGGTGACTGCACTTGATCGACAGCGTCGAGCATGGAACTTATCCTCAACGATCCTCTCAAGGCTCTCCGAGATTGCACTATCTTGGCAGGCGTAGCTCAATTCTCTGAGTGGCTTCAAGAAGTTGTTCTGCAACACTCTTGGGCTTTCTTCTGCTTCCTTCTCGGCTTTAGCTTGTTTAGCAGCTTCAGGACTTAGCATGTCCTTCCACGGACGTGGGAGCATTCTCGATCATCACAACCTCGTTGTCCTCATGTTCAGAGCTGCGGTGGCAAGTGGGGTCTATCCAACAGTAGGTGTCCGTGCCAAACTTGGCATTAATGAGCATCTGAATATGCGGAGCAAACCCACACGACCTCTTTTGGTCAGTGCTTGTCCTCTTGATAGTCTCAACTATCGTGTCCATCACCTTAAAAGGTGTCTTCGATCTAGAATGTGCAGCATGTTGATAGAGTACCCTCTTATCATGCGGTGGTCCTCGACTTAGGCATCAAAGTATGCCTCGAGAATGGTGTTGGTGGTTGGGAGACCTGCACAAGGTAGTAGATGAGCCAAGCTTCCAAATCTCTACATCCTTCTCATCAACCTCATTATACATGTTCTTCATTGACTCGTGATTTTTCTTGAATGCCATACACATCAATGTCATCTTCCTTGAAACAGTGCATTCAGCAATGCTCTCCATTCCTCAACAATAGACTGAAATCTCGGCCCTTCAGTCATCCATACAATCCTGCCATCTGGATAGAAGTGTGCGGTGGCATAGAACTGCATGATCATCTCATCGTTCCAGGCAGTCAGCTTCTGACCAACAAACTCTGCAATCCCACAAGCAGTGAAGCTCTCATGCACATGTGGGAAATAGTCTCTGTGCTCTTCACTTTGTCGATGTATTTCCAAATCAACATATCCGTGTCAGCAACAATTGGCTTCTTGTCCATGAGCACTGTCTCATAAAAGTCTTGTTGCTCTCTTGTGTGGAATCTTGAGTCAACTGCTGTTCTTCTCCTGGTGGCATATGGATCTGTTTGCCTCCATAGCCTGAGACCTTTATCCTTTCTCTCCTTCATGTTTTCAGCTCGAGGATGAGCTTCATTATGAACTGGCAGTTTCTGTCTGAGCTTGAGCAGAACATGAGCCTCATCATCTGATTCTGCGGTGGCACATTGTCCTTTTTCTTTCTCAAGCTGGAATATTTCTCACAGTCTTCTGGGCTTGGCAGCTGGTTTGGCTTGGGCTGCCTTTCTTTGGGCTGAAGCCTTAGCTTTAGGAGGTGCTCCTGCCTTGATGGCATCACCCATCAACTTCTGCTTCTGAGGTGGCTGAGGTGCTTCCTCATCAGAATCATCATCATCATCAGAAGTCTCTTCATGAACTTTCCTCTTCCTCTTGGAAGTCTTCTTGATCTTGCTAGAGGTTTCTTCCATCTTGAGCTTACGTACAACAATGGATTTCTTGACCTTCTTGGTGCCTTTCTTGGTTTGTTGCCCTTGATGCTCTTTGGCAACCACCTTCTTCTTTGGTTTAGAAGTTATTTCCTCATCGCAATGAAGTCTGAATCTTCCTCATCTGAGTTCCTCTTCCTCCTGGCCCAGTGGCAGCAGCAGCAGTCCACTTGGAGTGCTTCTCTCTCCATCATCTGAAAAACTGCTTGCTTCGGACTTGTAGCTGCCTCTGGAATCTCAACCGGCATCTCGGACCTGTTACATTGTCACTTCCTTCGTACATGTCGACAACCTGTGAATAGAGTGGGTATGGGCGAGAATAGAAGAGTTATCACAAACTGCAGAGAATTTTTCAAAAGAATGAGTTCAAACTTTAGTTTTAGGTTTTCACAGAATACATGTCGGTCGGACGAGTCTATCAATTCGTGAAACCGAAATGTCTAAACAGACCACATATACCACTTTCGGTTGGACGAAATGGGTTTCGATCTAGCCGAGACAGTTAGGGTTTCACTAAATCTTCACTTGGTCTTACCGATTTGCACAACTTCGGTTTCACCGAAAGTGCGGTCAATGGCCAGAGGCCAAATCGGTCGATCCGAAAATGCAGAATCGGTCACACCGAGATGTGTTCATGAAACCTAACCTAAAATTTTCACTCGAAATTTGTTCTATGATCTAAACAGCTGGATAGGGAGATCTCAAACTTGGCAAGAATCATGGCAACACCTATCGTGCATAGAATCAGCGATTGGAACACGAGAGGATGAAGCTCACCCAATGCGGTGGAGCTTCACTCGGCGGCAACAGTGCGGTGCGAAGGACCGCTGACGGCGATGGAGACCAGCGGGGCGCCTGAGCGACGGCGGAGACGATCCGTAGACCAAAGGCGGCGGCAAATAAGAGTTTTGAGGGCGAGGCGTTTGAAGGAGTAATCAACGCGCTGTCCTCGAGTATATATACCCTTCGGTGTCGGTGGGACCGAGTTTGCAAACTCGGTGGGACCGAGAGGGTTAATCTGCGTGCGATTACACACATCGATCACGCCGAAAATTGAAACTTCGGTTTCACCGAGGTGAAAACCTAGATCAATCCAAGTGATCTCGATGCGTCCGATTTGAATATATCGGTTTGACCGAAAGTACTTAGAAGGTTTTGGAAGTTAGGCTTTTGACGGATCGGTGGCTCCGAGTGCTCCTCACTCGGTCTGTCCGAAAAAGTCTTGTTCAAAGTTTGTGATATAAGCATGAATAGAGTTTGAGACAAGAAAGCATAGATAGCTAGGGAAAAACTTAGGCATTCTTGTCCATCCATTTGGTCGAAAAGAAAGAAAACCATAAAGACCAAAGCAACAAATGGATGTCCTCGAATGGATAAAATCATGCATCCAACATGCTCACACAATAAAATAGCAAATGAAATATGTGTCAAACATGCACAAACAAATCACTAACAGCTAGCACACAATTTGGCGATGACTAGGTCATCTATATATGAGTATATTGACTTAGGAGTCAGATGAGAACATTTGATCATAGGTCATACTCATCGTTTAAGCACAAGTGGGGTTACCACTTTTCAATAAAGCATTAATGTGTTCACATCATTAGAAGATGCTTTAGCTCATTTCTTTAGAGCAAAGCTCCCCCTTGATGTGAGAACCCCTTTTAAAGGGTCAAACTAACCTTGGGTTGTCGTTGAAGACTTCATGTAGATGTTGAAGATGTGGATGCTCAATGTTGATGAGGATCATCAAGAGTTGGGAGCAATCCTTTGGATTCGGGCACTTTCAATACCTACATGGGTTAGTCCCACAAGGAACAAACAAGAATATCCATGGACATAGATTGAAGTACACAATTGATGATGTCCATGAAAGCAATGATTACCTTGTCCCTTGACTTACCAACATGAGGGTTTGTGACTCCATGAACTAGTGCAAGATGTGGAAGTTGATTGCACAAGTCCTTGCCAAAATGAATATGAGTGAAGTGTGTTGGCGGAGTCACCCTCAAGAACTCTCTAGTTCTTCTTCTTCGGGATCCACATCATCTTGATGGGAATCCTTGGGGTAGTATTGAGCTCGTTGAAGTAGAACTTGAAGTTGCCTTGGGAACCCACTTGACCATGGCCTTGGGTGCTTCAATGAATGCATCAATCTCCTCTTGAAGCTTGTCCTTGCCTTTTAGCTTGTGGTCTTGTGGTGGAAGGTCATCTTGAGCTTGTTCCTCATTGGAAGAAGTAGGATCATACTTCTTCTCTTGAGAGACAAACTTTGGAGTGGGATATTGACCTTCTTCCCATTCAACACCCTCGGCGTTGAACTTTCGCTCAAAACCAATTCCTTGATTCTTCGGTGTCTTCCTTGTTTGCGAACAATTTCCTCAAAGCTCTTGCTTCCGCAAGACTCTTGTAGACACCTTTCTCTATAATCCCTTTCAATAGACTATTTTCTTGCTCAAGTGAAACTTGGCTTGAAACATTGTTAGTGGAATCAAGAGAATTACTAGAAGCAACAACATTTGATTTAGCATGATTATTGTCACTACTAGATGAAGAATTTTTCTTATGCTTGTCATGCTTAGTTTTAATAGGTGGCATGAAATTAGACAAGAGAAGTCGTTTGGCAAGATATGAAGAACTCTTCTTTCAAGATCGTCATTGATAGCTTTTAGAAACTCATGCTCTTGCTCTAGATTGAGCTTCTCGAGCGTAGCTTCTCATGAGATCTTAGGAGCTCTCTATGATCTTCTTGAGTTGTTTCATGAGCTAACTTAAGAGTGTTTAGTTCTTTAGTTAGGCGCTCAATCTCCTTCATAGCATTGTCATTCGACTCATCTCGACTATAAAGACTACTAGCATGTTCATCATTACTAAGCTCACTAGATTTATCATGTAAAAGCTCATCTTCACCAAGCAAGTCATCCTCATCACTATCAAAGTCAATAAATTCAGGATGTGATACCTTGGGGCCTTTTGCCATGAAGCATCTTCCAATTCCCTCATTTGGTGAATCAAATATGTCATAGGAGTTGGAGTTGGAGGATCTGAAAGCAAGACCGCAACACCTTCATCTTGACTGTATTCGGAGTTGGAGTGATAGCTTCTTTCGGAGTGATTGTCCGGAGTCGGGCCGAAACCCATTCACCAACATGAGCTTGATGTTTTCTTCTTGTGTAGCTCCTTGATGACTTGTCCTTCCTTTCCTAATCCTTGCTTCTCCGAGAGGATCTTCGTTCATAACGATCATCTTTACTCCTTCTCTCTTTTCGAGGCGACTCTTCTCTTGAGCTTCTTCTTCTTGGAGATTCTTCTCTTCTCTTGTGGGAGTCGAACACTCATTTGAGTAGTGTCCGGTCTTCCACAATTGTAGCAGTTTCGATCACGACTAGAAGATCTCCTTTCATCATATGATCTAGACTTTGAGCTTCTTTCCTTGCTTCTACTCTTGTAGAATTTGTTGAAGTTCTTCACCATTAGGCTTATCTCTTCATTGGAAACTAGCTTATCACTTGAGGATGTGGGAGCTTCAACTGTAGCTTTATAAGCACCACTTGACTTGTTGTGAAGCTCTTCCTTATCTTTAAGTGTCATCTCATGAGCAACAATCCTTCCAATGACTTGGTAGGCTTGAGATCTTTGTAATTTGGCATCATTTGGATCAAAGTGCACGGTGTCATACTTTCCATCCAAAGCTCGAGGATCTTCTTGATGATGAATCGGTCGGTCATTTCTTCGCTTCCTAAGCCTGCCATCTCATTGGTGATGAGAGCAAGCCTAGAGTACATTTCAGCGACTCCTTCACCTTCCTTCATCTTGAACTTGTCAAGTGACCTTGAAGAACATCTAGCTTTGATTCCTTCACGGATTCGGTACCTTCGTGCATTTCACCAAAGTATCCCAAATCTCTTTTGCATTCTCAAGGCGGCTGATCTTGTTGAACTCCTCGGGACACAAAGCATTGAAGAGAATGTCACAAGCTTGAGCATTGTTACGTAACATCCGCAACTCATCCGCGGTAGCCCGCGATCCGGAACTTTTCCTTCCTCGAAGAACTCACCTTGCAAGCCAACACAAATAATGCCCCATGCGGCGGGGTTATGTCCAGAATATGCATTTTCATTTTATGCTTCCAACTAGCAAAGTTTGAACCATCAAAGTAAGGACCTCTCTGAAAATTACCCTCACTAGGCGCCATACTCTCCTAGGTTGTGAAACCAAGCTTATGGAGTCAATGCAATGAAACCAATCCAATGGAGACCAAAGCTCTGATACCACTTGTAGGATCGAAAGTATGTCTAGAGGGGGGGTGATTAGACTACTTGACAACTTAAAAATTTAGCCTTTTGATTGGAGTAGTTTCTTAGCAAGTTCACAATGATAACCAAGTCAAGTATCACCCTACACATGCAATTCTAGAGTTGTGGCAGCGGAAAGTAAATTGCATGTATAGTAAATGAGAGGAGGAGAAGAGCAAACGCAATGGAGACACGGAGATTTTTTCTCGTGGTTCCGATAGGTGGTGCTATCGTCAATCCACGTTGATGGAGACTTCAACCCACGGAGGGTAGCGGCTGCTTGAGTCCACGGAGGCTCCACCCACGAAGGGTCCACGAAGAAGCAACCTTGTCTATGCCATCATGGCTTCGCCCACGGAGGACTAGCCTTACTCGGGGTAGATCTTCACAAGTAGGCGATCTCCTTGCCCTTACAAACTCCTTGGTTCAACTCCACATCATGACGGAGGCTCCCAGCGACACCTAACCAATCTAGGAGGCACCACCCTCCAAAAGGTAATAGATGGGGTTGGTGATGATGAACTCCTTGCTCTTGTGCTTCAAATGATAATCTCCCCAACACTCAACTCTCCTCACTGATTTGGCTGTGGTGGAGGAAGGGATTGAGTGGAAAGCAACTTGGAAAGACTAGAAATCAAGTTTCATATGGTGGGAGTGGAGCAACTTGATCTCAACACAAGGGTAGGTAGTTTTCTTCTCGAAATGTAAGGTAGGAGTGGTAGTTCTTTCGATGGCTCTCTCCACGAATGAAGAGGAGGTGGAGGGTATTTATAGCCTCCACACAAAATCCAACCGTTACACACATTTGAGCAATCTCGGTCAGACCGAAGTTGACAACTCGGTCAAACCGAAAGTTCAAATCTTGTGAACGTTGGGATTTTCGGTGGGACCGAAAATACAATCTCGGTTAGTCCGATTCTTCCAAAGTCTAGGGTTTGCCAATCTCGGTGGGACCGACTTTCTCATCTCGGTGACACCGATTTGAGTACAGAAGGTTACAGAAGCTTGGCAACACCAATTTCGGAATGACCGAGTTTGGAATCGGAAAATCCGAGATTCTAGGGTTTTGGCTATATGGTGAGGTGGTTCATCTCGGTGTGGTGAGTTTGGAATCGGTGGGACCGAGATTACTTATGAGTTTATGTTGGAATGAAAGATTGCTGATTGTTTGAGAGATAAATCACTAAGCACTTTAGAGCAACCAGATCATTATCATAACCTCATCCCCTTTTAATAGTATTGGCTTTCCTATGGACTCAATGTGATCTTGGATCACTAAACCAAAAATGGAGTCTTGAGCTTTTGCCAATGTTTTCCTTAGCATTTTGAGGGGTCCACATCATCAGTCATTGCCATACCCATATCACTGAACTTTCTGAAATATTCTCAAGAAATGATTAGATCAATGATATATATGTTGTTATTAATTACCAAAACCACCTGGGGATTAGTTGCACTTTCACAAAGCTCTAGCAAACGAACTACACGATCTTTTATGCTATGCTTAGGATTGGGTCTTGTCCATCACATCATTCTCCTAATGATGTGATCCCGTTATCAACGACATCCAATGTCCATAGTCAGGAAACCATGACTATCTATTGATCACAACGAGCTAGTCAACTAGAGGCTCACTAGGGACATTTGTGGTCTTCGTGTTCACACGTGTATTACGATTTCGGATAATACGCTTATAGCATGAACAAAAGACAATTATCATGAACATTGAAATATAATAATACTTTTATTATTGCCTCTAGGGCATATTTCCAACAGTCTCCCACTTGCACTAGAGTCACCAATCTAGTTACCTTTGTGATGAATCGAACACCCATAGAGTTACGGTGTTGATCATGTTTTGCACGCTGAGAGAGTTTAGTCAGCGGATCTGCGACATTCAGATCCGTGTGTACTTTGCAAATCTCTATGTCTCCATCTTGAACATTTTCACGGATGGAGTTGAAGCGACAGCTTGATGTGCCTAGTCTTCTTGTGAAACACAGGGCTCCTTGGCAAGGGCAATAGCTCGGTGTTGTCACGGAAGAGCTTGATCGGCCCGACGCATTGGGTATGACTCCTAGGTCGGTGATGAACTCCTTCACCCAAATCGCTTCATCGCGCTGCCTCCGAGGCTGCCATGTACTCCGCTTCACACGTAGATCCCGCCACGACGCTCTGCTTGCAAAAGCTGCACCAGCTTCTTGCTCCACCATTCAACATATACACGTATCCGGTTTGTGACTTAGAGTCATCCGGATCTGAGTCGAAGCTAACGTCAACGTAACCCTTCGACGAGCTCTTCGTCTCCTCCATAAGCGAAAACATGTCCTTTGTCCTTTTCGTGTACTTCAGATATTCTTGACCGCTGTCCGGTGTTCCTTGCGGGATTACTTTGGTATCTTGCAACCAAACTTACGGCAAGGTTTACATCGGTCAGTACACAGCATGGCATACATAATAGATCCTATGGCTGAAGCATAGGGATGACACTCATCTCTTCATTATCTTTTGCCGTGGTCGGTGGTGAGCCGAGCTCAATCTCACACCTTGTAACATAGGCAAGAACCCTTCTTGGACTGATCCATTTTGAACCTCTTCAAAATCTTATCAAGGTATGTGCTTTGTGAAAGACCTATGAGGCGTCTCGATCTATCTCTATAGATCTTGATGCCTAATATATAAGCAGCTTCTCCAAGGTCCTTCATTGAAAAACACTTGTTCAAGTAGGCCTTAATGCTGTCCAGAAGTTTTGTATCATTTCCCATCAAGAGTATGTCATCTACATATAATAGGAGAATGTTGGGGAACGTAGTAATTTCAAAAAATTTCCTACGCACACGCAAGATCATGGTGATGCATAGCAACGAGAGGGAGAGTGTTGTCTCGTACCCTCGTGAGACCGAAGCGAAGCGATCTGGCGTAGAGGAAGTAGTCGTCACGATCTCCTCGCGATCCAACCGATCCTAAGCGCCGTTACTCCGGCGCCCCAGTTCTTGACACACGTACAGCTCGATGGCGCTCCTCGAGCTCCAATCCAATGAGAGCTTCGGGGAGGAGAGTTCCACGGCCGACGGCGTGGTGGCGATCTTGATGTTCTCTCGGCGCGAGGCTTCGCCTAAGCTTTGCGGCGATATGACCGAGGTGGAATATGGTGGAGGGGGCACCGACACGGCTAAGGAACGATCCGTAGATCAACTTGTGTGTTCTAGGGTGCCCCCCTCCGTGATATATAAAGGAGCAAGGGGGTGCGGCCGGCCCTTGGAGGCGGCGGAGGAGTCCTACTCCCACCGGGAGTAGGACTCCCCCCCTTTCCTAGTTGGAGTAGGATTGGGGGGAGGGAAAGAGGGAAGGGGGGGCGCCGCCCCCCTCTCCTTGTCCTATTCGGACTAGGGGGGGAGGGGGCGCGCGGCCTGCCCTTGCCGGCCCTTCCTCTTCTCCCTCATGGCCCACTAAGGCCCAATAACCCCCGGGAGGGTTCCGGTAACCCCCCGGTGTTCCGGTAAAATCCCGATTTCACCCGGAACCATTCCGAACTCCAAATATAGGCTTCCAATATATCAATCTTTATGTCTCGACCATTTTGAGACTCCTCGTCATGTCCGTGATCACATCCGGGACTCGAACTTCTTGGTACATCAAAATACATAAACTCATAATATAACCGCCATCGAAACCTTAAGCGTGCGGACCTACGGTTCGAGAACAATGTAGACATGACCGAGACCGTCTCGGTCAATAACCAATAGCGGGACCTGGATGCCCATATTGGCTCCTACATATTCTACGAAGATCTTTATCGGTCGGACCGCATAACAACATCGTTGTTCCCTTTGTCATCGGTATGTTACTTGCCCGAGATTCGATCGTCGGTATCCAATACCTAGTTTAATCTCGTTACGGCAAGTCTCTTTACTCGTTCCGTAATACATCATCTCGCAACTAACTCATTAGTTACAATGCTTGCAAGGCTTAAGTGATGTGCATTACCGAGAGGGCCCAGAGATACCTCTCCAACATTCGGAGTGACAAATCCTAATCTCGAAATCGCCAACCCAACATCGCCTTTGGAGACACACTGTAGTACTCCTTTATAATCACCCGATTCGTTGTGACGTTTGGTAGTACCCAAAGTGTTCCTCCGGCAAACGGGAGTTGCATAATCTCATAGTTATAGGAACATGTATAAGTCATGAAGTAAGCAATAGCAACATACTAAACGATCATGTGCTAAGCTAACGGAATGGGTCATGTCAATCAGATCATTCAACTAATGATGTGACCTTGTTAATCAAATAACAACTCCTTGTTCATGGTTAGGAAACATAACCATCTTTGATTAACAAGCTAGTCAAGTAGAGGCAAACTAGTGACACTCTGTTTGTCTATATATTCACACATGTATTATGTTTCCGGTTAATACAATTCTAGCATGAATAATAAACATTTATCATGATATGAGGAAATATATAATAACTTTATTATTGCCTCTAGGGCATATTTCCTTCAGTCTCCCACTTGCACTAGAGTCAATAATCTAGATCACATCACCATGTGATTAACATCGATAGTTCACATCATCATGTGATTAACACCCATAGTTCACATCGCCATGTGACCAACACCCAAAGGGTTTACTAGATTCATTAATCTAGTTCACATCGCTATGTGATTAACACCCAAAGAGTACTAAGGTGTGATCATGTTTTGCTTGTGAGAGAGTCTTAGTCAGCGGGTCTTTCACATTCAGATCCGTTATGTATTTTGCAAATTTTCTATGTCTACAATGCTCGCATGCGAAGCTACTCTAGCTAATTGCTCCCACTTTCAATATGTATCTAGATCGAGACTTAGAGTCATCGGATCGGTGTCAACACTTGCATCGGCGTAACCCTTTACGATGAACCTTTTGTCACTTCCATAATCGAGAAACATATCCTTATTCCACTAAGGATAATTTTGACCGTTGTCGATGATCTACTCCTAGATCACTATTGTACTCCGTGCCAAACTCGATTGTAGGGTATACAATAGATCTGGTACACAGACATGGCATACTTTATAGAACCTATGGCCAAGGCATAGGGAATGACTTTCATTCTCTTTCTATCTTCTGTCGTGGTCGGGTTTTGAGTCTTACTCAATTTCACACCTTGTAACACAGGCAAGAACTCTTTCTTTGATTGTTCCATTTTGAACTACTTCAAAATCTTGTCAAGGTATGTACTCATTGAAAAAACTTATCAAGCATCTTGATCTATCTCTATAGATCTTGATGCTCAATATATAACAGCTTCACCGAGGTCTTTCTTTGAAAAACTTCTTTCAAACACTCCTTTATGCTTTGCAGAATAATTCTACATTATTTCCGATCTACAATATGTCATTCACATATACTTATCGAAATCTGTAGTGCTCCCACTCACTTTCTAGTAAATACAGGCTTCACCATGAGTCTGATAAAACTATATGCTTTGATCAACTCATCAAAGCGTATATTCCAACTCCGAGATGCTTGCACCAGTCCATAGATGGATCGCTGGAGTTTGCACACTTTGTTAGCTCCTTTGGATCGAAAAAACCTTCGGTTGCATCATATACAACTCTTCCTCCGAAAACCATTCAGAATGTAGTTTTTCATCCATTTGCCAAATTTCATAAATTGTGGCAATTGCTAACATGATTCGGACAGACTTAAGCATTGCTACAGTTGAGAAAATCTCATTGTAGTCAACAACTTGAACTTTGTCGAAAACCTTTTTGCAACAAGTCGAGCTTTGTAGATAGTAACACTACTATCAACGTCCGTCTTCCTCTTGAAGATCCATTTATTTTCTATGGTTTGCCGATCATCGGGCAACGCCACCAAAGTCCATACTTTGTTCTCATACATGGATCTCATCTCAGATTTCATGGCCTCAAACCATTTTGCGGAATCTGGGCTCATCATCGCTTCCTCATAGTTCGTAGGTTCATCATGATCTAGTTACATGACTTCCAGAATAGGATTACCGTACCACTCTGGTGCGGATCTCACTCTGGTTTATCTACGAGATTCGGTAGTAACTTGATCTGAAGTTACATGATCATCATCATTAGCTTCCTCACTAATTGGTGCGATAGTCACGAGAACAGATTTACGTGATGAACTACTTTCAATAAGGGAGAAGGTACAATTACCTCATCAAGTTCTACTTTCCTCCCACTCACTTCTTTTGAGAGAAACTCCTTCTCTAGAAAGGATCCATTTATTAACAACGAATGTTTTGCCTTCGGATCTGTGATAGAAGGTGTACCCAACAATTTCCTTTGGGTATTCTATGAAGACGCACTTCTCCGATTTGGGTTTGAGCTTATCAGGATGAAAACTTTTTCACATAAGCATCGCAGCCCCAAACTTTAAGAAACGACAACTTTGGTTTCTTGCTAAATCACAGTTCATATAGTGTCGTCTCAGCAGTTTAGATGGTGCCCTATTTAACGTGAATGCAGCTATCTCTAATGCATGATCCCAAAACGATATTGGTAAATCGGTAAGAAACATCATAGATTGTACTATATCCAATAAAGTACGGTTATGATGTTCGGACACACCATTATGATGTGGTGTTCCAGGTGGCATGAATTTGTGAAACTATTCCACATTGTTTTAATTGAAGACCAAACTCGTAACTCAAATATTTGTCTCCGCGATCAGATCGTAGAAACCTTATTTTCTTGTCACAATGATTTTTCCACTTCACTCTGAAATTCTTTGAACCCTTCAACTATTTCAGTCTTATGTTTCATCAAGTAGATATACCCATATCTGCTCAAATCATCTATGAAGGTCAGAAAATAACGATACCCACCGCGAGCCTTGACACTCATTGGATCGCATACATCAGTATGTATTATTTCCAATAAGTCAGTTGCTCGCTCCACTGTTCCAGAGAACGGAGTCTTAGTCATCTTGCCCATGAGGCATGGTTCGCAAGCATCAAGTGATTCATAATCAAGTGAATCCAAAATCCCATCAGCATGGAGTTTCTTCATGCGCTTTACACCAATATGACCTAAACGGCAGTGCCACAAATAAGTTGCACTATCATTATTAACTTTGCATCTTTTGGTTTCAATATTATGAATATGTGTATCACTACGATCGAGATCCAATGAACCATTTTCATTGGGTGTGTAACCATATAAGGTTTTATTCATGTAAACAGAACAACAGTTTATTCTCTTACTTAAATGAATAACCGTTTTGCAATAAACACGATCAAATCATATTCATGCTCAACGCAAACACCAAATAACATTTATTTAGGTTCAACACTAATCCCGAAAGTATAGGGAGTGTGCGATGATGATCATATCAATCTTGAAACTATTTTCAACACACATCATCACTTCACCCTTAACTAGTTTACATTTATTCTCGCAACTCCGTTTGAGTTACTACTCTTAGCAACCGAACCAGTACCAAATACCAAGGGGTTGCTATAAACACTAGTAAAGCACACATCAAACACATGTATATCAAATATACCCTTTTCACTTTGCCATCCTTCTTATCCACCAAATATTTAGGGCAGTTCCGCTTCCGAGGACCATTTCCTTTGCGATGTAAGCACTTTCGGTTTCGTGCTATGGTTCAGCTTTGGGCTTCTTCGTGGGAGTGACAACTTGCTTGTCAATCTACTTGAAGTTCCCTTTCTTTCCTTTGCCCTTTTCTTGAAACTAGTGATCTTGTCAACCATCAACACTTGATGCTCTTTCTTGATTTCTACCTTCGTCGATTTCAACATCACGAAGAGCTCGGGAATCATTTTCGTCATTCCTTGCATACTATAGTTCATCACGAAGTTCTACTAACTTGGTGATGGTGACTAGAGAATTCTGTCAATCACTATCTTATCTCGAAGATTAACCCCACTTGATTCAAGCGATTGAAGTACCTGACAATCTGAGCACATGCTCACTAGTTGAGCGATTCTCCTCCATCTTTTAGCTATAGAACTTGTTGGAGACTTCATATCTCTCAACTCGGTATTTGCTTGAAATATTAACTTCAATTCTGGAACATCTCATATGGTCCATGATGTTCAAAACATCTTTGAAGTCGATTCTAAGCCATAAAGCATGGTGCACAAAACTATCAAGTAGTCATCATCTTGAGCTAGCCAAACGTTCATAACGTGCATCTGCTCTGCTGCATAGGTCTGTCACCTAGCGGTGCATTAAGGACATAATTCTTACAGGCAGCAATGAGGATAAACCTCGGATCACGGATCAAATCCGCATCATTGCTACTAACATTTTTCAACACAATTTTCTCTAGGAACATATCAAAATAAACATATGAAAGCAACAACGCAAGCTATTGATCTTACAACATAATTTGCAAAATACTACCAGACTAAGTTCATGATAAATTTAAGTTCAATTAATCATATTACTTAAGAACTCCCACTTAGATAGACATCTCTCTAGTCATCTAAGTGATCACGTGATCCAAATCAACTAAACCATAACCGATCATCACGTGAGATGGAGTAGTTTTCAATGGTGAACATCTTATGTTGATCATATCTACTATATGATTCACGCTCGACCTTTCGGTCTCCGTGTTCCGAGGCCATATCTGCATATGCTAGGCTCGTCGAGTTTAACCTGAGTATTCCGCGTGTGCAAAACCGGCTTGCACCCGTTGTAGATGGACGTAGAGCTTATCACACCCGATCATCACGTGGTGTCTCGGCACGACGAACTTTGGCAATGGTGCATACTCAGGGAGAACACTACTTGATAATTTTAGTGAGAGATCATCTTAAAATGCTACCGTCAATCAAAGCAAGATAAGATGCATAAAGGATAAACATCACATGCAATCAATATAAGTGATATGATATGGCCATCATCATCTTGTGCTTGTGATCTCCATCTCAAGCACCGTCGTGATCACCATCGCCACCGGCGCGACACCTTGATCTCCATCGTAGCATCGTTGTCGTCACGCCACCTATTGCTTCTACGACTATCGCTACCGCTTAGTGATAAAGTAAAGCAATTATAGGCGTTGCATTTCATACAATAAGCGACAACCATATGGCTCCTGCCGATTGCCGATAACCGGTTACAAAACATGATCATCTCATACAATAAAATATAGCATCACGTCTTGACCATATCACATCACAACATGCCTGCAAAAACAAGTTAGGCGTCCTCTACTTTGTTGTTGCAAATTTTACGTGGCTGCTACGGGCTTAAGCAAGAACCAATCTCACCTACGCATCAAAACCACAGCGATACTTCGTCAAATAGACTCCGTTTAACCTTCTCAAGGACCGGGCATAGCCACACTCGGTTCAACTAAAGTGAGAGAGACAGACACCCGCCAATCACCTTTAAGCAACGAGTGCTCGTGGCGGTGAAACCAGTCTCGCGTAAGCGTCTGGCGTAATGTCGGTCCGGCCGCTTCATCTCACAATACCGCTGAACCAAAGTATGACATGCTGGTAGGTAGTATGACTTGTATCGCCCACAAGTCACTTGTGTTCTACTCGTGCAAAACATCAAACCATAAAACCTAGGCTCGGATGCCACTGTTGGGGAACGTAGTAATTTCAAAAAATTTCCTACGCACACGCAAGATCATGGTGATGCATAGCAACGAGAGGGGAGAGTGTTGTCTACGTACCCTCGTAGACCAAAGCGGAAGCGATCACAACGTAGAGGAAGTAGTCGTACGATCTCCTCGCGATCCAACCGATCCTAGCGCCGTTACTCCGGCGCCCCCGAGTTCTTGACACACGTACAGCTCGATGACGCTCCTCGGGCTCCAATCCAGTAGAGCTTCGGGGAGGGAGAGTTCCATCAGCACGACGGCGTGGTGACGATCTTGATGTTCTACCGGCGCAGGGCTTCGCCTAAGCTTTGCGACGATATGACCGAGGTGGAATATGGTGGAGGGGGGCACCGCACACGGCTAAGGAACGATCCGTAGATCAACTTGTGTGTTCTAGGGTGCCCCCCCCGTATATAAAGCAAGCAAGGGGTGCGGCCGGCCCTTGGAGGAGGCGCGGAGGAGTCCTACTCCCACCGGAGTAGGACTCCCCCCTTCCTAGTTGGAATAGGATTGGGGGAGGAAGAGAGGAAGGCGCCGCCTCCTCTCCTGTCCTATTCGGACTAGGGGAGGGGCGCGCCCCTGCCCCTGGCCGGCCCTTCCTCTTCTCCCTCATGGCCCACTAAGGCCCAATAACCCCGGGAGGTTCCGTAACCCGGTGTTCGGTAAAATCCGATTTCACCCGAACATTCCGAACTCCAAATATAGGCTTCCAATATATCAATCTTTATGTCTCGACCATTTGAGACTTCTCGTCATGTCCGTGATCACATCCGGGACTCAACTTCTTCGGTACATCAAAATACATAAACTCATAATATAACCGTCATCGAAACCTTAAGCGTGCGGACCCTACGGTTCGAGAACAATGTAGACATGACCGAGACACGTCTCGGTCAATAACCAATAGCGGGACCTGGATTCCCATATTGGCTCCTACATATTCTCGAAGATCTTTATCGGTCGAGACCGCATAACAACATCGTTGTTCCCTTTGTCATCGGTATGTTACTTGCCGAGATTCGATCGTCGGTATCCAATACCTAGTTCAATCTCGTTATCGCAAGTCTCTTTACTCGTTCCGTAATACATCATCTCAAACTAACTCATTAGTTACAATGCTTGCAAGGCTTAAGTGATGTGCATTACCGAGAGGGCCCAGAGATACCTCTCCGACATTCGGAGTGACAAATCCTAATCTCGAAATATGCCAACCCAACATCTACCTTTGGAGACACCTGTAGTACTCCTTTATAATCACCCAGTTACGTTGTCACGTTTGGTAGTACCCAAAGTGTTCCTCCGGCAAACGGGAGTTGCATAATCTCATAGTTATAGGAACATGTATAAGTCATGAAGTAAGCAATAGCAACATACTAAACGATCGTGTGCTAATCTAACGGAATGGGTCATGTCAATCAGATCATTCAACTAATGATGTGACCTTGTTAATCAAATAACAACTCCTTGTTCATGGTTAGGAAACATAACCATCTTTGATTAACAAGCTAGTCAAGTAGAGGCATACTAGTGACACTCTGTTTGTCTATATATTCACACATGTATTATGTTTCCGGTTAATACAATTCTAGCATGAATAATAAACATTTATCATGATATGAGGAAATATATAATAACTTTATTATTGCCTCTAGGGCATATTTCCTTCAGAGAAATGCTACAGAGCTCCCACTCACTTTCTTGTAAACACGGGCTTCTCCATAAGTCTGCATGAACCCAAACGCTTTGATCATCTCATCAAAGCGAATGTTCCAACTCCGAGATGCTTGCACTAGTCCATAAATGGATCGCTGGAGCTTGAATACTTTGTTAGCGTTCTGAGGATCGACAAAACCTTCCGGCTGCATCATATACAGCTCTTCCTTAAGATGTCCGTTAAGGAATGCCGTTTTGACGTCCATCGCCATATCTCATAATCATAGTATGCGGCAATTGCTAACATGATTGGACGGACTTAAGCTTCGCTACGGAGAGAATGTCTCGTCGTAGTCAATCCCTTGAACTTGTCGATAACCCTTAGCGACAAGTCTAGCTTTATAGATGGTAACATTACCATCGCGTCCGTCTTCTTCTTAAAAATCCATTTGTTTTCTATCGCTCGCCGATCATCGAACAAGTCTGTCAAAGTCCATACTTTGTTTTCATACATGGATTCTATCTCAGATTTCATGGCTCCAAGCCATTTGTTGGAATCGGGCCCGCCATTGCTTCTTCATAGTTCGAAGGTTCATTGTTGTCTAGCAACATGATTTCCATGACAGGTTGCCGTACCACTGCAGTGCGGAACGTGTCCTCGTGGACCTTGAAGTTCAAGAGTAACTTGATCCGAAGTACCTTGATCATGATCATTGTTTTCCTCTTGAGTTGGTGTGGGCATCACAGAACGGTTTCTGCGCTGCACCACTTTCCCGTTCGAGAGGTAGTACTTCATCGAGTTCTACTTTCCTCCCACTTACTTCTTTCGAGAGAAACTTTTCTCGAAAGCATCCGTTCTTAGCAACAAAGACCTTGCCTTGGGATCTTAAGTAGAAGGTATACCGACAGTTTCCTTAGGGTATCCTATGAATACGCATTTTTCCGACTTGGGTTCGAGCTTTTCGGTTGAAGTTTCTTGACATAAGCATCGCATCCCCAAACTTTTAGAAACGACAGCTTAGGTTTCTTCCCAAACCATAATTCATACGGTGTCGTCTCAGCGGATTTAGGCGGTGCCCTATTTAAAGTGAATGTAGTTGTCTCTAGGCGTATCCCCAAAATGATAGCGGTAAATCGGTAAGAGACATCATAGACCGCACCATATCCAATAGAGTGCGATTATGACGTTCGGACACACCGTTTATTTGAGGTGTTCGGTAGCGTGAGTTGTGAAACGATTCCACATTTTCTTAAGTGTGTACCAAATTCATGACTTAAGTATTCTCCTCCACGATCGATCGTAGAACTTTATCTTTCGGTCACGTTGATTCTCTACCTCACTCTGAAATTCCTTGAACTTTTCAAAGGTCTCAGACTTGTGTTTCATTAAGTAGACATACCCATATCTACTTAAGTCATCAGTGAGAGTGAGAACATAATGATATCCTCCGCGAGCTTCAACGCTCATTGGACCGCACACATCGGTATGTATGATTTCCAACAAGTTGGTTGCTCGCTCCATTGTTCCGAGAATGGAGTCTTGGTCATTTTGCCCAAAAGGCATGGTTCGCATGTGTCAAGCGATTCATAATCAAGAGACTCTAAAGTCCATCGGCATGGAGCTTCTTCATGCGCTTGACACCAATGTGACCAAGGCGGCGATGCCACAAGTATGTGGGACTATCGTTATCAACTTTACATCTTTTGGCATCCACAAACTTTGAAACATTCTGACCGTGTTAACCAGTCCAGCCCTGCCATCTCATGGGCGGATGTCACGTGGGCCTTTCATGTTACTTCTTACGAGGTTAAACCTTCGGCCCGGTTGGGCCAAGCGCAAAGCTGGCTCGAAGTTAACCCTAAGGTTTTTTTGAAAATTTTTGTTTGGAGCTAAGAATATCCCCCGTCCAACGGGTCTTAGGCGGAACTTAGGGGTGCAGGTTGGGAAGCATTTTGAAATTTTGGGCATTTATTTACACCTTCCAAGTAAACAAGTCATAAAATAATAAAATCCAATAATTATTAATTTACTATTGGCCAATTCTCAAGCCCATTGTCTCCATTTGGGGCTCCATATCACTTGCCCGGCTTGCACCAATTTCCCTTTTGATCTCCATCACTTTGAATTGCCTTTGAACCTTCCCATGCGCTTTTAAATAAAAAGTTTTACATGGGTTCTTAAACCCGGTTAAAAAAAACAACCCATCTCCGGGTTGCTAACGACAGCAAGCGTCCATTAAAGAACAATTCTAAATAAATTCATCTTTACAACCGCCTTCCCCAAAACAATTGCAAAAACAATTACTCCTCAATTTTGTTGACTTTTGATAGGATTTTCAGCAAAAGTTTTCACCTAACCCCAAAGTATTTTCCAACCATTTACCCTTCATAGGGTTTTCTCAATCCGCTAATGTGGGAAGGGACACCCCCACCTTATGCTAGGCTTGGGAAGGTTACTGCGTCTTAAGGGTTGGGGTTCATCCCAAATAACAAGGCTGTAACAATAAATGCAAGTCGGCCCCAACAAATTTGTTCTCTTCATTAAAATACATAACCATCATATCCCTTTGTTCGTTGAAAAAAAAATTCTTCCTCTTTGGGTCCATCTTGGTTACTAAAGGGTCAAAAGTTTCTCTAATACCACGTGATCCTCAACTTAATATAGGGGTTTTCACGGATTGTCCCATTAAGTTGGGGCGGACACACCCCCATTCAACAGTCGGGTGGGGCCCTCTTCCCTTTTCCGAAGGGGGGGGTTAAAACATACCGGCCCGGGGCTGGTGAGGGGGAAGGAATCCCGGCCCGGGGTCTTGGGGAAGGAATGTTGGGGAGGGAGGGGGGGAGGGTAAAATTTTCCCCCTTTTTGGCCCACGGGTCCCTGAGTCCAATCTGGGGCGAAGGGGTGCCCCCAACCTGGGGCCCCCGCAGGGTTTCAATAGGGCGATGGGCCTGAGGGGCACCAGCCATTGGGCGGCCCCCACTTCGCCCATCCCTCGGGATGGGGCCCCCGTGGACCAGGGAAAGGGGTTACTAGGGGCCCAAACTTTTGATGGGAACCCAACTTCCAAAACACCTCCGGAAGGAATTGGAGGGGGTCCTGAGATGAACAACTTTTCACCTTACCCACAAACCCGCCCAAATTAATTTGGCCCCAGGGTTGGGGGCCCCCGGGGCCCCGGGAACCAAAGGGGGCCCTTTGGGCCCCAGCCCTGTGTTTCTCTTAACCAGGTCGGATTGCAAACCTGTTCAACCCTTTGTTCGTCTTCTTGCGAATTCGATGCGGATCCCAATCCTTTTTTCTTACCGCCTTTAAATTTGTAACGTCCGGGCCAACGGCCTTGACCATTATGTACATTACGATCTACCTTCCCGTCAGATAAAATGTTGACCTTCCTTGGGAACTTGGAATACGAAGCACCTTTTAAGCAAAACGTTGGAGGATACCAAAGGCCTCCCCGGTCGGGATTGATTCATGGTTGAAAAGGGTTGAATTAAACCTGAAGCAATCCCTTTTTATGCTTTTCTTCTTTTATTTTGGTTCCGTGGTCGACCTTGATTGTATCTGGATGATGTAATGCTTTATTCATGTAATTGTGTGAAGTGGCGATTGTAAGCCAACTATGTATCTCTTTCCTTATGTATTACTTGGGTTGTGTGAAGATTACCTCACTTGCGACATTGCTTTCAATGCGGTTATGCCTCTAAGTCGGTGCCCGGTAAAGTTTCGGGAGTTTTATAGGTGGGAATTCAAGTAGCTCCTAGAATGTCTTTCCGACAGATGCATGATATGGGATTGGGTAAATCTCTATCATATGTTTGTTCCGGCTTATTCTGCAAGCCAGTCCTTTGTTTTTGTTTTGAGTTGTGGTATTTGAGTTGCTTCAATGTCAAGTGTTGATTCCATACCTTTCCGAAATGGTGTTCTCATACTCCGATGTGAATACCAATCCTTCTTGATCATCGAGGTCGTCATGTTAATTCTTTTCCTACCGGCGTGCTTCTCTTCAAGTGGATCCGATCATTCTCCCCATCTGCAAGATCATTTCTAAGTTTTCTCAACGGTGTTTGTTTCAACCGTCCCAAGTTGCCTTTGTTTTCCCGCCCACCCACCCTTTTTCCTCAAGGACTAAGATTTCTTTATCAAGTATCCATTTATTCATGTGAAGTCTCTTCATTCTTTTCAATCAATGTTCTTATCCAGTGATTTCCAATGAAGATGCTCAACAGTTTCAAGTTCATCATCCTTCATTGTTGTCTCTTCTCCGGTGGATCCTATTCAAGCTTTTGATATTCATCATATTCCTTTCCTCGGGTCAAATGCTTTCTCATGCCGGTGCACCTCTCAAATGCTTACTTCTCGCTATTTGTTATTCCGGAGTGCTCAAGATATCTCGAAGATTCGTGTTTCCACTCTGCATTTGTTCAAGCTATTTCGAGGTTGTTATCTCATTCAAGCCATTGTATTCAACCGGTGCAATCTCTCTTCTAAATCTTTTCAACGGTGTTCTTTTGAGTGGGCCCTAACCCACAGGTCTTTTCCCAGGATCTTACCTGACTCTTCTATTTTCCCAGAGCTATCCTAAATTCTTCTCCAAGTTTGACGTAAGAATGAGTTATCATCAGTAAATGCTTTTCTCCAAGATCTTTCAAATTCTTTTCATAGTTGGCTCAACCTCTTCGATTTTGATTCTTCCGGTTTGCCTCAATAATTCTTGGTGGTGTTTCTCGTTGTCATTCTCATCATTTGAAGACCGAAGAAGAGTTTCTCTTTAATCTTGCTCTATTCTCTTCAAGATTCATGGTGCTAGCTTGTTGCCATCCTCTCATAATTATTTTTGATTGTGAGAATCTTTTTCATCCATCAGGAGATATTCAAGAGTCTTCTCAGTTTGTCATCCGGAGGCCATCAATTCAGGTTTATTCATTCTCAGCTGTCAGTTATCATTCTCCTATCTTGCCGGTGCATCAATCGAATATCCTCTAATCAGTTCTTGATCTCTTTGTTCTCATGTATCTTGTTTGTCTCAAGCACCTTCGTTCATTTGCTAATTCTTACCGGTGATGCACCCCTACTTCGATCATTTTCAATTCCTACCGGTGGTTCGTTGAAGACCTTCTCAAGTTTTGATATATCTCTTTTAATCCTTTCTACGGGAATAAGTAGTATGCCAAATCCGTTGATTGTCATCAATTTAATTGGTGAAGGATAAGCATAACATAATTCTTATTCTTGTTCATCCAAGTGATTAATTCTTTATTCCGGAGGCCCTTAAAATTCTCGGTTTCATTTGTTTCATCTTCTCTTTTTCCTGGAGTTCCAAGCTCTAATTATCACGGAGATCCATCTAATCATTGCAAGGATTCACCTTGTGTTTTCAATTTCTCTTTCTTCTCATTCCTTTTGTTTACCGGAGTTCTTCATGGAGGCTCTACATGGTGGTTCGTCAAGGATTCTTTCATTGTTCAATTGTTCTTCAAGATTTCTCTTGAAGTTATGATCCGCCAAGCTATACTCTAAAATAAACATGGTGTTCAACACATGTTTTGTTGTGAGGCATTCAAGCATTCTTCATCTTGCATTCCGAAGTGCAATTCCTTCTATCTTATCTTTTGAGATGGTGTTATGTCACTCTTGACAATTTCCTTCATGTTTCATGATTCATATTGTTGCCAAAAGTGAGGTATTTTAAATCCATCAATCTCTTCTTTGGAGTTATCTTGGTATAGATTTCACCTAAAGCCTTTCCTAAGGAATGTTGCTATTTGTGGTGTTTATCTATGATCCAAGTTGTCTCTCTATCACCTCGGTGGAAGAAGCTTTCATCTCTTTGGTGCTCTCAATCAAATCAATGGTTTCCATTAGTCGCCGGTTGTCACCTCATAGTTTTGAGATGTTTTCATAAGCCCGCTACAAGCTTGTGCTTTTCGTTGTTGATTTTCCAACAACTCCATTCAATTCTTCTTTGCAAGAATGCTTTCCAAGCTCATTTGTGGCAGAAGTTGGCATTTTCTTCTCCGTTCTGTTATTCCAGTGATCTATCTTCTATTCTTTCTTCCGGAGGCATTGTGATGTTGCTCTCGTTGACCCATCATCTCGAATTGTGAGCATCGTGTTCTTTTCATTCTTATCCATTTAACTGGAGTGTTGTGTTCTCATTCAAGTTCTATTCATCTTATCAAGTTTTTCCTTCTTCTTTCAGTCGGGGTGCTGCCCAAGTTATATCAATCTTACCCCTTCTCTATCTAGTTTTAACCGGAGTGGTTTCAATATCTATCTTATCACTAAACCTCTTGGTTCTCGTTGTATCCCTTGCTCCTCTTTTCTAACGGAGTTTTTTCAACTTTGATCATATTCGTTGTTTTCTTCATTTCATTTTGCTCAACCTCTCAAGGTTCATGGTTTTCACTCGTTCGACAAAGAAGCAACTTAGTTTTACCTCTCCTCTTCCTCTTCCTTTTCCCTCCGGTGCCATCCTAGATCTCGGGACGAGATCCTCTCGTAGTGGTGGAGTGTTGTAACGCCCCGGATCCGATGCGCCAGGTGTCCGCCAGTTATTTGCCGTCGTTGCCATGTCATGTGCTCGTGTGTTGCACTTTGCCATGTCATCATCTGCATTTTATCATGTCATCATGTGCATCTCATTTTGCATACGTGTTCGCCTCATGCATCCGAGCATTTTCCCCGTTGTCCGTTTTGCAATCTGGCACTCCTATGTCATCCGGCGTCCCCTTCTTCTCTCCTGTTGTGAGCGGGTGTTAAACTTTCTCGGAATGGCCCGAGGTTTGCCAAGCGGCCTTGGTATAGCACCGGTACACCGCCTGTCAAGTTTCGTGCCATTTGGAGGTCGTTTGATACTCCAACGGTTAACCGGGTAACCGCAAAGCCCTCTTTTGTTGCAGCCCAACACCCCTTCCAAAGTGGCCCAAAACCCACCAAACTCCCCTCCATGCTCTCGGTCGTTCGATCACGATCTCGTGGCCGAAAACCGCACCTCATTTGGACTCTCCTAGCTCCCTCTATGCCTATATATACACCCCCCATTCCAAATCCTGGATGATTTCCCACGAAACCCTAAAAATTCCCCTCTCCGCCGCCGGACGTGTCCGCCCGCGCCGGACACGTCCACCGACCACGTCCTCCGGGCCAATCAGAGGCGCCACCTCAGCAGCCGCCGCCCACGAATCTCTGTGCGCCACGTGGCCCGCCGCCACGCGCGCTGGCCATGCCCATGCCTGAGCCTGTCATGGCCCAGCCAGAGTTCTGCCGCCGATGCCGTGCCGCCGCCCGCTCCGTCGCCCGCGCCTCCGGCCCGCGCTCGCCGCCCGCCCCGCCGCCTCGCCAGGTCAACGCCGCCGCCCTCTGCCACGGCGTCCCGCCCCGCCAGCAGTGCGCCCGAGGCTCCGCCGAGCCCCGCGACTCTCGCCGCCCTCGCCACGCCGCTGCCCACGTGCTCCGCCGCCGCCCAGCGTTCCCGCCAAGCGCGCCTCGGCTCCCGCCGCCTGGAGTTCGCGATCGGGCCCGTCGCCCGATCTCTCACGCGGGCCGGCGCTCCCCTCAAGGCGCCTCCCTCGCCGCGGATCCGCCGCCCCACCTCGCCCGACCTCGCCGGCGCTAGCTCCGGCCACCCTGGCCCCATCTCCGGCGAGCTCCGGCCGTGCTTTGAAAACCGTGCCCGCAGTTGACCCCCGATTTCTTCTAAGTCCCATATTTTGTCATAATATCATGCCATGTTCATCGCATCACATCTCTGCATCCGTAGCTCCGTTTCGTGCGTGTAATATGTCAAATTGTTCGTCTCGACGAGTAGATCATTTCATTCCATTGCATCATTTTCATTTGAGCTCATCTTGATGCCCGAAATGCTGTTGGAAGAGTGCATGTTGATGTTAATCTGCTGAAACTGTTATAACTTGCTGTTTTATCATTTTTGCCATGATTAATGTGTGCATCCTATGAGGTTGAGCTCTACATGAATGTTGAACTATGCCATGCCATCTTTCCAGGGGTGTTAACCATGTATTTTTGTGAGTTGTGTGCTGAGTGTATCAAGCTTGTTAAGTAGGGTAGTTGTTGTTGCTGTTTTCCTGACAGATTTTGCTATATTTTGTTGCTATGTTAACATGCTTCTACTAATCATTCTATGCATAATCTGGAGATGCTCTATAAACATGTTTTGATCTACATGTCATGCTCTATCCATTAATGCCCTTGGTTGCAATTATAGCCTGCTGGAACATGTTCATTTCTTGCTCCAAAGTTGCTTGAAAATGTTGTTTGTCAGCCTGTTAACATTAAGTTCACTTGTTCCCATGTGTTTTCCTAGTGATCCATGCACCCTATAAACTTGCACTTGCCATGCTTAGCTTCACAAACATGTCTTCTTACTGTTGGTTGCCTTGCCATGCCATGTATTGCTCTGTGGTGAGTGGTTCAAGCTCACGAACATGCCTACTTATTGTTGTTCCTGCCATGTATGAATCTGTAATATAACTTGCCATGTTTACATGGGTGCCATCATATTTTTTGATCCCTTTTGGATCATGGTCAGCAAGGGACTTTTGATCTATGCATTTAGTAGATTCATGCCATGCCTTTGTTTGCCATGATATGTTCCTGTAACATGTTGTTTGATAGCTCTAAACATTGCAACCTGATGTTATTTCTGCTAAAGTCTGAAACTCTTATTATTTGCAATATCTCCATGTCTTTTTGAGCATGTTCTAGTTGTTTCTGGAGATAGCTCAGTGTTCATGTTTTGATATGCTTTACGTGTACTTCATGCCCATGCCTTTTGTTCTTATGTTGGGGTGCTGTAGCATGTTGTTTTAATGCTTGTAAGATGCCTAGTTGCTGTTATGGACAGATTGTTGCTATGACTTGTATAGTGTGTGTGTGTTGCACCGCTGTTCGCTTTTGAGTGTGCTCTATATGAAACTTGCTTGTTTTTGCATGTAGCTTCATATTACCATGTTGCATCCTTGTTTTGAGGTGTTTGCTTGATGTTTGGGTGCATTTTGCATCAATGCCATGTTTAACTTGTTTTGCTCATATCTTCTAGGCCGTAGCTCCGAATCTAATGAACTTTATATGTAACTTGACTAGAATTTCGTGTAGATCATCTTGGTGCATCTTAACTTGCTGTTTAACAACTTGAACATAAGGTTTATTCAGTTCTGGACCCATTTCGAAATTCGCATATGATGACTTACCGGAATTGTTATATGTTGTTCCCGGCCTCATTTAAACTTGCCTTGATGTGTTGCTCTTGTATGCATCATCTCTTGCCATGAGTAGCTTCATGTAGCTTGGTCATGCATCATGCTTGTTGTGCATCATGCCTTGCTCATGTGTGGTGTGTTTACCTATGTTGTGTGCTTCTTCTTGTTAGTTCCCGTTTCGTTGCGATCGTGAGGTTTCGTTCGTCTACGCTTGGTTCGTCGTCGTGGCTTCATCTTCTTCATGGACTCGTTCTTCTTCCTTGCGGGATTTCAGGCAAGATGACCGCTACCCTGGATCTCACTACTATCATTGCTATGCTAGTTGCCTCGTTCTATCGCTATGCTGCGATACCTATCATTTGCTCTTCAAGCCATCCCATATTGCCATGAACCCCTAACCTTTGACACCTTTCCTATGCAAACCGTTGTTTGGCTATGTTACCGCTTTTGCTCAGCCCCTCTTATAGCGTTGCTAGCTGAAGGTGAAGTTGAAGATTTCTCCATGGTGGACAGGGTTTTGTTGGGATATCACAATATCTCTTATATTATTAATGCATCTATATACTTGGTAAAGGGTGGAAGGCTCGGCCTTATGCCTGGTGTTTTGTTCCACTTTGCCGCCCTAGTTTCCGTATATCTGGTGTTATGTTCCCGGATTTTATGCTCCTAACGCGGTCGGGTGATTTATGGGACCCCCCTGATAGTTCGCTTTGAATAGAACTTGTCCAGCAAGGCCCAACATTGACTTTTACCATTTGCCTCACCACCACCTATTTTTCCCTTGGGAGTCGCTCTCTCGAGGGTCATCTTTATTATAGCCCCCCGGGCCAGTGCTTGTCTAAGCGTTGGTCCAAACTAGAGCACCGTGCGGGACCATCCCTTGGCAACTTGGGTTACGTCGGTACCTGTACGCTTAGCTTATCCGGTGTTGCCCTGAGAATGAGATATGTGCAGCTCCTATCGGGATGTCGGCGCATCGGGCGGTCTTGCTGGTCTTGTTTTACCATTGTCAAAATGTCTTGATGTACCGGGATTCCGAGACTGATCGGGTCTTCCTGGGAGAAGGTCTATTCCTTCGTTGATCGCGAGAGCTTGTCATGGGCTGTTGGGACACCCCGCAGGTATAAACTTTCGAGAGCCGTCCCACGGTTATGTGGCAGATGGGAATTTGTTAATGTCCGTTGTAGACAACTTGACACCAGATCCGAATTAAAACGCATCAACCGTGTGTGTAGCCGTGATGGTCTCTTCTCGGCGGAGTCCGGAAGTGAACACGGTTTCGTGTTATGTTTGACGAAGTAGGTGTTCAGATCACCTCTTGATCATTGCTAGCTTCACGACCGCTCCACTTGTTTCTCTTCTCGCTCTCATTTGCGTATGTTAGCCACCATATCATGCTTAGTCGCTGCTGCAACCTCACCACTTTACCCCTTCCTTTCCCATTAAGCTTTGCTAGTCTTGATACCCATGGTAATGGGATTGCTGAGTCCTCGTGGCTCACCAGATACTTCCAAAACCAGTTTGTAGGTGCCAATGTTACCGAGCAGGTGACGCAACCAAGCTCAAGGAGGAGCTCGATGAAGATCTTGCCCTTTGTGTTGTTTCGTTCTAGTTGGTCAGTAGTGGAGCCCAGTTGGGGTCGATCGGGGACCTTTCTCGCAATTGGGGTTCTTCTTTTATTTTGGTTCCGTAGTCTAACCTTGATTGTATCTGGATGATGTAATGCTTTATTCATGTAATTGTGTGAAGTGGCGATTGTAAGCCAACTATGTATCTCTTTCCCTTATGTATTACTTGGGTTGTGTGAAGATTACCTTACTTGCGACATTGCTTTCAATGCGGTTATGCCTCTAAGTCGTGCTTCGACACGTGGGAGATATAGCCGCATCGAGGGCGTTACAGTGTGTTGTCCGAGCTAGCTACCCTATGTATGTAAGGTTAATTATTAGGTATTATCTATCGGTGTCTATGTAAGAACTTATGTTGCCCTAGCAACCCTATCTAAGTTAAGTTATGTGTGTTATATTAATGCTTTGTTATGTTTGTATTTTGTTTGTCTCAAGTTTAGACACGGATAATTTGCGTGGGAAAAATTAACCAAACAAACTAAAAATGATGTGTTTATAGATGCCTTCTAAAAATAAAAACCTATTGTACATTTGTACACGGCTTTAGTTTGAGAGCTCTGTATTTTTTAGGTATTCAAAGAAGGGCTCCCTTCAAAGAATACTTTGGTTTTCAGAAATATTGAAGTATCAAATACTTTGAGATATTTGGCTTTAGTCAAAAGTGTAGTTTTAACTACACTATGTTTGAAGTATATAAAAAGAGGGTTAGACCTCTTTTTCTAATCATGAAGTATTGGTTCACTAGGCATAATAATACTGCGGTTTGCAAATACTTTGATTCTAAAAAATGAAGGGACCCATAAAGGAAAGCCAAAGAAATTCCTCAATGAGATAGAAGAGATTGGGCAATCGAATTAATGAAAAAAGCAATTAGAAACAAAAAAGAACAAAGCAATCCTTCCTAAAAAAGAAACATCGCTTGTTTCTGGGCTTTCTCTTTGGGCCCGCGAACTAGGTTCTTTTTAGCAGAACTGGCGAACTCGAGGACAAAAGTTTGGCATGTGCGAGAGAGAAGAGATGAACTTGATGTATATCCCTTGTGCTGCTCAAGTACTACTTACTGTCATCTAACGAGCTAGGGTATGATCCAACACTCGAGGATATTAGCTAACAAAATAATCCTATCACTAAACTGGTAGTTGTTTTCTGCCGAAACTGAAAGTGTCGAAACTTAACAGTAAAGTGCATACATTCAGAGATCGACAGTTGCGCTAAATAGAGTTGCATTTGAGATAAACAGTGGCAACAACAGTAGACAAACATCTCTAACGAGGGATGGCCATCAAGTAAAAAATTCCTAGAGCAAGTATTCCTAAAGCTATCAGATTGGATTGCTTCTTCAACTCAATAAGATCCTTGAAGTTCTTGTTCATCTTCTTCAATTCCGTCTTCAGTTCGAACACCGTCGGGTATTCTGGACGTGCTGCTGCTGCCGGAGCAGCACTGTCATGGGGCAGATTGGACTCTCGGATTGCATTCCCCCTCGAATCCAGCAAGCCCGACCCTTGAAGCCTCTTGATGTAATCATCCATCCACTCGAAATGGTGGCATTTCTTCACGATCTGAAAACGAAATCATGTAACCTAAATCCAAACGTGACAGATTTTTTGAGAAATTAGAGATAAAGGATGCAAGGAAAACTCAGATCTAACCTGCCCCTCCGGCTTGCTCTCGCATTTGACGAACTCGCGCCCAAAGTTCCCATTCTTCTCCTCCTTCAAGTCAACCGCTTCAGCTGGCACATCAGTGGGCGCCGATTGCATCGAGTCATCGGCCTTTGGACCATACACCGCCACGTGGAACGGGGTCGACGAGGAGGTCGACATATCGCCCGAGAGGAAGAAACAGAGGAGTTGCTCGAGAGGAAGAAGAACGAGAAGATGGGGAAAGAAACAGAGGAATTGCTCGATCTGCTCGATGCCTTTGTCTGTCAGATGGAGAAGAGGAGAAGGGCAAGCTATATTGACGATTTGCCACATTGTATTTTGCAGTTTGAATATTTGAACCAACTCTTAACACTGACATGTGGTGGTCATGTGCGAAAAATACAATTTCATATGTAAAGTGGGGCAGATCGTAAAAAACCCGAGAAGGACAGTGCAGTAGCCAATCAGGATGCATCACGCGGATCACGCATGCCTGCCCCACATCTGACGGGTGGAGTTTGACGCTTGGTAGGATCCGACGGCGCATGTTCGACGCTAGGGTTTGGAGCATTTCTGCGGGGTTATGAGCGAGTCAACGGGGTTATTAGGGTTTGACCAGATTTCAAATGGCCATAACTAAATTAGAAAAAATCGCAAAAATATAAAACAAACGTAGTTCGTCCGTTTATGAGACCTAGTTACCATAAAAAATATAAACTCGGTATAGGGGCGTTTTCTTGAAAAATCTTTTGAAGTAATCTATCGAAATCAAGTTCAAATGTTTTCAAAAAATTCAAAAAAAAATCAAAATGTTGTAATTCTTGCGCACATAGCCGTCATATGTGACAAGGTTATGAGAAAAAAATATAAACTTGGTGTAGGTCATTTTCATGAAAAAAGTCTTCACACAAATGAGCTATCACCTATGAACATTTTCAGAGTTTGTAGAATAGGGAGAGAGGGTTTAGGGTTTGAAAAAAAAATTCAAAATAATTTTAAAAAAATCAGAAAAATCTCCATAGCTTCATTTTGGAGTGAGTAAAAAGGATCTGAACTTACTTTTCATTTTCATATCTAAAATGTGTTATTTGACGGTTTTGAAATAAATGCATATTTTTTCAAAAAAATGTAGTAATATGAATATTAATCAATAAATAGTGAGACTTCGTTTTTACCCTATATATATGGAACAAGTGTTAATAAAAATATATATGCCTCATTTAGGCAAGGTCAAGAAAAACTTGATTTCAAATAGGGTTGTTTACCCTAGCTTTCGAGCTTGTTTCTAGCACATTTCTCATTTGGACTGTTCACCTACGAATATTGGACTTCAAATGCTCAATCAAATACACCGCACAGAGCAATGAACCTCCAATGTTCAACTTCAACTTTGACTCGGATCCAAATTTTGGCCCAAATTCAAATTTTGATGGAAATTTGAATTCTGACTCAAATAAGAAACCAAAGTAGAAGCAACATTATTTCAACTGATAAGTTTTCACAGTAGCTCAAATCTACCAAGTTTTAAGATGCCAACATCTTAATACAAATCTACCAAGTTTTAAGCGATCCACTCGCCCTGAAATTGACAACACAAACATTTTCCAACAACTTAATTCAAATTTTCGACTTGCTCCTTGTGTTTGCAGCTGGCTTCACCGTCTTGCTCCTGGTTTCCCTAGTTGAGATGCTCTTTTCTTTCAGACTCTTGTTCCTTTTGATCTTGGGCTTTACTTGGGGTTTTCCTCGTGGAGGTGCTGATGGAGTAGTTGTACTCACCGAGCACTTGACGACCATTTGACGGCCATCTATGGGTTCGGTAATCTTTAAAGGCACAATTGGAATAATTACGCCCTCCTCTTCCTCTCTTATAGATTCAAAATCATCAAAGGCCATGGTTTCAATCTTCCGCTTCTTCATCTCTTGGCCTTTTCTCCCTAGAGCTGGTAAATAAAATTATAAGCCATAGGCAAAAAAGAGAACAAAAGGGTAGCTGCATTCTACAAAGGGTGCAAACACATACCAAGATGCTTCATTTGCTGCTGCATTCTCCACTGCTTCAATTGCTGCTGCATTCTCCACTGCATCTTTAGTCTCCATTGCTGCTGCATTATCCTCAGCATTGGCTGCTGTCCATCTTTCCTCCTCTTCAAATGATGCATCCACTGCATTCGTACAAAGCCTAGCAATATGCCCCAGAACTCCACATTTTTTGCAAGCACGCTTCTTTGGTAGACGACCCTCCTCACCTGCTCTAATCCTCTGGTTCCTTGGTCTTCCTGGTGGTCTAGTAATGACAGGAGCGTGGAGTTTGAACCCTGGATCTACTATGTTCCATTGATCTTTCCCCAATAGTGCAGGCACATTGTCAGCATAAGCAGCTATAAATTTGGCAACAGAGAAATACTCAAAGCAATATTGATCAACTTCACCATCTGCACCTGCGATAACGGTGATCAGATGTAGGGCATGTATGCATGGCTTCCCACGGATCTGCCATTGCCTACAACTACATTCTCTAGTACTTAGGTTCACAGGATACCTCCATACCCTATTTTTAGTGTCAGTATAGGTAACCTCTCCCTCATATGTACTAGATCGAATACATTTCTTCTTCAGTCCTCTTGCCTTCAAGTGCAATGCCTTAATCAGTGATGGGAGCATTTGATGACCAACATATTGTGTTTCTGCAATTCTTTTGCGAAGAGCCATCTTTATCATGATCATTTGCCTCATCTTGTCAAATGCTTGCCACAATAAGAGCCCTTTCACTGACTTGAACTTTGAATTGAAGCATTCTGCAAGGTTACTTGTCACATAATCTGCTTTGCAGATTTCGTTGAATTTTCTTCTTGACCACACCTTGCCATGATGTGCATCCATGTACTCCTTCACAAGAGGATTTTGAGCATACAACACTCTCAAATGGTGTTCATGCTTCCTTTTGCTGCATGTGTATGATGCTGGCCATAAGTTCTCATCATAAACTTTACCTTTGAACTTCTTTTTGAAATTATGCACTAGGTGTCGATACATTCCCTATGCTCCACTCCGGGGAATACAATTTCCATCGCACTCTCTAAACCCTTGCAAGCATCTGTGTGTATAGCTAAACACAGGGGTGTGCCTATAATGTTCTTGAATCGCCGCAGAAACCAGACCCAACTTTCCTCGACTCTCCCTCCACCACACCAAATGCAATCGAATAGCAGTTGTGTCCATTAATCTTGAAGCTGCTACTAGCTGTCCTCTCCATCTTCCAGTCAAATGTGTAGCATCTACACCAAATAGGGCTTGCAACCATCTAGAAACCCCTCGCCAAGAAGCCTTGAAACAAACAAAGGCCCTTACAAGCACTCCTTCGAAATGACTTCCTTTTATTTTGAATGGAACTCAGATGCTTGTCAATCTCTACAACACTCCTGGACTTGCCATCTCCACTTCAGCTTTGAAAGTGTAAAGCAGCTGAAAACCGTCATTCCATCGACCATTAATTTTGTCAAGAGCCTTTTCCTAGCATTGAAAATTCTCATGTAAGGAATTTCTATCTTGTACTTCCCAAAAAGCTTCCCATGGAGTGTTTGTTGGACCAAGTCCGTGTTCTTCTCTTAGCCAATCCAATATAGCATCCGCCACCCACCTAGTTTTTGCTAGCTTGGTTTTGGCCTTCCCCCCCCCTCGGATGGACAGTGTGCTTGTGTGCGTTTTCTTTATCAAACAAAATAAAAGGGTAAAGAACAGTTAAGAAACCTTACTCAACGATCTGAAACTAAATTACTAACTGAACTTGGATTACCTGAATATATTTGCTCTTTCTCATACGAGATGCATGCAACTTCCACCTACACCTAGGATATGGACAAAAAACTGTGAACCTTGCTGGCTCACTCCTTTTAATCTTATAGTTGTTTTCAGATATAATGCACCATGTTGTCACCGCATTCCGACAGTCCACCATTGATTGGAAAATGGTACCTATAGTAAGCTCAGGTTTTTCCTGTTCCACTCAATTGTTGGCATGTCATCACCATCGTATTCATACTCAATTAAGCTGTCCATGTTCTCCACCTTCTCATCATCGTCAGTGTCATCAAACCTAGCTTGGCTGATGGGCTTCTCCATATATTCGTCATCCACTGCTTGCTGACTGGCTACATCGACTAGTTCAGGAAACATCATCTCGTCTTCATCATCATTTGTAGGCACTGCCTCATCAGGTTCTGCATCTTCTTCTACACCAACTGCAGAAGGTACACGAAGCGCAAGAGCTGAATCGAACCGAAATTGGCAGCAGTATGTTGTGGCTCCACGAACCACTTGCTTTACTTGGTGTTGACCTACAAGGAGTGCCGGGTGTGGGCTATTAGCACAGCATGATGATGTCCGAACTCCCTTCCCTTCGCCCGTTCTGCGCGTGGCTGAAGCACATCGATTTGGAGTTTACGAATCGGCAGCCAGAATCCCAAAAAAAGCAACGGCATATGATCGTCGCAGTTAGTGGGAGAAATCTTTGCTCGTCACCGCTGAAGTAATTCAGTTCAACAAAGATCGGCATCACTCCAGGGATAGGTGTTTCGGAGCTCAGCTCGCAAATCTTTGAAAGATATGCTAGTTTCTACCACTTTGGGATAGAAAAATGATGAAATCAAATGCGGTTTAGTACCACGCAGCACACTAGTTTCCATTCTAATCGCCAGTCGGAAAGCCAGCGCGAGATCAATCCTATTTTGGTGGGGGAAGGAAACAAAGCCTTCAGTTAGCTGGGTAAAATCGAGCACAAATTCGAACGATTCAAGCAAATAGAAGTCAAATACGGCCTACAATACGACTTAGAATGTCAATTCGACAGGAAACAATGCTTACCCAGGTTTAATCCATGAATTATCTGCCGCGGATTCGACCCAATCCTCTCCATGACCGACTGCATTCCGGGCGTCCTCACTCAACATCGCTATGTAATCCCAGATGGGGAGGTGGGCTATATCTGGCGGAGACGCGGCGTCACCGACGAACGGAAAAGGGCATAGGGTGGAGGAAACAACAGCGGTGGACGCGGCCCGACGCCGGCAGAGGGGGCGGGGCGGCGCTGTGCAGTGCGGCCTGTCTAGATCTGTTTCAGATTCAGACAAGCTGCCCAATACGTGTCTCCTTGCGGTCCCACCCGTCGCCAGCAACAGATCGACGAACACTCGCCCCACTCACGACAATTAATGGTCAATGGACGTTTAAGACGGCAAACGCCCGCTATGAGAATTTGTGAGAGTTTCAGCTAAGGAAGAGGGGAAAAGTGAGCAAACGTTTGGAGCGTGGGGAAAAGTGAGCACAACTAAGGAACTAGGGGCACTAATTTAAATATCCCTTTTTTATGGTATACGGCGCAGAGGCAGTTTTGCCCTGCGATATAATTCATGACTCACCTCGCGTGTGCATGTACGAAGAAAGAGAAGCCGAGTTGGATCAGCAGGACAGTTTGGACGCCTTAGAGGAGGAGCGTGACGTGGTAAAAGCCCGTTCCGCATTCTATCTGCAGCAGGCTCGAAGATATCAAAGCAGAGAAGTATGGGCCAAAACTTACAATGTTGGCGAGCTAGTTCTATGCCTGCCAGACAAGAAAAAGGACAAACTTAAGCCCAAATGGGAAGGTCCCTTCATCATTGACCAAGTCCTGACCGGCGAAGCATACCGTCTATGTAACGCATCTGACATCCGACTCGAGCCGAACCCATGGAACGTAGCCCGTCTCCGAAGATTCTACGCCTAGCGCCGGACTAAGAGTTCTTCTCCTCCCTCCGTCCACCTTTTATATTTTCGTTGTCTCTTGTCTCCCTCTTTGTCCCCCTTTTTCCTTTTTTTAGTAAAAGCCTTCGAGGGCTGATCTGCGCTTCGTTCGCACACACTTATGTGCTACTCGCACTCATTATACCCGGGGGCTTCTTTGACAGAAGCTTATTTATACGGGCTTCATGCCCAACACATGTGTCATACTTCCGCATGTGCCTTTTATTCACCATTATATGCATCGAGATGACTTAAGTTTTGGCCAAGCTGGGCTGCCTGGCTCCTGTGCTTACCCCTACGTTCCCGATTGTTCGGCTAGGAGGTAAAGGAGCAACTCTGCGATTGTTATCGCCGGTCACCGGATGTGTACCTCGACGGGTGAAGCCGAAAGCTAGCGTTCTTAAGGGAATATTCGGTCGGTGACTTGAAAGATGATTTATTACTTATTTATTTATCTGCCCCCAGATGCTTTTTCTGCTCTTTTCGCAGTCCGGACATGCACTTTAGGGCTTGCCTCCCAGGGAAAGGAACCCCTAACGGAACGATTCTCCCTGGAAGATATTTCTTACTAACCATGTAATATAACATAACTAGTTGGGCACTTGTTTGATAAAGCACTAATGACCCCTACGCCTGGTCTCCATGCATGCCCCGGTTTCTACATAACCACGAGGGCATTCGGACACACTCCGGACTGTTGGGTCCCGAGGTTGAAGCGAAAAGGTCCGCAAAGACAAACGATCTACAATCCGGCTAGAAGGCATTATACATGTCATTTTAAAACACATCGTCAAATTGACTGATTGTACTCCTCTTCAATCCCATCTAACAGGCTGTCCAATTCACAGTCTCGTTGGGAATACTTAGCGGCCAACTCTACTTGGCCGTACATCAAGCTCACAGGGATCTCCTTCCCATCGGGCCCCACAGGTCCGACCTCGGCCATGTGGTTCGGATCCGCCTTTGTGTACCGCATCTTCACCATGGCCCAGGCCTCCCTGGCGCCTTGACGACAGGACGATATCTTCCACAGACGGAAGCGCTGCTGTGCTCCCTGAAGCTTCTCCGCAAGCCCTCCAAGACCCTCGGGTAGGGAGAAGGACGGCCATAAGGCCTGGGCGACGCCGCTCATCGCCTGCCGAACACGTTCGTGTAGTTGCAGCAGCTCGGGGAGTTGGTCACCCGTTGAACTGGGCATTTCCTCCGCAGGGCGACCTGTGAGCACACCTACAGACTCATTTCTGTCAAATGACTTCCTCGCTGAACTCTTCTTTTCAAAAGAGTTTGCTCAAGCACTTACTGTAGATGCCGCGAGGAAGCCGCCGATTCTCCTTTACAGAGTCAGACAGCTGGACCCAAACATCTTTTAGTTCTTCTCCCAGCTGGGTGTTGGCATCTTGGAGTTTGTTCCTCTCTAGCTGCACCGTCATAAGCACCTTCTCGCTGGCCTTTAGCTGGCGTAGCAGATGTTGCTTGTCCGGATCTAGTTCGGCGCCCTCTGCAATATTATTGTCAGACTTATACGCACGCCACACAACATAAAACCTTTTTTGAAATATGCGTTACCAGAGGGGGTCTCTGTGTCTCCTCCTGCGGTGGCTAGCGCGGCCTCAAGTTGGGCCTTGCACTCTTGAAGCTCCTGGGACAATTGGGTATTCTTCTCCGTAAGATCCTGCATATTGAATGTTCCTTAAATCAGTTATTCTAAACTACTTTAAGTCTCTGGGGCTACTGGCATATATAACTATTAAAATTCCTTACCCGTATGTCCTTCACATACTTCTCCGTGGCTCTGGTTAAACCATCTTGAGCAGCACGGAGGTGCGCGTCTCCCGCATTAAAGGCATTCAATGCCTCGGGGGAGAAACACGCGTCATGAAGAACTGTCCGGCGGCGCCTATGATTCATGGCGCTCTCCACCTCAGACCTGGTGGCGGACAGCCTGTCGGCATCCTCCATTGGAGGAGCATCCGGCTCGCGCCTTGCGCTCGCCTCCCCCTCTGGACCAGGCGTTGGAGCCTGGCTGGAGGAGGCTTGGTTGGCAACCTCTCCGGGCACAGTCCGGCGAGCGCTCTTTCTCCTGGAAAAGTCATGAGCATCAATATGTCTCCCAGGAATCTTTTCCTTAAAAATGATGGCGAGCTATACCGTTGCGGCGACGTTTCGATTCGCACCGCACCCCTCTTCCGCCTGCTGGGCCGAACTGACCCTTGTCGGTCAGCCGCCGCGGGTTCGGCTTCCCGCCTTGAAGGCACCTCCTGCGAGACATCGTTGGTATACGGTGGTCAGAAATAAGCAAGGATAGAGTAATGTTGTCAGGACTCCGGTCATAGTTACCTGGGAAGCCGGAGATAAACCAGGGTAGTCAGCCGTAATGGCGACTAGTGCATTGTCCATGCTGAGTTGGTGAACACCCCGTCAATTAGCTCCAGCTTTATGTCCGGATCCTCTTCGGAGGCCGGATCAAGGGATCTGCCCGTATCCTCGGGTTGTGGAGCCAGACTGTGAATGCCCTCCACATCCCGGCGTAGTTCCTGCGTCGAAATCATAAAGTAAGACACTTAACTTTGAAAGCACGGATCAGATAGATAAACGTCCGCTTACCCAGCTCCGAGGGTTATTCATGGAGAATCCGTTCAATGGACTCATTTGGAGGAAGTCCTCCTTCTCCCCCTTGTACAAGCCGGACAAGATCTTCACTAGATCGGCGGCCGATCCTGGCCCCTTGCGGCCATGACGGGTGGCATCATTCTCCCCGTTGAAATCCCACATGGGGTGGCCCCTATATTGGAGCGGCTGCACCCCTCGCATAATGCACCTGTCCATGACTCCGATCATGGTCAATCCGGAATGGGCCAGCAACCTTATCCGGCCCATCAAATAATGGACGCTCCTGTCATCTTCCTGTTGAGGGCTCCGCGGGCGCCAACTCAGGCGTTTCTTCAGCGGAGCGTCGCTAAACTCCGGGAGGCCGATCCGAACTGGGTCCGGCAGTGGAGCGTCTTCTATGTAAAACCATTCCGAAGGCCAGTCTTCGGACGCCTTCTTTGGGGTTCCGGATAGATATCCGGTCTCGGCGATGCGCCATATTTCGGCTCCGCCCACTTGATATATCGACCCCTCGTGAGAACGGGGTACGAGGCAAAACAATCTCTTCGACAATACAAATGGGGCTCGATGCCCAAGAACAGCTCGCAAAAGAGCTACAAAACCCGCAATGTGCGTAATGGAGGCAAAGGTAGGTGATGAAGCTGAGTCCGTAGAACTCCGAAGCCCCGGAGAAACAGTTGTATAGGAAATCCGAGCCCCTTATTAAATAAGGGACGGCACACCCGCCTCCTTTGAGGGATCGGGTGTTCTCCGCCGCTTCCACCTTTGTAGGTGGCCAGCCCGCTCGAACCGGGACCATAAAGGCCGGAGGAAGATATCCTCCGCTTGGGCGCCACCAGCTCATTGCAGGGGATGAACATCTCCTCCAATCTCCTGGCTGAGGGCTGGGAGCGTGAGAGGAGGAGCCGCGTCGACGGTCCATGGTGGAGTGGATTTTTGTCAGAAGCGCTCGGATGAGTACAAGCGGAAGGAGGATGGTGTGATTTGGATGTAGACTCTTGCCCCTCTTATAGGCAGCTTATTCGTGCAGCTTGGGGGTAAAACATAAAAATACCCCTGGCCTTTCGCATTCGTACGACACGTGAAAGAGGGCCATTATTGGGCGTGGAAGCCAAGGAGCGCAACATTTATAAGGAAGCCGGACACTATTCGGCAAGCACATGGAATTTGGAGGAGAATCCGCCTTGCAACACTGACGACGATATACGCGCCGGACTCGACGTCATTGAAGCCTGGTTCGGGGGCTACTGAGGGAGTTCTGGACTAGCGGGTGTCCGGACAGCCGAACTATCATCATCGGCCGGACTCCAAGACTATGAAGATACAAGATTGAAGACTTCGTCCCGTGTCCGGATGGGACTCTCCTTGGCGTGGAAGGCAAGCTTGGCAATACGGATATGTAGATCTCCTACCATTGTAACCGACTTTGTGTAACCCTAGCCCTCTCCGGTGTCTATATAAACCGGAGGGTTTTAGTCCGTAGGACCGAACAACAACCACAACAACAACAATCATACCATAGGCTAGCTTCTAGGGTTTAGCCTCCTTGATCTCGTGGTAGATCCACTCTTGTACTACCCATATCATCAATATCAATCAAGCAGGAGTAGGGTTTTACCTCCATCAAGAGGGCCCAAACCTGGGTAAAAACATCGTGTCCCTTGTCTCCTGTTACCATCCTCCTAGACGCACAGTTCGGGACCCCCTACCCGAGATCCGCCGGTTTTGACACCGACAGTATCCATAAAAGATTTTACACAATCGAACTTAGGGGTCATACCTGACTCCTTACCATCATCGGAACCCCAATCTTCAGAGTTGCATTTAATTCTTTCCAATAAGTCCCATTTGAAATCAATAGTCTTCAGCATATAAGAACCAGCACAGGAAGTATCGAGCAGGTTGTGATTATCAAGAGAAAGCCGAGCATAAAAATTCTGAATAATCATTTCCCGAGAGAGCTCATGATTGGGGCATGAATATAACATTGACTTAAGCCTCCCCCAAGCTTGAGCGATGCTTTCTCCTTCGCGAGGCCAGAAATTATATATGTAATTACGATCACGATGAACAAGATGCATAGGATAGAACTTCTGGTGAAATTCCAACTTCAATCGCTTATAATTCCAAGATCTCGTATCATCACATAGCCTATACCATGTCAATGTGTCTCCCTTCAAAGATAAAGGCAAGACCTTTCTTTTGACAACATCATCGGGAATACCTGCAAGCTTAAATAATCCACAAACTTCATCCACAAAGATAAGGTGTAAATCGTGATGCAATGTCCCGTCCCCTGCAAATGGATTAGCTAGCAGTTTTTCTATCAAACCCGAAGGAATCTCAAAGTGAATATTTTCATAAAGTTCAGTAGGTTGAGGAGCAAATCTTTGCTCTTCTGGTTGGGGTGAAGATACCCCAAACAAGCCCCTCAAAGGATTAGTTTCCATAGTGACAAGTAACAGAAAATTTCAGCACACTATATAAATGTTTCCTTACCAAGTTCCACTCACCAAAAGCACTACACTCCCTGGCAACGGCGCCAGAAAAGAGTCTTGATGACCCACAAGTGTAGGGGATTTATCGTAGTCCTTTCGATAAGTAAGAGTGTCGAACCCAACGAGGAGCAGAAGGAAATGATAAGCGGTTTTCAGTAAGGTTTTCAGTAAGGCGGAACCTTGGCGGAATCAATCTAGGGCTCTGGCGGAGCTGTTCTGCTGGGGACACTTCCCTCTGGGAGGGGGAAATCATCACCAACGTCATCACCAACGATCATCTCATCGGGAGGGGGTCAATCTCCATCAACATCTTCACCAGCACCATCTCCTCTCAAAACCCTAGTTCATCTCTTGTATCCAAACCACAAATTGGTACCTGTGGGTTGCTAGTAGTGTTGATTACTCCTTGTAGTTGATGCTAATTGGTTTACTTGGTGGAAGATCATATGTTCAGATCCTTAATGCATATTATTACCCCTCTGATTATGAACATGAATATGCTTTGTGCGTAGTTACATTTGTTCCTGAGGATATGGGTGAAGCCTTGCTATTAGTAGTCATGTGAATTTGGTATTCGTTCGATATTTTGATGAGATGTATGTTGTCTATTCCTCTAGTGGTGTTATTTGAACGTTGACTACATGACACTTCACCATTATTTGGGCCTAGAGGAAGGCATTGGGAAGTAATAAGTAGATGATGGGTTGCTAGAGTGACAGAAGCTTAAACCCTAGTTTATGCGTTGCTTCGTTAGGGGCTGATTTGGATCCATATGTTTAATGTCGTGGTTAGGTTTACCTAATACTTCTTTTGTAGTTGTGGACGCTTGAAGTAGGGGTTAATCATAAGTGGGATGCTTGTCCAAGTAAGGGCGGTACCCAAGCACCGGTCCACCCACATATCAAATTATCAAAGTACCGAACGCGAATCATATGAGCGTGATGAAAACTAGCTTGACGATAATTCCCATGTGTCCTCGGGAGCTGTTTTCTCATTATAAGAAATTGTCCAGGCTTATCCTTTGCTACAAAAAGGATTGGGCCATCTTGCTGCACTTTATTTACTTTCATTGCTTGTTAATCCTTACAATTTATCTTATCACAAAACCATCTATTACCTACAATTTCAATGCTTGCAGAGAAAACCTTACTGAAAACCGCTTATCATTTCCTTCTGCTCCTCGTTGGGTTCGACACTCTTACTTATCAGAAGGACTATGATAGATCCCCTACACTTGTGGGTCATCATTGATGATGGTACTTCTGCTATGGATAATGCTTATGATGATGCTAGTACCTTGCTTGATAATGATAATGTGCCACTTGGTGACTTTCTTGATAAACAATTTGCTAGAGTAATACAATATGATGTTGTTGAATCTGATGATGAGCTTGAAACTGAAACTCTTGAAACACCTGCTTGAACTAGCCCTCCTAGATATGAATTGCCTAAGGTACCGAAAGGTTATGTTATGAATGAGGAGACAACTAGAGATATTCTTGCTTGCAGATATATAGATGATCTAGAGAAATTATTATGCAAGTATAAAGAAAAATCCCTGAATGCTAGAATGAAATATGTTCCTAAGTTTGCTACTTCACCTATTTTTATTGATGATAAGGATTATGAATTCTCTGTCGACCCAGAGTTAATTACTTTGGTGGAATCTAATCCTTTGCATGGTTATGAAACTAAAACTGTTGTGGCACATCTTACTAAGTTTAATGACATAGCCACCCTTTTTACTCATGATGAGAAAAGTCGCTATTACTTTATTCTCAAATTATTTTCATTCTCATTAAAGGGTGATGCTAAAGCTTGGTAAAATACTCTTGCTCCTGGTTGTGTGCATAGTCCCTAGGATATGATTTATTACTTCTCTGAAAAATATTTCCGTGCTCATAAGAAACAAGCTACTTTACAGGAAATATTTGACTTTGTGCAAATTAAAGAAGATAGTCTCCCACAAGCTTGGGGGAGGCTTTGCTAGTTACTTAATGCTTTGCCTAATCATCCTCTCTTCAAAAAAATGAAATACTTGATATCTTCTATAATGGACTAACTGATGCTTCTAGGGATTTCCTAGATAGTTGTGCTGGTTGTGTTTTCAGGGAACACACTGTTGGACAAGCTGAAGAATTATTGAATAATATATTGAAAAATTATGATGATTGGACTATTCCTGAACCACCGGCTAAACCCACTCCGAAGAAGAGGGGTATATTATATCTCAGTCCTGAAGATATGCAAGAGGCAAAGAAATCTATGAAGGAAAAAGGTATTAAAGGTGAGGATGTTAAAAATCTACCTCCTATTGAAGAAATACATGGGCTTAATACACCACCACTGCCTAAGGTGGTAGAAGTAAATTCTTTAATGAAGTTTAATGACAGTGACAATGCTCACAATATCCTAGCCAATGCCTTTATGAGTTTGAAAACTATATTAGAAAACAAGATTACTTCAATGCAAATGTTATGAAACAATTGAAATACAATTCTGATATGATTGCTTGCTTGAGTGACTTATTATTTAGAATCTCAAATGATGTTAGAGGTGTTGGAAAGCATGCTTCTATGGTTCAAACTCAATTAGAACAAGTTGCTAAATCTCAAAGAGAATTGCTTGATGAAATCAATCATAATATACATGACTTTGTTGTTAGAGTTGCAACTAGAGGAGGTAAAATGACTCAGGAACCACTTTATCCTCAGGGAAACCCTAAAAGAATTGAACATGATTCACAAAGAGTTAACACTGATGCACCTAGTCCTTCTAGAGAGAAAAAGAAGAAGAAAAATGATAGGACTTTGCATACTTCTAGTGAACCTGAAATAGAAAATCATGTTGATAATGATAATGAAACTTCTATCTCTGATGTTGAGACTCAGCCTGGTAATGAACATTCACCTAGTGATAATGAAAAAGATAATGATGAGGTTCATGAAGACTCTCAACCAAACAATGATAAAGAACCAGATAATGATGTTGAGATAGAACCACCTGTTGATCTTGATAACCCACAACCTAAGAATAAAAGATATGACAAAAGAGACTTCATTGCTAGAAAACACAGTAAAGAAAGAGAACCGTGGGTTAAAAAACCTATGCCTTTTCCACCCAAGTCAACTAAAAAGAAAGATGATGAAAAATTTGAATGCTTTGCTGAAATGTTGAGGCCAGTCTTTCTGCGTACTCGCTTGACTGATATCTTGAAAATGCCTCCCTATGCAAAGTATATGAAAGACATCATCACCAATAAGAGAAAAATACCAGAAGCTGAAATCTCCAATATGCTTGCTAATTATACTTTTAAGGATGGAGTACCTAAAAACTTGGAGATATGGGAATACCAACTATACCTTGCTCCATCAAAACGAATTATGTGAAAACTGATTTGTGTGATTTAGGAGCTGGTGTTAGTGTTATGCCTTTCTCTTTATATAAAAGACTTGATTTGAATAAACTCACACCTACTGAAATATCTTTGCAAATGGCTGACAAATCAACTGCCATACCCATCGGTATTTGTGAGGATGTGCCTGTTGTTATTTCTAATGTTACTATTTTGACTGACTTTGTTATACTTGAGATGCTAGAGGACGACAACATGTCGATTATCCTTGGTAGACCCTTCTTGAATACTGCAGGGGATGTTATTGATTGCAATAAAAGCAAGGTCAGTTTTCATATCAATGGTAATGAGCATACGATGCACTTTTCAAAGAAACAATTCCAAGTAAATGGTATTAATGTTATTGAAAAATCTCCGATAATCACTATTGGAAGTTTTCAAATACCTCTACCTACTGTCAAAAAGAAATATGAAATGCTTATTGTTTGGGACATTCATATCCCCATTGACGTAACTTAGTGATTTACGGAAGTTCTTCGGTTTCATGCTAATCGAAAGTGGTTGTTAATAAGACTTGATCAACCTTATTAATGGATAATTTTTGAGCGGTATGAAGTTAATGAATTTAGTAAGCACTACCTTCTGTCCCTACCTTTTGTTTTCTATTTTTATTAGTTAAATAAAATAAAATGCCATGTTGTGTCTGTTTTCTGAATTTCCCGTGCAATAAAAAATTGACCCAAAAAATAAAATTTCTCAGAATGCCCTAAAAATTTAATACGATTTTTTCTGAATATTTCTGAATTTCTCGTGCAAATAATATCAGAGGGAGGTGCACTGGGTGGGCACAACCCACCTGGGCGCACCAGGACCCCTAGGCGCGCCCTGGTGGGTTGTGGTCCCCACGTGGGCCCCCTCACTTATCCCTTCACACCACATCATCACTTACCTTCAGAAAATTTCTCCATTGCTCTCTCTCCCGTGTTATTGCTCTCAAACCCGCGGATTTTGATCTTTTTGCTCGATGCTCCATTTCTGAAACTGTTTTAGGGGGTTGTTGCTTGGTATGTGACTCCACCATTTGTCCAATTAATTTTTGTTTTAGTGGTTTATATGATGAATAGTTAGCTACTCTTGGTGCTGCTGTAGATGAGCTTGCATGTTGAATTCTTATAGTTCTAAGTAGTTTGAATGCTTTCTACGGCCTCTATGTATCCCTATGAGTAGTTGGTATCGTTTTTGTGAAGTTTTGTTGAGAAAATTTTGTGGGCTAATAAATTTCAGAATTTTTGTTCATAGGAAAACAATGAATATCTTTAGGAAGTTTGGCTCTAAGAAGAACTCCAAGGTTGTTATTGGGGAGTCATCTGATAGTGATCTCCATCCTTGGAGGTTGGCGGAAGTACGTCCGTGTGAATGGCCGCACACCCCATTCCTGGAAGAGGCTGGAATTCTTCAGGAGTTCACACAATATGCTGCTAATGCCGGCCTCACCGACTTCATCGCAGATGAGTGTGAACAGCATCAAATCCTCACAAACATCTTTGTTCAAGGTTTTACTTTCCTTCCTAGGAATAATCCTCCTGAAGTGAGTTTTGATTTATATGCTGAAAACCATCAGATACCACTTACTGAATTTTGTAACATATGCATGATCCCTTCTGATGGGAGCTTAGCCGAGCCTAGGCCGGCGGAGTTTGAGACCTTTTATCGCACCTTGAAAGTGGGAGATGAGAGAGGGGTGTCAGCTCCGCTGGCTTGCATTTTCCTGCTGTTCATTACTTTGCTCTTTTCATTGCAAAATGCTTGCGTGCTAGAGAGAAGGTGGGTGCACTCAGTTCACCAGACCTTGCTGTTTTACGTCGTGCACTAGAGGGCGACAACACTTATAGGTTGGGAGCTATTGTGGCTCGTCGCCTCCACATTAATAAGTCCAAGGCCAAAATACATGGTGGGATTTTCGCTACTCGTTTGGCAGCTCACTTTAATGTTGATATACGCCATCATGATTACCCTCTGACCAAGGTTTACCTAGACCGCGCAGCCATGGAACACCGCCATTTTATTGCAAAAGATTACCCTGACATCCCTATTCCTTATAACCTAGTTTTTAGCATTGAAACTCGTGATATTATTCCGTTGCCTGCTCCTGCTTTGTTTGATTCTGTTGCCAGGGGCGGATATAGGATCATGCATGCCGGCAGACATCATCGCCTACCGGAACACTCAGGCTACTGCAGACGCAGAGGAGGAGCCTCAGCAGTGGGATGAGTGGATGCCCGCTCCTCGGTACCCCTACTACCATCCAGGCTACTGATCGACTACGAAGTTAGGCCAAAAGCCTAAGCTTGGGGGAGTACATGTTTCCACCGACATTACATTCATGTTCACTTATTCCATTAGTCAGTGTTCACATTTTTTCATTCTCTCATCCATGCTTAGATTTATTTTCTTGCTTTCTTCTTGTGTGTTTGAAAAACTTTAGAAAAACCAAAAAAATTAGTTGTAGTTAATTTACTTTCTATGCATGCTTAGTAGTAATATTAAAAAGAAAACCCAAAAAGATTTCCTTGTTCTTCTTTTGGTTGTTGGGAGCTTTCCCGTGTAAATAGTTTTCTTGTTTTTGTTTTCCCTTTTATTTCCTTGTTCAAGAAAACCAAAAACTCCAAAAATGTTTCAGTGTGCTTCTCTAAATTTCTTTTCTTCTTATTCGAGTTGTACCGAGGAGAAGACCACGATGAAAATGTTGAGTGGATCTCATATGAATAACTGTTGATCTAATAAAGAGCCCAATTTACCTTGTCTTCTGCTGTTGAATAAAATGTTTGCAGATTCCAGCTTAGTCCACGGCACTCTTGCACTATTATTATTTTCATAGCATTCGGTCACGCAAGTGAAAGGCAATAATGACGACATTCGATGAACTGGCCATGGCAGAGAGAAACTGGTATGAACTCGACTTGTTCTGTTTGTGTAAATATGTTTAACCTAGTATCCATGATTCAGTCCATTATGATTGAACATGTTTGCAATGACAATTAGAGATTATAGTTTCTCATGCCATGCATAAGTAGCTAGGAGTGGATAATGATTTATCTTGGATATCAACATTGCGTTAAAATAATTGTGATGTAGTATGATGATATGGTATCCTCCTCTGAATGTTCGAGTGGCTTTGACTTGGTACATGTTCATGCATGTAGTTGAATCAAAACCAACATAGCCTCTGTGATATTTATGTTCATGGTGTTCATATCCTACTCATGCTAGTGTCCAATGTTACTTATGCATAATGCATGTTTATGATGTTGTTGCTCTCTAGCTGGCCTCTTCTCAATCTAATTGCTAGCCTTCACCTGTACTAAGTGGGAATTCTACTTGTACATCAAAAACCTTGAACCCAAAGTTATTCCAGATGAGTCCACTATACCTACCTATATGCGGTATTACCCTGCTGTCCTAAGTAAATTTGCATGTGCCACCTCTTAAAACTTCTAAATAAATATCCCTTTTGTGTGCCTGGATCATTTATGGAACGACAGGAGGTGGTCGGTATCTTCCATGCTAAGCAGGTTATTCTCAGGTCGAGTGTTTATTCACTCGCCATCGCATGAGAAAAGGGCGGTAATAGGGATGCCCAGTACCAAACTGCAAAAGAAATGATCTCTCAAATAATCAAACAAAAACTCCCAATGGAGTCAAAACCTTTACTTTTATCGTTTGGGAACCGCCAGTAGCGTGCTTAGCATGGAAGATATTGATAACTGATAGTCGCGAAGTAAATGAGAAGGGTGCATGTCTCAAAATATCATTTACCTCTGTTCTAAAAACTTGAGCTCTGGCACCTCTACAAATCACAGTTTCCCTCTGTGAAGGGACTATCTATTTACTTTTATGTTGTGTCATCACCTTCTACAACAAGCGCTAGAACCTGAGAGCACAGATGTCATGACTTATGCATTGTGTGTAGCTAATGTTGGGTGCGTCATGACTGGATCTTTTCTACCATGAATTACAATGTTTAGTTGTTGCGTGAACTTTGGAGGTGCTTTGTGTTTATGTTTTGCGGTCTCAGAAAGGGCTAGCGAGATACCACTATAGTCATATTACTAGTCCAAATGCCCGTGCGTTGCAACGGGCAAAAATCCTACACCGTGTGGCATTATGTGTCATTTTTATATCCAACTCCAACAAACGTGACAAATACTGTTACTCTCATCTCTAGTAACATCATTATGAATATAAAGTTGCTTCACTAAAATATTAAAAAATACAAATATTTAGATTCAAAAATGGAGGAAAAATAATACATTTTCTTGCTTTTAGCAACTTGTGTGATGTCTAGATGATCTGAAATCTACGACTCCAATGACCTGAAGATATAGAAAAATTTTGATTATTCAAATATGAAGAAAACTTCTGTCAAACTTGGAGGACATGTGGTGTGTCCACTTAGAAGTGTCTAAGGTAGGCATCCCATTACTATGCATGCGAGATTTGGGCGTGGGGGCAGCAGGAAGGAAATACATAAACAATACTTTCAAAGATGAACATTTGAGAAATTACTCTTTAAAATCGCCTATCTCTTTCTTCCATCCATTGCAATTCCATCAAATATCTATTTAATTCGGATATGTCTTCTATATTAATTTCCATCAATCCGGGGTGGTTGGCGGCGTATTATAATTTCTACCATGCATGCCAGAATTTTGGGTTCTTCTTTCGCACTAATTCCCTTCGTCAATGGTGTGGCTACGTGCCTATTTTAATCGGTTAATCGATTTCCTTCTTTTTCATGGCCTTCTTCATTCTTCCATTAAAGCACGTAGCTGACTGCTTCCTTTCCAAGTCTCTTGGTTCTTTCCACAGAAGAACGGGCCCATTGTTTACCCTCTTCTCCTTTTTAATCCTCAAGGCGGTTTATTGATTTGAATTCGCAGATGTATATAAACTGGTGTTATTGTAGGTAAAGATGCGAGGTGGTACTATATATAAAGAACTGAGACTCTGTTGTTTTCAACAACCATGAGATAGGTTAGTTGGACCATTTAATTTTATCCAGACGCAGGTTGCGAGTTTGATTCTTGCTGCCGCATCATTTTTTCTGGCAGCAACTTAGTCCTCGAGCGATGGCCCAACTTGGCCGATATACGTGAGACGTGAAAAGAAGAGGCCTAAATTACTTGATTTCGTCGACACGTCAAGGTGTGCCGGACGTACGAGACAGGAGGATGCTCGGTCGCGTGCTCGATCAGGTGACGCACGAAGCTCAAAATTTAGTACCACCTCGAATATGTTTTAAATTTAAACTGAAAGCATAAATTCACGGGAAGAAGCTTATTGTGACGGTGTACCCACGGAGTCAATCCGTGCTTTATTATTAGGGAAATATATCATGGTTGTTTTGATAATGTGTTGCCGTTTGAGATACCTTATTATTGCTTGCTAGCTGATTATGTCATTGATATGAGTTAATATAATTTTTAAGTGTTATTGTCGTCATGGTTAGTTATAATGTTGGCTGAAAACCTGGGTGCTGTTTAAGCTTATTTATGCAAACAGCAACAAAAGAGTTCGTAAAAGTTTTCTTTTTCACTTTCAGTTTATCAAATGAATTGCTTGAGGACAAGCAAAGGTTTAAGCTTGGGGGAGTTGATACGTGAAAGCACATTTGCTCCCTGGGTGGTTTTGGTAATTAATGACAACATACTTTGTGGTTGGACTAATGCTTTTATCAAGTATGTTTCAGGAAATTCAATCACATTGGCATGGCAAAAGGACTGAAGAGGTGGACCCCTCAAAATGCTAAGGCAAGCATTGGCAAAAGCTCAAGACTCCATTTTTGGCTTAGTGATCCAAGATCACATTGAGTCCATAGGAAAGCCAATACTATTAAAAGGGATGAGGTTATGATGATGATCCGTTGCTCAAAGTGCTTAGTGATACATCTCCTAAACTATCAAGAACTTTCACCGCCATATACACTCATAAGTAATCTCGGTCCCACCGATATTCCAAACTCACCACACCGATATGAACCACCTCACCCACAAAGCCAAACCCTAGAAATCTCGGATTTTCCAATTACGAACTCGGTCTCACGAAACTTGAGTTGCCAAGCTTCAGAATCCTTCATCATCAAATCGGTGTCACCGAGATGATGAAGTCGGTCCCACCGAGATTGGCAAGCTCCTGTCTTTACACGAATCAGACTAACCGAGTTTGTATTTTCGGTCCCACCGAAAATCCCAACATTCACATGATTTGAACTTTCGGTCTCACCGAGTTGTCAACTTCGGTCCCACCGAGATTGGTCAAATGTGTGTAACGGTTGGATTTTGTGTGGAGGCTATAAATACCCCTCCACCCCCTCTTCATTCGTGGAGAGAGCCATCAGAAAGAACTACCACTCCTACCTTACATTTCTGAGAGGAGAACTACCTACCCTTGTGTTGATATCAAGTTGCTCCACTGCCGGGGGAGAGCTGCCCGCCGCGGGCACCTATGGGGCCGGAGCCCCTTGTCTGTGCGGTACGAGGGCGGAGGGAGCACAGAGAGCAGATCGAGGCGAGCACGCGGGGGGTTTTTACCCAGCTTCGGAGCTCTCCGGAGAGATAAAACTCCTACTGCTGCTTGCGTTTCTATTCTGTTCCTGCTCTAGAGCGCATGTGAGTTGTAGTGTCAAATGAGTCGAACCGAACCGAACCCCTCCCACGCCAGTGCATGGGCCTCCTTTTATAGTGCAAGGGTCACCGACAGTGTCAACGTGGGAGAAAGGGGTAAAATGTAAAAAGGTGGTAGTTGGAACAGTCGGGAACAAAGAAGCTACAAAGTCGTGAATAGTGGTCGCTACCTACTTTGTGATGGGGGACAAGGGCATTTAATGCCCGTCGCCGCCGACCCCAAAAGCTCCCGCCCTTGTGTCTCCGTCGCCACGGCGATGGATCCACCACTGTGAAGTGCCACCGTGTCCCCAGTTGCACAGCCATCCGCCACGCGTCCCCTCGAAAGGCCCTGGCGACGCTGCGGGGCTGATGAGCTGGGCGCTGGCACACAACAGAATCCTCCCGGCAAGCACCTTGCCGGGGTCTTGACCTTGCCGGGCCCGGGAGCTTGCCGGGCTTTGTAACTTGTCGCTCCCCGGGCCCTCGCCGAGACGCATATAGCGCCGAGGTGTGTCTTCTATGATGTAATCTTCTAGTCTTCCCGGCGAGCTCCTCTCGCCGGGGCCTTGCGTGAGTGATGTTACGTTGAGCTCGAGCGGCCTTCCGGCAAGCTCCGCTTGCCGGGTCTCGATCTTCTGCCTTATATACTTGCCTTTGAATGGTTTGACATGGAGCAGGAAGGTTTTCGGCGAGCACGTGGTAAAACCCTGCCGCGGGAAGCTGCAACCGCCCGTGCACAAGTTGGGGTACTAAGGTACCCCTACCTTAGTACACCGACAGGAGCCCCCGGGCCTGGGCCATACACGGTGCCGAGCGCTGTTGGGCCAGGCCCAAAAGCAGACGGCACGCGCGCCCACGGGCGCGCCAAATCCACTTCCAGATCTCGCCGCATCCCCCGCAACAAAGACGCTTCGATTGCGGCGTCGTGGGATGGGACATGCCCACGTTCTTTAATGGGAAGAGCGAGACGCCCCCCACTTCCCCATAAAAGCAGAGGAAGCAGGAGCGGTTCCCCTCTCTTCGCTTTCATTGCATCTTCTTCCTCCTCCAGAGATCCCCTTTGCGCTCCGCCTCCGATCTCCTCCGCTGCCTCTTGCGCTGCGGCGCGCCACGACTCTTCGTCCTCCTTCCCTCGCCGCCTCGCCATGGCCCGAAGACCGGAAGGGAAAGCGGAGAAGACCAAGAAGGAGAAATCTGAGCGGCGGCGGCTTGCCTCGCAAGGAAGCGAATGTCGCTTCCGCCGCCATGGCTCAGCGTCGCGGAACTCGAACAAATATTACCTGTTCTGGGCCAAGAAGACCAAGGCGCATCCTCGGACCAGAGCTCATCCGGCCGCCACCAAGGACAACTACCCCGGCGGGTACTATTTCTTCGCAGCCTTCTTCCATTGCGGCCTTTGTCCCCCTTTTTCCGATTTCTTCTGCGACATCATGCACACATATGGCTTCCACCTTCTTGACTTCACCCCCAACGCCATCCTCACAATGGCGATTTTCGCACACATGTGCGAAAACTTCATAGGAATACACCCAAACGTAGCGCTGTTTAGGCACTTCTTCACTCCTAGAGCAGAGGCCGGCGCCCCCCTCTCCGGAGGAATTTCTTGGGTTTTTCGTCTGCACAAGAAGGAGTCTTACTTGCCGGGGGAGCTCCGCGGCAAGTGGGAAGAATGGCGTGCTGACTGGTGCTGGATCGTTGAAGACGAGCCGCAGCACTTCACCGCGCCGCGCACAACTCCCATCGTGCGCGGCAGTGACTGGAGCGAGCTGGATCCGGACGACGTCAAGCTCAACGTCGCCCTCATCCGGATTCTTCGTCTTCGAGCAGCAAAGCTGTCTGTTGCAGGTAGGCGCAGACTTCCTCCGCCGCCGCATTGCCCCTCTCCAAGACAGGAAAAGGCCGGCCTGGGAGTACGGCTCCGCAGCGGATATAATGAGGCTGCGCCCCGGGCTGAACTTCAACTTCACGACGCTGGAGCTGAGGGGGATGGTCCGGGAACTCTTTAAATATGACCCGGCCCATCCAGAGTGGTTCAGACCTCCCCGGGGAGTGGTGCCCCTCTGCAATAGCACAGCTCGGGATCGTCTTTGCGCCATGATGCCCGCGTGTGATTCGCACGGCGTGGACCGCACGTGGATTCCGCCCAGTCCATCAGTCATCCTCAGCTTCTTCGACAACCTTGAGGAGGTGGCGAAGAACAAGGATGACATCAAGGAGCATACGCGGGACACCACCGACCAAGAGCTTGCATACATAGCTTCTCGGGCTGAAGAGGCCGCCGCAGCCGCAGCGGCAGGGGATTTTGGATATACACCTGATGAAGCAGAGGCTGCGGAGGTGTCCTGCCAAGCGGAGGAGGCGGAGATCTGCAGACTGCTGCAACTTCCTCCCGACGCGCTCGCCGGGGTCCCCTCTCTGAGGCACTCCGGGATCCCCGGAATCGCGGCCGAGGCCGCGGCAAGAGGTGGCGCCGCCGGAGGGAACAGAGGCGCCGCAGGAAGCGAATGCGCCGGAGGGAGCGGAGGCGCCAGAGGGAAAGGGGCCGCAGCGCAGGGCGCTGGGCCCAGCGAGCCAGCCGGCGAGGAGGAGGAGGAGGACGCCGAGGCCGCCGATGACGCCGGCGGGTCCACGGATCTCTACGCCGACGACCTCTCCTCGTCGTCGGAGACCTCCCCGCCCCGGGCAAGCCCTAGGCGTTCTCCACTGAAGCGCCTCCGCAAGGCGGCGACGGAAGCGAGGGCGCAGGCCCCCCGGCAACAACCAGCTTGCCGGGCAGCGCAAGCTTCCCGGGGAAGCCAAGCTGCGCCGAGGACCGCCAAGCGCCCGAGGAGTCTCGCCTCCCTCCTCGCGCGACGCGCCCTGGTGGAGGTGACTTCTCCGCCTTGAGCGAAGACGACGAGGAGGAACAGGAGGTATCCGAGATCTTCATCTTCTCAAATTCCGCCTTGATTATCGTTGAAGCTAATCTTGTTTCTCGCTTTGATTTCGTGACCTTGGCCCAAGGCGAGGGCCAAGGTGCCCGTGGTCGGTCGCGACGACTCACCGCCAAGGGCGACGGGGACGTGCGAGCCAAGCTTGCGGACCCGAAGCTGTTCCGAGGAGCAGCCTCAGCAGCAGCCCCCAGCGTAAGTCTGGGTTCTGCACTTTCGCTCGCCGGGCGTGTTTGAAGATTTTGGTCTTGTACTAATGCATTGATGTTTTTGTCTTGACTTGTGCAGAGGTGGAGCCACAGCGGCAGGAGCGTCCAGAGGTCGCCACCGAGGAGCCGCAGGCCCCGCCTTCCCCGCCAAGGTCGAACTCCCCGGCAAGGGAGAGCGTTCCGCCAAGGGCAGGTACTCCGCCAAGGGCGAGTACCCCGCAAAGAGCGAGCAGCCCGGCGAGGGCGGCCACTCTGCCAAGGCGGAGCTCCCCGGCGAGGGAGCCCGCCGCTGACGACGTCCGCCAAGGTAGGTTCTGTAACTTCGTCTTCTTGGCGTTGTCTCTTTTTGGATATTTGCTTGAACTTCTTTTGCTTTTTCTTCTTCTTCTAGATCCTCCTTCCCCCGAGCAGATGGAGACGGAAGTCGTCATTGTTGAGGAGGAGGACGCGCAAGGCGGCGGCGGCGACACCCCTGTCGCCGAGGACACGGCGGAGCCGCCGGGCCAATGCGCCAGAGACCGCCTCCGGCTGCGACGCAGCTGCCGGGAGGGGGACGGCGACCGCACCGCCAGCCCGGAGGCGGCGGGAGCATCAAGTGCTGCGCCCGGTCGCCGACCCTTCCGCCGGAGAAGAGCAGTCACATTACTTGAAAGCCCCCAACGGCGTCTTCATCCAGTGCCGTGGGGCTCTTCGTCATGAGCTCCCCATGGGGGCGAGGCCTTTGATGGGGAGGTCCTCGCCCCGCAGGTTTGAGATCGCCGAGGGGCTCGGCGGGAGCGACGGGCCCGAGGAAGAGAAGCTTCACCAGCTCCGGCCCTTACCGGGCAGGCGGTAACTCGCTTCCCGGGAAGCCCTCGTCGCCAAAGCCGCCGAGGAGATGGAGAAGCGTGCGGCGGAGCTCAGCGCCGCCAACCAGGCTGCTCTCCGCGAGGTGGCGGAGGAGCGCAAGCGACTTCGCCGGGAGTATGAAGAGTGGTTCTTTGGAGAGGCCGAGGCCAAGAGCAGCAGCGGCTCGCCGGGTGGAGTTGTCCCGCGAAGGAGAACTCGTCCAGCCGAAGGTCAACCTCGACTCCCACGAGGAAGACCTTGCCGCTCGAGAACAGGCCCTTGGCGGGAACTGAAGGAGGCGAAGCCGCGCGGCTGCTGCGGAGACCGCCAAGGAGGAGCTTGCCGCCAAGGTCGCGCAGCTGGAGGAGTTGTCAAGGCGGCGTGGAGAAGGTTGCCGCGCAAAGACGGAGCGAGAAGGACGCCCACACCAACTCGAACTCCAGTGCGGCTTTCCAAGAAGGGCGACGAGTTGAAGGCCGCCAAGGACTCCATCGAGGATCTTGAGCTGCAAGTCTCCGCTTGAGGAACTCGCTCGACGCCGCCGGGATCGGAGACCAAGTTGAAGGAGGAGCTCCGCGAGAACGAGCTTTGGTGGACAGCGCCAACAAGGCAGCCGAGCACTTCCGCCGCATGCGTCGAGTTATGGACCGAGGACTTGGTGTCTTGTCGTCCGACATTGACCGAAGCTGCTGGCATCAAGCCGAGCATCTCATCTACTCCCGGATCCAAATCTCCTCCCAGCGCCAAGCTCAGCCTCTTCTTCGGGGATCGCGCGGCTCTTGCAAATCTGCGGAAGATCCTCACAAGAACTCGCCGAGGAGACTCCGCCGACGTGTCGCTGGAACCATGGAGCGTGTCTTGACGAAGATTGTATACCGCAATCCCGCATAAACCTCACCAACGTTCTTCGCAGCTTGCCGCCGACGTGAACATGGAGGCTCAAGGAGCAGGTCGCCCACATCATTGCTAAAGTGAACAAGATCTCCAGGGTGGAGGGCGACCGTGTAGACTAGGCCTCCTTTATCTTTATCTCTTCTTGTTGCTGCATAGGGTGTTATGAACTCATTAGTCATCGCGACAAGTTATTCCTTGCAAGATATTATCTTTATCTTGATCAATAGATGCAGTGTTATCTCCCTTGTTCTGATCCTCAACTCTGTATGCTTCAACCCTACGCTTCTAGGGAACTTGCCGGCAAGGGGCCCTTGCCATGGCGCTGAGTGCCGAACTCGAAGCAGCCTGCTGGCCAAGGTCTTACCGCAAGCAACCTTGCATGCTAGTCGCAACGCACTTAGCTTGCTGAGCGGACTCGAAAATGAAACAAGGGCGCGACACTTGTCGCAGCTCACTTAAATCGTTGAGCGTGCTCGAAAACAAGATAAGGGTGCGGCTATCCACGGGTAGGTTCCTCCGCGCACAGGTTTTCCATACAAAGTGTGGTTGTTCAAGGAAGGTAACTTAAAATTTAAAATTTTGAACTGCTCAAATTCTAATGACTTAGCTTTCGTGATCTGTGCGTTCTCCGGCAAGCTTCTCTTTCTTGAACAGCACTTGGTTCATCCTATTTCCTTCCCCCCCCCCCCGGCAAACTTGTGCGCGAGGAACGTTCCTTCTGCTTAAGAGGCAAGGAAAGAGAAGAGGGAAAACAAGTATATGGCCTTTCGGCGTGCTATTGCTTACCGGATATGTGTATCGCACAAGAGATGCCAAATAACACATGCAAATAGCAAAGAAAAGCATGGGGAAGGCAACTAGCGCAAAAACACAGAAACTTTACTGGTGCACGGGGTCTGCGCCCGGCTTTGTACAAAGGGTTACATGCAACAGCGGCAAAGCTTGTACAAAAGATGGTTGCCGGAGCGGATCACGGCAACCGCGCCTTATGGGTGAAACTTGCGAAGATGCTCTATGTTCCAGGAGTTGCTCACCGATAAGCCTTCTTCGGTCTCGAGGCGGACAGCAGCCGGGCCTTGTGACTTGTCTCACCCGATAAGGGCCTTCCCACTTCAAGGCCAACTTGTTGGAATTCTTGGCGGACTGAACACGCCGAAGAACAAGGTCGCCTTCCTCGAGACTCCTGGCTTTGACCTTGCGGCTATGGTAGCGGCGCAAGGCTTGCTGGTATCGAGCAGCTCGTCTAAAGAGCTCGAGACGTCCCTCCTCAAGGAGCAATGCATCATCTTGCCGCAGCTTGCTCTTGCTCGAGCTCATCATAGCGAGCACTTGAGGAGATCCGTATACGAGTTCCGTGGGGAGAACTGCCTCTGCTCCATAGACTAGAGCAAAAGGTGTCTGTCCGGTGGCTCGATTTGGTGTCGTTCTGATCGACCAAAGAGCCGCCGGTAGCTCCTCTATCCAATTTCTTCCGCACTTGCGCAGCCTGTCAAAAGTTCTTGTCTTGAGTCCGCGCAGCACTTCAGCATTGGCCCTCTCCGCTTGACCGTTGCTCCTCGGGTGAGCAACAGAAGCGAAACAGACCTTGGCGCCAAGGTCTTGGACGTACTGCATGAAGGTGCGATCGTGAATTGTGTACCGTTGTCGCGATAATCCCGTTAGGGATCCCAAACGCACACAATCGATCTGAAGAACTTGACCGCTGATTGTGCTGTCACCTTCCTCATCGCTCCACTTCGCCACTTTGTGAACTTGTCGATTACTACGTACAAGTACTCAAAGCCCCGACAAGACGGGAAGGGGCCGAGGATATCGAGCCCCAGCACCGAGAAGGGCCAGGACAAAGGGATTGTTTGGAGAGCTTGAGCTGGTGATGAATCTGCTTTGCATGGAACTCGCACGCTTCACACTTGGTTACTAGTGCGCTTGCATCTTGGAGGGCTTCTTGCCAAAGAACCCTTGCCGAAAGCTTTCCGCAAGCGCCCTTGCGCCAATGTGGTGGCCGATATGCCTCCGTGTATTTACCAATGCTTCTGGCCCATCTTCCCGGAGATGCACTTGATCGACACCATTGAGCCTTCTTCAGTATAGCTCGTTATCCATGAACCGTACATACTTGACTGTCTCGTTATCTTTTCTATTTCTTCCGGGTCGCCGGAAGTTCTCCGGTTGCCAAAAGCGGACGATCTGCTGCGCCCATGCCGGAGCTTGGGGCTCAACGGCAAGGACTAAAGGCACGAGGGCCGCCATGGGAACCTCGGCTTCTCGGCAAGAACCTCTGCTCGCCGAGCTGAAGGTCCCCGGCAAGCTCGCCGGGCGAGGCTTGTCGGGAACACTTGCTTCGATTGTCTGATTCGAGGATCTGCAGGAGCAAACTGTTCCTCGGCGTTCTGGTCGTTGATCTTGGGGACCTTGGCGGCGGCCTCGGGGAGACCCGCCGGCAAGTAGTCGCCGGAGACCAACTTTCTCTTCTTGGACTGCCCAATTGATGGCGTGACGGATGGATGAGTCAGCTTGAGCAAGAAGGTCCCCGGTTCCACAGGTAACTTCATCGAAGCACACTTTGAAAGGCCATCTGCGATTTCATTTTGAGCTCTCGGGACGTGCTCCATCTGCAAACCTTCAAAGCGCTCCTCAAGCTTTCTCACTTCATCAACATAAGCTTCCATCAAAGGGCTTTGATAGCTCTTGTTAACTTGCCGGACCACCAACTTAGAATCTCCCCGCACAATCAACTTCCTGATCCCAAGTTCGGCCGCAATCCCGAGGCCGGCGAGCAAACCTTCATATTCAGCAGTGTTGTTTGTCGCTTGCTCCCTTGGGAAGTGCATTTGGATAACATACTTGAGGTGCTCTCCGGTGGGCGCAATGAGTACCACGCCGGCACCGGCGCCTTGCAGCGAGAAGGCACCATCAAAGTACATTACCCATTCACTTGTCGCTTCTTGTACGGGTGTACTTGTCTCTTGGACTTCTTCATCGGGCGTTGGGGTCCACTCTGCTATAAATTCTGCCAAAGCTCGGCTCTGTATGGTTGAAGTACTTTCAAACTTGAGTCCAAAGCTCGACAGCTCCAGTGCCCACTCAACGATCCTGCCTGTTGCTTCTGGGTTGTGCAATATCCTCTTCAACGGAAAGCGAGTGACCACTGTTATCTCGTGTGCCTGGAAGTAATGGCGCAGCTTTCTCGAGGCCACGAGGAGGCCGAAAAGCAACTTTTGCACACCAGAGTATCTTGATCTAGCCCCCTGGAGAAGGGAACTTACAAAATACACTGGGCGCTGCACCATCTTCTTCCGCACGTCATCCTGTTCCTGCGCAGAGTTGTCCTTGTCGGGGCCAGAGCTTGTCGGAGCAGCCCCCTGCTTGTTGCTGGACTCGCTTGCCGGTGGCGTAGCCTCCTCGTCGGACTCCCTCTCCGCTACTAACGCAGCACTAACCACCTGGTTGGTTGCCGCTAGGTACAGCAGCAACTTCTCCTGTGGTCTAGGTGCGACAAGTATTGGAGTGGAGGATAGGTACCGTTTCAAATCCTGCAGCGCTGCCTCCGCTTCCGGAGTCCATTTCATGGGACCTGCCTTCTTCAAGATTTTGAAGAAAGGTAGGGCGCGTTCTGCAGACTTTGAAATGAACCTACTGAGGGCAGCCACACAACCTGCAAGCCTTCTGACATCCTTGACTCGCTTCGGGGCTTCGATTTGCTCAATGGCTTTAATCTTGTCGGGGTTGGCTTCAATCCCCCTCTGTGACACAAAGAACCCGAGAAGCTTGCCGGAGGGAACTCCAAAGACGCACTTCTCGGGGTTCAACTTAAGCTGTATCTTGCGCAGGTTCTGAAATGTCTCTTCCAACTCTTGAATCAGCGTATCCTTGCTCTTGCTCTTCACCACGATGTCATCCATGTAAGCCTCTACATTTCTGTGGATCTGTGGCTCAAAAGCAGTATACACCACCCTTGCAAATGTTGATCCTGCATTCTTCAGTCCAAATGGCATGCGTATGAAGCAATAAGTGCCACATGGAGTGATAAATGCAGTCTTCTCTTCATCCTCTTTGGCCATAAAGATCTGGTGATAGCCTGAGTATGCATCAAGAAAGCAGAGTAGCTCACATCCGGCAGTGGAGTCAACAATCTGGTCAATGCGCGGCAAGGGGAATGGATCCTTGGGACATGCTTTATTTACATCGGTGAAGTCTATACACAGCCTCCATTTCCCATTGGCCTTGCGCACGACGACTGGGTTTGCTAACCACGTCGGATGGATCACACCTCTAACTAGGCCTGCCGCCTCTAGCTTCTTGATTTCTTCGCAGATGAATTCTTGGCGCTCCACGGCTTGCTTCCTCACTTTTTGCTTGATGGGCCGCGCATGAGGGCAAACAGCAAGCTTGTGCTCAATTACCTTCCTGGGAACACCGGGGATGTCAGATGGTTGCCATGCAAACACATCGACATTCGCCCGCAGAAAAGCGAGCGCCTTTCCTATTTGTCGTCAGCGTGGCAATCGATGGTGAAGGTACCACCAGTGCCGTCCTCCTTGGCGGGCACCTTCTTGGTTGCCGGTGGAGCGGCCATTCCCTTTTTACTCTTGCCGGTGGAGCTCGACGGGGCGTCCTCGTCGGCAGCGCAGCACTCCGAAGAGGTGCTGTTGCCGGAGTGGGCCCCAGAGCACTTGCCGGACTTGGTCTTCGTCTTCTTCCCCCCGGGAGCTTCAGCGGCAAGTGTATTCTTGTCGGCCGCGGCTGCCGCATCCCGGTAAATCTTGTCGGCGCAGATAAGCGCATCCTTCTTGTCGCCGTGGACAGTGATGACGCTTATCGGCCCCGGCATCTTGAGTACGTTGTAAGCATAATGGGAAGCTGCCATGAACTTGGCGAGGGCAGGACGGCCGAGTATTCCATTGTATGGCAACGGAATATCGGCGACGTCGAAAGTGATGCGCTCAGTCCTGAAATTGAGCTCCCCGCCAAAGGTCACCGGCAGAGTGATCTTTCCCTTGGGCTTGCTCCGTCCCGGGTTGACTCCTTGGAAAGAACCGGTCTCTTCGAGCTCGCCATCTGAAATTTGGAGTTTCTTGATCACAGCAGAGGACATCAAGTTCACCCCGGCCCCGCCGTCAACCAACATTTTGGTGACCTTGAGGTTGCGGATGGTGGGTGAGACCAGCATCGGCAGGCACCCGACCGCGGTGGTGCGGTCAGGGTGATCCTCAAGATCAAAAATGATGGGCGTGCCGGACCATTTGAGGAGCCTCCGCGACTCCACGGGCGGCTCCGCTGCATTCACCTCACGCACCCACTGCTTTAGCTGGCGGTGGGAGGTGTGCAGAGAGGCACCACCGTCAACGCACAGGACCTCCGTGGCCTTCTGGAACTCCTGCTCGCTGTCATCCTCATCCTCCATATCTTCGTCGTCGTCTTCTTCATCCTTGTCGCGGCCCCGGGGAGGTCGATCACCTTGCCGCTGCTTGGCCTTGCCGCGGCGTCCTCCCCGGCCATTGAACGGCCGCTTCTTGCTCGGCTCTCCTCCGCCACCTTGGGCCTTCTCCTTGTCGCGCCTCTCGTACTCAGCTTTTTGCTGCTCGACGAGATACTCAACGCGCTTGCAGTTGGAAAGATCGTGGCCCTTGGTGCGGTGGATTTTGCAGTATTGCTTGTCGGAGCCGTCCTGCTTGTCGGCTGCCGCTACAGGGGCAGGCTCCTTGCCGGAGAAGCAAGCCTGTGTTTGCTTGGCGGGAGCCTCCTTGCCGGACTTCTCGACGGCAAGCACCTCTTTCTTGTTCTTGTTTCGGTTGCTCCGCCGCCGGTTCCTCTTTGCCGGGGCGGTGTCATCGCTGTCGCTTCCTCCTGCGCCAGCATCCTCCCCGGGGAGTCTCCTCCCCTCCTCCGCGCGTGCGCACTTATCAGCCAGAGCATAGAGCTCGCTGACATCCCAAATCTTGGTCATCGCCATCTCTTCACGCATGCGGCGATTACGCGACTTCTGGTGGAACGCTACTGATAACCGCGGCGGGGGTGGACATCGGGGATGTTGTCTTTGCACGGGTGAAGCGTTGGATATACTTGCGCAGGGATTCTCCTTCCTTCGGGCCAAAATGTGGAGATCGCTCTCTGGCCGTGGGGTTTGTGGCCGCCCGGTGAAGGCGCCAACAAACCGATGGCAAAGGTCGGCCCAAGAAGAAATGGAGCCTTCCGGCAAGTGCATAAGCCAAGAACGAGCGTTCGCTTAAGCACGAGCGGAAGTAGTTCGCCGAAATCTTCTCGTCGCGCCCCGCAGCTCGCACCGCGATGGTGTAGACACCGAGGAATTCGAGGGTGCGTCTTTGCCGTCGTACTTCTCCGGTACATCAGGCTTGAAATTCTTCATCTTTGGGCCTTTGGGCCGCGCCGCGCTTCGCGGGTGAACGCAGGGCAGCACTCGCCAGACGACAAGTCGCCTGTTCACCGGGCGTCTGACGTCGATAGCGTTCCCAGCTCTCTGGTCTGATTGTCGCCGAGCTTCTCGGCGGCGCTCGATTGTGGTCCGAGCGTCTTCTTGTCGCCGGTCGTCGAGGACCTGGCGTTGATCCCGACGAGTCCGCGGATCCGACGATGCCGTGGGGCCGTCGTCGGCGTTGTTCCGGCGGGGCGGCGTCTTTTTGCTTCGCGGCGAGGAGTGCACGGTGGTTGCACCCGGCGGCCTTGTCGCCGTCGACCTTCGTCTTCTCGGCTTGCGCGCCGCGCGAGGTCGCCGGCTGCTGTGAAGAGTCGTTGTTGGCGGCGACCAGGCTCGGATGGTAGCCCTCCGATCTTGACCTTGTCCGCGGCTGGAGGAAAATCGAGGAGATTCGCGCCTTTGCGAGCGCTTCGCCGGAGTGGAGAGGAACGGGCGGCGGTGCGAGGAGCGGATATGCTCGGACTCTAACAGCGTTAGAAGGAGCAAGGTCCTGCCCGGCGCCGCCGCTTTGCTTGTGTCCGGACGGTGGTCGAGCATCCCGCGAGCCTCCGGTGTGTCCTTGCCCAAAGAGCGGATACCACCTCCGTGGTGCAACACTCTGGGTTGTCGTGTGCTGAGATGGATGCGACGCGTCCACGGAGACCGAGGCGCGGTCATCCGTCTTGTCCTTGGATCTGGTGGTGCCGCGAGTGTCCTCGCCGGCGACCACCCTTCCGACGGCGTCTCCTCCGCCCACCGTTGGCTCCGGAAGCGGCGGATGAGACGCAGACGGGACTGCAACCTCCGAAGCCTTCTTCTTCGGGGCCATGGCGCGATTGTCGATGAAGTTGCTGATGAAACTGGAGAGGTTGATGAAGAATGCGTCCGCGTGAACGCCGGATCAGACCCGCACAACCTCGACGCCCCCTACCTGGCGCGCCAGAGATGCCGGGGGAGAGCTGCCCGCCGCGGGCACCTATGGGGCCGGAGCCCCTTGTCTGTGCGGTACGAGGGCGGAGGGAGCACAGAGAGCAGATCGAGGCGAGCACGCGGGGGGTTTTTACCCAGCTTCGGAGCTCTCCGGAGAGATAAAACTCCTACTGCTGCTTGCGTTTCTATTCTGTTCCTGCTCTAGAGCGCAGGTGAGTTGTAGTGTCAAATGAGTCGAACCGAACCGAACCCCTCCCACGTTGTGCATGGGCCTCCTTTTATAGCGCAAGGGGTCACCGACAGGTGTCAACGTAGGAGAAAGGGGTAAAAATGTAAAAAAGGTGGTAGTTGGAGCAGTCTTGGGGAACAAAGAAGCTACGGTCGTGAGCAAAGGTCGCTACCTACTTTGACAAGGGGACAAGGGCATTTAATGCCGTCGCCGTCGACCCCAAAAGCTCCTGCCCTTGTGTCTCCGTCGCCACGGCGATGGATCCACCACCGTGAAGTGCCACCGTGTCCCCAAGGCTGCACAGCCATCCGCCACGCGTCCCTGGAAAGGCCCCAGGGCGACGCGTGGGCTGATGAGCTGGAGCGCGGGCACACAGCGCAATCCTCCCGGCAAGCACCTTGCCGGGGTCTTGACCTTGCCGGGCCCGGGAGCTTGCCGGGCTTTGTAACTTGTCGCTCCCCGGGCCCTCGCCGGGACGCATATAGCGCCGAGGTGTGTCTTCTATGATGTAATCTTCTAGTCTTCCCGGCGAGCTCCTCTCGCCGGGGCCTTGCGTGAGTGATGTTACCTTGAGCCTGGAACGGCCTTCCCGGCAAGCTCCGCTTGCCGGGGTCTCGATCTTCTGTCTTATATACTTCGTCTTTGAATGGTTTGACATGGAGCAGGAAGGTTTTCGGCGAGCACGTGGTAAAACCCTGCCGCGGGAAGCTGCAACCGCCCGTGCACAAGTTGGGGTACTAAGGTACCCCTACCTTAGTACACCGACATCCACTCCCACCATATGAAGCTTGATCTCTAGCCTTCCCAAGTTGCTGTCCACTCAATCCTTTCTTCCACCACAGTCAAATCAGTGAGGAGAGTTGACTGTTGGGGAGATTATCATTTGAAGCACAAGAGCAAGGAGTTCATCATCATCAACACCATCTATTACCTTTTGGAGGGTGGTGCCTCCTAGATTGGTTAGGTGTCGCTTGGGAGCCTCCGTCGAGATGTGGAGTTGAACCAAGAAGTTTGTAAGGGCAAGGAGATCGCCTACTTGTGAAGATCTACCCCGAGTAAGGCTAGCCCTCCGTGGGCGTAGGCCATGATGGCATAGACAAGGTTGCTTCTTCGTGGACCCTTCGTGGGTGGAGCCCTCCGTGGACTCTCGCAGCCGTTACCCTCCGTGGGTTGAAGTATCCATCAACGTGGAAGTACGATAGCACCACCTATCGGAACCACGAGAAAAATCACCGCGTCTCCAAAATTGCGTTTGATCTTCTCCACATCTCTTTACTACTTGTGCAATTTACTTTCCGCTGCCCATACTCTAGAATTGCATGTGTAGTATGCTACTTGACTTGTGTATGTTATGCAAAATCTGCCAAAATCTTGTCTTTGTCAAAAGGCATAATTTTTATCTTGTCGAGTAGTCTAATCACCCCCCCCCCTCTAGACACTCTCACCTTCTTCGATCCTACAATTGGTATCAGAGCTTTGGTCTCCATTGCTTTGGTTTACACACCATTGGAGGAAGATGGACGTGTCTACGTTTGGGAGTGTTAGCCATAGAGTGCCTATTCTCAATGGAGTGTCCTATAACTCGTGGAGGATTGAAATGCTTATTATCTTTAAGACGTATAACTTGCGCAAATATGTTGAGACCCCCTATGTGCCTCCATTTGACCCCTTGCACCCTACCATGGATGAAGAGCTTGATTTGCTTCGTAACCTTAGGACTGTAAATCTTATCATTAGAGGGTTACCCGATAACTTGCTTAAGCTAGTTACAAACTTTGAGTGCGCTTATGCTATGTGGAAGTTCTTGGAAGAACTTTATCCGGACTGCTCTTTGAGAGGTCTTGATGAAATTCTATACAAGACTATTGAATTTGATATGATGCGCCCCAATGATCCCAACTTTGATAAATGCTTCTTTGAGCTTCGTGATCTTATGAAAAAGAAGGGTGATCCTTGTCTTATCAATGCTCTAATTAGAAATGCTCTTGTATTGCATTCCGATGATTATTGTCACATTGACAAAACTAATGCAAGTTGTTGTCAAATGGACCTAGGAGTTGATGATGAACAATCTATGGGTCAATATGATGATGAGCATGAGCATGATGATGATTACTCCGATTCGGACACCGAGCTAGACAAGATCATGAAGAGTCTCAATCTTATGGCAAATCTGAGAGACTACATATCCGGCGGAAAAGAGTGGATTCTTGATAGTGGATGCACCGATCACATGACCGGAGACGAAGACATGTTTCGAGAGCTTGCAAAGAACGATGGTCCACGCAAGTATGTGACTTTTGGAGACAACTCCAAGGGTAAGGTACTTGGCCTTGGTAAAGTGGCCATATCTCATGATAGCTCTATTCAAAATGTCATGCTTGTTGAATCACTTGGATACAATTTACTTTCCGTGTCTAGATTAGCTGACTTTGGATTCAATGTGCTATTCACCGAAGTAGATTGCCAAGTCTTTCGTCGTGACAATCATAACATGGCATTTACCGGTATCCGTAGAGGTGATCTATATATTGTTGATTTCACTAAGAAAGCTCAACCTAGAACTTGCTTCATTGCTAGATCCGCTAAAGGTTGGTTATGGCATAGAAGGCTTGGACATGTTGGTATGCGTAATCTAGACAAGCTAATCAAAGGTGATCATATTCTTGGCGTTAAAGATGTTCTCTTTGACAAAGATAGACTTTGTAGTGCTTGTCAGGCAGGAAAACAAGTAGGTGGAAGTCATCCCGTGAAGAACATCATGACCACAAGGAGACCGCTTGAGCTTCTTCATATGGATCTCTTGGTCCCAATGCTTACAAAAGCCTTGGTGGTAACTCCTTTGGTCTAGTTATAGTTGATGATTATTCCAGATTTACGTGGGTATTTTTCCTTGATGACAAATCACAGGTTCAGAGAATCTTCAAAACCTTTGCCAGAAAGGCCCAAAATCAATTCGAGGTGAAGATCAAGAAAGTTCGGAGTGACAATGGAACGGAGTTCAAGAACGCCAATGTAGACTCTTTTCTCGATGAGGAAGGGATTCTACATGAGTTCTTGGCTACGTACACTCCTCAACAAAATGGAGTTGTTGAGAGGAAGAACCGAACGCTCATTGAGATGGCGAGAACGATGCTTGATGAATACAAGACACCGAAGCACTTTTGGGGGGAAGCCGTCGAGACAGCTTGTCATGCTATCAACAGGCTTTATCTTCATAAGCTTCTCGGCAAGACATCATACGAGCTCCTCACCGGTAACAAACCCCAAGTGGGATACTTTCGTGTCTTTGGTTCGAAATGCTATATCCTTGATAAGCATCGTCGGTCTAAATTTGCTCCTAAAACTCATGAAGGTTTTTTTCTTGGTTATGGATCAAACTCCCACACCTACCGTGTCTACAACAATTTCACCCGAAAGGTTGAAGAGACGGTAGATGTGAAGTTTGATGAATCTAATGGCTCGCAAGTAGAGCAAATGCCTATTGATGTAGGAGACAAGGACCCATCGGAAGCCATTCAAGATTTATCTATTGGAAAGATCCGTCCCATGGAAGTGAAGGAGAGTACCTCATCTACATATGTGGAGCCCCCTACCTCACGGCAAGATGAACCTCAAGGCAACATGGAGGCCTCCACAAGTGGAACTCACCAAGATGAGGATGTGCAACAAGAAGATCCACCACAACCTCCTTCTCCACCGCCTCAAGACAACACCAACAATGAAGAAGAAGAAGAGGAAGATGAAGATGATGAGGAAGCTCAGCCACAACCTCAACAAAAGCTATCTCGAGTTCGAGCAAGAGTCAAGAAAAATCATCCCGTGGAACAAATGATCAATGACATCAACTCCGGGAGAATTACTCGCTCTAAAACTCGCTTAGCTAACTTTTGTGAGCATTACTCATTTATCTCTAGTATTGAACCTATGAAGGTAGAAGAAGCACTTGAAGACCCGGATTGGGTGAATGCTATGCACGAAGAGCTACACAACTTTGAGAGGAACAATGTATGGACTTTGGTAGAGAATCCCAAGGATGATCAAAACGTCATTGGAACCAAATGGGTGTTTCGGAACAAGCAAGATGAAGATGGACAAGTCATCCGCAACAAGGCTCGTCTCGTAGCTCAAGGTTACACACAAGTCGAAGGTATGGACTATGGTGAGACCTATGCCCCCGTTGCTAGACTTGAGTCCATTCGCATTCTTCTTGCTTATGCCAATCACCATGATATTACTCTCTATCAAATGGATATTAAAAGTGCTTTCCTAAATGGTGAAATAGAGGAGGAAGTATTCATGAAACAACCTCCCGGATTTGTGAATCCCAAAAAGCCTAATCATGTTTACAAGTTGCACAAAGCTCTTTATGGTCTTAAACAAGCTCCTAGAGCTTGGTACAAATGCTTGACTAGCTTTCTTCTTGAAAAAGGCTTTGAGATTGGAAAAATAGACTCAACATTGTTCACAAAAAGGGTTGATGGTGAACTATTTGTGTGCCAAATATATGTTGATGATATTATCTTTGGTTCAAGTAACCCTCATTTTAGCGAGAAGTTTGGAAAGCTCATGTCGGAGAAGTATGAGATGTCCATGATGAGTGAACTCAAATTCTTTCTTGGGTTGCAAATCAAGCAATCTAAGGAGGATACCTTTGTCTCACAAACAAAGTACACCAAGGATCTCTTCAAGAAGTTCAACATGCAAGAAAGCAAAGGTATGAGAACCCCCATGCCTACAAGTGGACATAATGACTTGACAAAAGATGGAGAACCTGTTGATCAAAAGGTTTACCGATCTATGATTGGTTCTCTACTATATCTTTGTGCTTCTCGTCCTGACATAATGTTGAGTGTATGCATGTGTGCTCGTTATCAAGCAGCCCCTAAAGAATGTCATCTTAAAGCTGTTAAAAGGATTGTGAGATATTTGATACACACACCAAACTTTGGCATTTGGTATCCTAAGAGGGCCTCTTTCGACCTTGTTGGCTATTCCGACTCGGACTATGCCGGTGACAGGGTTGATAGAAAGTCAACTTCAGTGCGTGTCAATTTCTTGGTCGATCCCTTGTATCTTGGTCCTCCAAGAAACAAAATTGATATCATTATCCACCGCCAAGCGAGTATATTGCTGCTGGTTCATGTTGTGCTCAGTTGCTATGGATGACTCAAACGCTTAAGGATTATGGGATACATGTGAGACATGTTCCTTTGCTTTGTGACAATGAGAGTGCGATTAAGATTGGACACAATCCTGTGCAACATTCTCGAACGAAACATATTGAAGTTCGTCACCATTTTATTCGTGATCACATTGCCAAGGGTGACATCAATCTTAAGCATGTTCGTACTGACAAACAACTCGCAGATATCTTTACAAAACCTCTTGATGAGAAGGTGTTTTGTCGCTTAAGGAGTGAGTTGAACATCATTGATGCTTCAAACTTGGAGTGAAAACTCCATTGATGCATGCAAGGCATGAGCCTACTTGACTAATCCTTGATATTTCTCTTATGATGATGATCATATGTCTTGGACACATTTGCCCCCTTGTATTGCATCTAACTCCTTGCAGGTACTTGGATGATCTCCATTCCACAAGATTACCACACACTCAAATCATGAGTAATCTTGTCATTGACCAAGTATCTAGCCCTTTGGGATGTTGAGTTCAAGGAACAAAATTTCACATATCCTTTTTGACAACTTATACATCTAGTATTTCACTCTTGTCATCTTGGATACCCTTGAGTGTTTCCTTGTTTGCCTAACCCATGTAGGAAGATGAACTACACAAGTGGAAATGGCGCTCTAACTTCACATTCAATGAGCACCTACATCAAGTTCACCTACATGAACAAAGCAACAACAAGCCCAAGGTATGTTCTTCACATCTTTAAGGAGCTTTGCTCAAAGTCATGAGTACAAGCAGCTTCATAAGATGTGATCACATCGAATGCTTAATCGAAAAATGGCAACCCCATTTTGTGCTTAAATGATGAGTATGACCTATGATCAAATGTCCTCATTTGACTCCTAAGTCAATATACTCAAACATAGGTGACTTTGTCGCCGACCCTTATCTAGATGAAGTACATATGTTTTGGAGTCTTTCTATTTTCTCTTATGTTCTCTCATTGAGTTTTCTTTAAAAAAAACTTCATCTAGGAATATTTTTCATTTCTATTCTTCTGACTTTGTGAATATCCTTTTGGCTCTGATCAATTCCTTGAAAATCATTCACAAATTCATTGCAAATCCTTTGAGACATTCCTTGCAAAGTGAGCTGAATTATTTCTGTATTTCCTTGAAAATAAAATCGGCGTCACCGATTTAATTATTTCGGTCTAACCGAAAAGGATCTGCCCTAAGTCCCTGACTTTCGGACTCACCGATCCATATCAATTCGGTGTCACCGATTTATTTCCTCCAGGATATCATCTTCTGCAGCTCCACTCAATGATTCTCTATGCATGTTTTCTTATTACCCTGTTGTGATTCTTAAGGGTCCCACTTCTTTCCTTTCATCTTTCCTGACCTTCCTAGTTTGCTGTCCTTTTCGACACTTGATGTCAAAGGGGGAGAAGACTTAGGGGGAGAAGAGAAGATTTAGGGGGAGAAGAAGAGCAATCTTACCTTAAGGGGGAGAGAATCACATCAAAGCTTTGCCGTATTTCACATTGGATATTACATTTGGCATCATTCTTTTGATTTTGCTTTTTCCTCAAAGGGAGAGGAATCTTCACAATTGATATCTTATGAAAAGAAAAATCTCTCAGAGTTCATTGAAAATCTTTTAGTTTCAGGAGACATGTTTGCTGATTCAAGCTTGTGCTCAATATGAGACACTCTTTATACATGTCATCCCTGGCTTGGTACTCTTGATGTTCTTGCAGTTGGTTGAAGAAATACTCTTGTGTTATCTAACTTTGTTTTCCCAAGTTTATCTCTTCAGGTACAATGCCAAGGAATCTCAAGGTAAGTATATGCACTTTGTAGAATGTGCATGATGGTGACTTGCTTGTGAATACTTGTTTGCAAGAAATCACCATGCACATATGCATTATCACTCACTTCTTTTCATCTGCTCTGATGCATATAGCCAAGCTGCATGTAGCACATCTTGCTTTTCTCTCTTGTGTGCTTGTGGTAGTCCAAAACCATAATTTATGAAAATCTTGCACACTTGTAGGGGAGCCTGTACTACATGTTTGTCAAAGCTTTATTGATAATTTTGTCTTTCTTTAAGTAAGCTTTGATGTCTTGTTTTGTGTGTTGCCATCAATTACCAAAAAGGGGGAGATTGAAAGCACATTTGCTCCCTGGGTGGTTTTGGTAATTAATGACAACATACTTTGTGGTTGGACTAATGCTTTTATCAAGTATGTTTCAGAAATTCAATCACATTGGCATGGCAAAAGGACTGAAGAGGTGGACCCCTCAAAATGCTAAGGCAAGCATTGGCAAAAGCTCAAGACTCCATTTTTGGTTTAGTGATCCAAGATCACATTGAGTCCATAGGAAAGCCAATACTATTAAAAGGGATGAGGTTATGATGATGATCTGGTTGCTCAAAGTGCTTAGTGATACATCTCCTAAACTATCAAGAACTTTCACCGCCATATACACTCATAAGTAATCTCGGTCCCACCGATATTCCAAACTCAGTCACACCGAGATGAACCACCTCAGCCACAAAGCCAAACCCTAGAAATCTCGGATTTTCCGATTCGAACTCGGTCTCACGAAACTTGAGTTGCCAAGCTTCAGAAACCTTCATCATCAAATCGGTGTCACCGAGATGATGAAGTCGGTCCCACCGAGATTGGCAAGCTCTGTCTTTACGAATCGGACTAACCGAGTTTGTATTTTTGGTCCCACGAAAATCCCAACGTTCACATGATTTGAACTTTCGGTCTCACCGAGTTGTCAACTTCGGTCCCACCGAGATTGGTCAAATGTGTGTAACGGTTGGATTTTGTGTGGAGGCTATAAATACCCTCCACCCCCTCTTCATTCGTGGAGAGAGCCATCGAAAGAACTACCACTCCTACCTTATATTTACGAAGAGAACTACCTACCCTTGTGTTGAGATCAAGTTGCTCCACTCCCACCATATGAAGCTTGATCTCTAGCCTTCCCAAGTTGCTTTCCACTCAATCCTTTCTTCCACCACAGCCAAATCGGTGAGGAGAGTTGAGTGTTGGGGAGATTATCATTTGAAGCACAAGAGCAAGGAGTTCATCATCATCAACACCATCTATTACCTTTTGGAGGTGGTGCCTCCTAGATTGGTTAGGTGTCGCTTGGGAGCCTCCACGAGATGTGGAGTTGAACCAAGAAGTTTGTAAGGGCAAGGAGATCGCCTACTTCGTGAAGATCTACCCCGAGTAAGGCTAGCCCTCCGTGGGCGTAGGCCATGATGGCATAGACAAGGTTGCTTCTTCGTGGACCCTTCGTGGGTGGAGCCCTCCGTGGACTCTCGCAGCCGTTACCCTCCGTGGGTTGAAGTCTCCATCAACGTGGAAGTACGATAGCACCACCTATCGGAACCACGCGAAAAATCACCGCGTCTCCAAAATTGTGTTTGATCTTCTCCACTTCTCTTTACTACTTGTGCAATTTACTTTCCGCTGCCCATACTCTAGAATTGCATGTGTAGTATGCTACTTGACTTGTGTATGTTATGCAAAATCTGCCAAAATCTTGTCTTTGTCAAAAGGCATAATTTTTATCTTGTCGAGTAGTCTAATCACCCCCCCCCCTCTAGACACTCTCACCTTCTTCGATCCTACAATACGTCTCCAACATATCTACTTTTCCTAACGGTTTTCCTCTAGTTTTGGACTCTAATTTGCATGATTTGAATGAAACTAACCCTGGACTGACGCTGTTTTCAGCAGAACTACCATGGTGTTGTTTTTGCATAGAAATAAAAGTTCTCGGAATGGAACAAAACTTTGCGAGGATTTTTTATACAATAAATAAGAATTACTGGAGCCAAGATCCACCGGAGAGGGGCACCTGGGGTGGGCACAACCCACCAGGGTGCACTCCCCTCTCCTGGCGCGCCCATGTGGGTTGTCCCCACCTGTTGACCCTGGAGACCCTGAAACTGACGCTATAAAATCCTATTTTTCCAAAAAAATCAGGGAGAAAGAATTATCATAATCCACGAGACGGAGCCACCGTCACCTCCTGTTCTTCATCGGGAGGCCAGATCTTGAGTCCGTTTGGGGCTCCAGAGAGGGGGATCTTCGTTGTTCGTCATCACCAACCCTTCTCCATCACCAATTCCATGATGCTCCCCATCGGGAGTGAGTAATTCCTTCGTAGGCTCGCTGGTCGGTGAGGAGTTGGATGAGATGCATCATGTAATCGAGTTAGTTTTGTTAGGGCTTGATCCCTAGTATCCACTATGTTTTGAGATTGATGTTGCTATGACTTTGTCATGCTTAATGCTTGTCACTTTGGGCCTGGGTGCCATGAACTCAGATCTGAACCATTTATGTTATCATCATAATATCCATGTTCTAGATCCGATCTTGCAAGTTATAGTCACATACTACGTGTTATGATCCGGCAACCCCGGAGTGACAATAGTCGGGACCACTCCCGATGATGATTGTAGTTTGAGGAGTTCGTGTATTCACTATGTATTAATGCTCTGTTATGGTTCTCTATTAAAAGAAGGACTTAATATCTCTTAGTTTCTAATAGGACCCCGCTGCCATGGGAGGGTAGGACAAAATTGTCATGCAACACTACTGCAGGATACTGCTAACATGACACTACGATCAGAGACCCTTTGCCGAAACTGTGTGCGATGCAATAATCGCAAACGGTGGTGTAAAAAACCGTCAAAAAGGTGCAAAACGTTTGCGATGATGGATGCATCAAACACGGTTAAGATTTAGTTGCGTGTGTGATGCAGGGCATATGGTTAATCCATTCAAACTGTCTGCGATGAGGCAGAACAACAGAAACGGGCAGCCATAACAATGTGTGTGCGATGCAGGACACACGGTTAACCCATTCGAACTGTTTGCGATGAGGCAGAATAACCAAAATGGGCAACTATATCAATGTGTGTGTGATATACGGCATACGGTTAACTCGGGCGAACTGTTTTCGATTAGGGAACACAACAGAAACGGTTCAACTTAACTAGATGTGGGTGATATGCAGCATATAGTTCACATGGATGATCTGTTTGTGATGAGCCAAAAGAACACAAACGAGTCATGTAAACAAGATGTGTGTGATACGTGGCAAACAGCCGACTCGGATGAACTGTTTGCGATGAGAAATTACAACACAGACGGTCAATACAGTTACTTCATGTGTGATTCTGCGTGTACAAAAAACTTTGAAAAATGCAAACTAGTTGCTTGCGGTGGCTAGGAATATCGCACACGATGCGTCTGCGAGTACTCGTGTGAGATGATTAGTATGTTACACATATGTTTCCTTATGTGAACATGTGTGTGAATTTGCAATATGGACAGTTAATATGCAAATGCCTTCTGGACATCGGGCACATGCTTAAACTCAATGAACTGTTTACGATACTAATACTTTCCATGAAAATTTATGAACTTGGGTAACAGCATTTGAGTAACATATATATAGTGGTTACACTATTTGACAAAAGGAGGATCTTTGTAACACGGTTTTGACAACCATATGGTCCATATCTACATACTTAACATAGTAACAACTATCACATTTTAAGAGGCTAAGGGCCAACAACTATCTGGTCCATATCTACATGCTTAACATATATAGTAATAGCTAGCACATTTTAAGAGGCTGAGGGACAACAACCACAACTATCCACTGGAAGCAGCTTGATCACGGCGACTCGGCATCTCGTCAGTGAAACGGAAGAGCCCTCCTGTGCCTTGGTAGAGCAGGAGTAGAATAGTGTCTCCAATTTTCCAATATGGATGCATTGCCACGAGAAGTGAGAACTTGTTAATTTGAATGGTTCCATTTTTGCAGGAAATGCAGTACCTTGAAATCACTTTGGCCTTATTAGCAGGCACAAGTGTAATTTGACCACGCCGGGAAATCGATCCAGGAACTGCTGCAGGGGGCAATTTCTGTTGACATGTAGAATGAAAAACAATTGTAACATATCGTTGAAGTTATATATATATATAGTTTATGAGCATCAACATTAAAATAAGACTTTCTATCAGTGCTTTGTGCACACAATTGGTCTTGTTCAGTGTGTGCACCATAGGTCTAATTAATCCCATCCAAAATCCAGCGTTCATACGTTGTGCTATCTCTGTCAGATTATCAACAAAGTTTATGACATGCTTGAAGTCCTTCCAGTGAAATTTGGTACGCTTAGTAACATACAGATCGTTCACTATGCATCCAACATATCCTGCTTAAAAGGTGGAAAGGTATTATTTATTCAGAACATGGCAGAAGAATACATGGTGAGCATAAATTGGTAAACAGAATTTGTTACTACCTAGGAACGGAGTCAGAATATGATATCACAATTGGTTGCTTAAATAGTTATCAATTGGTTGCTTAAATAGTAATATGACAGCATGGATAAAGTTGAAAGGACACTAACCTTGATCAGACTTTGATCGGCTGATGACGTTGGGGAAGTAAACATCCATGTTAATTAGACCAGGCTGTGGTGCACGCACTAGAATTTATCGCCAACTTTCAGTTCATAACACTCAGACATTTTTCTCCAAAGGTCCGCATTAAAATAGGAGTGACCATCTTTATCAAGTTTTACGCTAACCGTCATTGTAAATCCATGTTGTGTTGTCAATATGACATCCTGGGAGTCATCAGCAAAGTGAAGCCCAAGATTTCCTTCTACTCCTGTTCTTGCAAAGCAAGGGATGTACTGCTTGAAATGAAAATTAAGACCGTAAATTAGATATATTGAAATAACCGAGCAAAATGCAAATATGGGTGTAACTGATAGAACATATCCATATATAGATGCAAGCAAAGTACAAAAATATAGAATTAAAAAATAGATAATGTAACAAAGATTTGATGCAAATATATAGATAATGTAGCAATAGACGGTATATGTTCACAAATTTAGGCCATGCCGACCGTGGTAGGTTGAGATTGAACATACCGAGTGTTCCCTGAAGTCATCTGGAATGGTGATATAGAACTTCGTTTCCGACTGGCCACGACCACAGTTGCCCGATTTGTGCTCGCACTATGCACACATGAATGAACACCCACGAATCAGCTAGAACAAAAATGATTCCACGACGATTTTCGCCGGTTGATTAACAGCGACGGACAGACTGCGATAACAGATGAGTGAATATTTTGCTAATTAAGTTGATTACCTACTCCATGAGAAAAATCCCCAGCCCAATCCCGCAGAAAACCCCAATCGACCAGAGTCTAGAATGTTGGTGCAGATAGGCGGCGGAAAGCGGTGGAAGCAAAATCTGGTGCCGTTTGGAGCGCGACCTACGCCCGCCGCCAACAACCGTTGAGCTTAGGGTGCAGAGTTGCGGAGGAGTCCACGGCGAGTGAGTGGGGACGAAGTGGGCGAGAGTTTTTTTTCCTTTTCCATGTGCGAGTGAACACACATGGTTCGTAGAGGCGACGGAGATGAATCGTGTGCGATAGTAAATCACCGAGATTGAATGGGAATCCAAATTTCGTTTGTCCTTCATCCATGAGTTGATGAACATAAACCCTGCTAATCACCATGTTCAAATTTGACACTTTCCCGGGTTCATTTACAATATTTAGGGGATTATGTGCATTTTGTAGGCATTAATGCACGTAATTTAAATTCAAACAATTGGTGCATGAAAGGGTGCACAAGAACGGTCTGGAAAAAACATACTCGTGGTATTTAGTAATTTCTCAAGCCTTTTACGAGGAATGGGCAGAGATTTCAATGGAATGCATGGCAATAGTCAACCACAAACGCGTCATTTACTAGGTTATCAACTATAGATGAAATATGTGCTTGAAAAACATGACGTCTGGCATGGTGCCATGGTATGGCCTCACCGTGCCCTGGTTGAAAGTTGAGATGGTTTGATTTATGTCATCATGCAAGCCCTTCTGTGGCACCCCAGCTCAGAGAAACCAAAACGACTGTATTGCAGCAACCAAATGCAATCATCAAGCCAGACTCTATACTACCGATTTCTACCAGTTTTGACCGCTCGCCCTGACTAGGGCGTCCTACAGCCAGACCCGCTCTGATACCAAGCCTGTGGCACCCCGGCTCAGAGAAACTGGAACGCCCCATATTCCAGCCCAGAGATCGAGGAGAAGTCTTTGGAATACAACACTGCTTGACATAGAATAAATCAGCTCTTATTACAAGAATAATAATACACTGGTCTGATGTTACAAAGAATCACATCAGCACGGCGACACTATGCCTGAGATACTACACTTGCTCTATGCTAGCAGCGGAACAACTCAAAGCAGCAGAAATCTTCTAGCAATGAACAACAACGGCGAGGTGGTGAACTCCACTCCGCAGGACTCGGCTGGACACGATCTAGCTTCGCATTTAACGGAAACCACGAAAAGCAATCAAGTAATCACGACATCACCTGCAATCTGGCATGACACGCCAGGTCAGTACATTAAATGTACTTGCAAGCTCACAACAACCAAAAACATCAAGGCAAGACAACAACATAGCATTAAGCAGGTTAATTAAATTAACAGCTACCATGATACAACAGCAACTACTAAGCATGATATGGAACTACTACAATACTGATAAATCACCATCTCAGATCTCCATAACCATATCTCTCTTGGCTAACCGGCCAAGCAATATAGCATCTCGATCACCTTGTGATCAAAACCAATCGGTGATCATTCACGGATCACAACCATGACCAACACTTGGTCTCAAACGGTGATCTTTCCGGCGATCACTACCATGACCAACACTTGTTCTCAAACAGTGATCTTTCCGGCGATCACTACCATGACCAACACTTGGTCCCCAACATCATCATCAACATCCTGCCAATCTGTACTGCTCAAAATATCAACATATAAATCACCTATAAGTCATTCCATCATGTGAGTATTGATCGAATAGTGTGACCTAGTATGAACCCATACCCATGGCCGAGGACTCGGCTATCGATAGTTTAAACAAACACACTCTACAGAGGTAGCGCACTTTACCCACACCACGGAACCCATGGCCTCGCACTCCCATTCGGGTGGACCAACGATGTTCCAACAAAACTGATCTACTGCCATGACACTCTCCCGGCCACTCTGACTCACTCCCCACTGGGCTAGTCCTGGGTGGCCCTGTGTCTACCAAAGACACCAACGACCACCGTCATGGCCAAAACAATAAACTGTCCCAAACGGGGACATGTGCACATAACAACAATGGGCACACAAGGCTTATGTCCGCCTACCTGATCAGGGTAGCGCACGCCCATAACCTTCCCTCGTTGGAGGCACCAGCGAGAGACATAGTAATAGCATCGCATTAGGGCCTTCCCATAAAGGCAAACATGGTATTTATCCCCAAAAATAGAATTGCGATAACTGATACTCCGATACCAACTATCAAACTATAATCCAAGTCATAGCAATATCCAACAAATAATCTGAGAATAATATCATCATATCAAAATACTCCAAAGATAGCATAATATTTCTATCATGATGAATCTGAAAACAATAACTCTACTACTCCAATAACCAGAACAAAGCTATCCAGCTAAGATCCACACATAAACATCATCTCCGAAATTAATACTCCAAGAAATAGTAACAGAACATCGACTAGCATCATGAAAATAATCATACTAACCACTAAAAATCCAAAGGCAGCATGACATCCAAAGTAATTCTCCAAAATATAATAACAGATATCATCATGAAAACAATCATAATATTAACCAATAATACTCCAATGGCAACATGATACTCATCAACTACAAACATAACTCCTCGTAATCCAAACAATAGCATGACATCAACAAGATCAAAACAATACTCCGAGAAAATGCCATGCACAGATCACAAGTAGCTAAACAATATTTCAAACAAGTTCAAATAAGTTAAACCATGTCACTGCATTGCAATCATGCAAATGGAGGGTGTGGCTTGCCTGGGGTGGAAGAAATCATCGGGAGAAAGTGCGAGAAACTCGCGGAATGAATCGCCGAAAATCGTACTCTCTTGGAGGGGGCTGAATAAGGGCAGGGGAAATGGTCATTTTTAGAATGATAAAACATGGTAAATATGGCTCCATCAGAATAGGCTCGATGAAATGAAGAAGCGGGCTTTGGAATCACCTGATTTGGAGCTACGGGTGAAAAGTTATAGCTGTTTTTCTGCCAAGGACCTCTTTGTAATAAAAATCATCACAAACAGGCCCTTAATAGAAAAACAGAACGCGCACTCGGAGAAAACGCTTTTGGTGGATGAAAGCGTACACGGCAAAAGCCTTGTCCACTTATCCATGTCAGCAGGGGGCGGGGCCGGCCTCGGGGTCGCTTACAGGGGGGCCCAGGGGCGGGGGTCGGGGTCGTCTTCATCTTCAAGCGCTCGCCCGTGGTCCAGAGGGAGGGGCACGGCGGCGGCCCGGCCGGCTCCGGCCACCTCTGGCCGAACAGGAGGCACCGATGGACTCGGGGAGGGACGCCGCATCCATTCATAGGGTTGGACAGCGCCGGGAAGGAACTAGGTGGAGGGGAGGGTGGAGCCATGAGGAGGGCAGAGAGCTTCGGGCGGCGGTGGTTCTTCGCGTTGCGGATATCTCCGGTGAAGGGAGAGGGGGTGGGCCGAACTACAGGGAGGAGAGGAGTGCTCTGGTGGTGTTGGAACAGGGAGAGGAGGCGCGACTCGCCGGAATTTAGGCGGAGCACCACGGCAGCCATGGTGGAGATGGTGGACACAGAGAGCTCCTCGAGCTCGAATGAGAGGCTGGGGAGAGGTAGTGGAGTGCGGGGAGGCTGCTGGTGTGCTCGAAAGGCTCGGGGGAGGCCTATATATAGGCGGGCGAGGGGGATGGGCTCGGGTGCTGCCGGGCATGTCCGGCCGAGGCTCTGGCAACGACCAGCGGGCATGAGGGGGGCACGGGGAAGGTGACGAGCGAGAGAGCGGACGAGTCGCAGAGGTCACAGAGTCGAGGGGAGCAGAGGAAGAGGCCGAGGTGAGCTCGAAGCCAAATGAAACACTGTGCCCCCGTGGGTGTTCGGCGGCGAGCGTCGGTGAGCGTCAATGAGGAAACGGACGGAGGGGCAGTGAGGTCAAGGTGATGCGGTAGATCACGGGGAGGTCATTGGACAAGGTTGGGGGTCGAGACAAGGAGAGCATGGACGAGCACAATGTTAAGGTCGCGCCAGAGCGCGTTTAATGCTCACCAGGGCCATGGTAACTGCGTGAGCTGGCGAGGAGAAGACGCCAAGCGTTGGCAAATGTTGTCTAGTGGTAAGTCCTCCCTGGGTAGGTTGTAACTGCGGTGGTAGATCGATGAAAACTGCTCTGGTTAAACGGTAAGCCACCTCTGAAGTTTACTGCAGTAAACTTCGGTGAGCACTGGTGCTCAACATGAAGGATTTTGGGAGCAATGGAGTTGTCTGCGAGGTTGAGGTAAGGAAGGACTTTCATCCTGGTGATTTTGAGAAGATTTGGACCAGGCTTTAATATAGTTGCTTTGCTACTGCCAAAATGGTCTAGAAATGAGATTTGGATGATGCACTCACATGGAGAAGCAACTTGGGCTAAGATTGGGCAAAGCTTGATTATTTGGATATATGAAGATGCTGTAAAAAGCTCATGCCAAATGGACAAGCTAAAATGGCACTTGCTTCACAAACATCATTTCTGTCCAGAAACTTGGAATATTTTTGGTGACCAAATGGCTCACAGAAATGATGCCAAATTGGGTGGAGAGATGTTTTGTGGGTGTAAGAATGATCTGCTAATTTATCAGAATTTTTGAAGCAATATAAAATGCACTTGCTTCACAACCTGAAAATATTGCCAGAATCAAAGATTTGCTCCGGTGCTCACATAGATGATTGGATGGGGCTGCAAATGGTGGGAGGGGGTTAATATGAGCACATTAAGGAGTGTGCGAAAGTTCAACTCATTTGGATACTCCTATCTAGTACTTCCTTCACAAAGCCTTTTGTCTGATAGAAACTTTGAAAATTCACTGAGGAAGATTGGTAGGCAAATAAAGTTGAACTTGTGCATGAGGCAATTATTTGGACATATAATCATGCCCAAAAAGGTTGGGAGCCACTAGGAAAAATATAAATGCACTTCCTTCACAAAGTGCCATTTAGGGCAGAAAGGAAGAATAATTATTGGGGAATTATTTTTGAACCGGCCAAGGAAATGTTTGGGCATATTTTAGCTATATATGACCAAAAGGAATTATGAGAATTAATAAGGAATTTTTGGATGGACAGAAATATAGGTTGCTTCACAACCTAGGGCAGATAGGGTTATTCCTTTAATGAAAAAGGAATTTTCCCTAGAAAAAGAGTTTAGGGTTTGGTCAAGAAGTGAAGTGACATGATCTTTGGCAAGGTTTTGAGAATGATGAGCCACTTGGGAGGGGAAATGAGGATGATTTCCCAGGTGGCAAGGCCACAGAACTACTCCAACAAGAAAAATAGAGCAAAAACCAAATAAATCAAAAGAAAAAGAAAAGGGCCAAAAACCAGGCTGTTACAAACCTTCCCCCCTTAAAGAAATGTCGTCCTCGAGATTTGGTTGCTCAGGGAACAAGTATGACTTGAGGACACCGTTTCCAATTCGGGTATCCTTTTTCCTTTATTTACTGTTCCCCCAAGAATTACAGATGGTCAACCTACCTTGCTCTCTGGTGGTTTGCTTCACCTTTCCACAAATTCAGACGGATTTTTGCTCACATACCAAATCTTTTTGTTGACGTGAATTTTCTCATATCTGCGGTGATGTCCAATGGATCAGAGTATCATGAAAACCTTTTTACTTCTGTCATGGGGTTGCTTCAAATAAATGCATGTATTTTGGGTTCCATAAATGCTGAGAATCAGGGCCATCATCTGACGGGAACTGACTGCTCATAGGTGGCACTGATTTACCTTGATTTATTCCTTTGGCTCGAGCACGTGGCATATACTAGAGATTTGACTACCTTCTGGCGTGAGCAATATAATGGTGTATGGAGATATAGTTGTGCCATACTTCAAATATTTACATCTTGAGACTGGCCCGACAGGGGGCTGACGGACAAATGCTTTTCCTGACAGACTGACCGTGTACTTGATTACGTCGGTGAGCATACCGAGTCTGAGCTGATTGTTCGGCTTTTGATTTTTCTCATATGGTCGATATACCCATAGGTGGTAATAGGCTGTGATATGCTTTAACACTGCCACTGAGGTTAGACTGCTGACTTTGCAAATAATTCTTGGACTTGACAGAACAGACTTGGATATTCCACACTAACCATGTCAAGCGGGTCAACGGGATATGAAAAATCCTTGTATATAGAGTAGGCCGCTGAGAGTATGCCTTTGTCGATCCATATGAAATTATGACCTCCAACTAACTTGGGTATCCGGACCTTGATGGTCGTGAAAAAATCATCATACTTTGTTGTCAGTCTCATCCTTTTTATGGTCATGATTTTCTTTGTTAGGATACCTTACTGAAATAACTTGGCCAGACCTGCCCTTGATTCTTCGCATAACCATAGATGCGATTAGTGCGATATTTTTGACATTAGTCCTTATGCTTGTTTTCTGACCTGGATCCGCACACATATGACATATACCCGGGGTTTGTAGCTGTACAGAGCTCATGGCTGAGGCCAATCATACAAGAAGGTGACAAGATTTCATGATATCACCTTGCCAGTTTGCGGGAATAATGCCTTTGGTGAACATTGTCAAGACTGTTGATTCTGTGATGTCATCTCCAAATATTGTCGATCCTTGTATCACATAAGATGTATCTCTGCTTATTTTTCTTTGCCTGACTGGGGAGGTTGTCGAATCCTTACTTTTCTTAGGTATATCTGTTGGATCACTGTCGCATCTCATATGAGTGACTGATATGACTGGGGATGCATGCTCACCATATATAAGAAGGATATGCCACCGATCACTCGATCCTTGCGGTAGGCATATGTTTTGACTGAATGTTACCTCTGACAAAATTATTGCAAGTCTGGTCCTTGAACTGCTCTGTCATATACTGCCAACTCACCACAATATTTCAGAGGATGGTGCAATATTATGGTACTGACGCAGACTGAATGGCTTATGAGAGAAGTCATCCGAGTAGCTTGCTGAGGAAGACTTGTTAACTTTTGCTCAAATCTTTTGTCTGTGTATCGTGCAGAAGAAGGATCTATAGCTTACACACGAAGCTTGTCCTGAGTACTGTGCTAGAGAAGCCTGAGTTCCGTACTTGAGAAGCTTCTCCTCAGGTTTGCTTGTTGAGAAAATTTTATTTCCATCTATCAGAAGCCTTTACCAAGGTATCTTGCTGAGAAAGACTGGGTATCGTGGGCCGGAAATTGTTCACATATCCTGCTGAGGAAAAATGGAGGAGCCTTGCCTCATAAATTTCTTTCGATAGTGTGTGGAAGAATACTGGGTTTCTTATATCCAAAAACTTCATACTGATATGCAAACTGAAATCCATACACACGCCCATAATATTCTGAGGCTGATTATTTGCATGAGAAAAATGGTTCGACTATCTTCCTTGAGCATATCACATTCTGCATTTATTTTGGATAGTAACATATTTCAAGCATCATGCATTGCTGAGCCAAAATTTAGTATATGATCCATACCTCTGTCTGAAAATATACCGTTGATCTTGTACCTGACTTGTCTTGTTGCTGGATGGATCATAACTACTATGAGGATTTTGCACTGATGGGGACTTGATGTTGCTAATCAATCCAATACACCAATGGTATTCTGAGCAAATATTAATGCTATAATGCGGTTGACTAGGTAGACCCAAAATGTTTAGCTGAGCTTCTTCCAAATATTTGAAATCCTCATTGCTTCTTCAAGTCCGGTGTCGGTGGATGAGCAACTCTTTATAGGGGAAATAATAATGTAACACTGGGGCCCAAAAAGAAAGAAGCAACAGAAAACTCAACTAAACAAAAGCACACAACAACAAACAATTCACATACAATCAATGTCACATATTACTGCTAGTCACACAATACGCATGCCTACTTAAGCACACAAATCTCGCGGGATCTCCGGTTCTTCGATCTAGCATGTTGTGACGATGTGCACGAGGACGAATAAATGTGTGGAAGAATTGGTGTAAATATCGCTACACCAAGTGCTAGCTTAGCCAGGTGGCAACCTGAACTAGCTCGGAGGCGAGGAGATACTCGGTAATCATGAAGTGGGACACAAAGGTCGCAACCACATTATTATCAAGCGGACGGAAAAAGATCCGTATTCGTCCAAGAAATAGGATAGCGGGGAAAAGCTGAGGCTGCTGACATTGCCCTTTATTGATAACTAAGATCATTAAGGGTTGCCAACACAACAAAATAAAAGAACGATCCGGGATAGAAGCATGTCCATCACCGAAACGATAGACGGGACTGAAAGAAAGACATCCGCGCGATACCTGAGCACCATTTTTGCAAACAGTGTCGGGATCACTTGGCATCACTCTGCTGGGACAGAAATTACACCAAACAACGAAAGAAAAAGGAACTGGAGAAATGCATAGGCTGAGCTGTAGTGGATCCGAACCGATGCCAGCTACACTCACCAGATAAATCATTAGCAACAAATAATAATTCTATATGCATGCTATGCAACAAACAAATGCAGCAAACAAATGCAATCATCAAGCCAGACTATATACTACCGATTTCAACCGGTTTCTACCGCTCGCCCTGACTAGGGTGTCCTATAGCTAGACCAGCTCTGATACCAAGCCTGTGGCACCCCGGGTCAGAGAAACCGGAATGCCCCGTATTCCAGCCCAGAGATCGAGGAGAAGTCTCTGGAATACGACACTGCTAGACATAAAACAAATTAGCTCTTATTACAAGAATAATAATACACGGGTCTGATGTTACAAAGAATCACATCAGCATGGCGACACTACATCTGAGATACAACACTTGCTCTATGCTAGCAGCAGAACAACTCGAAGCAGCGGAAATCTTCTAGCAGCGGAACAACGACGAAGGTGGTGAACTCTACTCCGCAGGGACTCTGGCTGGGACATGATCTAGCTCGCACGAACGGAAACCACGACAAGCAATCAAGCAATCACGACATCACCTGCAATCTGGCATGACACGCCAGGTCCGTACATTGAATGTACTTGCAAGCTCACAACAACCAAAAACATCAAGGCAAGACAACAACATCGCATTAAGTAGGTTAATTAAATTAACAGCTACCATGATACAACAACAACTACTAAGCATGATATGGAACTACTACAATACTGATAAATCACCATCTCAGATCTCCATAACCATATCTCTCTTGGCTAACCGGCCAAGCAATATACCATCTCGATCACCTCGTGATCAAAACCAATCGGTGATCATTCACGGATCACAACCATGACCAACACTTGGTCTCAAACCGTGATCTTTCCGGCGATCACTACCATGACCAACACTTGGTCTCAAACGGTGATCTTTCCGGTGATCACTACCATGACCAACACTTGGTCCCCAACATCATCATCAACATCCTGTCAATCTGTACTGCTCAAAATATCAACATATAAATCATGTATAAGTCATTCCATCATGTGAGTGTTGATCGAATGGTGTGACCTAGTACGAACCCATGCCCATGACCGAGGACTCGGTTATCGATAGTTTAAACAAACACACTCTGCAGAGGTAGCGCACTGTACCCACACCATGGAACCCATGGCCTCGCACTCCCATTCGGGTGGACCAACAGCGTTCTGACAAAATCGATCTACTGCCATGACACTCTCCCGGCCACTCTGACTCACTCCCCACTGGGCTAGTCCTGGGTGGCCCCGTGTCTACCAAATACACCAATGGACACCGTCGTGGCCAAAACAATAAACCGTCCCAAACAGGGAATGTGCACATAAAAACAACAATGGGCACACATGGCTTATGTTTGCCTACCTGATCAGGGTAGAGTGCTCCCATAACCTTCCCTTGTTGGAGGCACCAGCGAGAGACACGGCAATAGCATTGCATTAGGGTCTTCCCATAAAGGCAAATGTGGTTGCACTGGAGAAAGCCCGATTCGGTGGCACCTGACCAACTTAATGACGGAATTTATCCCCAAAAATAGAATTGCGATAACGGATACTCCGATAGCAACTATCAAACTATAAGCCAAGTCAGAGCAATATCCAACAAATAATCCGAGCATAATATCATCATATCAAAATACTCCAAAGATAGCATAATATTTCTATCATGATGAATCTGAAAACAATAACTCTACTACTCCAATAACCAGAACAAAGCTATCCAGCTAAGATCCACACATAAACATCATCTCTGAAATTAATACTCGAAGCAACAGTAACAGAACATCGACTAGCATCATGAAAATAATCATACTAACCACTAATAATCCAAAGGCAGCATGGCATCCAAAGTAATTCTCCAAAATATAATAACAGATATCATTATAAAAACAATCATAATATCAACAACTAATACTCCAATGGCAACATGATACTCATCAACTACAAACATAACTCCTAGTAATCCAAACAATAGCATGGCATCAACAAGATCAAAATAATACTCCGAGAAAATGCCATGCACAGATCACAAGTAGCTAAAACAATATTTTAAACAAGTTCAAATAAGTTAAACCATGTCACTGCATTGCGATCATGCAAATGGAGGGTGTGGCTTGCCTGGGGTGGAAGAAATCACCGGGAGAAAGTGCGAGAAACTCGCGGAACGAATCGCCTAAAATGGTACTCTCTTGGAGGGGGCTGAATAAGGACAGGGGCAAAATGGTCATTTTCAGAATGTTAAAACATGGTGAAAATGGTTCCATCAGAACGGGCTCGACGAAACGAAGAAGTGGGGTTTGGAATCACCTGATTTGGAGCTACGGGTGAAAAGTTATAGGTGTTTTTCTGCCAGGGACCTCTTTGTAATAAAAATCATCACAAACATGCCCTTAATAGAACAACAGAACGCGCACTCGGAGAAAACGCTTTGGGTGGATGAAAGCGTACACGGCAATAGGCTTGTCCACTTATCCACGTTAGCAGGGGGCGGGGCCAACCTCTGGGTCGCTTACAGGTGGGGCCCAGGGGCAGGGGTCGGGGTCGTCTTCGCCTTCAAGCGCTCGCCCGTGCTCTCCCGTGGTCCAGAGGGAGGGGCGCAGCGATGGCGGCGGCCCGGCCGGCTCCGGCCCCCTCTGGCCGAACGGGAGGCACCGAAGGACTCGGGGAAGGATGCTGCATCCATTCAGAGGGTTGGACAGCGCCGGGAAGGAACAAGGTGGAGGGGAGGGTGGCGCCATGAGGAGGGCAGAGATCTTCAGGCGGCGGTGGTTCTTGGCGTTGCGGCCATCTCCGGCGAAGGTAGAGGGGGTGGGTTGAACTACGGGGAGGAGCGGAGTGCTCTGGTGGTGTTGGAACGGGGAGAGGAGGCGCGGCTCGCCGGAATTTAGGCGGAGCACCGCGGCGGCCATGGTGGCGATGGTGGACACAGAGAGCTCCTCGAGCTCGAATGAGAGGCTGGGGAGAGGCAGTGGAGTGCGGGGAGGCTGCAGTGTGCTCGAAAGGCTCGGGGGAGGCCTTTAAATAGGCGGGCGAGGGGGATGGACTCGGGTGCCGCCGGGCACGTCCGGCCGAGGCTCTGGCGACGGCCAGCGAGCACCGGGGGGGGGCACGGGGAAGGCGACGAGCGAGAGAGCGGACGAGCCACAGAGGTCACAGAGTCGAGGGGAGCAGAGGAAGAGGCCGAGGTGAGCTCGAAGCCAAACGAAACACTGTGCCCCCGTGGGCGTTCGGCGGCGAGCGTCAGTGAGCGTCGGTGAGGAAACGTACGGAGAGGGAGTGAGGTCAGGGCGACGCTGTAGATCACAGGGAGGCCACTGGACAAGGTTGGGGGTCGAGACGAGGAGAGCATGGACGAGCACTGCGCCGAGGTCGCGCTAGAGCGCGTTTAATGCTTGCCAGGGCCATGGTCACCGCGTGAGCTGGCAAGGAGAAGACGCCAAGCGTTGACAAATGTTGTCTAGTGGTAAGTCCTCCCTGGGTAGGTTGTAACTGCGTTGGTAGATCGATGAAAACTGCTCTGGATAAATGGTAAGCCATCTCTGAAGTTTACTGCAGTAAACTTGGGTGAGCACTGGTGATCAACGGGAAGGATTTTGGGAGCAATGGAGTTGTCTGCGAGGTTGTGGTAAAGAAGGACTTTCATCCTGGTAATTTTGAGAAGATTTGGACCTGGCTTTAATATAGTTTCTTTGCAACTGCCAAAATGGTCCAGAAATGAGATTTGGATGATGCACTCACATGGAGAAGCAAATTGGGCTAAGATTGGGCAAAGCTTGATTATTTCAACATATGAAGATGTTGTAAAAAGCTCATGCCAAATGGACAAGCCAAAATGGCACTTGCTTCACAAACATCATTTCTGTCCAGAAACTTGGAATAATTTTGGTGATCAAATGCCTCAGAGAAATGATGCCAAATTGGGTAGAGAGATGTTCTGTGGGTGTAAGAATGATCTGGTAATTTATCAGAATTTGTGAAGCAATATAAAATGCACTTGCTTCACAAGCTGAAAATATTGCCAGAATAAAAGATTTGCTCCTGTGCTCACATAGATGATTGGATGGCTCTGAAAATAGTTGGAGGGGGTTAATATGAGCACTTTAAGAAGTGTGCAAAATTTGAACTCATTTGGATACTCCTAGCTAGTACTTCCTTCACAAAGCCTTCTGTCGGACAGAAACTTTGAAAATTTACTGAGGAAGATTGGCTAGGCAAATAAAGTTGAACTTGTGCATGAGGAAATTATTTGGACATATAATCATGCCCAAAAATGTTGGGAGCCACCAGGAAAAATATAAATGACACTTCCTTCACAAAGTGACATTTAGGGCAGAAAGGAAGAGTAATTATTGGGGAATTATTTTTGAACTGTCCAACGAAATGTTTGAGCATATTTGAGCTATATATGACCCAAAGGAATTATGAGAATTAATAGGGAATTTTTGGATGCACAGAAATATAGGTTGCTTCACAACCTAGGGCAGATAGGGTTATTCCTTTAATGAAAAAGGAATTTTCCCTAGAAAAAGAGTTTAGGGTTTGGTCAAGAAGTGAAGTGACATGATCTTTGGCAAGGTTTTGAGAATGATGACCCACTTGGGAGGAGAAATGAGGATGATTTCCCAGGTGGCAAGGGCACAGAACCACTCCAACAAGAAAAAACAGAGCAAAACCCAGATAAATCAAAAGAAAAAGAAAAGGGCCAAAACCAGGCTGTTACAAACCTTCCCCCCTTAAAGAAATGTCGTCCTCGAGATTTTGTTGCTCAGGGAACAAGTATGACTTGAGGACACTGTTTCCAATTCGGGTATCCTTTTTCCTTTATTTACTGTTCCCTCAAGAATTTCAGATGGTCAACTTACCTTGCTCTGGGGTGGTTCGCTTCACCTTTCCACATATTCAGACGGATTTTTGCTCACATACCAAATCTTTTTGTTGACGTGAATTTTCTCATATCTGCGGTAATATCCAATGGATCTGAATAGAAATTTCCCTTTGGTCATGAAAACCTTTTTTACTTCTGTCATGGGGTTGCTTCAAATAAATGCATGTCTTTTGGGTTCCATAATGCTGAGAATCAGGGCCATCCTCTGAGGGGATCTGACTGCTCATAGGTGGCACTGATTTATCTTGATTTATTCCTTTGGCTCGAGCATGTGGCATATACCAAAGATTTGACCGCCTTTTGGCGTGAGCAATATAATGGTGTATGGAGATATAGCTGTTCCATACTTCAAATATTTACATCTTGAGACTGGCCCGACAAGGGGCTGACGGACAAATGTTTTTATTGACAGACTGACCGTGTACTTGATTCCGTCGGTGAGCATACCGGGTCTGAGCTCATTGTTCGGCTTTTGATTTTTCTCATGTGGTCGATATACCCATCTGTGGTAATAGGCTGTGATATGCTTTAACGCTGCCGCGGAGCTTAGACTGCTGAGTTTGCAAAGAATTCTTGGATTTGACAGAACATACTTGGATATTCCACACTAACCATGTCAAGTGGGTCAGCGGGATATGAAAAATCCTTGTATATAGAGTAGGACGCTGAGAGTATGCCTTTGTGGATCCATATGGAATTATGACCTCCAACTGACTCGTGTATCCGGACCTTGATGGTCATGCAAAAATCATCATACTTTGCTGTTAGTCTCATTCTTTTTACGGTCATGATTTTCTTTGTCAAGATACCTTACTGAAATAACTTGGCCACAACTGTCCTTGATTCTTTATGACCATGGATGCGATTAGAGCGATATTTTTGGCATTAGTCCTTATGCTTGTTTTCTGACCTGGGTCCACACACATATGACATATACCCGGGGTTTGTAGATGTACAGAGCTCATGGCCGAGGCCAATCATACAAGAAGGTGACAAGATTTCATGATATCACCTTGCCAGTTTGCGGGAATAATGCCTTTGGTGACTGACGGAGTCCTGGACTAGGGGGTGTCCGGACAGCCGGACTATCATCGTCCGCCGGACTCCAAGACTACGAAGATACAAGATTGAAGACTCCGTCCCGTGTCCGGATGGGACTTTCCTTGGCATGGAAGGCAAGCTTGGCGATACGGATATGTAGATCTCCTACTATTGTAACCGACTCTGTGTAACCCTAGCCCTCTCCGGTGTCTATATAAACCGGAGGGCTTTAGTCCGCAGGACACAACATCCATTACAACAATCATACCATAGGCTAGCTTATAGGGTTTAGCCTTCTTGATCTCGTGGTAGATCCACTCTTGTACTACCCATATCATCAATATTAATCAAGCAGGGCGTGGGGTTTTACCTCCATCAAGAGGGCCCGAACACAGGTAAAACATCGTGTCCCTTGTCTCCTGTTACCATCCGCCTAGACGCACGATTCGGGACCTCCTACCGAGATCCGCCGGTTTGACACCGACATTGGTGCTTTCATTGAGAGTTCCTCGTCGCCACCAACAGCTCGATGGCTTCTTCAATCAACAACTACGCCGTCGGGTGAGACTTTTCTCCCGGACAGATCTTCAGATTCGGCGGCTTCGCGCTGCGCGGCTAATTCACTTGGCCACCGGAGCAGATCGAAAGCTACGCCCCTGGCCGTCGGTCGATTTGGAAGCCTAAACTTCATGGCCGACATCCGCGGGGACTTGATCTTGATGGACTCGAGCCCGGCCGGGCGTGCCACACTTATCACGATGGGCATGATTTAGCTCTGCCGTCGAAAGGCCTTGGTGGCGCTGCAGAATCCGCTCCGGCCCTCGGTCCGGAGCCGATCGCTTAGATCGAGGACCGGTGGTTGGACACCGCCGGGCTGCAACTTCAGCGGCGATGGAGCGAACACCGGCCTTGTCCCTATAAAACTCGTGACTCGAGGTGCCGAACTCCTGCCGGACTCAACTGCTGCGCCCACCAATCGAATCCGATTGGGCGCCGATCATGGAGTTCACCGCTGCGGACATCTTTTCAAGACTCGCCCTTTGGCGACATCCTAAATTGCTAAAGCATCTCTCCTATCCGGAGAGGCCTGGCGGATTATGGCGGGATGGTTGGGATGCGGACGATGAAGAAATTCAAGACCCACCCACCACCCACTTTGTAGCCACTGCCGACGATCTAACCGACATGCTAGACTATGACTCAAGACATCGGCGGTATGGACGACGATGCCGAGATTTAACAAGAACCGGGGCCTACAGGCCTTCGAAAACCACCTTGTCATACGACATATACATGGTGGACACCCCAAAAGATGGGGACGGTGAGGAAGCGTGAGGCGATTCATTAAAGAAACAGCCCAGCGCCGACGTCGTGGCGCCGCTCTAAATCCCGCCACAAAGAAGAATGGAGATTCCAGCACAGAGATAATAATACCCCAGATAGTGTCAAGACAATCCCCTCCTGCAAGATTCAGCGTGGGAGGATGCGTACAAGCCCTCACGAGAGAGGCGGACAAAGAGGTCGAGGATGATAATTACATACCTCCCTCCAAGACGAGGCAAGCCTCAACGACGCATTTAATGCGTGCCCGAGGATCCTTCAATAGGAGCGTTTCAAACGCAGGCTAATGGCCACAACAAAAAGCCTAAAGAAAAAGCAGCAGCAGCTTCAAGCTGATCAAGACCTGCTGGCCAACAGATGGACCGAGGTCCTCGCGGCCGAAGAGTATGAACTCGAGCGCCCCTCCAAAAGCTACCCAAAACGCAAGTTGCTCCCCCGATTAGAGGAGGAAGCATACATACCTTCATCACCAGTGCACAATACGGCCGACCGACCACCCCGTGGTCGTGACAGAGAGGCATCCAGGCCCTCCACAAAGACCGTACCCCGGCATCGCTCCAAAAGTACGAAGCCAAGAGGGAACGCGCCGGACTTGCGAGATATATTGGAGGACAAGGCAAGACAATCCAGATCTATCTATGGATCACGTGGGCGCCCCATGACCCACGACGAATACCGTCGAGCCGGATACAACAACCCCGGCCGGGCCGAACACAGCAGACAACACTCCCTTGAGCTACGTCGTGATATTGCTCAATACAGAGGCGCCGCACACCCGCTATGCTTCACTAACGAAGTAATGGATCATCAAATCCCTGAAGGGTTTAAACCCGCAAACATTGAATCCTACGATGGCACGACAGACCCCGTGGTTTGGATCGAAGATTATCTCCTTCACATCCATATGGCTCGTGGCGACGATCTCCACGCCATCAAATACCTCTCGCTCAAGCTTAAAGGACCAGCTTGGCATTGGCTTAACAGCCTGCCAACAGAGTCAATTGGGTGTTGGGAGGACCTGGAAGCCGCATTCCTCGACAACTTCCAGGGCACATATGTGCGACCACCAGACGCCGATGACCTAAGCCACATAATCCAGCAGCCGCATTTAATCGGCGAGCAATTACGACACGGTTCTTAACAAAGAAAAATCAAATCATCGATTGTCCGGATCACGGAGGCCCTCGCAGCCTTCAAACATAACATCCGCGACGAGTGGCTAGCCCGCACCTAGGACAGAAAAGCGAAATCCATGGCAGCCCTCACATCATTAATGACCCGCTTCGTGCGGGAGAGGATAGCTGGCTAGCTCGCAGAATAACCTCAAAGAAAAATGCTTGCAGTCCGGACACAAAGGACCACAATGGCGGTCGCGTAGAAGCAAAAACAAACGCGCGTTAACGGCGGCGACAAGGAGGATACGGCGATTAACGCGGATTCGAGGCTCTAAACCCGATCGTGGAAGAAGCCATTCAAAAGAACCACTCCGGTCCGTCCAATTTGGACCGAATACTCGACCGCTCATGCGGATACATGGCACCCCGAAAAGCCAGCTAATCACACCAACAGAGATTGTTGGGTATTCAAGCGAGCGAGCAAGTTAATTGCGAAAACAATGACAAGGGCTGCACAAATGACGACGAGGAAGACACCCGACCGCCCGAACAAGAGAGGATGAAGGGTTTCCCCCACAAGTGCGGACGGTAAACATGATATACGCAACCCATATACCCAAGAGGGAGCGAAGCGTGCACTAAGGGACGTATATGCGATGGAGCGATCGCCCTAAGTTCAATCCATGGTCCTCTTGCCCGATCACTTTCGATCGAAGAGACCATCCGACCAGTATCCGCCACGGCGGATTCGCCGCATTAGTTTTAGACCCAATCGTCGATGGATTTCACCTCACGAGAGTCCCGATGGACGGTGGCGATGCTTCAACCTGCTTTATCGGGATACAAATCGCAAGATGGGCATAGACCCTCAAGGATTAAACCTACAAAGACGACCTTCAAAGGCGTCATACCGGTGTTGAGGCCAATTGCACGAGCTCACCACACCGAAGTGGTCTTCGGATCCCCGGACAATTTCCGGAGCGAGGAGTTAATCTTCGACATAGTCCCGTTCCGCAGCGGCTATCACGCTCTGCTCGGACGAACCGCGTTCACAAAGTTCAATGCGGTGCCGCATTACGCATACCTAAAGCTCAAGATGCCAGGCCCTCAAGGAGTCATCACGGTCAACGGAAATACAGAACGCTCCCTCCGAATAGAGGAACATACAGCGGCTCTCGCGGCAGAAGTACAGAGCAGCCTTTTAAGGCAATTTTCGAGTCCAGCTGTTAAACGGCCGGACACGGCCAAACGCGCCCGAAGCAACATCAACCAAGACCACCTGGCACGATCCGAGCACGTGTAGCAATGCGGCCCCAACCCCAGCCCTTGCATAATTGCAAGACCAACCCTCCGCGTACATCATTACGCTCTGAAGATACCATGGGCTTAGGGGAAGGGGCACGACCACAACAGACCCAGAGTGCGGCTCGACCACACCAGGGCTCACAAGTGTGTCGCTCTTTTTATTATTTTCTTTCTTTGTACACAGACTCCGTTCACGAGGCCTTGTCCAAAGTGATGAACCCGCCAACTCACGATGCAACAGCCGGGGAGGGAAGAAGGCTGCGGCGAACACTCGGTGGTCTCCATTACGAGCATTAAATTTGATTATATACACCAGTCCGCAGCCCACCCTCGGAGGGGACATGTTTAATTAGTCCAATCCCTTGCTTACCGCACTATTTGTATCATTCCGCACTCATAGCGTAATCCCTTGAATAAATAATGCAGCACTTTTGCCCGTTATTGCATTACTTTACATATATATGTTCACTAATGACATCGTGCACCCGTATATTTTGGTGCGGCCGAATACACGAGGGCTTATGTTCCCCGCATTATGGTGTGATAAGTCCGAACACTTTCACAAGTCGGCACCCGAACTTATAGCATTATATGAATCGGCTCAATCATGTCTTGGGTCAATAGTTGGGTTTGCCTGCTCCCACGTTTTGGTACCTTACGTTCCGTTCGTCGGCTAAGGTGGCACTGGGAGAACCATCTGCGATTGCGCCCGGTTGAGCTGGGCGGCGCCTCGATGAGAAAGCTAAAACTGACTGTCATGATAAGGCGAGAGACTGGTCGCTGTTCGAGAGGTCTTTCGAGTCCTTAAAGACTTATTTCATGTCAAGCGAAGAACCAGATAATGTCCGGCCAAGGCGTGGATAGCGCCCCGAATTCGGTCTTTCGAATACTAGGGGCTTCGCTGAAATTTAAAATTATAGAATTCTATGGCTAAGTGAGAGTGTTCAAGCATTATAAGTCCGGTTGCCTTGTTCGTTGTGTTGAGCGCCTCCCTAGATGGACCCAAAAATGGGAACAAGAGTGCTCAAATTTATCCCGAACACCCCAACACTCGTGGCTTGGGGGCTGAAGCCGACGACTTGCCATCTCTCAGATTTTATAAGCGGCCGCACAGAAGGTAATATTTTAAATCAAACAAGCGTTGCTTAGCGCATATGAACAAAGTTTTTAGCGCACAGGATAATACATAGCGAGTTTACTCAATGATTACATCTTTGGGGCACTCATCCGCAATCTTGCGGGCACCCTTCAGGACAGTCTTATAGTACATCTCGGCGTCGATACTCCTTGCCCGCTGGTGGCGCGTCAGTGATGAGCCTTTCCGCATCCAGCTTGCCCCAGTGCACCTTTGTGCGGGCAAGGGCCCGACGAGCACCTTCAATACAGGCGGAGCGCTTCATGACTTCCACCCAGGGGCACGCCTCCACCAGCCGCCGCACGAGGCCGAAGTAGCTCCTAGGCATGGCCCCTCCAGGCCACAGCCGGACTATGAGGCCCTTCATGGCCTCCTCAGCCACCTTGTGGAGCTCGACCAGCTGCTTCAGCTAGTCGCTAGGGGGCACCGGATGGCCGGCCTCAGCATACTGAGACCAGAAGACCTTCTCCGTTGAGCTCCCCTCCTCACCACGGTAGAATGTGGCGGCATCGGATACACTCGAGGCAGATCTGCAAACGCCCCTGGAGAGCTCCGAATTCGGGTAAGTGTCAGGTAGTTTACATTAACATGCTTGCTTTGCATGAAAAATTCCTTACCCGCCGCTATTTTCTTCATATCTTCAACTTCCTGAAGGGCCTTACGGGCCTCGGCCTTGGCGGACTTGGCACCTTCGAGAGCCGAGGCGAGCTCGGACTCTCGAGTCTTTGAGTCGCGCTCCAAACTCTCATGCTTTTCCATGAGAGCCTGGAGCTCTTGCCGCACTTCCGCCACCCGCGCCTCCTGCTTCTCTCGCTCTGCCTGTTCCGTAGCTGCATTACGTTTGGCCGCGGACATAGCCTCCTTTAGGGTCGCCACCTCGTTCGTGGCCCCTGCCGTACCAACGTTATCCTTGTTATTTTTATTGCAACCTAAATCCTTTTCTGTAAGGTAAATTTTGAAAGTGGTGTTACTCACCTTCTTTGTCCTCGAGCTGCTTCTTGGCACGGCCGAGCTCTTGCTCGGACCGCTCGAGATCTGCTTCAATGCACCGACCTCCTTGATCGGTCTGGCGAGAGGTCAAGCAGCGCAGACACTGCAAACCCATATTGACATAATTTTTTAGCAACCCTGCGTATATCTTATTTAGATCCTCAGTCCGGCTTTTCTTTTCGAACACCGAACCGAGCATCAAGGGCTACTGTCTATGCGGTATTACATTACATAATTTTAACTTCTTACCTCAAAGCCTATTAGAAGGCTGCTGCAGGCTTCGGTCAGCCCGCTCTTGGCGAGCTGAACATTCTGAATCACCGCACTCATGATAGTGCGGTGTTCTTCCTCGATGGAAGCGCCTTTGAGCGCCTCCAACAAGTTGTCCAGCGCCTCCGGTTGGACGGGGGCCGTCGGTGTCACGGTCTTGCCCTTCTTGCGAAGGGGCCGCCTGCCGGACTCCACTGCAGGTTCCGACGTAGAGTCCGGCGCAAAGTCCGGGAGGCTGCCTTGCGGCGCCTCCGGAGCCTCCTCCTGATGGGTCCTCTCCTGGGATCCCACCTCGGCGTCCTCAGCGGCGCGAGGGGTGGAGGCAGTCGGAATGGAATCCACATCCGACGCAGCCAACGACCCGCTTTCGGCGAAGAAGGAGATCATCGTCGGCGGACTGCAGCGATATCATGGCATTAGAAGGACACTATGTGACACAAAAGAAATTGCAGATCATTCAGGAATCCGGATACTTACGATCTCGCCTGAGGCCTGGCCCTTGAGGGCCACTCTTCCTTGCCAACGTTGGTGTTGGCGGAGCTGTCCGGGGGAATAGTTCTTCCCCTTTTGGACCCTTCGTCTCCCCTGTTGGGGAGGCCTTCCTCTTTCTCTCTCCCTCCTCTGGGAGAGAGTCTTCTTCCTCCTCCTCATCCTCAGGGGAGGAATCCGCCTCGGAGTCGTCGGACACCTGAAAACGGGAACTCTTTCGAGTACCCGTGGCCACCTTCTTGGCCTTCCTCTCCGGCACCATGTGCGGTGCCAGAACCAGCAGCCCCGCTAGACGGGCGTCCACTGGATCTTCTGGCATGGGAGCTGGGCAGATGAGCTGCTCGGCCTTCTTAATCCATTCCTGTCAAAGGAAAAGGGAGATTGAAACACGCTTAGGGTCGAACTATTAACAACAAGTGTCCCGTAAAGTGGTAGAATCACTTACCTCGTCAGCCAGATGCTGCGAGTGAAATCCGCGATCTTCCGTCGCGGATGCGGGGGCTTCGGCACCCTTAAACAGCACCCTCCAGGCGCCTTCGTACGTCGTGTCGAAGAGCCCGCTCAGCGCCTGGTGCTGTGCCAGATCAAACTCCCACAGATTGAATGCCTGTTCTTGGCATGGGAGAATCCGGCGAATGAGCATGACTTGGACCACGTTAACCAGCCTGAGCTTCTTGTTCACCAGCTTCTGGATACAGGCTTGGAGTCCCGTCAGCTCCTTCGAATTACCCCATAGCAAGCCCTTCTCTTTCCAGGAGGTGAGCTGCACGGGGATACCAGATCTGAACTCGGGGGCCGCCTCCCACTTAGGGTCGCGCGGCTCGATGATGTAGAACCACCCCGACTGCCACCCCTTGACGGATTCCACAAAGGCCCCTTCGAACCAGAGGACGTTGGGCATCTTGCCCAACATGGCGCCTCCGCACTCCGCCTGCGTGCCCTTCACTACCTTGACTTGACGTTGAAGGTCTTGAGCCTGGCGAAGTGGGGCTGGATGCGAGAGGAAGGCCTCGACATGACGATGAACACCGCGATGTTGAGGATGAAGTTGGCGCCAGATCATGGAAATCCAGGCCGTAGTAGAACATGAGCCCCGTGACAAAGGGGTGAAGTGGAAAGCCCATCCACGGAGGAAATGGGGAGAAATCGACCCTCTCATGGGGCCCGGGGTGGGGATGAGCTGCCCTTGTCGGGTAGCCGTCTTGCGATGTCACCGAAAGGTATCCGGCGCTGCGTAGCTTGGCGATGTGCTCCTCCTTAATGGTGGAGGCCAACCATTTACCTCCCGCTCCAGACATGGTCGGAGAAGGTTGAGATGAGATGCGCGAACTTGGGCGCTGGAGCTTGAGTGCGCGGAGATGGATAAGCAAAGGAGGAAGAAGGCGTAGGTAAAAAGGCGGATCCTTATCCCCTTATATAGGCGGACGAAGACTATACGTCCCCACCGGCCTGGTAAAAACTCGCTTATCCCCCAAGCGCCACCATCAATGGCGCGGTTGGGTTACCCACGTTCGTATTGATGAGAATCCCGGAATAAGGGGAACACGATCTCTGCTTTGACAAGACGTGCCAAGGAAACCACTTCGCTGAACGCGCTGAGGCGGTATGATAAAAAACGATTCAAGTAAAGGCTTGGTAGCGGTGTGACGTCACACTGCAGAATACGTCAGCAGATTGAACTTGTGCACATATTATTCTCTCTATGGTGGAATGTGGCATTTATTTTGCAGAGTCGGACACTATCTAGGTGTTCTCGATCTTCTATGGATTATTCAAAGGAGGAACCCGCCTTGCAATGCCGAACATTATGCGCGCCGGACTCATCGTCATTGAAGCCAGGTTCAGGGGCTACTGAGGGAGTCCTGGACTAGGGGGTGTCCGGAAAGCCGGACTATCATCGTCCGCCGGACTCCAAGACTACGAAGATACAAGATTGAAGACTCCGTCCCGTGTCCGGATGGGACTTTCCTTGGCGTGGAAGGCAAGCTTGGCGATACGGATATGTAGATCTCCTACCATTGTAACCGACTCTGTGTAACCCTAGCCCTCTCCGGTGTCTATATAAACCGGAGGGCTTTAGTCCGTGGACACAACATCCATTACAACAATCATACCATAGGCTAGCTTCTAGGTTTAGCCTCCTTGATCTCGTGGTAGATCCACTCTTGTACTACCCATATCATCAATATTAATCAAGCAGACGTGGGTTTTACCTCCATCAAGAGGGCCCAACTCAGGTAAAACATCGTGTCCCTTGTCTCCTATTACCATCCGCCTAGACGCACAGTTCGGGACCCCCTACCCGAGATCCGCCGGTTTTGACACCGACAGTGACCATTGTCAGGACTGTTGATTCTGTGATGTTATCTCCAAATATTGCCGATCCTTGTATCAATAAGATGTACCTCTGCTTATTTTCCTTTGCCTAACTGGGGAGGTTGTTGAATCCTTAATTTTCTTAGGTATATCTATTGGATCACTGTCGCATCTCGTATGAGTGACTGATATGACTGGGGATGCATGTTCACCATATATAAGAAGGATATGCCACCGATCACTCGATCCTTGCAGTAGGCATATGTTTTGACTGAATTTTACCTCTGACAAAATTATTGCAAGTCTGGTCCTTGAACTGCACTGTCATATACTGCCAACTCACCGCAATATTTCTCAGGGTGCAATATTATGGTACTGACGCAGACTGAATGGCTTACGAGAGAAGTCATCCGAGTAGCTTGCTGAGGAAGACTTGCTAACTTTTGCTCAAATCTTTTGTCTGGGTATCGTGCAGAAGAAGGCTCTATAGCTTACACACGAAGCTTGTCCTGAGTACTATGCTAGAGAAGCCTGAGTTCAATACTTGAGAAGCTTCTTCTCAGGTTTGCTTGTTGAGAAAATTTTATTTCCATCTGTAGATGCCTTTACCGAGGTATCTTGCTGAGAAAGACTGGGTATCGTGGGTCGGAAATTGTTCACATATCATGCTGAGGAAAAATGGAGGAGCCTTGCCTCATAAATTTCTTCCGATAGCGTGTGGAAGAATACTGGGTTTCTTATATCCAAAAACTTCATACTGATATGCAGACTGAAATCCATACACACGCCCATAATATTGTAAGGCTGATTATTTGCATGAGAAAAATGGTTTGACTATCTTCCTTGAGCATATCACATTCTGAATTTATTTCGGATAGTAACATAGTTCAAGCGTCATGCATTGCTGAGCGAAAATTTAGTATATGATCCATACCTCTGTCTGAAAATATACCGTTGATCTTGTACCTGACTTGTCTTGTTGCTGGCTGGATCATAACTACTGTGAGGATTTTGCACTGATGGGGACTTGATGCTGATAATCAATCCAATACACCATTGGTATTCTGAGCAAATATTAATGTTATAATGCGGTTGACTGGGTAGACCCAAAATGTTTAGCTGAGCTTCTTCCAAATATTTGAAATCCTTATTGCTTCTTCAAGTCCGGTGTCGGTGGATGAGCAACTCTTTATAGGGAAAAAAATAATGTAACACTAGGGCCCAAAAAGAAAGAAGCAATAGAAAACTCAACTAAACAAAAGCACACAACAACAAACAATTCACACACAATCAACGTGACATATTACTGCTAGTTACACAATACGCATGCCTACTTAAGCACACAAATCTCGCGGGATCTCCGGTTCTTCGATCTAGCATGTTGTGATGATGTGCACGAGGATGAATAAATGTGTGGAAGAATTGGTGTAAATATCGCTACACCAAGTGCTAGCTTAGCCAGGTGGCAACCTGAACTAGCTCGGAGGCGAGGAGATACTCGGTAATCATGTAGTGGGACACAAAGGTCGCAACCACATTATTATCAAGCGGACGGAAAAAGATCTGTATTCGTCCAAGAAATAGGATAGTGGGGAAAAGCTGAGGCTCTTGACATTGCTCTTTCTTGATAACTAAGATCATTAAGGGTTGCCAACACGACAAAATAAAAGAACGATCCGGGATAGAAGCATGTCCATCACCGAAACGATAGACGGGACTGAAAGAAAGACATCCGCGCGATACCTGAGCACCATTTTTGCAAACAATGTCAAGATCACTTGGCATCACTCTGCTAGGACAGAAATGACACCAAACATCGAAAGAAAAAGGAACTGGAGAAATGCATAGGCTGATCTGTAGTGGATCCGAACCGATGCCAGCTACAATCACCATATAAACCGTTAGCAACAAATAATAATTCTATATGCATGCTATGCAACAAAGAAATGCAGCAACCAAATTTAATCATCAAGCCAGACTCTATACTACCGGTTTCTACCGGTTTCCACTGCTCGCGCTGACTAGGGCATCCTACAGTCAGACCTGCTCTGATACCAAGCCTGTGGCACCCCGGCTCATAGAAACCAGAACGCCCCGTATTCCAGCCCAGAGATCGAGGAGAAGTCTTTGGAATACGACACTGCTTGACATAGAACAAATCAGGTCTTATTACAAGAATAATAATACACGGGTCTGATGTTACAACGAATCACATCAGCACGGTGACACTACGCCTGAGATACTGCACTTACTCTATGCTAGCAGCGGAACAACTCGAAGCAGCAGAAATCTTCTAGCAGCGGAACAACGACGAAGGTGGTGAACTCCACTCCGTAGGGACTCTGGCTCGGACACGATCTAGCTCGCACAAACGGAAACCACGACAAGCAATCAAGCAATCAAGGCATCACCTGCAATCTGGCATGACATGCCAGGTTAGTACATTGAATGTACTTGCAAGCTCACAACAACCAAAAACATCAAGGCAAGACAACAACATAGCATTAAGCAGGTTAATTAAATTAACAGCTACCATGATAGAACAGCAACTACTAAGCATGATATGGAACTACTACAATACTAATAAATCACCATCTCAGATCTACATAACCATATCTCTCTTGGCTAATCGGCCAAGCAATATACCATCTCGATCAGCTCGTGATCAAAACCAATCGGTGATCATTCACGGATCACAACCATGACCAACACTTGGTCTCAAACGGTGATCTTCCGGCGATCACTACCATGACCAACACTTGGTCTCAAACGGTGATCTTTCCGGCGATCACTACCATGACCAACACTTGGTCCCCAACATCATCATCAACATCCTGCCAATCTGTACTGCTCAAAATATCAACATATAAATCACCTATAAGTCATTCCATCATGTGAGTGTTGATCGAACGGTGTGACCTAGTACGAATCCATGCCCATGACCGAGGACTCGGCTATTGATAGTTTAAACAAACATAGTCTACAGAGGTAGCGCACTTTACCCACACCACGAAACCCATGGTCTCGCACTCCCATTCGGGTGGACCAACGATGTTCCGACAAAACCGACCTACTGCCATGACACTCTCCCGGCCACTTCGACTCACTCCCCACTGGGCTAGTCCTGGGTGGCCCCATGTCTAACAAAGACACCAACGGCCACCGTCGTGGCCAAAACAATAAACCGTCCCAAATGAGGACATGTGCACATAACAACAACAACGGGCACACAAGGCTTATCTCCGCCTACCTGGTCAGGGTAGCGCGCGCCCATAACCTTCCCTTGTTGGAGGCACCGGCAAGAGACACAGCAATAGCATCGCATTAGGGCCTTCCCATAAAGGCAAATGTGGTTGCAATGGAGAAAGCCCGGTTTGGTGGCACCTGACCAACTTAATGACGGAATTTATCCCCAAAAATAGAATTGCGATAACTGATACTCCAATATCAACTATCAAACTATAATCCAAGTCATAGAAATATCCGACAAATAATCCGAGTATAATATCATCATATCAAAATACTCTAAAGATAGCATAATATTTCTATAATGATTAATCTAAAAACAATAACTCTACTACTCCAATAACCAGAACATAGATATCCAGCTAAGATCCACACGTAAACATCATCTCCGAGATTAATACTCCAAGCAACAGTAACAGAACATCGACTAGCATCATGAAAATAGTCATACTAACCACTAATAATCCAAAGGCAGCATGACATCCAAAGTAATTCTCCAAAATATAATAATAGATATCATCATGAAAACAATCATAATATCAACCACTAATACTCCAATGGCAACATGATACTCATCAACTACAAACATAACTCCTAGTAATCCAAACAATAGCATGGCATCAACAAGATCAAAACAATACTCCGAGAAAATGCCATGCACATATCACAAGTAGCTAAAAAATTATTTTAAACAAGTTCAAATAAGTTAAACCATGTCACTGCATTGCAATCATGCAAATGGAGGGTGTGGCTTGCCCGGGGTGGAAGAAATCACTGGGAGAAAGTGCAAGAAACTCGCGGAACAAATCGCCAGAAATCGTACTCTCTTGGAGGGGGCTGAATAAGGGCAGGGGAAAAATGGTCATTTTCAGAATGTTAAAACATGGTGACAATGTTTCCATCAGAAGAAGTGGGCTTTGGAATCACCTGATTTGGAGCTACGGGTGAAAAGTTATAGCTGTTTTTATGCCAGGGACCTCTTTGTAATAAAAATCATCACAAACAGGCCCTTAAAAGAAAAAACAGAACGTGCACTCAGAGAAAATGCTTTCGGTGGATGAAAGCGTACACGGCAAAAGCCGTGTCCACTTATCCACGTCAGCAGGGGCGGGGCCGGCCTCTGGGTCGCTTACAGGTGGGGCCTAGGGGCAGGGGTCGGGGTCGTCTTCGTCTTCAAGCGCTCGCGTGTGCTCGCCCATGGTCCAGAGGGAGGGGCGCGGCGCCGGCGGCGGCCCGACAGGCCCACCTCTGGCCAAATGGGAGGCACCGACGGACTCGAGGAAGGACGCCGCATCCATTCAGAGGGTTGGACAGCGCGGGGAAGGAACAAGGTGGAGGGGAGGGTGGCGCCATGAGGAGGGCAGAGAGCTTCGGGCGGCGGTGGTTCTTGGTGTTGCGGCCGTCCCCGGCGAAGGGAGAGGGGAGGCTGCTGGTGTGCTTGAAAGGCTCGGGGGAGGCCTATATATAGGCGGGCAAGGGGGATGGGCTCGGGTGCCATGGAGTCGAGGTGAGCTTACGAGGAAGGCGACAAGCAAGAGAGCGGACAAGCTGCAGAGGTCACGGAGCACGGGGGAGGGGGGGCACGGGGAAGGCGACGAGCAAGAGAGCGGACGAGCTGCAGAGGTCACGGAGTCGAGGGGAGCAGAGGAAGAGGCCGAGGTGAGCTCGAAGCCAAACGAAACATTGTGCCCCCATGGGCGTTCGGCGGCGAGCGTCGGTGAGCGTCGGTGAGGAAATGGACGGAGGGGGAGTGAGGTCAGGGTGACGCGCTAGATCACGCGGAGGCCATTGGACAAGGTTGGGGTCGAGACGAGGAGAGCATGGACGAGCACAGCGCCGAGGTCGCGCCAGAGCGCGTTTAATGCTCGCCAGGGCCATGGTCACCGCGTTAGCTGGCGAGGAGAAGACGCCAAGCGTTGAGAAATGTTGTCTAGTGGTAAGTCCTCCCTGGGTAGGTTGTAACTGCGGTGGTAGATCGATGAAAACTGTTCTGGTTAAATGGTACGCCACCTCAAGTTTCTCGCAGATAAACTTGGGTGAGCACCGTGATCAACGGGAAGGATTTTGGGAGCAATGGAGTTGTCTGCGAGGTTGAGCTAAAGAATGACTTTCATCCTGGTAATTTTGAGAAGATTTGGACCAGGCTTTAATATAGTTGCTTTGCAACTACCAAAATGGTCCAGAAATGAGATTTGGATGATGCACTCACATGGAGAAGCAACTTGGGCTAAGATTGGGCAAAGCTTGATTATTTGGACATATGAAGATGCTGTAAAAAGCTCATGCCAAATGGATAAGCCAAAATGGCACTTGCTTCACAAACATCATTTCTGTCTAGAAACTTGGAATAATTTTGGTGATCAAATGGCTCATAGAAATGATGCCAGATTGGGTGGAGAGATGTTTTGTTGGCGTAACAATGATCTGGTAATTTATCAGAATTTTTGAAGCAATATAAAATGCACTTGCTTCACAACCTGAAAATATTGCCAGAATCAAAGATTTGCTCCTGTGCTCACATAGATGATTGGATGGGGCTGAAAATTGTTGGAGGGTGTTAATATGAGCACATTAAGGAGTGTGCAAGAGTTCAACTCATTTGTATACTCCTAGCTAGTACTTCCTTCACAAAGCCTTCTGTGTGACAGAAACTTTGAAAATTCACTGAGGAAGATTGGATAGGCAAATGAAGTTGAACTTGTGCATGAGGCAATTATTCGAACATATAATAATGCCCAAAAAGGTTTGGAGCCACTAGGAAAAATTTAAATGCCACTTCCTTCACAAAGTGCCATTTAGGGCAGAAAGGAAGAATAATTATTGGGGAATTATTTTTGAACTGGCCAAGGAAATGTTTGGGCATATTTGAGCTATATATGACCCAAAGAATTATGAGAATTAATAGGGAATTTTTGGATGGAGAGAAATATAGGTTGCTTCACAACCTAGGGTAGATAGGGTTATTCCTTTAATGAAAAAGGAATTTTCCCTAGAAAAAGAGTTTAGGGTTTGGTCAAGAAGTGAAGTGACATGATGTTTGGCAAGGTTTTGAGAATGATGAGCCACTTGGAAGGGGAAATGAGGATGATTTCCCAGGTGGCAAGGCCACAGAACCACTCCAACAAGAAGAACAAAGCAAAAACCAGATAAATCAAAAGAATAAGTAAAGGGTTAAAGACCAGGTTGTTACACCTTCGTAAATCGAACCATCACCGAGGAAGTTCAATGCTTTTGAGAGGGAAATCACCAAGATTGAAGGGGAATCCAAATTTCCGTCCTAGTTTGTCATTCAGTTTTTTCCAACGATCAACATACCACCTCAAATGAAACGTGTTCAAATTTGATATTTTTTCGAACTCATTTACTATATTTATGGGATTGTATGAATTTTCTAGGCATTAATTATGCACATAATTCAAATTTGAACAATCTGTGCATGAAAAGGTGCACAAGAACGGTCTGGAAAACCATGCTCGTGCTATTTAGTACATTCTCATGCCTTTTCCATGGAATCGGTAGATATTTCAAGGAAATGTGTGGCAATAGTCAACCATAAACGCGTCGTTTACTTAGTTAACAACTATACAAAAATTAATTACATGCTTGGAAAAACATGACGCCTGGTGTGGTTCCATGGTATGACCTCACCGTGCCCTGGTAAAAATGTCGTCATGCGCGCCTTTCATAAAACGAACCATCATCCGAGGAAGTTTCATGGTTTCATGTGAGAAATCACCAAGATTGAAGGGGGAATCCAAATTTCCTTTGTCCTTTGTCCACGAGTTTTTTTCTATGATGAACATACAACCTGCAAATCACTATGTTCAAATTTGGCACTTTTCCGGGTTCACTTGCCATATTTAGGGGATTATGTGCATTTCCTAGGCATTAATGCATATAATTCAAGTTCAGACAATCGATGCATGAAAGGGTCCACAAGAACGGCCTGGAAAACCATGCTCGTGCCATTTAGTAAATTCCCATGCCTTTCACAAGGAGTAATGGATAGATATTTCATTGAAATGTGTGGCAATAGTCAACCAAAAATGTTCGTTTGTTGGGTTTTCAACTATAGAAAGAATGAAATAAATGCTTAAAAAACATCACGCCCGGCATGGTGCCATGGTATGACCTCACCATGCCATGGTAAAAATTAGAGAAGGTTTGGCTTATGTTGTCATGCACGCCCTTCATAAATCGAACCATCACCGAGGAAGTTCAATGCTTTCGAGAGGGAAATCACCAACATTGAAGGGGAATCCAAATTTCCGTCCTAGTTTGTCATTCAGTTTTTTCCAACGATCAACATACCGCCTCAAATGCAACATGTTCAAATTTGACATTTTTCTGGGCTCATTTACCATATTTAGGGGATTATGTGCATTTTCTCGGCATTAAATGGACATAATTCAAATTCGAACAATCGGTGCATGAAAAGGTGCACAAGAACGGTCTGGAAAACCATGCTCGTGTTATTTAGTACATTCTCATTCCTTTTACAAGGAATGTGCAGATATTTCATGAAATGTGTGGCAATAGTCAACCATAAACACGTCGTTTACTCGGTTAACAACTATACAAAAAATGAAACACATGGTTGGAAAACATGACGCATGGTGTGGTGCCATGGTATGGCATCACCATGCCCTGGTAAAAATTGGAGAATGTTTTCCTTATGTCATGATGCGCGCCTTTCATAAAACGAACCATCATCTGAGGAAGTTTCATGGTTTTGAGGGGGCAAACACCAAGATTGAAGGGGAATCCTAATTTCCATCCTAGTTTGTCATTCAGTTTTTTCCAACGATCAACATACCGCCTCAAATGCAACGTGTTCAAATTTGACATTTTTCTGGGCTCATTTACCATATTTAGTTGATTTTGTGCATTTTCTAGGCATTAATGGACATAATTCAAATTCGAACAATCGATGCATGAAAAGGTGCACAAGAACGGTCTGGAAAACCATGCTTGTGTCATTTAGCATATTCTCATGCCTTTTACAAGGAATGGGTAGATATTTCAAGGAAATGTGTGGCAATAGTCAACCATAAACGCGTCGTTTACTCGGTTAACAACTATACAAAAAATGAAACACATGGTTGGAAAACATGACGCCTGGCGTGGTGCCATGGTATGGCCTCACCATGCCCTGGTAAAAATTGGAGAATGTTTTCCTTATGTCGTGATGCGTGCCTTTCATAAATCGAACCATCACCGAGGAAGTTTCATGGTTTCAAGGGGGAAATCACCAATATTGAAGGGGGGTGGGGTCCAAATTTCCTTTGTCCTTTGTCCATGAGTTTTTTTTCTACAATGAACATACAACCTGCAAATCACCGTGTTCAAATTTGGCACTTTTTCGGGTTCATTTGCCATATTTAGGGGATTATGTGCATTTCCTAGGCATTAATGCACATAATACAAGTTCAAACAACCAATGCATGAAAGGGTCCACAAGAATGACCTAGAAAACCATGCTCGTGCCATTTAGTAAATTCTAGTGCCTTTTACAAGGAATGGAAAGATATTTCGATGAAATGTGTGGCAATAGTCAACCACAAATGTCTGTTTGTTGGGTTTTCAACGATAGAAAAAATGAAATAAATGCTTAAAAAACATGACCCCTGGCATGGTGCCATGTTATGACCTCACCATGCCCTGGTAAAAATTTGAGAATGTTTGGCTTATGTTGTCATGCACGCCCTTCATAAATCGAACAATCACCGAGGAAGTTCCATGCTTTCAAAAGGGAAATCCTCAAGATTGAAGGGGAATCCAATTTTTCTTCGTTCTTTGCCCTAGAGTTTTTTTCTATGATGAACATACACCCTACAAATTACCGTGTTCAAATTTGGCATTTTTCTGGGCTCATTTACCATATTTAGGGGATTATGTGCATTTTCTAGGCATTTAGCGCATATAAATCCAATCCAGCTACAGGTGCACGGGTGTGATCTGAGGGACGTGGATTGCCATTCGATCGCGACGCATCCAACGGTGCACACGCGCGATCCGCATGGCTGGGGTTCCGGCCAATCATAACGAACACACAATAGGCTCAGCGCACACTGTTTCGGGAAGCGACGGAGATGAACCGTGTGCGATAATGAACGAGCAAAATTGTAAGGGAAGCCAAATTTCTGTTGTCTTTTGTGCTGAGCTCTTGAATAGCACCGCACTGTACGGCTGCCCGGCCCCTCCATCCCAGAGCTCTCTTCAGGTGTCGTACATGGCATCGCGGTGCATAATAACTGGTAAGGAAGCGATCGCATCCCGCCGCGCCGCATTCCTCACCGCCCGCGACCGCACACATGGTAAGGAAGCGATGGCATCTTACTGCGTCGAGTTCATCGCCGCCGGTGGCCAGACAGTTACATGGGCGGACTTTGAGGCTGCCATGGCCGAATGGGTGGTGGATCTAGAGGCAGCCAAAGCCGCACAGAAGGAGCGGAAAAGGCAGAAAGCAGTCAAGAAAAGAGAGTCCCGCCACCACAAGAAAAAAGAGGTTGTACACCATGGTGAGGAGAGCTTGGCGGAGATCGAAGCACGGTGGCTGCCGCCTACAAGGCCGAGAAGGAGAACGCCGGGGTTTGGCCAGCATGCCCCGATGGCAGCATGTGAGAAGTAGTTTAAGTTTGTAGTATTACAGCAAATTACCAGTAGTACTTTAAGTTCGTAGTATTAACGTACAATGTCAGTATGAGCATCCTTTGAGGGCTTTGAGCATTGATTAGCATGTGTGCCCATGTGCGTTTTTTTGCGTTAATCATTAGAAGATCACAAAACACACGGTTTTTATGTCGTACCCGTCTGCGTTTTTTGTGTTAATGGCCCATAAGTCAGTTACCTGTGCGATATTTCCTAATAAACCAAGTTTACCATTGACCAAAAAAAATCAAGTACACGTGTACATATTTTTGGAGACGAGATCTGCCAACTTTATTTTTTCTCGCACACGAGTATTTTACACACTTCGTCTGTGTTGTGTGTTTCCCCTGCCCAAGTTTCAAGTTTCACACCGAAATTTTCATTAGGCGCATGATTTCAGAATTTATTCCTCCAACCATATCCCCTGCCCCTCACTATCTCCCCTCCCTCGCGCCTCCCCCTACCGACATCTCAAACCGCCGCCGCTGCAACCACAACTTCAACCACATCTACGTTCTGCTCGGATCCAGTCAGGTAACCCACCAATCTCTATCACGTCCCCGGCCTGATTGCTTAAATGGCGCCTGCGAAACATCCTCATGCCTCCAAATCCCCCTCCCCGCCAGGAGCTGATGGCGGTCAATGGCGCGATGGCCGCTGTGCGTGTTTACCGGGAGGAACACCTCGCCTCCGCCGCCGCCGCCCACATGGTGCAGGCTCTCGCCCAGATGAAGTCCCCCAGCGACTACCCCCCAGGACTTAACAGGTAATATCTGACCAGCTAAATCTTAGCAATACCACTTGCAACGGCTATGATTTGTATGGTTGATGTATTAAGCATGTTCGTGCCTTGTTTATTTCAGTACTACACACTATGTGCTGTTCAAATATTACCGTGTCTAGCTCAATTTCACTAATACTAGCAACAAACTTACAATACATGACTCAGGGTATCACTAGAGATGCTGCCCATTTGCTACTTTTAGTGGATGCTAACCCTGTTGCACTTAACATGCCTATCCATGTACTTATGCAGGGTCATAACGGCCGATGCTTTTGTTTGCCGTCGAGGTGAGCTGCATCCCATGTCTTACAGTATTTCACATAATTTGTCCAACTGCAGTTTAACTTTTACCCATTTACTGGTTGCCTGTAGGTACACATGTCAGTGGCACTGATCCACGCTTCGACCCGGAGGAACAGCTCGCCTCCGCCATCGCTAACTCTGGGCGAGCTCTGGCCAAGATGAAGTGCCACAGCAACTACCTCTCAGGACTTACAAAGTATGTACCCACCAGTTCAATCTTACGAATACCAGTTGGAATTAATGGCTATGTTTTGTACTATCAATGTATTAAGCATGTTGTAGTAAACATGCCTAACACGTTTGAGCTATTTCCCCAACCTTTCTATAGACAACTGGGCCATTATCTGATCTGGCAGCACCTGCCCTGTGATGTTTAACTCTGCCAATTGCATTTTTATCAGTACCAGTTTCAATGGCCATTAAGCCTGTTGCAATTAATAGTTGTATCCATTTTTAAAGAGTTGTATTTCAATGGCTACAAACTTAAAAAACATGAATTAGGATGTTGTTAAGCCTGTTGCAATTAACAGTTGTATCCATTTTTTAATCCGTCCCTTTGCTACCGTGCTACTCTTTCGAAATGAAGATATCACTATAAATGCTGCCGTTTTATTACCATTTGCTACTTTTGGTGGATGTTAACCCTGTTGTAGTTAACATTGGCTTTCCATGTACTTACACAGTAACACAGGGCTACAATGGGCGATGTTGTTGTTCGCCGTCGAGGTTAGCTGCATCCCATGTCTTATACACCATCTATTCCTAAATATAAGTATTTTTAGAGATTCCAATATAGACTACATAAGGAGCAAACTGAGTGAATCTAGATTCTAATCTAAACTATATCTATAATTCTATATACATCTGTATGCAGTTCATATTGAAATCTCAAAAAAATACTTGTAATTAGGAACATAGGTAGTTGTATTTTACATCATTTGTGCAATCTCAGTTTAGCTTCTAACATTTACTGGTTGCTTGTAGGTACATATATGAGGGGTACTAATCCACGCTTCGATCCCTTTTGCGTATGGGGCAATGAGATATTCATGAAAAAGCGTCAAGTGAGGAAACTAAGAAAGATTGTTAGGCGAAAGAAATGGGTGATTGGAATTAAGCTCTTTATTTGACAATAGTGAACTTTAGGATGGTACGTAATGTGTTGCCTTTCCCCCCTGCCCACAACGAGTTACTCTATTAGACCTCAGTATCTGATATTTTTCTCTTTTCAGTGGTTTCCGAAGCTATTTAGTGATGATTACCTTGCAAGCTACATGACGGGGGTGGAGGCAACTAAGGTTAAAGTATATAATTCATGGTACCATGCTAATGCTCTAGAAGTCTTCCTGAAGGCGATGAAGGATGGGCTGGAGATCGTCACAAGGGGTTGCACAAAAGTGCTTCGTGCCTATGGCATGCAGGAAGGCACATTATGGGCATTCCGCTTCTTCAACATCGTCGGCAGTCAAAATGATTTACACTTGTCTCTTCACCTTTACTGCCTTTAAATACTGTGGTTCATCATAGTTCTGCCTATTCCTGTAATTACTGAACATATTGTACTGGAAGTTTTATTTATAGATTCGTTGTTGAACCATTGTGCTGAGAATTTGAATTGCACGTTTCGTATTTCAAAATTTCCAATTAGAATAATAAATTACAGACAAAAATAAAAATAGAACAGACGGTCATGGACCTTTGCAAACGGTTCTAGCAGTAAAAGCGCTTGCGGTGGATAGCCCAATGCCACACAGTTTTCTACATCAAATCGTGTGTGATGTAGTTAATGAAAGCAAATAGTTAACCAAGGCAGAGTGTGTGTGATAGTTACACCTTTCACACACGAGCGTATACATAAAACCGTGTGGGATCTACATCCGAACGGAAACGTTTTCCCTGGATTGACTGTGTGGGATGTACATAAGAACGGAAACATATTCCTTGGATTGACTGTGTGTGATATACATACGAATGGAAATGTTTTTCTGGGATTCATCGTGTTGGATGTACATACCTATGGAAATGATTTTCTCGGATTACAGTGTGGGATGTACATACCTATGGAAATGATTTTCTCGGATTACCGTGTGGGATGTACATACCTACGAAAATGATTGGGTTTTGATGCCTCGCTCGATCGCACGCGGCCCCAGCCTGGGTCCCAGGAGGGCCTATCCTCGACGATATCTGGGTCGTGTGGGAAGGACACCCTATCGCACACACTCACTTGGCAACGGTTCTAAATGCCGTCGCGGAAAGGGGTAAAAAACCGTTTGTTTAGGACCGACGCGCACCAGTGCAAGTTCTTTCCATAAGCACGTATGACTATTTATGAGATACATGCCTACATTATATTGACGAACTGGAGCTAGTGTCGTATCACCCTAGGTTAGAAATGTCTCATGATGAATATCATCCAACAAGTCACCGATCCAATGCCTACGAATTTATCTTATATTGTTCTTGCTAAGTTACTACTGCTATCGTCACTATTGCACTTGCTACAAAAATACGCTATCATCATTCTTTATCAAGCATTCTCGCTACTACTATTATCAAAACTATCATACTACTTTTCTACTGATCACTTTGCTGCAGATAATTAATCTCCAGGTATGGTTGAATTGACAACTCAGCTGCTAATACCTTAAAACATTCTTTGGCTCCCCTTGTGTCGAATTTATAAATTTGGGTTGAATACTCTACCCTCGAAAACTGTTGCGATCCCCTATACTTGTGGGTTATCATCCACCCTCGGGGTTGAGGGTTTGTACAGTAGCTATGTGTTTAATCTCTCTCTCTCTCTCTCTCTCTCTCTCTCGTGTTCTTGAGATGTCACGATCTTGATGTATCACGGGCTTTGTTAATATATTCGGATCATATGGTGTTTTCTCTCTATCTTGTTGTGATGAATTGAGTTTTCCCTTTGATATTTCGTTGTTATCGGATTGAATACTTTTATGGATTTGAGAACACTTGATATATGTCTTGCAATTGAATACTCACGGTGACAATGGGGTATAGTATTGATTCACTTGATATATGTTTTGGAACTCAACTCACAGATCCCCAAGGTGACTTTGGGGTAACTATGCATAGGGGTTGATGCATGTTCTTGCCTTTTTTTCTCCGATAGAAATCTTGGGGCACTCTTTGAAGTTCTTTGTGTTGGATTAAGTATTATGAATATGAATTTTCTTTGGTGTTATTTTAGTACAAACTCTAGGATAGATCAAATGGAAAGAATAGCTTTATGTTATTTTAGTACGAACTCTTGAATAGATTGAATGGAAAGAATAGCTTTGGAGTGATTCTTCATTGCACTTTGAGGGATGGTTATATGATCCATTTATATTAGAATTGTTGAGAGATTGCACTAGCCAAAGTACGGACCCTAGGCCTCATTTTCAAGCATTGCAATACCGTTTTTATGCTTGTTTACTATTTGCTACCTTGCTGTTTTTATTTATTCAGATTATAAAAATATACTTCTACAATCCATATTACACTTTTATCACCATATCTTCGCCGAACTAGTGCACCTATAGAATTTGCCATTGTATTGGGTGTGTTGGGGACATAAGATATTTCTTGTATTTGGTTGCAGGGTTGTTTGAGAGAGACCATATTCATCCTACACCTCCCACGGATAAATAAACCTTAGGTCATCCACTTGAGGGAAAATTGCTACTGTCCTACAAAACTTTGCGCTTGGAGGCCCAACACGTGTCTACAAGAATAAAGTTGGGTAGTAGACATCAAGCTCTTTTCTGGCGCTGTTGCCGGGGAGGTGAGTGCTTGAAGGTATATCTTTAGATCTTGCAATTGAATCTTTTAGTTTCTTGTTTTATCACTAGTTTGGTTATAAAAGAAAACTACATAAAAAATGGAATTGAGGTTGCATCACATTATTGATCATCTTTATAATATCTTTCGTGAAAATGATGGAAAGGAAAATTGTGCTCAATTGATAGAAGAAGAATTCAATAGAATGTTTGGTATAAATGATGAGCATGATTGCGATGTTGTTAGTATGAATTCTTTGAATATCCGTGATGCTAATGATATGCAAAGGCATAAGCTTGGGGACGCTATGTTTGATGAAGATGATATTTTTAGTCCCCCAAGATTTGATGTGCAAATTTGTTATAATGATTCCATGCCTCCTATTTATGATGATTATAATGATGAAAGCGGATTTGGAGAGGTCATGACTTTATTTAGTGATAAATCCACCATTTTGGATGAGGCTTCAATTGATTATGATTACAAAGTTGCTATCTATGATGATTATGGTGATGACATGTATGCTACAAAGAATAATGATAACCATGAAACTTGTCAACATGATTTTAATTTTCACTCTCTTGATAGTTATTTTGTTGAGTTTGCTCCCACTACTATTGATGAGAAGAAATTTGCTTATGCTGAGAGTAACAAAATTTCTATGCCTATGTATCATGAAAAGAATGCCTTATGTGATAGTTATATTGTTGAATTTCTTCATGATGCTACTGAAAATTATTATGAGGGAGGAACTTATGCTTGTAGGAATTGCAATAATATCAAGTTTCCTCTCTATGTGTTGACAATCTTAAAGTTTTGCTTGTTTTCCCTTCTTATGCTAGTTGATTATTGCTCCCATGAATTGTTTCCTCACAAAATTCCTAGGCATAGGATGTGGGTTATACTTAAATGTGCTAGTCATATTCTTCATGATGCTCTCTTTGTGTTTCAATTCTTATCTTTTATGCGAGCATCATTGAAATCATCATGCCTAGCTAAAAGGCATTAAAGAAAAACGCTTGTTGGGAGACAACCCAACACTTTTACCTACTGTTTTTGTGTGTTCACATGATTAAACTACTTTAGTAATCATGTTTTATTGCTTTTGTTTCAATAAACTGCCAAGTAAAGCCTTTGGGATCATGTTGGCTGATAGTTGATTTGATCTTGCTGAAAAACAAAAACTTATGTGCTCACGAAAATAATTCTTCATTTTAACAGAAGAGTGCTTTTGAGTTGATTCTTTTTGCATAAGATTAATATACAAATTTCTCACGTGGTCCTTATTTTTTCAGAATTTTTGGAGTAGCAGAAGTATGGTTATTCTGCAGATCATTATATATTGTTCTGTTTTTGACATATTCTGTTTTCGATGCATAGTTTGCTTGTTTTCGACTTTCTATGGATTATATTGCTCAATATAAATTGTGGAAATGATATGATACAGTAGGAATTATGTGGAAAAAATTATGAACCTTGTCTTTGACAGTACCAAAGTGAAATGGTTCTGCTCTTTATCATACTAACCTATCTCACGAAGTTCCGTTAAGTATTTTGTGATTGAAGTTTTAAAGTTTTGGGTGAGATATCAATATGAGGAGAATAGGGAGTGAAAAGAACCTAAGCTTGGGGTTTACTAAGGCACCTCAAGATAATATTCAAGGAATATCCAAGCAACTAAGCTTGGGGACGCCCCGGAAGGCATCCCCTCTTTCGTCTCCAACATTATTGGTAACCTCACTTGGAGCTATGTTTTCACTCGTCACATGATATGAGTTTTACTTGGAGAGTCATTTTATTTTGTTAGGATTTTCTTGCTTCTATTTCTAATAATGTTTTGCTTATTTCATTTCAATAAAAAAATGTCAAGGATAGCCTTTACCATGCTTATTTTGCAAGTCTACATGTTGCTGTTTCAAGACAGAAAGTTCATCGATGTTGCAAAAATTCCCTAGAAAAGTCAGAATGTGATAAAATGTTGAATCTTTCTGAAAAATAAGATATGATAAATTCTCTAAAGTGTGATATTTTTTTCATAATCTTTGGAGTTTAATAAGTATCGATACTCTTGCATTCTTTGCAGACTGTACTATTTTGGCAGATTGCTATTATGTTTGCGTTGTTTGCATATGTTTGCTTGTTTAATGATTCTATTTGAGGATAGGAGTATTAAATATGCGTAGGAATTTAGTATGAAATGTTGAATAATAATTTTAGTGATTTCCTATAGTAGAGAATGATAACATTTTTGCATTGGTTTATACTAACTTATCTCACGAGTTATTGTTGAGTTTTGTGTGGATGAAGCTTTTAAGATTTAGGGAAACCGTGATATAAAAGAAATTAAGGAGACACAAAAGCTCAAACTTGGGGATGCCCAAGGCATCCCAAATTTATATTTCAATAAGTATCAAGCATCTAAGCTTGGGGATGCCCCGATAGGTATCCCACCTTTCTTCTTCAACAATTATCGTTTAGTATCGGTTGAGCCTAAGTTTTTGCTTCTTCACATGATGTGTGCTATTCTTTAAATGTCATTTTGTTTTGTTTTGCTTGATGTTTTAATAAAATACTTAGAACTTAAAGTTTTTAAACAAAATAGAGTCCTCAAATAGATGCCAGATAGGCTAGGTAAGCGACACTAACATCCCGTCAATGAAGCTCTTTTCTATGCAATTGCTCTAGTGCTTCACTTATATATTTTTGAGCATGGTGTGCTTTAGTATTTTTGAAGAAATTCTCTCTTGCTTCTGAAGGAAATATGCCGTAGAGGCAATAATAAATTTTTTATTTATATTTCCTTATATCATGCTAAATGTTTATTATTCATGCTAGAATTGTATTAACCGGAAACTTAGTACATGTGTGAATACATAGACAAAACAGAGTGTCCCTAGTATGCCTCTAGTTGACTAGCTCGTTAATCAAAGATGGTTAAGTTTCTTGACCATAGACATGTGTTGTCATTTGATGAACGGGTTCACATCATTAGAGAATGATGTGATGGACAAGACCCATCCGTTAGCTTAGCATAACGATCGTTAAGTTTTATTGCTATTGCTTTCTTCATGACATATACATATTCCTCTGACTATGAGATTATGCAACTCCCGAATACCATAGGAACACCTTGTGTGCTATCAAACGTCACAAAGTAACTGGGTGATTATAAAGATGCTCTACATGTGTCTCTGAAGGTGTTTGTTGGGTTGGCATAGATTGAGACTAGGATTTGTCACTTTGAGTATCGCAGAGGTATCTCTGGTCCCTCTCGGTAATGCACATCACTATAAGCCTTGCAAGCAATGTGACTAATGAGTTAGTTGCGGGATGATGCATTACAGAACAAGTACAGAGACTTGCCGGTAACGACATTGAACTAGGTATGATGATACCGACGATCGCAAGTAACATACCGATGACAAAGGGAATAACGTATGTTGTTATTGTAGTTTGACTGATAAAGATCTTCGTAGAATATGTAGGAACCAATATGAGCATCGGTTTTGCTATTTGCTATTGACCGGAGATGTGTCTCGGTCATGTCTACATAGTTCTCGAACTCGTAGGGTCCGCACGCTTAATGTTCCATGATGATTTGTATTATGAGTTACGTGTTTTGGTGACCGAAGTTTGTTTGGAGTCCCGGATGAGATCGCGGACATGACGAGGAGTCTCGAAATGGTCGAGAGGTAAAGATTCATATATTGGAAGGTTATATACGGACACCAGAATGGTTCCGAAGAGGTTCGGGGATTTATCGGAGTACCAAGAGGTTATCGGACCCCCCTGGGAAAGTTAATGGGCCTCATGGGCCATAGTGGAGAGAGGGAGGCAGGCCACAAGAGGTGGTGCATGCCTCCCCCTGCCCAATCCAAATTGGACAAGGGGTGGGGGCGCGTACCCCCTTTCTTCTCCCTCTCCCCTCTTTGCCCTTTCCCCCTCTCCGTTGGAAGGAAGGGGCGAATCCTACTAGGAGTGGAGTCCTACACTACAAAAAAAAGACACATCCATCACATTTTGGGTCGAACGAAACTTTTTTCCGTCATACTTATGACACTTCTATGACGATAATTGTGACAAAACCCGGTATCATCATAGATGTGGTGGGCTCCTACTTCTATGACAAAATCATGACAGAAAATGGGCTTTTCGTCCTGGGCCGGCCGGAGACGCAGTTGCATGACATTCTTTGGGCCATCCATGACAGAAAAAACCATGGTAGAAGCAAGGGCGAGGAAAATTTTGGCGAGTTCCCGGTTACGGTGGGAGGTCAGGGGTCGAGCGATGCACGTTTCTCTTGTACATGTACGCGCATGTGAGCGAGGCGTTGGCTCTAACTGAACCCGAGCAAGGCGTTGGGCTCTAACTGAACCCGAGCGATTGCACTGCAGGCTACGTGTTACTGAACCCAAGTGATAGATCGATGGCTGTTAACTGAACCCAATCGAGCGATTCCTTCGCTACTGCTGCTAACTGAAGCCGATCGATGTTGCCTTTGGATGAACAGTGAGCGTTGCGGAGGGTGGATGAACAGTGAGCGGTGGGGGTGGATGAACAAGACCCCGTGGCATTGCCTCTGGATGAACAGGACCCCGATCGATCGAGCCGGTTGGGGCTGGATGAACAGGACCCCGTGGAGGGCTGGATGAACAGGACGACCCCGTGGAGGGCTGGATGAACAGTGGATGGTGGAGGGGTGGATGAACAGTAGCTGGTGGAATAGTGCGCGGTGGAGGCTGGATGAACAGGAGCCCGTGGATGAACAGTCGCAGATGGAGGCTGGAAGAGGTCAACGGTGGATGAACAGTTGCCCATGGAGGCTGGAGGAGGTCGACGGTGGAGATGAACAGTATCCTGTGGAGTCCCGTTTTGCGGTACGCCACACCCCTCCCGATGAACAGGACCCCTGTTTCGACCATAGTGCTCCAACACAAGTCCGTTTCATCCATTTTGCGGTACGCCACACCCCTCCCGATCAACAGGACCCCGTTTCGACCGTAGGAGGTCCGTTTCCTCCGTTTTGCGGTACGCCAGACCCCTCCCGATGAACAGGATCCCGTTTCGAACATGCCCGGTTGAACACAAGGCCGTTTCCTCCGTTCTGCAGTACGCCAGGCCTCGTTTCCATCGCCTGTTCCGTCCAAGCCGGTTGGCTCCCACGCATTCCGTTGCCTCCCGATGAACACGACGCATTCCGTTGCCTCCCCATGAACATGATGCATTCCGTTGCCTCCCCATGAACACGACGACGATGTAGTTTCTCCGTTCCGACCAAGCCATGTACACGAGCCCTGGCCGTACGTATGCGCGAGTAGGCGTTTGAGACCCCGCCCGTATGTACGTACGTGGTCGTATTTACTTTCTTGCACCCTGGCCGTTGTATGTACGTGTACATGCTACGTGCGTGCCTCTGCTACAACACGTGCGCGCCTCTACATCGACCAGTATGTACGTACACGTTCGCGAGCAGAATGACAACACTACGTACGCTTCGACCAGGTGGGTCCCAACTGTCAGGAAATTCCTTGTGTGCGAAGATGTAGCTGGTGGGTCCCAGCAGTCAGGGGGGCGAATCGTTTTTTTTGCCCGGACGCACTTCCTTGCGTGCAAAGATGTAGCTGGTGGGTCCTAGCACTCAGGGGGCGAATCTTTTTTTTTTTTGCCCGTAATATGGACGCACTTCCTTGCATGCGAAGATGTAGCTGGTAGGTTCCTGCAGTAAGGGGGGAAACGTTTTTTTCGCGAAATACGGTGGCCCATCCGGTGGGTCTTTGCTGTCAGGTGGAGGAATAATTATTTTGCACGTAATAAGGAGGCACTTCCTTGCGGCTGCAGTGGACCCAGTTGTCAGCCTCTCCACGTACAGTACTCTTTCGATGGAAGTCGGTCGTTGACCACGTTGACCACGCCGCGCCGAGAGCACCACGGCGGTGGACGACGGCAAGGCCTAGGAAGGGGATGACACGGAGCCGGGGAAGACGCGACAGTGGATGCCCATGCGGAGAGGAGTACGAGGGTCCACTGGTTCGGCTGCGGTGTGAGGATGCCGTTGCCGCAGAATAACATGGGGTGTGGGTGAGTAGAGGGATGGCCTGGCCAGCGGTGGGAGTAGTAGGAGGCGGTGAGGCCTCCGCGACATCACAGCCGGCCTCGGGAGGCAGGAGCATGCGGCACGACCGGCGCTGCTTTGGGCGGCCGGAGCAAGAAGACCAGAGGTTGAAGAAGCACTACAGCCGTTGGATGGACATCGTACGGTCACTGGAGCTAGAATCGTTCATATTGACTAAAGTTGACAAAGGCCTCCGTCCCAGTCAACTTAGTAGGCCCACAAGTCAGCCTCCCACCATGGTGGGTCCTAGCTAGCAGGGGGAGTATTCAATTTTTTGTGCGTAATAAGGAGGCACCTCCGGTGGGTCCGAGCTGACAGCGGGGGGGAGGTTTTTTTCGTGAAATACGGTGGCCCGTCCGGTGGGTCCCAGTAGTCATGGGGAAACGTTTTTTTCGCGAAATACAGTGGCCCGTCCGGTGGGTCCTAGTAGTCAGGGGGGAAACGTTTTTATCGCGAAATACTGGTGGCCCGTCTGGTGGGTCCCTGCTGTCAGGTGGAGGAATAATTATTTTCCGCGTAATAAGGAGGCACTTCCTTGCGGCTGTCGTGGACCCAGCTGTCAGCCTCTCCACGTACAGTACTCTTCCGATGGAATTCGGTCATTGACCACATTGACCTAGCGGCAGAATAACACCACGGCGGTGGACGACGGTGAGGCCTAGGAAGGGGACGACGCAGAGCCGGGGAAGACGCGGCAGTGGATGCCCACGCGGAGAGGAGTACGAGGGTTCACTGGTTCCGCTGCGCTGCCGTCGCTGCAGAATAACAGGGGGGTGTGGGTGAGTGGAGTGAGGGATGGCCTGGCCAGCGGTGGGAGCACTAGTAGGGAAAAGCCTAGCAGCAGCGCGGGTTTTAGGCCTATTAGCAGCGCGGGTACCCGCGCTACTAATAAGCGCTTCTGACTAACTTATAGCGATGGCGGGTGCCACCAGCCTTCTGACTAACGATAGCAATAGCGCTGGTTTAAATCCGCTACTACTAATCTGTAATCTCGAATTTTTTTTTGAATTTTTTCGAAATTTGTTTTTGATTTTTTTCAAATTTTCAAATTTACAATTATTTTAACTCAAATCTCTAATCACCCCTAATCGCTGCTCAATTTAATCTCTAATCACCCTCATCATTCCAAATCATCTAACTTCCTGGACGGTCACCCATCCTCTCACTACTCCACTGAGCACGCTTAACTTCCGGGTTCTATTCTCCTCGTTTCCAAGTCTGCACTTGTTGTTTTCGACAATAGTGAGATGTCAATCCTATTAACCTCGTGAATTTAGCTTGAGCATGAAGTCACACATTTCACTGTTTGAGTTTGAAACTATTGTTCTAAAAATTAGTAACACTAATATTTCTTGAATAATTAGTTTGACCACAGTTTGACCAGATTGACCACAGTTTGACGGTTGACCACAGTTTGACCATAGTTTGACCAGATTTGACCAAAATTCAAAAAAACTAAAATAATTATTTATTAACACTAATATTCTTGAATAATTAGTTTGACCATAGTTTGACCAGATTTAACAAAAATTTAAAAATAATATTTTTTTTTGAATTTTTTGCCTCAGATCTTAAAAGCCCTGTAACTTTTTTTTCTCATTAGGCTTTTGAGGATTTTGAAAACGTTTAACGGGTACCCCGGCTAAATTTGGATGTAACTTTTCGAGTAGATGCTTTTTCATATAAAAACTTTTTCATCCGAGTTCGTATGCAAAAGTTATGGCCATTTTCATACAAATTTCGGAGAGATTTTGCAAATAAAGTCGAAGTTCATATTTGTAAATTTTCCCAACAACTAGACCACATATCACATGGGAAACTTATTTTCTTTTATTTTTTGACATTTTTATCATTTTCTTTATTTTTTTAAACTGAAAAGGCGGTCCACTGGGGGTAGACTTTGCCAAATAGGCGGACCCGCTACTACTATGATGACGATTAGCGATGGCGGGTTTTAACCCTCACTACTACTAAGTTGATAGCAGAGCGGGTTAGTAGTAGCGAGGTTAAAACCCGCCATCGCTATGAACTTAGCAGGCGAGGTTAAAACCCTCGCTACTACTATGGCATATCCCGGGGCACGCAGTGCAGACCGCTTAGTAGTAGCGAGGTTACAAACCCGCTGCTGCTATCAACTTAGTAGTAGCGAGGTTTAAAAACCTGCGCTGCTAGTAAGTAGCAGTAGCGAGGGTTTTTAGCCCTCGCTGCTGCTAAGATTCTGTGTATAGCCTTTTCCCTAGTAGTGGAGTAGTATGGGGGCGGTGAGGCCTCCGCGGCAGCACAGTCGGCCACGGGAGGCAGGAGCAGGCGGCACAACCGGCGCTGCTTTGGGCGGCTGGATCAAGAAGACCAGAGGTTGAAGAAGCACTACGGCCGTTGGATGGACATTGTACGGTCAGTCGAGCTAGAATCGTGCATATTGACTAAGTTGACAAAGCCCTCCGTCCCCGTCAACTTAGTAGGCCCACTATACTGGGTCCCAGCTAGCAGGGGGAGTATTCATTTTTTTTGTGCATAATAAGGAGGCACTTCCTTGCGTGCGAAGATATAGCTGGTGGGTCCGAGCTGTCAGTGGCGGTAAAGTTTTTTTGCAAAATACAGAGGCCCTTTCGGTGGGTCCCAGATATCAGGTGGAGGAATCATTATTTTGCGCATAATAAGGAGGCATTTCCTTGCGTGCGGCCGTGGACCCAGCTGTCAGCCTCTCCATGTACAGTCCACTTCAGATGCATGTCGGTCGTTGACCACATTGACCACGCCACGCCGAGAGCACCAGGGCGGTGGACGACGGCGAGGCCTAGGAAGGGAATGACACGGAGCCAGGGAAGACTCGATAGTTGTTTCCCACGCGAAGGGGAGTACGACTGTATGAGGGTTTACTATTTCGTCTGCCGTCGCCGGAGAATAAAAACAGTTGTGGGTGAGTAGAGGGATGGCTAGGCCAGCGATGGGAGTACGGTGGGGCGGTGAGGCTGCTGGCAACAACACACCGGCAAGGAAGGAAGAGAGCAGTCCGCCGGCGCTTGTTTGAGCGGCTAGAGCAGGAAGAGCAGAGATTGAAGAAGCACGACGGTCGTTGGATGGACATCCAACAGTCACTGCTTGTGTGTCAACCTTTTATTTAGGAAAGCCTCAAATCTATGGAAAACTGCATACATGCCATCTGCCATTATTTCTAATAATTTACAGCCCATTTGCTAATTCTTACGGTTTTTTTGGAGCCCATATTCTTTTGTTAGCATTATAGCCCATATTGTGGCCACGGTTAAAAAATTACACAATATTTTGCATATGTCGGTGCGGTCTGAACTATTTTTAATCCCGAAATTTCGAGTCACATTCAGACTGATTTTAAAAATAAATGTATATCAATATAAAATCCAATAAATTGTCCATGCATAGAAATCAATGCAATTTAAAATCTCGAAATGAAAAAAAAATATTTGAACCTAATCGCCGGTTTGATGTGTTTTAAAAATGTACATCCCATTTCAGGCCCTCCGTGGTAGATTCCCCCTCCGGCAGAGCGTCGGCGAAGGCTCCAAGATGGGATCTCACGGATACAGAAGGGTACGGTGGTGGAAATAGTTTTTCGTGGTGCTCCTCGATGGTTTCAGGGTACGTGGGTATATATAGGAGGAATAAGTAGGCGGTGGGCGCCGAGGGGCCACGAGGTGGGGCGCCCACCAGAGGCGCGCGCGGGCACCCTCGTGGTCGCCTCCTCTATTGCTTGACGTCCACTCCAAGTCCCCTGGATCACGTTTGTTCCAAAAATATCACTCCGGAAGGTTTCATTCCATTTGGACTCCGTTTGATATTTATTTTCTTCGAAACACTGAAATAGTCAAAAAAAAGCAATTCGGGTTGGGCCTCCGGTTAGTAGGTTAGTCCCAAAAATGATATAAAAGTGTAAAGTAAAGCCCATAAGCATCCAAAATGGGTAATATAATAGCATGGAACAATCAAAAATTATAGATACGTTGGGTATCAAGCATCCCCAAACTTAATTCCTGCTCGTCCTTGAGTAGGTAAATGATAAAAGCAGAATTTTTGATGTGGAATGCTACCTAACATAATTCTCAATGTAATATTCTTTATTGTGGCATGAATGTTCAGATCCAAATGATTCAAAATAAAAGTTCATATTGACATAAGAAATAGTAATACTTCAAGCATACTAATCAAAGCAATCATGTGTTCTCAAAATAACATGGCTAAAGAAAGTTCATCCCTACAAAATCATATAGTTAGGCTATGCTTCATTTTCGTCACACAAAAATGCTCTCATCTTGCACACCCCCGATGACAAGCCAAACAATTGTTTCATACTTAAATAATCTCAAAAAAATTCAACTTTCACGCAATACATGAGCGTGAGCCATGTATATAGCACTATGGGTGGAATAGAATATGCTGATGGAGATTGTGTGGAGAAGACAAAAAAAAGAGAAAGTCTCACATTGACAAGGATAATCAACGGGCTATGGAGATGCCCATCAATTGATGTCAACATGAGGAGTAGGGATTGCCATCCAACGGATGCACTAGAGCTATAAATGTATGAAAGCTCAACAAAAGAAACTAAGTGAGTGTGCATCCAACTTGCTTGCTCATGAAGACCTAGGGCAATTTGAGGAAGCCCATCGTAGGAATATACAAGCCAAGTTCTATAATGAAAAATTCCCACTAGTATATGAAAGTGACAACATATGAGACTCTCTGTATGAAGAACATGGTGCTACTTTGAAGCACAAGTGTAGAAAAGGATAGTAATATTGCCCCCTTTTTTATTTTATTTTCTCTTTTTTTGGGCCTTTTTTTGCCTTTCTTTTTTTGGCCTTTTTTTATTTTGGCCTTTCTTTTTTTTATTTGGGGACAATGCTCTAATAATGATGATCATCACACTTCAATTTATTTACAACTCATGGATTACAACTCAAAACTAGAACAAGATATGACTCTATATGAATGCCTTCGGCGGTGTACCGGGATGGGCAATGAATCAAGAGTGACATGTATGAAAATTTATGCATGGTGGCTTTGCCACAAATACGATGTCAACTACATGATCATGCAAGGCAATATGACAATGATGATGCATTTCATGATGATGAACGGAACGGTGGAAAGTTGCATGGCAATATATCTCGGAATGGCTATGGAAATGCCATAATAGGTAGGTATGGTGGCTGTTTTGAGGAAGATATAATGAGGTTTATGTGTGATAGAGCGTATCGTATCACGGGGTTTGGATGCACTGGCAAAGTTTGCACCAACTCTCAAGGTGAGAAAGGGCAATGCACGGTACCGAAGAGGCTAGCAATGATGGAAGGGTGAGAGTGCGTATGATCCATGGACTCAACATTAGTCATAAAGAACTCATATACTTATTACAAAAATCTACAAGTCATAAAAAATCAAGCACTACGTACATGCTCCTAGGGGGGTAGATTGGTAGGAAAAGACCATCGCTTGTCCCCGACCGCCACTCATGTTTCAAATTTGTTGCACAACTTTTACCATACATGCATGCTACGGGACTTGCCAACTTCAACACAAGCATTCTTTGAATTCATAATCACCCAACTAGCATGACTCTAATATCACCACCTCCATATCTCAAAACAATTATCAAGTATCAAATTGATCATAGCATCCAATTCACTTCCTATGATAGTTTTTATTATACCCAACTTGGATGCCCATCATTCTAGGACCAATTTTATAACCATAGCAATACCATGCTGTTCTAAAAGACTCTCAAAATAATATAAGTGAAGCATGAGAGATTAACAATTTCTACAAAATAAAGCCATCGCCGTGCTCTAAAAGATGTAAGTGAAGCACTAGAGCAAAAAACAAACTACTTCGAAAGATATAAGTGAAGCACATAGCGTATTCTAATAAATTCCAATCAAGTGGGTTTCTCCCAAAATGTGTGTACAACAAGGATGATTGTGGTAAACTAAAAAGCAAAGACTAATATCATACAAGACTCTCCAAGCAAAACACATATCATGTGGCGAATAAAAATATAGCTCCAAGTAAAGTTACCGATAGACGAAGACGAAAGAGGGGATGCCTTCCAGGGCATCCCCAAGCTTAGGCTTTTGGTTATCCTTGAATATATTGGGGTGCCATGGGCATCCCCAAGCTTAGGCTCTTGCCACTCCTTATTCCATAGTTCGTCAAACCTTTACCCAAAACTTGAAAACTTCACAACCCAAAACTCAACAGGAAATCTCATAAGCTCCGTTAGTGCAAGAAAGAAAAACCACCACATAAGGTACTGTAATGAACTCATTCTTTATTTATATTGGTGTTAAACCTATTGTATTCCAACTTATTTATGGTTCATACCCTGCATACTAGCCATAGATGCATCAAAATAAGCAAACAACACACGAAAAACAGAATCTGTCAAAAACAGAACAGTCTGTAGCAATCTGTAACTCTCGAATACTTCTGTAACTTTAAAAATCCTACCAAAATAGGAATTCCTAGGAAATTTATCTATTGATCTACAGCAAAATGAATCAAGGAAAAATCACGTTTCTCTCAATTACTAAAATTATGTTAGTGCGTGCAAAGTTTCTGTTTTTCAGCAGAATCAAATTAACTATCAGGTTATCCTATAGGTTCTACTTGGCACAAACACTAATTAAAACATAAAAACACATCTAAACAGAAGGTAGATGAAATATTTATTACTAAGCAGAAGCAAAAAGCAAAAAACTAAAATAAATTTGGGTTTCCTCCCAACTAGCGCTATCATTTAACGCCCCTAGCTAGGCATAAAAGCGAGGATAGATCTAAGTAGTGCCATCTTTGGCACTCAATTCATAAGTAGCTCACATGATAGATTCATAAGGTAATTTAACTTTCTTTCTTTGAAAGTGATCCATGCCTTTCCTTAATGGAAATTGGAATCTAATATTCCCTTCCTTCATATCAATAATCACACCAATCATTCTAAGGAAAGGTTTACCAAGAATAATAGGACATGAAAGATTGCAATCTATGTCAAGAACGATAAAATATACGGGAACATAATTCCTATTTGCAACAATAAGAACATCATTGATTCTTCCCATAGGTTTCTTAATGGTGGAATTCGCAAGGTGCAAATTTAAAGAGCAAACATAAAAATCATGGAAACCTAGAATATCACATAAAGTTTTCGGAATTGTGGAAACACTAGCACCCAAATCACACAAAGCATAACACTCATGATCTTTAATTTTAATCTTTATAGTAGGTTCCCACTCATCATAAAGTTATCTAGGTATAGAAACTTCCAAATTAAGTTTTTCATCATAAGATTGCATCAAGGCATCAATAATATGTTTGGTAAAAGCTTTATTTTGACTATAAGCATGAGGAGAATTCAACACGGATTGTAACAAGGAAATACAATCTACTAAAGAACAATTATCATAATTAAATTCCTTGAAATCCAAGATAGTGGGTTCAATGCTATTTAAAGTCTTGACCTCTCCAATCCCACTTTTACCAAATGTAGCATCAAGATCTAAAAACTCTGAATCATTGGGACGCCTTTTAACTAAAGTTGACTCATCTCCAGTCCTATCATTATTAAGATTCATATTGCAAAACAAAGATTTAATAGGGGACACATCAATAACTTTTAGATCTTCATCATTATTTTCATGGAAACTAGAAGAACACGCTTTTACAAAGCAATCTTTCTTAGCACGCAATCTAGCGGTTCTTTCCATGCACTCATCAATGGAAATTCTCATAGCTTTGAGAGACTCATTGATATCATGCTTAGGAGGAATAGATCTAAGTTTCAAATAGTCAACATCAAGCGAAAGTCTATCAACGTTCCTAGCCAAATCATCAACTTTAAGCAATTTTTCTTCAAGCAAAGCATTAAATTCTTTTGAGAGATTACAAATTCTTTCACGCTATTCTCAAAATGAGAGGGCATATTATTAAGATTTCCATAAGAGTTGTTGTAGGAATTACCATAATTATTAGAGGAATTACTAGGGAACGATCTAGGATTAAAGTTTCCTCCATAAGCATTGTTACCAAAATTATTCCTACCAACAAAATTCACATCCATAGATTAATTATTATTTTAAATCAAGGTAGACAGAGGCATATCATTGGGATTAATAGGAGCACTCTTAGTACCAAACAATTTTATAAGTTCATCCATCTTTCCACTCAAAACATTAATTTCTTCTATAGCATGCACTTTCTTACTAGTAGATCTTTTGGTGTGCCATTGAGAATAATTAGCCATATTGTTATCAAGGAGTTTAGTAGCTTCTCCTAAGGTGATTTCCATAAAAGTGCCTCCCGCGGCCGAATCTAAAAGATTTCTAGAAGCAAAATTCAATCCGGCATAAAAAATTTGTATGATCATCCATAAATTCAAACCATGAGTAGGGCAATTGTGAATCATCAATTTCATTCTTTCCCAAGATTGGGCAACATGCTCATGATCAAGTTGTTTAAAATTCATAATATCATTCCTAAGGGAGATAATCTTAGCGGGAGGAAAATACTTAGAGATAAAAGCATCTTTGCACTTATTCCATGAATCAATACTATTCTTATGCAAAGACGAAAACCAAACTTTAGCACGATCTCTATGTGAAAACAGAAATAATTGCAATTTAACAATATCATTATCCGTATCTTTCTTCTTTTGCATCTCACACAAATCAACAAAGTTTTTTAGATGGGTAACGACATCTTCACTAGGAAGGCCGGAGAATTGATCTTTCATAACAAGATTCAGTAAAGCAGCATTGATTTCACAGGACTCAGCATCATTAAGAGGAGCAATCAGAGTACTAAGGAAATCATTATTATTGGTATTGGAAAAGTGGCACAATTTGGTATTATCTTGCGCCATCGCGACAAGCAATCCAACACACAAGCAAACAAAAAGGCAAGCGAACGAGAGAGGAGATTGGGAAAGAGAGGGCGAATAAAACGGCATGGGTGAAGTGGGGGAGAGGAAAACGAGAGGCAAATGGAAAATAATGTAATGTGAGGGAGAAGAGTTTGTGATGGGTACTTGGTATGTCTTGATTTGAGCGAAGACCTCCCCGGCAACGGCGCCAGAAATCCTTGTTGCTACGTCTTGAGCTTGCGTTGGTTTTCCTTGAAGAGGAAAGGGTGATGTAGCAAAGTAGCATAAGTATTTCCCTCAGTTTTTGAGAACCAAGGTATCAATCCAGTAGGAGGCTCCTCAGAAGTCCCACACACCTACACAAACAAACAAGAACCTCGCAACCAATGCAATAAAGGGGTTGTCAATCCCTTCACGGCCACTTGCGAAAGTGAGATCTGATAAAGATAATATGATAAGATAAATATTTTTGGTATTTTTATGATATAGATAGGAAAAGTAAAGATGCAAATAAAAGTAGATTGTAAACTTATATGGTAAGAGATAGACCCGGGGGTCATAGGTTTCACTAGTGGCTTCTCTCAAGATAGCATAAGTATTACGGTGGGTGAACAAATTACTGTCGAGCAATTGATAGAAAAGCGAATAATTATGAGATTATCTAGGCATGATCATGTATATAGGCATCACGTCCATGACAAGTAGACCAACTCCTGCCTGCATCTACTACTATTGCTCCACACATTGACCGCTATCCAACATGCATCTAGAGTATTAAGTTCATAAAGAATAGAGTAACGCATTAAGAAAGATGACATGATGTAGAGGGATAAACTCATGCAATATGATATAAACCCCCATCTTTTTATCCTCGATGGCAACAATACAATACGTGCCTGGCTGCCCCTGCTGTCACTGGGAAAGGATACCGCAAGATTGAATCCAAAGCTAAGCACTTCTCCCATTGCAAGAAAGATCAATCTAGTAGGCCAAACCAAACTGATAATTCGAAGAGACTTGCAAAGATAACTTAATCACACATAAAAGAATTCAGAGGAGATTCAAATATTTCTCATAGATAAACTTGATCATAAACGCACAATTCATCGGATCTTTACAAACACCCCGCAAAAAGAGTTACATCGAATAGATCTCCAAGAAGATCGAGGAGAACTTTGTATTGAGATTCAAAGAGGGAGAAGAAGCCATCTAGCTAATAACTATGGACCAGAAGGTATGTGGTAAACTACTCACAACTCATCGGAAGGGCCTTGGAGATGATGTAGAGGCCCTTCATGGTCGATTTCCCCTCCGGAGGAGTGCCGACGAAGGCTCCAAGATGGGATCTCGCGGATACAGAAGGTTATGGTGGTGGAAATAGTTTTTCATGGTGCTCCTCGATGGTTTCAGGGTACGTGGGTATATATAGGAGGAAGAAGTAGGCCGGTGGATGCTCGAGGGGCCCACGAGGTGGGGGCGCGCCCACCTGTAGGGGGCGCGCCGGGCACCCTCGTGGCCGCCTCCTCTGTTGCTTGACGTCCACTCCAAGTCCCCTGATCACGTTTGTTCCAAAAAGATCGCTCCCGAAGGTTTCATTATGTTTGGACTCCGTTTGATATTCCTTTTCTTCGAAACACTGAAATAGGCAAAAAAATAGCAATTTGGGCTGGGCCTACGGTTAGTAGGTTAGTCCCAAAAATGATATAAAAGTGTAAAGTAAAGCCCATAAACATCCAAAGCGGGTTATGTAATAGCATGGAACAATAAAAAATTATAGATACGTTGGAGACGTATCAGCCTCCACGGGCTACTGTTCATCCATCATCGATCTCCTCTAGCATCCACCTGCGATTGTTCATCCATGGGCTCCTGTTCATCCAGCCTCCACCACTCCTCCACCGGTTACTGTCCAACCAGCCCTCTCCACGGGGTCCTGTTCAACCACCCCTCCATGGGCTACTGTTCATCCAGCCCTCCACCGGCTACTGTTCAACCAGCCCTCCACGGGGTCCTGTTCATCCAGCCCTCCACAGGGTTCTGTTCATCCACCCCCAACCGGCTCGATCGATCGGGGTCCTGTTCATCCAGCGGCAACGACCTCTACTACCACGGGGTCCTGTTCATCCAACCCCCCTGACGGTGTCCTGGACTAGGGGGTACTCACCACGTCGTCTCCCGATCTCTTGGATTGGGCCGAGGACCCCCATGGCCATTTATTCATGGGCCAGTTCGGACGGCCTATGCCGCATAAAAGGGAGACTCCACAAGACTTGATGCCCAAGACAAGGACTCTCCTAAACCCTAGGCCTCCGGTGTGTTATATAAACCGAGGCCAGGCTAGTCAATAGACAATCTCATTCATTACTACAATCTCGTGGTAGATACATGTACTCTGTACTACACCCCATATGAATACAATCAAAAGCAGCATGTAGGGTATTATCTCTTCGAGTGAGCCCGAAGCTGGGTAAACCCACGTGTCCATGTTACCATCGCTCCAAGACGCCTAGCTTAGGACCCCTAACACGAGATATGCCGGATATAGAACCGACAATGGTGCTTTCATTGAGAGCCTGCTAGGCGATCGTCGCGGACTGATGGAACAATCAGGTGATATTTTTTCAATTAGATTTGTTTTATGTAAACCATCTTTTTTTGCAAAATTATGGGCGCTACCTCGTGCTACCTGATTCGCAGTCAAATCAAGATCAGGAAAAAGTGTCCGGCGTCTGGCAGTATACCAGATCCGCGTCGGAAAGTATTGGAGATGCGGGCGACCGGGCACACATGCAGAAGGCCGGAGAGGGTCAACGCAAAGAGAAAAGAAAAAAATAGAGCGGCGCTGTGGTCAAGGAGCCGCGCCGGACTACCTCCCACGTGCGGCAACGCACACGAGGCTGATAGGAGCTTTCTCAGCGGCCATCCAGGGGAGATTCCTTCCTTGTTTGTTTTTTCTATTCCCTTTTTTATTCAACAACCTTGGCAATCGCTGGACGCTAGTGTTTTGTTTAATGAAACCAAAGTGTACTAACCCAATGGGCTACTAGTTTCACAGCACGGCTCCCTAGATTTGGTCGTTGGATTATAGTAGTCCGGATACTACTACTCCACGTAAATTCAGTCTATCCTCGAACAAGATATTCTACCGACGCTTGTACGTGTTGTTGGTCTGGCCAGCCTCTCACCCTGACCTAGGCCGGCTGACCTATGTCGACATCGTCGTGCCACAATACCGTCATGCCATCGAGCCAACCCTGGTGCACAGGCCAAACTTACCTCATGATTCACTTTGCATATATTAATTATGCAATTTTTTCTTTCAATTATTGTTGTTTTTTGCTTTCACTATTTTATGTGTGCAGGTAATCTATTTTGGCTGCGATACGCAGTCACTTCGGCATCGCTAGCTGGCCTGCATGAGACTTCGGCATCCGTCGATCACAGCTTCGCCGTGTTAACTGGACCGAGAACTTCATCTCGCCACATCGGCCGCGCAGCATCGTCAGTTCATCAAACTGACATCCACCGTGCCGAACAGGTCGACTGGCGTGGGGGCTTCACTATCACCTTGCTGACCAACTCCGCCAGCTCAGCTAGACTGGGGGCTTCGCCTTACAACGTCGGTCGAGCCGTGTCACTACTACGGAGTGCCGAACTCCTTGCTCGGACACCTCAGGCTTGGGGGCTAGGACCTCGACCATGCCGAGGACTGTGAACCTTGTCGGATCTGTCACAAATCAATGGGCGTCTTTGTCCCGCCACAAGCCCGAATCGCGTCATCAAGACCAAGCACATTAACCAGCTAAGTCACTTTCATGCTCAAAAACTTTCAGTTTTACATTTTGTTTGGTTCGACCAAGCATTATAATTTTTTGGCAAAAAATTTGTTTGTGAAAAACTTCCTTGTCCAAACTTTGTTTGTGACACACAAATTTAAATACCCTGTTTACTTGGGGGCTTCCTTTATGAAGCCTTTCCTCTTGCATATGATTATACTTGTATGGCTTCGTTCCTTGTTCATGTATTACGCCACAGTATGCACCATGTTGACTTAAGTGTTCTACAAGCTGGGTTGCCTTGCTCCTGTGTTTACCCCTACGTTCTCGATTGTTCGGCTAGGGAGTAAATGGAGCACCTCTACGATTGTCATGATCGAGTCATCCGAGCTCGGACCTCAGACTGGGTGAAGCCGAAAGCTAGCGCTCCTATTGTTTTCAATCATGGTCGGCACACAACGGAACTCATGAATACAAAAAATCTATTGCACAAGTCTCATAGTAACAAGGAGTAACCGAAGAAAGGTATCGGTGGGGGTACTATTTTCGTCGAAGATGCTTCTTACACTTCGTCAGTAATATAGCATAAGTTCCCTAAGCGTGCTTTGTCTGTTAAAGCCATATGGCCTGATTGCTTGGTTATCGAAAACACCGTCAATATTCTTGACGGTTGGAGTACATAACACTTTTAGGCCCTTGACCGAAGAGGGAGAAGGCGACGGTTGGTTAAGATGCGTTTAAAGTTCCGGCAAACACAGATATGATATAAGTACTTCGGTACATACAATCATTATACATAAAATTCTTTTACCCAAGTCACTTGGGGGCTCTTAAATTTATGTGAGCTGTTTAATACTAAGTGCTCTTCTTCTTAGTCGTTGCAAAGTCTTTTTCAATCACTCCTTTTTTCGACGCGAGTGTGTGTTCAATAGCCGAGGAGCCTAATTTCTCTCTCAAAGCCGCTAACGTTTAGTTTGCTAAACTGTCCTAACGAGAAGAACTCCGCCTTCGGGATAGGAGGTTGAAGCCGTAGGCTGACCCGCTTGAAGTCTTGAGATAGGATATGTCATGTTAAAGCATGACAGAAGCACATTTTTTTTCAAAGACCAATTTTTGGATTGGCACCGAACACTTGGTCTAGTTCGGACATCAAGTTTTTAGTGAAGTTTTTTGGTTTTCCAAGCCTATGGCACTTTTAAACTATTTGTGTGTTTCCAGCATAAGTCTCACAGTGCAACGCATGACACCTTTAGAGACTCGGCAAAAACATTCTCGGATATTGCTATATATGCATCGGTTTCGAATTGTGTCTTCGATCAATAGTTGGGTTTCCCGACTCCTGTGCTTGCCTCCTACGTTCCACTTTGTTCGGCTAGGTGTGCAAAGGGAGAATCACTGCGATTGTGCTTCCAACTCACATGGTTAAGCGCCTTAGTGGAGAAAGCTGAAAACTGACCGTCATAATGAGCGTAAACTGGTGAGCGGTCCGATGATTGTGTTAAACTATAAGATCGATGGAGGTCACCCCGTGTTAAACGATTGACCATTCACAACATTTGCCGAAGTGTTAACGGCTTGACCTCGGCTGTCACCGAACACTAACCGGGGGCTAAAAATTAGCCTCCCAACTTTAAGCTCCTATGACTAAGTGAAAGTTATAAAGCCCGCATATCTGATTGCCTCATTTCCGCTAACACAACCGCCTTCGGCTATCGAGACGTCGGCTAAGGGTTGTTTTGTTACTACGGAAACACCCTGCATAGCATCTACAAGGGGGTGGAAGCCGACGATGGGCCACTTTCAACTGATAAACAGTCGCAACGGAGTCAAAATAAATATATCATCGGCATTTGTATTTAATATACAAGGGATGCCTTCCGTAATCATCGTTATAAAGCCATAAATATGCATCAATTTGACTTAATATTTTGGCCAAGCTGGGTTACCTGGCTCCTGTGCTTACCCCTATGTTCCCGATTGTTCGGCTAGGCGGTAAAGGGAGCACCTCTATGATTTGTTACTACCGGGTCATCCGAGTTAGTACCTCAGACTGGACGAAAGCTAGCGATCTTAAAGGATATAATTGGTCGACAACGACGGAAGTGAAAATTTAGGTTCTTTAAAGACCACATAGTTCAGGAACTTTCACCAAACTACATCTTCAATATTTTGCCCCCACATTGATCGGAGCTGAGGTTTCATGATCATGCTTAGCATGACAGCCCAAAGAAAGGAACCAATAGCGGGACTATTTTCTTTGGTAGATGTTTCTTATCTTAAAAAGTAATATAACATATCTCTCCGCATACCTTTGTTTATAAAACCGTATGGCCGGATTGCCTTGTTTGTCGGCCGGATTGCCTTGTTTGTCGTAAATCTTTGCACTTGTAAAGGCTTTATAAAGTGGGACAAACACTCCCCGGCTACTGGCCGAGGAGGTTGAAGCCGATGGTTGGTCAACAAAGTTTTGTACAATGCGGATTCGAGTATTAATGATGTAGAGTACTTGGATACATAGAATCATTACACATAATTTGTGATTTTACTTCGGATATCGATCCTTAATTTGGCCACCCGTGCCCACATTAAGGCTCGGGGGCTACTGCATTGCCTATTCAATGCAGAAAATTCAAACTGCTCAATGTTCGGCTTGATCGAACTATGCGCAAACGCGTCTTCGGACAACAATAGGTACCATATGGACCTATCCGGCATCCAGCTAGTATATTACGACGACTTATCAAAACCCTCTCTCAAGGGCTCGTCAGCCGATCACTATTACCTCTAATATATTACACTGTGTTTCTATTCCTACGTATGTTGCCGAGCTAGGAGTTGATCCTCAGGCCGATTTTGCGAATCGACCTAAGTCTCAGGGGCTACTAGAATCAGCAGTTTCATGTTTTCTTTTAGGTGCATCTCGGGTTTTAGACCGACACACACCTTGAGGGCTACTGGTTATATATGTTGATAACAAATAAATTTACATGCATCGGAAATAAAATCCGCAAACAATCAGCCCATGACCGAGGTGCTGAACCACCTCAAAAGCATTTCAGGATATAGCTCGGATGCACGTGGCTGGCTGCATAGAGGGCATTTCTGACATTAAGCTCGGCTAAACTCCTTCAACTTTTTTGAACCAAGGTGATCTATGACACCTCGGATACAGTCCGACGTTGGAGCTTGCACATAGTCCGGCGTTGGAGCTTGGACATAGTCTGATGTTGGAGCTCGGATATAGTCAGGCATTGGAGTTTGGATACAGTCCGACGTTGGTGCTCGACTGCAAAAGATACCTTGAATGCAGTCCGACATTGGAGCTCAGATGCAAGAGGACATTGTCGCACAGGAACAACTTCAAACCCGAGGTGTGGCATAAAAATAACAAGGCATTGATAACGGCCAAAGACTTAAAGGGCGCCTCGGATACTCGACGTATAAACTCTTCAGATTTAGCTCGGCAATCCTCAAGATATATGATGGTAAGATTTGTTGAACCAGTTTTCAAGACCGGCGACCGAAGACAAAGAGCAGTTCGGAAGAACCGAGGAGCGTCCCCAACGAAGACCGGTTCAGGGAGCTACTGACGGTGTCCTGGACTAGGGGGTACTCACCACGTCATCTCCTGATCTCTTGGATTTGGCCGAGGACCCCCATGGCCGTTTATTCACGGGCCAATTCGGACGGCCCATGCCGCATAAAAGGGAGACTCCACAAGACTAGGCGCCCAAGACGAGGACTCTCCTAAACCCAAGGCCTCCGGTGTGTTATATAAACCGAGGCCAGGCTAGTCAATAGACAATCTCGTTCATTACTACAATCTCGTGGTAGATACATGTACTCTGTACTACACCCCATATGAATACAATCAAAAGCAGCATGTAGGGTATTATCTCTTCGAGAGAGCACGAAGCTTGGTAAAACTTCGTGTCCATGTTACCATCGCTCCAAGACGCCTAGCTTAGGACCCCTACCACGAGATACGCCGGATATAGAACCGACACCCCCACCGGGAACTGTTCATCCAACCCCCCCCCCCCCAACAACACTCACTGTTCATCAAGGGAAGGAGGCAGCATGGCTCGACCGGCTTCAGTTAGCAGCAGTAGCAAAGGAATCACTCAGGTTTAGTTAACAGCAAGGTATCGATCGCTCGGGTTCAGTAACATAGCTAGTGCAATCGCTCGGGTTCAGTTAGAGACCAACGCTTCGCTCGGGTTCAGTTAGAGCACAACGCCTCGCACACACGCGCGTACGTGTACGAGAGAAACGTGCATCGCTCGACCCTCGACCACCCACCGTAACCGGGAACTCCCCTATATTTTCCTCGCTCTCGCTTCTACCACGGTTTTTTCCGTCATGGACGGCCCAAAGAATGTCATGCAGCTATGTCTCCGTCCCGCCCAGGACGAAAAGCCCATTTTCTGTCATGATTTTTTCTCATAGAAGTAGGAGCCCACCACATCTATGATGATACCGGGTTTTGTCACAATTATCGTCATAGAAGTGTCATAAGCATGACAGAAAAAAAATTTCGTTCGGCCCAAAATGTCATGGATGTGTCTTTTTTTGTAGTATCATCAGTTTCAACAACATCATGTTGTCTTACTCTAGCAATTTGTTCATCAAGAAGGTCATCTAGTGGCACATCATCGTCAAGCAAGCAAGGTACTAGCATCATCATAAGTATCATTCATAGCAGAAGTAGCATCATCAATAACTTGCGACATATCAGGATTAATAGCATGTGGTGGTGTTGCAAGTTTACTTATAACAGAAGATGAATCTAAAGCAGAGCTAGATGGTAGTTCCTTACCTCCCGTCATCTTAGAGGGATAAATCTTAGTCTTATCATCCTTCAAATTCTTCATAGTGATAAATTGCTAATAATCCCAAGTGACTCAACAAATATAGCTATGCTCCCGGGAATGGTGCCAGAAAAAGGTCTTGATAACCCACAAGTATATGGGATCGCAATAGTTTTCGAGGTTAGAGTATTCAGACCCAATTTATAGATTCGACACAAGGGGGGCCAAAGAATATTTGCAAGTATTAGCAGCTGAGTTGTCAATTCAACCACACCCAAAGATTAATTATCTACAGCAACGTGGTCAGTAGCACAGTAATATGATAGTTTTGATAATAGTAGCAGCTGCAATGGTAATGGTAACAATGATAGCAATAGTTTTATAGCAAGTGCAGCAGTAACATAGTAGTAGTAACTTAGCAAGAACAATATAAGATAAATTCATAGGCATTGGATCGGTAATTTGTTCGATGATATTCATCATGTGACAGTCATATCCTAGGGCGATACGGCACTAGCTCCAGTTCATAAATATAATGTAGGCATGTATTTCGTAAATAGTCATACGTGCTTATGGAAAGAACTTGCATGACATCTTTTGTCCTACCCTCCCGTGGTAGCGGGGTCCATAAGGAAACTAAGGAATATTAAGGCCTCCTTTTAATAGAGAACCGGAACAGAGCAATAACACACGGTAAATGCATGAACTCCTCAAACTACGATCATCACCGGGAGTGGTCCCGACTATTGTCACTCCGGGGTTGCCAGATCATAACACGTAGTAGGTGACTATAACTTGCAAGATTGGATCTAGAACATGGATATAATTGTGATAACATATGTTGGGGAACGTAGCATTTCAAAAATTTCCTATGTTCATGCAAGATCTATCTAGGAGAAGAATACAACAAGCAGGGAGAGTGTATCCACATACCCTCGTAGACGGAAAGCAGAAGCGTTTAGTAACGCGGTTGATGTAGTCGAACGTCTTTGAGATCCAACTGATCCAAGCACCGAACGTACGGTACCTCCACGTTCAGCAGACGTTCAGCTCGATGACGTCCCTCGATCTCTTGATCCAGTTGAGGACGAGGGAGAGTTCCGTCAGCATGATGGCGTGGCGACAATGATGATGAAGTTACTGGCGTAGGGCTTCGCCTAAGCACTACGATGATATGATCGAGGTGTGTAAATATGGAGGGGGGCACCGCACACGGCTAAGAGAAGACTTGGTGTGCCTTTGGGGTGCCCCCCTCCCACGTATATAAAGGGGGGAGGAGAGGTGGCCGGCCCAAGGGAGACGCCCCAGGTGTGGGGAGTCCTACTAGGACTCCCTAGTCCAAGTAGGATTCCCCTCTCCTTTTTCCTTTTTTGGAATAGCAAAGAGGGAAGAGAGGAGGAGTAGGAGAGGGAAAGGGGGGGCGCCCCCGCCCCTTGTCCAATTCGGGTTGGCAAGGGGGGGCATGCGCCACCTTACTGGCCCGTCCTCTCTCCTCCACTAAGGCCCATGTGTGGCCCATTAACTTCCCTGGGGGGTTCCGGTAACCCCCGGTACTCTGAAACCTACCCGATACTTCCCGAAACCATTCCGGTGTCCGAATATAACCTTCCAATATATGTGACCTCATCCGGGACTCCGAACAAACTTCGGTTATCAAATCACATAACTCATAATACAAATCATCATCGAACGTTAAGTGTGCGGACCCTACGGGTTCGAGAACTATGTAGACATGACCGAGACACATCTCCGGTCAATAACCAATAGCGGAACCAGGATGCTCATATTGGCTCCTACATATTCTACGAAGATCTTTATCGGTCAAACCGCATAACTACATACGTTGTTCCCTTTGTCATCGGTATGTTACTTGCCCGAGATTCGATCGTCGGTATTGTCGGTGTCAAAACCGGCAGATCTCGGGTAGGGGGTCCCGAACTGTGAGTCTAAGGTCGAAGGTAACAGGAGGCGGGGGACACGATTTTTACCCAGATTCGGGCCCTCTCTATGGAGGTAATACCCTACTTCCTGCTTGATCGATCTTGATGAATATGAGTATTACAAGAGTTGATCTACCACGAGATCGTAATGGCTAAAACCCTAGAAGCCTAGCCTATATGATTATGATTGCCTCTACGGACTAAACCCTCCGGTTTATATAGACACTGGAGGGGACCAGGGTTGTACAAAGTTGGTTACAGAGAGAGGAATCTACATATCCGAACGCCAAGCTTGCCATCCACGCTAAGGAGAGTCCCATCCGGACACAAGGATAAGTCTTCTGTCTTGTATCTTCATAGCCCATCAGTCTGGCCCATGTTAATAGTCCGGTCGTCCGAGGACCCCTTAATCCAGGACTCGCTCAGTAGCCCCTGAATCAGGCTTCAATGACGAGGTGTCCGGCGCGCAAATCATCTTCGGCATTGCAAGGCGGGTTCCTTCTCCGAATACTCCAAAATAGTCTTCAAACACAGAAAACATGTCCGACTCTGTAAAACAAATCCCACACACAACCGTAGAGAGTATAATTCACGAGTCCAATCCGCTGACAACTTTTCATAGCGTGACATCACGTTGCCACCCGGCCATTATTCAAAACGGTTTTAGCCTGCCGCCCCATATTTGATGCGGTTTCATTGGCATGTCTTGTCAAAGCAGAGATCGTGTCCCCTTATTGCGGGATTCTCATCAACATGGGTGTGGATAACCCAACCGTTCTATTGGCATGATTCCTTGGAAATAGGCATGTTTTTAAGGCCTAGGAGGGGCATTTGATATTCATCGCCTTTGTAAAGGGGCTAAGACCCGTCTTTTCTTCCTTATGCCAACCCTTCCTTCAACCTCTCCCACCTCGAGTTCCAGCACCCAAGGATCAAGTTAATCACTTCGCGCTTCCCAGTCATGTCTGGACCCAGCCCTCAAGGCCTGTGGGTGGCTTCCACTGTCACAGAGGAGGATATAGTGAAGCTCCGGGAGGCAAGATACCTGACCGCAGAAATCCTCCACAGGCTTCCTGCTTAGGGGCAGGTTATTCCTACCCCCAGATCTGGCGAGAGGGTCGTGTTCATCTCCCACATGCTCCAAGGGCTAGGGTTCGCTCTTCATCCCTTCGTTCGAGGGCTCATGTTTTATTATGGGCTAGATTTTCACGATCTAGCTCCAGACTCCTTTCTTCATGTCTCAGCGTTCATTATTACGTGCGATGCCTTCCTCTGAGTTCCCCCACACTTCGGCTTATGGCTCAAGACCTTCAATGTGAAGCCGAAGGTGGTCGATGGGAAACAGGCAGAGTGCGGTGGTGCTGCGGTGAGCAAACTTGCCAATACTACTTGGCCAAACGGCTCCTTCACAGAAACTTCAGACCTATGGCAGTGGGAGTGGTTTTACATCACTGAACCCCGTGGTACCAAGTGGGCAGCTACACCTACATTCCGATCTCTCCCTCCATTACAGCTTGAATCATGGATTAATAAGGGGCTGGACTGGGGATCCGTTGATGAAGTGAAGACGCTGCAAAGCCGCATTCAGAGCCTCATTGAAAACGACACCGGACTCATCAATGTATCCAAGTAATGCTAGTCCGTTGGGTCCTATCGTGCCAGCGACGGCCTCTCCGTATGTGGGAGTTCAATCCAGAAGGACCACAAACCCTTCAGCACTTCTCCGGCACGACACTCAGAGGAATGTGGAAATTATTCTTCGGGACACGGAAACAGTGGTCGGATACTACAGAGGACATCGGCCTTGACTGCAACCATCCGGATACCCCGATAAGCACTCGACTCCTGAACACAACTTAGTTAAATTTCTCATAACAATATATTGAGAAAACCATATTCGAACAGGGCTGGACAAAGAAGGCGGAGATAATTAGGTGTTCGGCCCCCCTTCCCGAAGAATCAGCTGATCCGGTGTTAACAAGGATGCTGGCTCCGGCGCCATATCAAGTGACAGTGGAGGAAGACAAGGAGGAGAGCAAAAAGGCTCAAGGTGGCCCCCATTCTAGAGGTATGCCAAGCACCTCATCCGGGGAGATTGAAGCTCCCTCTTCCGAAGATGAAAGGGAAGGAGAAATTGACATCCCTTCTCCTCACGGGAAGAAGAGGACCGCCTCCAAAGACTTGAGGATAAAGGCTTCTAAGCGGGGGAATATCCCTGTCAGAGGGTTCTGGTTCGGGAGACAACGTTGACACATCGTTCCTCCATAAGGACAAGCCTTTAGCTGAGTCGTAAGTGAACAAGGGTGTCTTAAACATATCTCATTCTTTCTTGGTTGCAAGGGTAATATTTAACATATATGTTTGCAGTCCGACACGCAGCCTTCCCCAACAGTCCTCCTCCTCGGGGGATCTTCTTCCGGAGATGATCAAGAGCGAGACGCCTCCATAGATCTCCCCACCCAATAGGGCGGAAGACTCCGCGGTGTCGTCGCGGAGGATCTCTCCCGAACAACAAGTGGTGCGAGGGATAATGGCCCGAAGGCAACACTTCGGCCGTCCAAGGTCCGGGGTGTGCGGCCCCCATGAGGATAAACAATGAAGCCCCCGAACTATCTGATTTACAGCCAAAGACGACTCTAAGGTCGAGTAAACATATTCCTTTGAAGGGAGTCTATACCCCTTCAGCTACTTCCAGACATCCGGAGGCACCGGATACATTGATGGACATGTTGAGACATGCCCCCGTCTCAGAAGAACATCGTTCCTTGATGGGTATGGTGGTTGAGAGGGTTCTGTCCGCAAAAAGCGGATTGAATGAAGCCTTCTCGGGCCGAGTGCCAGGTCGTAAGCCTGCAGCAACTCGGGACTATTCCCTCCATTGTGCCAAAGCGACTTTGAATACTTTATCTGTTGACAAGTAAATCCGGATTTTAAATACCCGACGGCTCTTGGCCGATGGCGATTTAATGCGCATTCATTGTAAGCCGGAATTTTTGTAACCCGGCGGCTTATAGCCTTTGAGAAAATCCAGAACGGATAATCATTTTTAAGCATCAGTTTTGATAATGAGCTTGAACTTAATCATTTATATAAGTCATATTTCTGCAAATCCTGCACAGAGTTTAAACAACATATGCCCTGGCAACTTAGCGTCAAAGCCAGGGCGGGTAACAACCCAAACATAATATAGTCTTTATGCAATTATGGAAAAGACTAGGATTAAGTCCATTCAAGCCTAAACATACTGGTGACTTAACATCAAAAGCTAGGGCGGGCTATCCAACCTCGCATATTTATATAATCAGGAAAACATACCTGTAGAAATTGGCTCATACTGCCGGCTTACATCGCCGTATCCAATAAGGGCAATAATCCAATGATTGATAAGCGCATGATTCGAATGGCGCAATCCAAAAATAGACCGGCGACTTAAAGTCCATAGCCAGGGCCGGTTTAAACATAATCATGTATAAACAATATCATACCTGTGATATTGAGTCGTACTGCCGGTTTATGATACTTGTGTAGTAAGGGTGATAACCCAATCTTTGGAAGCCAAGACTTCCAAATGTTTGATGATTGTCATATGCTGGCGACTTATCGTCCAAAGAAAAGCCGGGTTAAATAGAAACCACACACATATATGCCTTAGATATGAACAAAAAAGTTTCAAGACAAACCCAAAAGATTGTTTTAAAAAAACTTAAGCCAAACAGAGAGAAAAAGCGAGGCTTCTGATTCGAATACGATCAGTAAGCCGGACCAAAATGGGTTAAGCTAGGATTCGAATACGATCATGAAGCCCCCTAGTGGTTTTCAGGTTGCGCCGATCAAGAGGGTACCAACAGCTATGTTCTCTTAGGTTCGAATACAACCTATGTTTGAATAGGAAGCCCCCAAATGACCTTGAGAGTTTTTTAACAACTCTGGTTCAAATACGATCAAAGTCTGACCCAAAAGGGCTTAATCTATGATTCGAATACGATCAAGAAGCCCCCTAGTGGTTTTGGCATTGTGCCGATCAAGAGGGTACCGACAGCTGTGTTTTCTTTGGTTCGAATACGACCTATGTTTGAACAGGAAGCCCCCAAATGACCTTGAGACTTTTTTAGCGACTCTGATTTGAAAACGATCAAAGTCGGACCCAAAAGGGGTTAAGCTATGATTCGAATACGATCCATCCCCCAAATGATCAGTTGCTTTTTTCTTTATCAGCTATGATTCGGATACGATCAGGAAACTATGCCAAAGGAGTTAAGCTAGATTCAAATATGATTAGCCCCCAATTGCTCTTTGGAGTAGGGTACCTATGTTTGAGTTGTACTTTGCAACAGACTCTCTTTGGTCCCTTTAATTTTTCCTGAGAACTCGAGCTTTGCGAGAGATAAATTCTTTTTGAACCGGAATTTTAAACCGGATATTGAGATCTTCAAAACTTTGTGAGAGACGGATTTCTCTTGAACCAGATTTTAAATCGGATATTGAGCTTCAATGCTTTATGAGAGACAGATTTCTCTTGAACCGGATTTTAAACTGGCATTCTTCATTTCGAGCCGGAAACTTTCTGACGGCTTTTAGATTTTCATCAATATAGCAGTAGCCTCCGGGACCGGATTATCTTCCCTCCACTGATCCAGAGTTCTTGAATCTGCTTTAAACTGGCAATCATTTATTGAGTCATGTCATCATAGCCCCCGAGTCTTAAGACGACTCAAAAGGTTGGCTTCAGATTCTTCATATTTGACCATGATATAAACCGGTATGAGCTCAGTAATATAATAGTCCCTTTTTGCAGTAGACCACTTGCCCTGCATTAGATGATGCTGGCGCACGCTCCATATCCACGGTACAACAACCCCTTTGTCATGAATAATTATCATGCGTAACAATATTGCAAGACCAAGTAATTGTTTTCGGATGAATTAATATATGTGATGAAAAACATTGGAAAAATAGCACTTGATTTTTTGTCGGATAAAGCGAACACCGATGCTGAATAATGCATAGTGGTAAGGCAAAAAATCCTTCAACACATCTCCTTTGGTTGTCCTGGAAATCGTGTATTGCTGAGAGTAGTAGTAGTACTGATTCTCTCGTCTTTAAGGGCCTGAGGTCTCCACGTGACCTTATCCTCTTGTATTTTTCTAATCTCCTCTTGAAGTGCTAGCGTGTGCACACACTGCTCTTTAACAACAGCTTACAACTCGCTCCCGGGTCGTGGCTGTTCTGGGTCGTCCCCAGTTGAATAGATCGGGTCGTGGTCTTCCCTTTGGTAATTGAAAAACTGAACCAACTACTAGTAGCTTCACGTACTAGTACTAGTTGCTGACTTGATCAAAGCAATGATTAAAAAACGAATTCTGGACCTTGCTGGACAGATTACTTCTTCTCACAATCTGAATTTTTACGTGGACCGTACTCAAGTACTTGTTGGGCCACGAACAGTAGCAGCAGAGTAATACTGTAATAGTATTTCCTGATTCCCAAACGAGAGTAATTTGCCATGAATCCTCAAGAGCCCCGCCATGCAATAATTGTTTCTTTATTCTGATTCTTGTGGCTGATTTGACCACCACAGTAGCATAGTATTTTTCTTTGATCTTTTGCTCATTTCCAATAGCAGTTTTGAGACTGCGGGAGCCATCATGGCTATTGCTGCAGACCGTCGTATGTCCAACGCCAGCATGGCCCGGGCGACGCCAGCGCCGTGGTTGCGGAACAGCCGGCTTGACGAGGAACCATAGCGTCGGAGGTGACTGCTTTGGGCGGCTCAGAACATCTTCAGGAGCGAAAAAGCGAGGCCATTTGGCGACTCAACACGGGACAGCGGAGGCCGCCGACTCAAGCAGCTCGATCCCGACGTGCATACGGCTCAGCGACGCCGCGACCGCGGAGGCTGGTCATCTCAGCAGTGCCAGTGGGTTGGAGGCGAGACGCAGGTGTCGGCGTTCTGGGAACGGGGGTCCCCAAACTTGCCTGCCTGTGGCCTGCGGCGTGGCTCAAGCAGTGGCCCGGTACGGCCCGACTTCATCAACCCAAGCTCAAGACCCTCGCGAGGGGCCGAGCCTCGCGGCGCAGACGACACAAGGCTTTCTCAGGGGCGGCCTCACCAGGCAGGCTCGCGAGGAGGCGGAGAGATCAAGGCAAGGAGTACCTCGCAAGGTGCTCGTGACGCAAGCCATGACGATCAAGGCTAGGCAGGCGCTAGGCGGGCGCCAGTGGGTGTAGTGTCCTCGTTTCCTCTTTGGTGCAATGGGAGCAAGCGCAGGCGCGGAGTACCAAGGCATCAAGCAAAGATTTCCATATTGGTGCAACGAGACCAAGAACAGCAGGACGGCAGGACGGAGATCACCGTGGAGCCCAAGACGGCGTCATCACCAGTGCCTTTGGCAGTCGAAGACCAACTTTAGTCAGGATAGCTTGTACTAACTGTACCCCTTCAAAATGGTCATTGTTGGCTCCCTTCCCGCTCAATATTTGGGAAGAGAACCAGTGCCCCTATAAATAGAGATAGCCACCACAGTAGGAGGGGGATCGGATCCTTCCCTAGCAGAACACCTCGCCACCACAAGAACACCCCTCGCGAGGCTGTTCTTACTCGGTACTGTTCATCATCAGCCCCGGAGGCAATGCACCACACCACACACTGGATTAGGGTATTACACCACAACGGTGGCCCGAACCAGTATAAACCTTGTGTCCCTTGTGTTGTTCATCGTGTAGCTTAGATTCACGGCGAGGTGTTGGGACGTGGATCGGTAGGGAGTACATCTTCGTGCGCACCCCAGAGTTCGAACCTTAAGGGTTTTGCCGAAACCCGATATCCGACATTTGGCGGGCCAGGTAGGGGTGCGCCGAAATCCTCTTCTCGCCGACCTGCGCTCCACTGCTTCGTCGCATCCATGTCCGGCGACCCGACAGCCAACGCCGAGCGCTGGGTGGCAAGGCCTGTCCATGCCGCGCCGCCTGCCCAAGGAGACCTCAACCCCGCGCCTCAGGCAGCCCACGCTCCGCAGAACGCTGCAGGGCACGGGCGACGCGGTCAAGCGCCGCCTGCCCTCACTCCGCGGCAGGTGTGATCAGCAGCAAGGGCCTCAAACCACGCCGCGGCCACAGCACCCGACGAGAGCAGGCAAACATGAAGGCCACGCTCACGGTGGCTCGGGAACTGCTATGGTGCCGGTTCTAGGGGAGTGGCCATGGCGTGCTGTTGGAGCGCGTCGCTGAGCTCCTGGATGCAGCAGCTTCAGGGGCGCCTCCTTTCTGCATCCAGCCTCCACCCCAGGCCCGGGGTGGATCATACGGCGGGCCCATCTGCGCCCGTGCACCCTCAGGTGTACCCCAAGGCTCCATCAACACCAGCTCAACCATCGGCGCAAGGCGTCAAGTTGCACTAGCGCCACCCCCGGTGAGCGAGGGGATGCACATCGCCACCTACGGCCCGGGCGGGCCGCCGCCCTACTACCCCCAAGACGGCGCTTCGAGCCAAGCCACGTGGAACATGGGGCGCTATAGCGAAGCCTTCGGGGTGGCAGCCTCAGAGGCTTACGTGCCCCATATGGTGGACCGGGAATACACGCTGGAAGACGACCACTGTTCGTTCCTCGGGCCAGGCTGGGAGGAAGAGACGCCAGAAGCCGAGCCTTTCCAGGAGCCTCAAGGAAGCCTCGCCGACCGCGCTGGCGGCAGCGGCTATCGGGTACCACTAATTCCTCAGGAGCAAACTTATGCTAACCATGGGCCGCAGGGGGTTCAGGTCACTGCAGCAGAAGGCTGCCCCAGCTCAGCAGCCTCTCTTCCACCAGGAGGGGCGCACTAGGGGCTGCAGGAGAGGGGCCGGGAGCCTGGCCCCTTCCCACGGAGCGCGGAGCAAGGTGTTTCTAGGAGGTAGGCCCTCTGATGGGGAGGTGCCGCAAGGCCTGCCCCCAGCAGAGGACCCGTGGTCGTCGGGGAAACCGCTGGCGTCCCCTTTACCCTATTGGCGTCGTCCTTGGTTTCCGATCGTCGTCAATGGTGGTCGAGGGTGGCGCAAGGCGGGGCACTCGTCTGGCGATATGAAGCAAGGCCGGTACTTGTGAAGAAGGCCCAGTGCCTGTGAAGCTCGCTGCCCGTGACACTCTCACGTAATAATGAGTTGGGGCTGTACACGCCTCGGAGTCTCCGGAGAGCTGCCCTCGGGCCTCGGGGGCTCCCTCCCACGCCCAGTGGCTGCACTTAGCTCCGCGCTGGTGAGCAAACGCCGAAGAATAGACTAGGTGTCGGATGCGGCCTTTTGCTTTTTGCCTCCCTTTCTGTGGTCGAGCTTCCTTGCTTCGGATTTAAGTTGAAGTTGAATTTGCGTTTGCGTATGTGCGGGGAGGGGTGTTTTGTCTTGTTCGTGTGTTTTCTTGCGCTCTGGTTTCTGCCCTGGTCAGGAGTTTGCACCAGCCGCCTCCCCCTCGCGAGCCTCTCGCGGGCACGGCTGGGCCCAGCACACGCGCACGTACCGTCCCGCGACCGGCACTCGCTCTCGTGAGGCTCTCGCCACATGGTCAGCAGGTCCCCCCAGAGGACCCCCGGAGAGTTACAGTCTCACAAGCCTACCCAAGGCTCGTCCGGGCTAAAGGTAAATCACAGCAATTAACCCATCACAGGGCCCGTAACATCACGCGGGCGCTCATTTGGCGTCGTTCTTAACAACGTGAGGACAACAATCCTTTTTACATGAGGGGCTTCCCCTCCCAAAATGCTCATACAACCTTCAGGGCCACGCCCGAGCTTTTTCTACACAGGATAAACAGCAGGGGGACACGGAATCAATCAGACATGTCGCTCACCGCATCCTCTTGGACGTCTTCGGAGGCATCGCTGGCGCCACTGTCGCTCTCACTGTCTTCACCATCACCGTCGTTGGCGCCATATTCGTCGCCGTTCACCACGTCACCTTCATTCGCAGCAACTACCACCCCGTCATCATCAGAAGTGAAGGCCCAGACAAGGGCATCCACGTTGTCCTCCACCCACAGCGCCAGGTCGCCTCGAATGGCCACGGGCACCGAAGCAATGACAGCGTCGAAGTCAAAGTGGGGATCCCTGTCCTGAAGGTGGCTGAAGACACGGGAGAATGCACACACGAGCAGGCTGCAATCCTCTCCTTGACAAGCTGGCGAGCTCTCTCAGAGCGATTATCCAGATGCGTCACCACATTAGTGAAGAACCGGAGGTGACCAGCATAGTTGGTCACATGGGGTTGCGGAGCGATCGCGTCGTGGATATTGCCTAGGGCCGCGTTGGCCCTGTCCCTGAGTGTTTGGAGCATGGGGCCATGCATGTGCTCCAGCGTCTGCCGCTGGAGAATTTCTTCCTTGTTCTGTCGGGCGACGGACTCAGCATCGTCAACCCGCTGTTGAAGAAGAAGCAGCTCGGCACAGGAGGAGGCCAACTCAGTCTGCGCCGAGGTCAGGGCGGCTGCGGTGGCCTCTGCACGCTGTGTCGCTTCGGTCAGCTTGGACCTGAGGGCGGTAGTCCTACCCGCAGCCTCAGCTTCAACCAGCTCCAGCCTCTCATGATACTCCAGCACAAGGCCCGCGCGAACTTTCGCCACGCGGCGGTCGATCTCTTCTTGGATTCGAGCCTCCCGCGCGCGCTTCTCCGTGATCTCGCCTCGCCGGTCTGCTTCCTGAGCTTCCTCAATGGCTCGGGAGAAGGCCTTTCACGAGGCCGCAAGGGATGCTTAGGCCTTCGCATTGTCGAGCTCGCGCTGATGACGCGCGAGGTTGACTGCCACGTTCATCTTGCGCTGCTCCTCAACCAGCCGCATGCCTTCAGCTTCAAGACACGCGTCCACGTCCGCGAGCTCTCCACCGAGCTAACCCATCGCGTCCGTCGCCTTCCGGAGGAACTCTTGGCGGATGGCGCTGCGCTCCTGCGCTCGCTTGAGCACGTCGTCGATATCGTCCTCCGCCGCCAGTGTTGGCGGAGGGCCCTGAAGTGGTTCGCCCCCTCTCGGTAGGGGGCTGGGGGCTGGCGCCCCCACAATCTCCGGATGGGCCCCGCAAGGGACCCTGGCCAGCGCAGATCCATCCCCAGAAGAAGAGCCGAAGATTGACTTCAACCATTCGCTGCCCACGACCAGAGAAGGGGCCTGGGACAAGCTGATCACGTCCCGGGCGAGGTCGCGAAGGAAAGGCGGCAAGGGCGCGGGCTCGAGGCACCATGTGGGCCGGCTTGCTTCTCTGAACGAATTCGTGTCAGGGGCGGCACGCGAGCTCGGGACACTCAAGGTCAGCAATGGAGGCGAGGCCGGAGGAAGTTGTTTCTTGGCAGATTCCGCGAGCTTGGTAGGAGGGATCTTGAAGGGCCACAGTCAGGAAGGGGACCAGCGATTGAGGAACTACAAGAATGAGGTACTTACTCGTCCATGGCGAAGTACTTCTTGTGCTTCAACGGTCGGCAAGGGCGATCACTGCCACTAGAAGACTCCTTCCTCTTGCAGAGGGCGTCAAAGTCTATGTGGAACCGACCCGAGCTCTCAACGTGAGGGCCGACGTGAGGCGCAGACGAAGAAGCGCCTAGGCAGCCTGCCTCAGAGACGCCAATCTGAGAGGAGCGATCGGGCGCCACTCCTTCGTGGCCTACCGAGGCCTCGGGGGCTTCGGCCTCGGGAGCTGCAGGTTGCGCCCCTTCATCAATGGCCACCTTAGGACGGGCTTTGCAAGATCCTGAGGATGATGCCTCGGAGGCCCCTCGCGACATCGGCATCTTAACACCAGAGCCTCCAGCGATGCTTGCCTCCCTGCACCCCCTCCCGAGGCAAGGTCGGTGTTGGCAACGGGGAAGAGAGCCACGGCAATGGGATTCTTGCGAGGCCCCATGTGGCTGGCTGGGCGCAACCCCCATTCGTCGAAGCGAGGCATCTGCCTCGCGAAGTCGGCTCCGCCTGAGCAGAGATATAGGAGGCTGCCCCCATGCCGGATATCTCCCGGCGAGGGGTCGCCTGTCAAGACCTCCAGCACCTTCCTTAGCATTTCAGGCACCAGCTACGTATCCTGGAGCCTCATACGGTCCTGATGCCCAGTCAGGGCCCACATCGGGCGAGAATGGCGATGGAGAGGAGCACGCGACACTGGAGGAACTCCTTCCCCACCTGGGGTGCAGTCACGCTGAGCGCTCTCAACCTCCCCAGCCGACGCCAAACGAAGGAAAGCCGGGGGCTCACGAGCCTCTCGTGGCCCCAGCCCGCATTGGGGATAGCAGGCAATGTCGGATGCGAGAGTAGGGGGCTGGGCACTCCGACATCCACATACAGCCACCGCATCCGGAACCCATTCGTAGAAGGTGACAGGCTAAAATCGATCCCCGAGGCAGCCGTCTCTGCCACGGCCTGGAAGCTCACGCACCTCGAGCACTGCAATGGGTCGATCAGGCGCAAGGAGAAGAAGTGACGCAAGAGGGCAACGGAAGGGGCAATACATGCCATGGCTTCGCAGACGAAGGCGAAGACAACAAGCAGAGTAATGGATTGAGGATCGAGATGCATCATATGGATCTGGTAGTGGGAAAGCACCGCATTGAAGAAAGCGGAGAAAAGGGGAACCAGGCCAGCCCACAGGCATCGACGAAGAATCAAACCTCTGTAACGATCCTATCGATGGAGGCATGACACGCGGGCCAAACCGTCGTCCTTCCACACTCGTTGAAGCTGGTGGTGAGTGCGGGGTGGATCTTCTCCAAGGCCTCCAGATTGAGCACCAGCGACCGGCCGAAGGCAGGCTCGATTGCCGAAGACAAGCTGGATGAGGACACGGGCTTCTTTCCTTTCTCTCTGCTAGTTGGCGCCATAGTGGTGGAGGGGCAGAGCTCAAATTAGATTGGAAGCAGAAGCAGAGGTTCGAGGAAGAAAGGGGAACAGGAAGCACGCGGGCAGCGAGGAGGGAATAACTGTGTACAGCTTCGGGGCCGCCTAGCCAGGCGGATATTGGGGGAGCGTGGGGAAGTGAAGACACCCACGTCCAATCAACCGCCATGCGGCGACCAAGGCGAGACGCATGTGTCGGCGTTCAGGAATGGGGTCCCAGACTTGCACGCCTCGGCTGCTGGCGTGGCTCAGCGAAGGCCAAGACGGCTCGTCTTCATCAACCCAAGATCAAGACCCTCGTAAGGGGCCGAGCCTCGCGGGGTGGACGACGCAAGGCTTCCTCAGGGGCGGCCTCACCAGGAAGGCTCGCGAGGAGGCGGAGAGATTAAGGCAAGGAGTACCTCGCGAGGTGCTCATGACGCAAGCCATGACGATCAAGGCCAGGCAGGCGCCAGGCAGGCGCCAGCCGGTGTAGTGTCCTCGTTTCCTCTTGGGTGCAAAGGGAGCAAGCACAGGCGCGGAGTACCGAGGCATCAAGCAAAGGTTTCCATATTGGTGCAACGAGACCAAGACCAGCAGGACGAGAGGATGGAGATCGCCGTGGAGCCCAAGATGGCGTCATCACCAGTGCCTTTGGCTGTCAAAGACCAACTTTAGTCTGGATAGCTTGTACTAGCTGTCCCCCTTCAAAATGGCCATTGTTGGCTCCCTTCCCGCTCAATATTTGGGAAGAGGACCAGGGCCCCTATAAATAGAGATAGACACCACAGTAGGAGGGGGGGATCGAATCCTTCCCTAGCAGAACACCACGCCACCACAAGAACAACCCTCGCGAGGCTGTTCTTCCTCTTAACTGTTCATCATCAGCCCCGGAGGCAATCCACCACACCACACACTAGATTAGGGTATTACACCACAATGGTGGCCCGAACCAGTATAAACCTTGTGTCCCTTGTGTTGTTCATCGTGTAGCTTAGATTCATGGCGAGGTGTTGGGACGTGGATCGGTAGGGAGTAGATCTTCATGCGCACCCCAGAGTTCGAACCTTAAGGGTTTTGCCGGAACCCGATATCCGACAGCAGAGAGGCTGCGCGGCCGGGGCGGCGACATCTGTGGAGGCCCTCCGGCAACTCGGAGCAAGGCGGCGGCACAAGGCCGCGCCTGCCGGTCGACGAGGCGAAGGCAGCGGCGTGCTGAGGCGACAGTTTTACGACGGCTCGACGGCTTAGAGGTAGGTTGATGCAAGGGCGGCTCAAAAACGACGTCTTAGGCCAGCCATGGCGGAGGTGGCTCGAGGGCACTCGGAGCGGAAGCGTAGAACGGCGGACTGGCGCCGGCGAGGCGAGCCTCAGTAGAGCGGCAGCAGGAGGCAGGCCAGCTTCGAGGAAAATCTGGGTCGTGGCCATATCGGATCAATTGATAGGCCATATTTGTATCCGGCTCGAGACAACTTTTGTTTTTCTCTCTTTTTCCAGGTGTTGGTCACGATCCCTGATGCTGGTTCGAATGACTCGTTGCAGCCTGATAGATGATGGAATGGATGAACCGACCAGATACGATCTCGCCGTAGTTGAAATCGATGAAGCCATGACTTCAACGCGTAAACGTCCCACAGACGGTGCAAAATTTCTTTCCCGACTGACAAACTTAAAAACGATGTAGATCCTTTCGAGCCGGGAGTTTTTCATCCAGAAAATCACAAACTTCTTGATCCCTGAAAAAGATCCCTTCAAGAACTCAACACCACCGTGCGCAAGCCCCACGGTGGGCGCCAACTGTCGTGGAAACATCACGGCAGATGTCCTAGTGTGAGGACTTAGTCGTGGCGCCAATGCATCTATGTGCTAGCTTGAGAGGGGTTGGTCGGGATGAGAGACGCAACACACAAGACAAGGATTTAGACAGCTTCGGGCCCCGGGAAACATCATCCGGTAATAGCCCTACATGCTCTTTGGGGCTAGGTCTTATTATGCTCATGAGGGAGACGTCGTAAATTCGGCTCTCCTCTAGTTGTGTCTTGCCTTGGCGGTTATTTTCTTGGTTGTCCCTCTTGGGGTGCCCTGCCCCTCCTTATATAAGTTGGAGAGGCAGGTTACATGTGGAGTCATAGTAGGACTAGGACTATTCTATAACAAGTGAAATCCTAGTCTGCCCCTTTAAGGGAAAACTCCTTATGTCATTCCTCGTAAACCGGCCCACCATAGCATGAGCCGGCCTTCTGGGCCTTGGGCCTTGTCATCCATCTGACCCGCCTGCCGGGTCACTAGTGAGTCGGAATGTTCAGGCAGGTTGCCCGTAAACCGCCAAGTCCGGGCGGGTCGCCAGTGAGTCACCAAGCTCTAGCCGGGTCATACATCCGGCAGGTTACACTGCAGGGTATATCCCCGACAGGCCTGCTAAGAGGCTTCGAGGTATGTAATGTAATAATTTCAATTGTGCTATGACGCAAAATGCGCCTGTGTATAGATAGTAGCCCCTGAGACTCTGGTTGGCGTCCAAAGGGAGGCAATCAGAGGATTAATAAAGATATGCCCAGGAAATAATCTGACTAATTGGAACACAAGTTGTTACATCCGTGGCGACTGCCCAAGCTTCAGAGATTGCAGATCTGAAGCAGAAACTTGACGTGGCGGATGATGACGTCATGCTTATTAACAGGCGGCTCGATGAGGCGCAAGGTATGTCTTTGGGGCAATCAGTATATGCAAGTGCTATAATATGAGCAGGACATTGTGTTGGGGATATAACTACTGAGTATAAACCGCCCAGGTAGGGCCGGGTTATACACGTAACGGGTCAAAGCCCATGAAGACAAGGAGTATGGCGCTTTACTATAGAGATTTAGAGGCCCAGGGCCCAAAGCCGGATTAGGGCCCGTAGACATAAATCGACATATATTGTGTAACTTGTATTGTAAGATAGGAAAGGGTAGAAACCAAGCCGGGCACGTGTATGAGACGGCCAGGATTCTGTAAACCGTCGGGTGTCGGTGTCAAAACCGGCGGATCTCTGGTTGGGGGTCCCGATCTGTGCGTCTTAGGCTGATGGTAACAGGAAGCGAGGGACACAATGTGTCGGATTTCGGGTTCCGGCAGACCCTTGAGGTTCGAACACTGGGGTGCGCACGAAGATCTTTCCCCTACCAGCTCACGCGTCGGAGTCTTGCAAGGATATAAGCAAGAAAGATGAACACACAAGGGACACGAGATTTATACTTGTTCGGGCCACCATTGTGGTGTAATACCCTACTCCAGTGTGTGGTGTGGTGGATTGCCTCAGGGGCTAATGATGAACAGTACAAAGGGAGAACAGCCTCGCGAGGGGCTGTTCTTGAGTTGGTGTGATGAACTGCTTGGGTGAGTTCAGTCGCCTCTCTCTCTCTGGTTGATCTATTCTCCCCCCTCTACCCGGTGGTGGCTAGTCCTATTTATAGAGGGAGGCCCTGGGCCTCTTCCCAAATAATGAGCGGGAAGGGCGCCAACAATTGGCCATTTTCAAGGGGAACATCTAGTACACTTATCCTGACTAAAGTTGGTGTTCGGCTGCCAAAGGCTCTGACGATGACGCCGTCTTGGGCTCCACCGTGACCTCCATCCTGCTGTTCTGCTGGTCTTGGTCTTGTTACACCGAAACGGTAACCTTTTCCTGATGCCTTGGCCTGTGCTTGCCCCCTTTGCAACAAAGGGGAAACAAGGACACTGCGCAGGCCGGCGCCCGCCCGGCGCCCGCCTGGTCTCGATCGTCATGGCTTGCGTCACGGGCTCCTCGCGAGGTACCCTGCCTTGATCTCTCCGCCTCGCTCGCCTCACCCGAGGAAGCTACTCTGAGGAAGCTTCACCGTAAATCCGCCCAGAGGCTTGGCTCGCGAGGGTCTTGAGCTTGAGCTGATGAAGCTGGGCTGCATTGGGCCCCCACTTGAGCCACGCCACAGGCCGCAGGCAGGCAGGGCTGGGGACCCCCGTTCCCAGAATGCCGACAGTAGCCCCCGGGCCCAAGGCGCGCCCGGACTTGGCTTAGCGGAGAAGCGAAGGGGCAAGTGCAAAGCGCCATGGGCCCCAATAGTCTGCGGCCTTGGGCGCCGCGTGGCGATTGATTGGACGTGGGCGTCTCTGCTTCCCCATGACGCCTCGGTAACCGCACGACTTGACAAGTCCCTGCATCCAAAAATGGGTCATGATTACCTGCGATCGTGGTGGCCGGCGGTTGGCCTCCTCCGGCTATAAGTACGGAACGACGTGAGCCCTTCTAGTTCATCTCTCCCTGCTACTCCTTTCTTCTTCCTTCCCTCCCTTGCTTCACATCACGCCGATGGCACCAATTCACCGGTTTTCTGCAGAAGAGAAGGGGAAGGCCCCCGAGAGGGTCCCGACCCGCTTCCGCCGAAGAAGCGGCTAGTCCTCTGCCGTCGAGATGAGGGTGTCGGGTAGGAGACGTCGAGGCCCTGGTATGAGCGGCCGCCACCTGGATTCCCGCTGCCCTTGTACGCCCGCATTGAGGGCCCTGGAGAAGAAGGCGCTGAGCGACACCAGCGACGCCGCCGTCGATGCTGACAGGTTACGCCCGTGCGCGTCGTTCCTCCTGGAGTACACGTCGAGGGCTCCTCTCACGAGCTTGTGCTCCACGCCGCCATGCCTCCTCAATCTTGGATTCGCCTTCCTCCCTCCTTCGCCTTTGAGATCACGCCGTGGGGGCCTCTTGAGCTCTGGCTGCAGCATGCTGACTGCAGCACCCCTGCGACCGGAGCGGAGGTCGAGGTCGTCGCTCCGGGCAAGGGCTTCATGACCCATGGCTGGGGCGAGATCGCCCGGGTCTGCCGGACAGGGGGCGCGCTCGTGATCCACCTCAAATACGATGGCACCTCCCTGATGTTCTTCAAGGTCTTCGACGTAGAAGGGCGCTGGCCTGGAATCTTTGCCGGGAAAGGCGGCGAGGCACCGCCCGGGCGAGACTAAACCCGCCAACCGCTTCCCCGGCAGCTCCTCGGGCAGCAGCGGAGGAGCCAGAGGGTCCAGCGACTCCGCCGAGCTTCACGCAACTCCGGAGACGAGCGACGATAGCTACGAGCCCCCAAGCTCGCGTCGCTCCCGGAGCAGGGCAGCTGCATCAGGCCCCCGACGCCATTGATCTGGATGGGGTTGGCGCCGGTGCCTGACGGCCCACTGTTGATGATGGCGTCTCCTGCGGAGGTGTGCCTAGCTCGCACTTTCTAGGATTAGCACCTTTTGTTCCCTGCGAGGAATTGAAGTACCACCCCGCGGGGGTATGTAAGGCGCTGGCCATGTCTTTTGTAAATATTATATCCCTAGTATGAATCGATGCGAGATGCTTGTCTTGTCCCGGCTCGGCTCCCCCTTTCTTCCCTCACGAGGGCCTGATGCTCTACGTTGATAGGTCCCGGTCCCTAGGCAGGCTTTAGCCGTCGCTGGTATGCCAGGTCGCCATGCCGTGGTCAAGGCCAGGAGGTGAGCTGCCCGAGGTCCAGTAAGAGCCCCTGAGTCGCGATGCTCAGGAGGTCCCCCTTAGCGCTCAAGCAGCCTCCGCTGGGCAAGAAAGGTAGGCAACATTGCCATGACGGAGCTGCACTAGGCGAGGGTTTAGCACCGAGTCGAATCAGTTTTCGCGTGACTTATCTCGTAGGTTTAGAGTGGCCTCCGGCGAAGTGTCGGGTCTGCGTGGCGGCAGCTGAGGTGTGGCTGGGTTAGGTCCTCGCGAGCTTCTTCCCTCTCCCCTGCACTTTCCTTAATGCTCTACGTCCTCAGGTCCCGGCCCTCGAGCGAGCTCAGCCACCGCTAGTATGACAGGTCATGATGCCGTGGGTCAAGGCTAGGGGGTGAGGGATGGAGAGCCAGTAAGAGCCCATGATTCGCGATGCTCAGGCGCCCCCCTTTTAATGCGCGAACGGATCGTGCCGGAGAGAAGGAGAGAAGGCTCGCCGTGCCACCAGCGTTACTCCTGGAACGGGTCCTGCATATCAACCACGAGGGGAAACAAGGTCTGTCATTACGGTTGCCAGCCAACCATTGGTCGCTCCGAGGGAGTGAGTGGGGCACTGAGGGCCTGGTGAGGTGGCGCCTTGCGGGGCTGCCGCGGCCAAAGCTCAGCCACTCAGATTTTTCGGTGTTGCAGGGACAGACCCGTGCGCAAGTGTCGTGCCAGAGCGAGCGGCTCCAAAGGTAGGTGTCAATCGAGCAGGCGATTTAGTCAAGCAGGTTAAGCATGAAGGAGCAAATCCATTTAGATAGATGCAGAAAAAAGGCAAACGCCTCTGGGTCAGGCCCAAGCAGCTCGGGTATAATGCAGCCCGAGGGGCGCCCCCAACAAGGTAGGTAAAGAGCATAAGCAAAACGGATACATACCGCAAGGACGGACCCATGTGACCTGGGAATGATGCAGCCCTGCGGGCGCTCCCAGCTGAAAATGGAACTTAGAAAGATGTCACTTGATACTGTTGGGGATGAAGTGCTGCTGAAGTAGTGGACGACGCGCGGTGAGGGAGCCGACCCTCACGAGCCTTCGGAGCCCTGAGCCTCGGGAGGCTCTAGGGGTCCGGGCGGCTCCTCAAGGTCCATCTCCATCTCCTCCAGGAACGCACGGTGCCTGGCCACCTGAGCTTCCAGGATGCTCCTCCTCAGGCACTGGTGGGTAGCAGCCACGTTCGGCAGGCCGAAGGGCATCTGACGTGGCTGTGAGTGGACCTCTCCTACGCCCCAGCGTGAAGGCCATCGGGCGCTCTGAGGCAGCTGCTCGGTTGAGTCTGGTACATCGATGCAGACACGCAGCCCACCATCCTCGCCCGGGATGTGGGGCTCTGGCCGAGTAGGCGGGATGGCCCGCCGCGCATGACTCTTGACTCCTGTAGCTCCTGAATGTTCCTCGCAATGAACTCCTGAGGGTTAGGCCCTCCTTGCCTCATGCCTTCTTGAGGGAAACGTGCCTTGAAGCACGCCTCCAAGTGGTGCCCGAGCGCCTCCCTCGTGAACTTGGCAAAGTTAGTGGCTCTCCAAGACAGAGCCCCCGAGCCCTGCCCGAGGAGGGCGCCGGGCACGCCTTCCTATGCGACAGAGGGTGGCGCCCCTTGAACGGGCGCGGATCCTGATGCAACGCCTCCGGAGGTTCCTGCCTCGTGAGGGTTTGGGCCAGGTGAAGCCTTCTTCTTCTTAGTGACCGCCTCCAGAAGCCTCCCGCTCATGTGATCTGGGTCTTCGATTGCCGCGGCTTGGAAGGCACGCTCAAGAGAACACACTGCATCCCTTTCCTCACAAGGCACTGTGAAAATTCCACACTTCATGGCATCTTGAGGACATTGTAGCCAGGATGAGTCACTTCCATGAACTTGGCCAGATCTGGATAACCGAGGATGGCATCGTATGGCAGGCGAATGCGGGCGATGTCAAAGTAAATGAGCTCGGTGCGGTAGTTGTTGCGCTGCCCAAAGGTGACAGGAAGGAGAACTTGCCCTATCGGGATGGTGGAACCGTCGGTGACTCCTGAGAAAGGCTTGGTTGGCAGAAGCTAATCATATGGCACTTGGGGATTGTTGAATGTCTCGACGGACAGGACATTGAGTCCAGCTCCGCCATCGATGAGGGTCCTGGTGACTTGCACATTGCTGATGACTGGGGAACAAAGCATTGGGAGGACTCCGACCGTTGCTGCGCACTTGAGCTGATCCGCTGAGCTGAACGTGATAGCACACGCAGACCACCTGAGAGGGCGCATGGCCTCAAGCTTGGGGAGGACTGCATTCACCTCGCGAGCAAACTTCTTGAAGATGCGCTGAGAGGCTGGGGCCTGAGCACCGCCCAGGATGCAAGCGATTGCGCGCGGCTCTTGGAAGCCCCCAACCCCCTCGTCCTGGTGATGGTCTTCATTCCTTCTTGGCGGCGGTGGCAGAGGAGGGAGGCCTGCGTTGCCTTGAGGGCGGTCCTCACGAGGCTGATCCCTCCAACCTCCCTCGTGAGGCTGGTCCTGCCAGTGGTCCTCGCGAGGTCGGTCACGCCACCCTTGGCGAGGGCCATGGTCTTCCCATCGTCCTCCACCTCTTCCTCCTCCTCGGCCATAGCCCCTGCGTTGCAGTCGGGGCGTCGGCCGACACATATCTCACACGGCCCGAGCTCTTGACATTCATTGGTGTTGTGGGTGTGGAGGTCGGTGGTACCTTGATGCCGGCTGCCCTTGCATGACTCAGGTGATCCTGCCTCGCTTGGTGTGCAGCTCACTGCTGCGACGACAGCCCCTTGCGCTTCATGTCCTTGACCTTGGGCTTCTTCTCTTCTGGGTCGGCAGCTGGAAGCTCGAGGAGGGAGAGGCGCCCTTCCTCAGCCCTGGCGCACTTGGTCGCCAAGTTGAACAGCCCCAGTGATGTGCACAGGTCTTCATGGATTGGTATCTCCTCTTTCATCTTGATGTCACGCGTGCCGTCGGAGAAGGCTGAGATGATGGCCTCCTCAGTCACCCTGGGGATCTTGAGGCGGGCGTTGTTGAAGCACTGGATGTACTTCTGTAGGGTCTCTCCTGGCTGTTGCTTGATGCGGCGCAGGTCACTCATGGCCGGGGGCCGGTCGCGAGTACCTTGGAAGTTGGCGATGAAGTGGGTGCGCATCTCGTCCCAGGAAGAGATTGTGCCGGGAGCCAGGTTCAGGAGCTAGGTGCGGGCACCATCCTTGAGCGCCATGGGAAACCAATTCGCCATGACCTTTTCTTCCCCGTTGGCGGCCTCGATGCCCAGCTCATAGAGCTGGAGGAACTCCGCGGGGTCGGCAGTTCCGTCGTAGCGAGGAGGCAGGTCCGGCTTGAACTTGCTGGGCCATGCGACGCTACGTAGCTCGAAGGTGAAGGCGTGGCAGCCTTTGGTGGCCACCGGAGCTCTCTGCTGATGTGGGGCTTGCTCTTGGGGATTCCCGCACACCGCTGCCTGGAGCAGCGCGGGGTCTTGACGTGGTGGCGCAGGGATGCGGTCACGATGCTCCAGTGCTGGGAGCACGCGAGCACCTTCTTGGGGACGAGGGATCTCTTGGCAGCTCCTTTCTTGTCGCGCAGGCTCCGGACACGGAGGGTCTCGTCCTGGGGCCACGCGCTTTGGGGCCAGGGCGCCTTCTTGGGGAGGAGGCGGTGGAGGCACCTCCTGATCCTCGCCTCTTGCGTAGGATGGAGGGCGAGGCAGCGAGAGGGACAGCGCAAGGGAGCCCCCTGCGGCGCTGACGAGCTCGGTGATGCGGTCGAGCCAGTCCTCGTAGAGGTCATCGGCAGAGACGGTAGTGTAGGAGCTCACGCGCAGGAACAGCCTTGGCGTCTTGGCGTCCCGTGAAAGCGCGACAGGTGCGGGGCGGTGTGGTAACCGGGTCGATGTGACGGGTGGCGGTGCAGCCATCCGCTGCACCGAAGATGCGAGGAAGAGGCTTCTGCTCGTTCCCGGCTGGGCGATGGCGGCGTTAGCGGCGGCGACGAAGAACAGACAGGGCGATCACGGCAGGCGCCCGTCACAGGTGGCAGCGGTGGTGAGAGCAGCCCGACGCTCGGCGCGATCTCAGCGAGCGTCAGCCATGGACACGACGGAAGATCACGCAGGACTAGCGGAAGAAAGATTCCGGCGCACCCCTACTGGGTGCGCCAAATGTCAGATTTCGGGTTCTGGCAGACCCTTGAGGTTCGAACATTGGGGTGTGCACGAAGATCTTTCCCCTACCAGCTGACGCGTCGATGTCTCGCAAGGAGCTAAGCAAGAAAGATGAACACACAAGGGACACGAGATTTATACCGGTTCAGGCCACCATTGTGGTGTAATACCCTACTCTAGTGTGTGGTGTGGTGGATTGCCTCAGGGGCTAATGATGAACAGTACAAAGGGAGAACAGCCTCGCGAGGGGCTGTTCTTGAGCTGGTGCGATGAACTGCTTGGGTGAGTTCAGTCGCCTCTCTCTCTCTCTGGTCGATCTGTTCTCCCCCTCTACCCAGTGGTGGCTAGTCCTATTTATAGAGGGAGGCCCTGGGCCTCTTCCCAAATAATGAGCGGGAAGGGCGCCAACAAATGGCCATTTTGAAGGGGAACATCTAGTACACTTATCCTGACTAAAGTTGGTCTTCGGCTGCCAAAGGCTCTGACGATGACGACGTTCTGGGCTCCACGGTGACATCCATCCTGCCGTTCTGCTGCTCTTGGTCTTGTTACACCAAAACGGTAACCTTTGCCTGATGCCTTGGCCTGTGCTTGCCCCCTTTGCACCAAAGGGGAAACAAGGACACTGCGCAGGCCGGCGCCCGCCTGGCGCCCGCCTGGTCTTGATCGTCATGGCTTGCGTCACTGGCTCCTCGCGAGGTACCCTGCCTTGATCTCTCCACCTCTTTGCGAGCCTACCTGAGGAGGCTGCTCCTGAGGAAGCTTCCTGTCATCCGCCCCGCGAGGCTTGGCCCCTCGCGAGGGTCTTGACCTTGAGCTGATGAAGCTGGGCTGCACTGGGCCCCCACTTGAGCCACGCCGCAGGCCGCAGGCAGGCAGGTCTGGGGACCCCCGTTCCCAGAACGCCGACACAATGTTTACCCAGGTTCGGGCCCTCTCGATGGAGATAAAACCCTACTTCCTGCTTGATTAATATTGACGATATGAGTAGTACAAGAGTAGATCTACCACGAGATCGTAGAGGCTAAACCCTAGAAGCTAGCCTATGATGATTATGACTGTAATTGCGATCGGCCTTCTAAGGACCAACCTCTCCGGTTTATAAAGACACCGGAGAGGGCTAGGGTTTACACGGAGTCGGTTACAAGGAAGGAAATACAATATCTGGATCGCCAAGCTTACCTTCCACGCAAAGGAGAGTCCCATCCGGACACGGGACGGAGTCTTGAGTCTTGTATCTTCACGCTCCAATAGTCCGTACGATGTATATAGTCCCGCTGTCCGGATACCCCCTAATCCAGGACTCCCTCAGTAGCCCCTAAACCAGGCTTCAATGACGATGAGTCCAGCGCACAGTTTTGTTTTCGGCATTGCAAGGCGGGTTCTTTCTTTGAATACTCCAAGGTAATCATCGAACACGTAAACCATGTCCGGATCTGCAAAATGATCTTCACGTACCATCGTAGAGAGAATGATATTTCAGCTAACAACTTTTTAGACGACGTGACATGTCATTACGTTTGGGTCATTATTCGAACCATTTTCCCACAACCAGCCACAGCGCATATTGTGAGGTAGTTTCCTTGACACGTCTTGTCAAAGCAGAGATCGTGTCCCCTTATCACAGGATTCTCATCAATACGGGTATGGGTAATCCCACCACGCCATCAATTGTGGCGCTTCGGAAGTAAGCGATTCTCAACGGGCAAGTGAGGAGGCGCACCACTTTCGTCGCCTTTATAAAGGGATAGGGGCTCCCCATTTTCACCCACGCCTTCCTCCTCCTTTTCTCATCCTACCTACTCGATCTCCAGCGCCCTAGTCCAAGTCTTCTCTGCACAGCCGAATATGTCCGGAGAAGGAGGCAAGTGGGTGGCTTCCACCATGAAGTAGAAGCACATCGCGAATCTTCGGGCGGCTGGATACTTGGCCGGAGACATAGCGCACCAGCTACCGGACGATGGGCAAGTCATTCCAACCCCGGGACCCCACGAGAGGGTCGTGTTTCTCGCCCACTTCGTCCATGGACTGGGATTTCCACTTCATCCCTTCGTCCGCGGGCTCATGTTCTACTACGGGCTAGATTTCCATGATCTAGCCCTGAACTTCGTCCTCAACATCTCGTTCTTCATCATCGTATGCGAGGCCTTCCTCCACATCAAGCCTCACTTCGGCCTGTGGCTGCAAATCTTCTGCGTGAAGCAGAAGATCGTGAGCGGCCAGCAAGCGGAGTGCGGAGGGGCCATGGTGGGCAACATGCCTAACGTCACCTGGCTTGACGGCTCCTTTGCAGAGACCGTGAAAGGGTGGCAGTCGAGGTGGTTCTACATCACCGAGCCACGCGATGCCAACTGGGGAGCGGCCCCCGAGTTCCGATCCGGAACCCCCATGTGGTTCACCTCATGGGAAAAGAAGGGCCTGGCCTGGGGCGAACCTACAAAGCTGACCGGGCTCCAAAACTGCATCAAGAGCATGAAGGACAAGAACATCAAGCTTGTCAATGTGATCTAGGTCATGCTCGTTCGCCGGATTCTTCTGTACCAAAGGCGGGCATTTAATCTGTGGGAGTTCGTCGTGGACGAACACCAGACGCTTCGGAGGCTCTACGGCATGATGGATAAAGACGCATGGAAGGCGTTGTTCAAGGCCTCCGAAGTACCTCCTCCCACATCCAAGGACCATGGACTTCATGCCGTGCGGCCTCCTAGTCCGGTGAGTTTTCTGACTACCACCGGATTCAGCTCTTCCCAGTATAATCGTGGGGGAGTCTTAATTAATTGTGCATATTTAATCAGGATTATGTGGAGACAGCAGAGCGGATTGACTGTCCGGCTCCGCTGCCAGAAGGCCCAGCTAATGCTCTCCTGGCGGAGATGCTAGTCCCAGCACCCTACAAGGCACCAGAGAAGAAGGCCGAAAAGAAGGCCCCGGGGACCAGGATGGGTCTCCGCGTGAGGTTCTGGGAAGCCTCGTCCAAGACGGCGAGGCTCACTCCTCCCCGAAGGGGAAGAAAGAAGAAGAAGGGCCACCCCACCCGGAGGATGAGGGGCTGAGAAGGCTGACCGGGGGCGGAAGGCCCCGGCCTTAGGCCGTCATTCCCTCGTCGTCCGACGACGACGAGGCAGATTCCTCCCGCGGAGGCGGGGGGGAAGCAAGAAGAAACTCTACCTCCCCGCACCGGGGAGGAGAAAAAGAGGAAAGCCACCTCGGAGGAGGAGGCTGGGACATCCAAGAAGGGAAAGGTGTCCCTTCCGGACTACTCCTCCGTGGCCGCCCATAGCGAGGAGGAGTGGCTGCCCAGGGGGAAGCCCCTAGCGCGATCGTAAGTATCCGCACTCTATCGTGATTTTACTTCACAGTCTTTTTATAACACCAAATATATATGCAGTCCGGCCAGGGTTCATCCCGAGGTATCGTCTTCGGATGGGCCCCTGAGCAATTTAGCGATGAACTCGCTCCCGATGGCCACTACTCCTCAGCCCGCGGATGACACGGAGGTGTTGCCCCGAAGGCTCCCAGAGCAGGGGGAGGTGACTCTGGAGATGCCCCAGGGAGGAATCCCAGATGTCGGACACACGGGGTTCAAGATCCCCGCAGATCGTGTCGATGAGAGCCGCAATAGGCCGGGCTCTCAGCCGAACACTGTTCCAGAACCTCCAACGGTTCCGGACTCAGGCGGGCAGCCCCTCGTTATGGAGGGCGAGCCGTCCGTGCCGAGCACTTCCGTTACACCCGAGGCGTCGGATTATCTGCTAGAAGCGCTTCACGGCGCTTCCATGGATGAAGAGCACCGTACTCTTATGAGTGCGGTGATTGAAAATTTTATCGCCAAGCGGACTAACTTGAAGCTTACACCAGACCTCTGACGAGGCTTTGAGGTGAGTAATAAAAAATATGTGAAATTACCACCCGATAGGTAGTAGCCCCTGATACTCTGTTTGGTGTTCGGAAAGAAAAGCCAAATGGAGGGTGAATTATAATCCGCAGGAGTCTAATAATAAGTGTGTATGAGCAGGCTATGCTGCTTGCTTGCTATCCGCCTTAGCCGAGGTCATTGGACTAAGCGGGACTGGAGGCGGTAGCGGGGAGCTCGACCTCGCGAAGAGGCAGCTCGGAGAGAACAAAGGTGAGTGATTCCCCGCTCTCATGTAATGAAGGATAGGTAAAATTGGGTATTCTAACGATGATGCGTCATGACTGTGTAACAGGGGCCACCACTGAAGTGGCGTCTCTGACGAAAGCGTTGTCCGAGGCCGAAGACAAGGCGACCTTGGAATGCAAGGAGCGCGAAAAGCAAGATGCTAGAGTGGGCGAGGTACAACAAGAGCTACAAGAGCTCGGCAAGAAGTTCGAGTCCGTGGAGCATGATCTTAAGATGAAAGAGGATGAGCTTGCGAAGGCCCTTGCGAGTATGAGAGACGCCAAGGCCGAAGCCGACAAGGTATAACAGGAAATCCAGGCGGCCAAGAAGATAGCGGCGGGTAAGACATTCTTTATGCAAACCAAACATGTGGAGGAGGCATTTCTTTTACTTACGGTTCGGAGCTCTCGGGGCCATTCGCGGATCTGCCCGCATCGTGTCGGATGCGCGGAGTTCTACCGTGCCAGGAGGGAGCTCAGCGGAGAAGCTATTACGGTCCCGATGCGGGGCGAACACTAATGCCTCTAAGTGACCAACTGAAGCGGTTGGTCGAACTCTGTGCGGCGAAGTGGATATGAAAGATTTCATAGTGCGGATGTGGCTGGTGAGCCCCGCCCACTATCTACTTCGGCCAAATCAAGCGGATGGTGAATGCTGTCCGCGGCTTGAAGTTATCAGCGATCCGTTTTCATTGAGGTGCCGCGAGACGTTTTGCCGTCGGGCCTTTGCATGTGAAGGTGCATTAGGGCAAGCTGGATGCGGAGAAGCTGGTGAAGGGCGAGCGCCGGAGGAGCAAAGCGCATCGCTATCGAGAAGTAATACGATGGCGTTATAAAGGGTGCTCGTCTCCTGGCCGATGAATGTACCAAGGACACGATCCTTGAGTAAATGTACCTCTGTCATTGTTGTAATATTAAGACGAAGTTACTTGCGCTGTTTAGCGTTGTTTGATTTAAAATATTACCTTCCGTGCGGCTGTTTATAAAATTCTGAAAGTAGGCCAGTCGTCGGCTTCCGCCCCCACGTAACTAATGCAGGGTGTTCTGGAAAAACCGGATACTCTTTACCCAAATTTTTGGTCCCTTAAGGAGGTATCCGGCGCAGGGTACAAGGCAATCGGACTATGTGGCTTTATAACTTTCACTTAGCCATAGAAGTCTACAATTTTAAATTTTGGCGAAGACCCTAGAATTCCGAAGGCCAAATTGGGGCGCTATATACGCCTAGATCGGACGAAGCCGATTCCTTGCCTAAAGCAGAAAAATCTTTAAGTATTTTAAGACCACTCGAACAGCGACCAGCTCTCGCCACATCATGCCGGGTCGGTTTTAGAAACTTTCTCTCTTGAGGTGGTCATTGGAAGAACCGGGACACAATCGCGGTAGTTCTCCCGCTACCTTAGCCGATATAACGAGCGTAAGGTACCAAAACAAGGGGCTGGGCAAACCCAACTATTGACCCAAGGCGTGATTGGTGATGCATATAGTGCTATAAGTTGAGGGTGCCGCCTTATTGAAAGTGTTCGGACTTGTTTTGCCGTATTATGAGGCGTCATATGAAGCCCACAGCAAACTAATCATACCAAAGGTGTCTGGATGCAATATTAAATAAACATTTGCAAGAAAAATCATAAATAAGAATAATAAGATGGCGCTATATATTATCTCCCATTGATGAATACGTTTAAGCGTATGAGTACAATGGTTGCGTTTAAGCAGTAAATAGGACTATTTAACATGTCCTATCCAGGACGGAGCTGCATGTAGGTATGTAAAAGCAATATAACGATCGTGATCGATTCCACCTAGGTATTTCCTTTTGTCTTGTGAAACCTGTTGACTCCTTGGTTTTCTCTCCTATGTAAGTCCGACAATCCGGCTCTTCGAAGAGGCTGCCCTAAAGCAATGTCTGAAAGATAAAAAGGAGAGTTATGAAGGTGTGTTGCGGTGATACCGCCTTGTTGGTGAGTCGCTGCTGCGCCCGCCTATGCCCATGGTATTTCAGTGCGTAATTGTGTATCGTGGCATGAATGCTGCTTTGATGGGGCTTGGCGGAGGCGGACTGCTAGTCGCGCTCTTGGCGTGCTGGTGATCTGTTGCGGGGTGCTCGGACTCGTTTAGCGGTGTTCGAGGTTGTCATCGCCGGATTGGTGGTTTGTCGGAGGAGGCCGCATTGTACTTCGCGCGCGAGGCTGTAGTATGCTCTTCTGTACGGAGAGAGCGGTCCATGTTTCCGTTTACTGTTATGACCCCGCGCGGTCCTGGCATCTTGAGTTTGAGGTATGCATAGTGGGGTATTGCATTGAATCTGGCAAATGCGGTTCGTCCAAGCAGTGTGTGGTAACCACTACGGAAAGGGATGATATCGAAGATTAACTCTTCACTTCGGAAGTTATTCGGAGATCCGAAGACCACTTCCAATGTTATAGAGCCCGTGCAATGGGCCTCTACTCCAGGAATTACACCTTTAAAGTTGGTTTTGGTGGGCTTGATCCTTGAAGGGTCGATGCCCATTTTTCGCCCGTGTCACGATAAAGCGGGTTCGAGTTCTGCCGCCGTCCATAAGGACTCGCGTGAGGTGGAATCCGTCGATGATTGGGTCTAGGACCAATGCTGCTGAGCCGCCGTGACGGATGCTAGTAGGGTGATCCCTACGATTAAAGGTGATCGGACAAGCTAACCATGGGTTGAATTTGGGGGCGACTGGCTCCATCGCATAGACGTCCCGTAGTGCTTGCTTCCGTTCCCGCTTGGGAATGTGAGTAACGTAGATCATGTTGACTGTTCTCACCTGGGGGGGAATTTCTTCTGTCCCCCCGTGTTCGGACGCCGGGGCTCCTCGTCATCGTCGCTGTGCAGCCCCTTGTCCTTGTTTTCGGCTTTTATTTTGCCGGCCTGTTTGAACACCCATCAGTCTCTGTTGGTGTGGCTGGCTGGCTTGTCTGGAGTGCCATGAATTTGGCACGAGTGTTCTAGTATGGGGTCCAGACTGGACGGTCCCTGATTGTTTCTCTTGAACGGCTTCTTCCGCTGACCGGATTTGGATCTGCTGAATCCGGCGTTGACTGTCGTGTCTTCGGTGTTGTCGCCGTTGTTCCATCGCTTGTGTCTATTGCGCAAGGGCTTGCCGTTATTGTCATGGATGTCCGAAGTACCAGAATGTGACGTGGTGCTGCTGTGAGCTAACCAGCTATCCTCGCCCGCGCAAAAGCGGGTCATTAGTGTCGTGAGGGCTGCCATGGACTTGGGTTTTTCCTGGCCGAGGTGTCGGGCGAGCCACTCGTCACGGATATTGTGCTTAAAAGCCGCCAGGCCTTCATCGTCCGGACAGTTGACTATTTGGTTCTTTTTAGTTAGGAACCGAGTCCATAATTTCCTGGCTGACTCTCCGGGCTGTTGAGTAATGTGGCTCAAGTCATCGGCGTCCAGTGGTCGCACGTATGTGCCCTGAAAGTTGTCAAGGAACGCGTCTTCCAGGTTTTCCCAACTGCCAATGGAATTTGCGGGCAGGCTGTTTAGCCAGTGTCGGGCGGGTCCTTTTAGCTTAAGGAGAAGATACTTGATGGCGTGTAGGTCGTCTCCACGGGCCATGTGAATATGGAGAAGGAAATCTTCAATCCATACTGCAGAGTCTGTTGTGCCGTCGTATGATTTGATGTTTACGGGTTTGAATCCTTCTGGGAATTCGTGATCCATCACTTCATCGGTGAAGCAGAGGGGGTGTGCGGCGCCTCTATGCCGGGCTATGTGGCTACGCAGTTCGAATTGGTCTGGGTGGTTGTGTTCGGCCCGGCCAGACTTGTTTATGGTGTATCCGTCGCGACGGTCATCATCGCGTGCTGGGGCGCGCCCCCGCGATCCATAGATCGATCTTGGCTGTCCTGCTTTGTTTTCCAGTATATCTTGCAGGTCTTGCCTGCTGCCCCGGGCCGTAGTGTATTGGCGTGGGGGTGCGGGCTGGTATTCGGGCTGATATGTCGTTTTATCCTGGCCGCGGGGTGGCCGGTCAGCCGAGTGGCGCTCGAGTCCATATTCCTCGGCTGCCAGGACCTCAGTCCATCTATCTGTGAGCAGGTCTTGATCAGCTTGGAGTTGCTGCTGCTTCTTTTTCAGGCTCCTTGCCGTGGCCATAAGCCGACGCATGAAGCGCTCCTGCTCCACGGGATCCTCAGGCACGCCGAACTCATCGTCGCCGAGGCTAATATCGTCTTTGGAGGGGGGCATGTAGTTGTCCTCCTCCGGATATCTGTCGGTCGCCTGTTCGTCTAGGCTGACCTGCTCATCTTCCTGCTCGTCCTGCTCGAAGGCGGGCTAATCGGGGTTGTATTCCTCTTCGGCACCATCCAGATTGTTTTCGTCTCCTCGGCCGGTATTGCTGTGGCGGGGCTTGGAGCGGCGCCGACGACGCCCATGCTTTGTTTTTCTCCCTGAGGGGTTATTCTCCATTGCCTCATCACATTGGTTTCCTTTGGAGTGTCCACCATATATATATCGTATGAGGAGGTGGCTATCCACCGCCCTATGACCGATGGTTCCTGTGCTTCTCCTGCATCGTCGTCCATACCGTCGATGTCTTCGGAGTCGAAGTCAAGCACGTTGGTTAGATCATCGACCGTGGCAATGAAGTGGGTGGTGGGTGGGTAGCGAATTCCTTCGTCGCCTGCTTCCCACTCGATCCGAACATAGTTCGGCCAAGAGCCTCCTGACAAAGAGAGAGACTTTAATGAGTTCAGCATGTCGCCAAAGGGCGAGTGCTGGAAGATATCCGCAGCGGTAAACTCCATTACCGGGGCCCAACCTGGCTCGGCTGCCTCGGGAGAACGCGGACTGGAACCAACAACCGGATACGAGTCCGGGGGTCCGGAGTCACAGGCTTCCACAGAGGTGAGACCTGTGTTCGGCTCCACCGCCGATGAGTGTGCGGCCTGCGGGGGGGTCCATCCCTCCGTCCTTAGGCAACGCAGCCTGCCCCGGATTTAGGTCCGGGGCTACTCCAGGGGTGATATCCCGAGCATTGTCCGACAGCAGGTCTAAGCCGTGTTCATCGTGACTGTCCGGTTCTCCTGGCGTAGGCCCGAATCCGTTGAAGATCAAGTCTCCGTCAATGTCCGCCATGTAGTTCAGGTTTCCCAACCTTATCTGGTGGCCAGGGGCGTAGCTGTCGATCTGCTCCAGATGGCCAAGCGAATTAGCCCGCAGTGCGAAGCCTCTGAACACAAAGATCTGTCCGGGGAGAAAAGTCTCGCCCTGGACCATGTTGTTGATGATGATTGAAGGAGCCATCGAGCCTTGCGGCGACGACACAGAGAACTCTCAATGAAAGAACCAATGTCGGTGTCAAGACCAGCGGATCTCGGGTAGGGGGTCCCGATCTGTGCGTCTTAGGCTGATGGTAACAGGAAGCGAGGGACACAATATTTACCCAGGTTTGGGCCCTCTCGATGGAGGTAAAACCCTACTTCCTGCTTGATTAATATTGACGATATGAGTAGTACAAGAGTAGATCTACCACGAGATCATAGAGGCTAAACCCTAGAAGCTAGCCTATGATGATTATGATTGTAATTGTGATCGGCCTTCTAAGGACCAACCTCTCCGGTTTATATAGACACCTGAGAGGGCTAGGGTTTACACGGAGTCGGTTACACGGAAGGAAATACAATATCCGGATTACCAAGCTTGCCTTCCACGCAAAGGAGAGTCCCATCCGGACACGGGACGGAGTCTTGAGTCTTGTATCTTCACGCTCCAATAGTCCGGACGATGTATATAGTCCAGCTGTCCGGATACCCCCTAATCCAGGACTCCCTCACCGGGCGTCAACCTGTGTATATAAAGGGATGACCCGACTGCGGTTCAAGGACAAAAAAACAACTCAAGAGCCAGGCAAAGCGGATTCGCTCCCTGATCATCGAGACCCCATCAATTCCAACACAACTGGATCGTAGGCTTTTACCTTCACCGCAAGGGGCCGAACCAGTATAAACTCCCCGTGTCCTTTGTCCGGTTTAACCCCTTTAAGCAAATCTCGTTGCGATGGCTCCACGACTAAGTCCTCATATTAGGACATCTGACGTGACAATTCCATGATAGTTGGCGCCCACCATGGGGCTATCGCATGATGGTTTCAAGTTCTTAGAGGGCAATTTCGAAGGACTCAAGGGATACGCAGTGGGCCGGATGACCAAGGTCGTCGCGGCAAGCTCTACAACGACGACGCAGGCTGGGGCCCCAACACCGGCTCAATCGAGTACGGGTACCGGGTCCCCTTTGGAGGACTTCATGTCTTCATTGGCAAGATCGGCGAACCGGGTCCTGAGCCGGACATCTGCACCGACCTCATGGAGATGGCTCAGTGTGCAAGCCCCGCTTGGGTTCAGCCTGCCAGGAAGCGTGCGTTCGTAGGATTCATCAATGGTGCAGAGTCTGAACCGGTACCCGATGGTGAGACGGTGGTCTATTCAGATGGCGAATTATCCACCGGTGAGACCGAATCACTGTACCAACTGCAAGACGACCGGTTTGGGGGCTGTTCCGATGGCGACAGTATTCCGGACCCCCTTGAACCACCAAACCGGGTTGCGATCTTCATGGCCGGCATGCAGCTCACGCAGCACTCCTCAACTATAGCAGCGATGATTTCCGGATCGGCAGCCAGAGTAGGAGGCCCCGCGCGCCCACCGGCTCAAGTCTTGTCCGGTTTATTGGATGCCTGGACGACATTGTTGACCACAGAGGTTACCTCGGATTATCGAGATCAGCATAATGCAGAGGTCACAAAGCTGCGAGATCAGATAGCTCAGGCCAAGGAGGACTTGGCGGCTGAGGAAGCCAGGATGACTGGGGAGCGAGCCGCTTCGGATGCTTAGGCACAGCAGATCCAGGCAGAAAATTATTGGCTCATGCTAGATCAGAACGCTTCAAATGACGTATGAGGAGGAGGCATCGGTCCCGTCTACCACCGGTTTATGAAGCAATGAACCTCTTTAACATGCCAGGAGCAGGAACCTGTAACCCGGCAGCAGCAAACCAGATTGAAGCACCTAGGACAGGAGCGCCGGATCAACCACGGATGACGGACCCTCCTCGACGGAACCATGACCCGCCTCGGTACATGCCAACACCACCGGGTCACTTTTCCACCCCTTTGGATAACATGATTGCTTCGGCGTCGCGATTGGCAGCTATTCCAATGAAAGGCAAGTCTCTAGCAGTGGTTGAGACGCAGCGGGCCAGAGATCTCCTTCAAACGGCTATGTTTCAGCAGCAGGCTTATTCGTATAGTCGCGACAAGATTCATTCAACCCCTCGCCCGAGCCGAAGTTACAACAGGCATATTGATGAACCGTTTGTGTCAAGCAGTGTGCAGAACCGTAATGCCCCTCGAGGGCCTAACCCAGTGGGCGGTGGTGCAAATGCTCAGGACATGGTGGATCATGGTAGAGCACGTCGAGAAGCCGAGTTAGCAGCACAGTACATGGACCGTCAGCTTACTCCGGTTCATCCAACAACTTTAGTGGAACCAGGTGTCACTTTCAGCTCTTGGGGGGTGCCGTGTCTCACCCCGGCTCTGCGCAATGTGCGGCTGCCCAAGGATTTCAAGGGTCCATGTAAAGGGCGCAATTACACTGCTGACTTACCCCCCAAGTCATGGGTCGAAAGCTATGAGATGGCAATGGAGATGCTGGATGTGGATGAGGCGGCATGTGCTAAGTACTTCACCATGATGTTGGAAGGAACAACTCGTACTTGGCTAAAAAGTTTGCCAGCTAACTCCATTGGGTCATGGGCCGAGTTAAAGGCCCGGTTTATATTGAACTCCAAGGACACGTGCAAGCAGCCCATGTCAATTGTAGATTTATCTGCTTGTGTCCAAGAAGAAGGTGAATCGACAACCCATTGGGTGCGCCGGGTTTCAGAAATCTTGCATTCATCGGACCGCATCAATGCTGATTCAGCAGTCATAACGTTGGAGGGAAATTGCCGGTTCAAGCCTCTGAAGCTGAAGTTGGGACGGCTCAAGCATCACTGCAATGACATGGGAACACTTATGGCGGCTCTGGTTAAGTATGGAAGGGAAAGAAGAACGGCAGCACCAAAGGGTAGCAGCATAACCAGGCGGGCCATGGAAACAATGGTAAGCGTAAAGCGGATTATAGTTCAGATTTTATGGCTAACACCAACACACAGGATAATGGTCAGCGTCGTAAGGGTAAACCGCCCCCGCAGAGTGGAGGATCAGGTGTCAATCTTGAGCGCCTGTTAAATCAGCCTTGCCCAAGGCACGGGACGCGAGAGAAGCCATCTACGCACCTCTGGAAGGATTGCTTTATTATGCGGGAGTTAAAAAACTCGGATCATTTCCGATATGATCATGGATCGTCCGGCAGTTCAGGACCCGGGTCTCATGGGCCGGGTTATGGTGGAGGTAGTTCAGGCTCAGGATTTCAAGGTAATCAAGTCGGACATGGCAATCGAGGCAGTCAGGGCAACCACGGTGGTTATAATCAACAGGAGAGTCAACAGTAGCAACGGTCAGGTTACCAGAGCCACCCAAAGTAGGTGAATAGTGGGCAGTATCATGTCTTCACCACTAGCCTCTGCAAGCGCGATTAGAAGCTTCATAAAAAGGTGGTGAACTCCGTTGAACCGGCGGTGCCCCATTACTTGTGTTGGACTGAACAGCCTATTGTGTGGAGTCGAGAGGATCATCCACCCCGGGTTGATAATCCGGGTCATCTAGCGTTGGTGGTGCCGCCTCAGGTTGGAGGTTATAAGTTCACCAAGGTGCTCATGGATGGAGGGAGCAGCATCAATATCTTTTATTATGAAACCTTCCGTCGCATGGGGTTAACAGATAAGAATCTTAAACCGTCAAACACCATTTTCCATGGTGTGGTGCCTGGTAAATCAGCTTATCCAGTCAGAAAGATAGCTCTGGAGGTTGCTTTTGGTGATGACCATGATTCAAGATCAGAGACATTGACTTTTGAAGTGGTGAAAATCAGGAGCCCGTACCATGCCCTGTTTGGACGGCCGGCTTATGCCAAGTTCATGGCAAGGCCCTGTTATGTTTATCTACAGCTCAAGATGCCGGGTCATAAGGGGACCATCACAGTACATGGAAGCCGTAAGATTGCTTTGGAATGTGAGGAAGGTGATGCGGCCTATGCTGAGTCGGTTTGTGCAACAGAGGAGTTGAAGTTCTACAAGGACAATGTTGATCTGGCGGATATGACTTCTTTGAAAAAACCAACTATAGAGCATGATCCGGCCTTGAAGTTTAAATCGGCTGATGAGACTAAGCTAGTTGATTTTGTTCCTGGCGATTCATCCAAGCAGTTTAGCATCAACGCTAACCTGGATCCAAAATAGGTAAGCACGCTCATCGAGTTCATCCATGAGAACTGGGACATCTTTGCATGGAAACCTTCCGACATGCCAGGTGTACCGAGGGAACTCGCTGAGCACACTCTTAATATCGATCCCAAGTTTAAACCTGTCAAGCAGTTTCTCCGCCGTTTCAATGAAGAAAGACGCAAAGCCGTTAGTGATGAGGTAGCCCGGCTCTTGGCAGCAGGGTTTCTTGTGGAGGTTTTTCACCCTGAGTGGTTAGCTAGCCCGGTGCTAGTATTTAAGAAGAACGGCACTTGGCGTATGTGTGTGGATTACACAGATTTGAACAAGGCTTGTCCAGCTGATCCCTTTGCTCTCCCTCGTATTAATCAAATTATTGATGCTACGGCGGGTTGTGAGCGTTTGAGCTTTCTGGATGCTTATTCTGGTTATCATCAGATCAAAATGGCAGTTAAGGACCAGGAGAAGACAGCTTTTATAACTCCCTTTGGAGCCTTCTGCTATGTATCTATGCCTTTTGGGCTCAAGAGTGCCCAGGCGACTTATCAGCGATGTGTGCAGAATTGTCTTCATAATCAAATTGGGCGCAATGTTCATGCTTATGTGGATGATATCATGGTGAAGTCCAGGAAAGCGGAGACGTTGGTAGATGATTTGAAGGAAACTTTTGATAATCTCCGGGTTTATAAGATGATGCTTAATCCGGCCAAGTGTGTTTTTGGCGTACCGGCGGGCAAGCTCTTGGGTTTTATGGTGTCTAACAGGGGCATTGAAGCTAATCCGGAAAAGATCAAAGCTATCACGTCTCTGGCTAAACCGGCGTGTATCAACGATGTTCAACTCCTGGCGGGTCGCATTGCAGCACTAAGTCGGTTTATCAACTAGTTGGGAGAGAATGCTATCCCTCTATATCAGATGTTGAAAAAGACAGACAACTTTGCCTGGAGCGATGCTGCTAATGCGGCGTTTGAGGTTCTGAAGAAGCAGTTAGCCGAGCCACCTGTTCTTGCTGCCCCCATTGATAAAGAATCGTTGTTGTTATATGTGGCTGCTAACGCCCGGGCTGTCAGCGTGGCTATTGTGGTAGAGCGTAAGCAGGCAGGTAAGGAGTATCCAGTTCAGCAGCCGGTTTATTATATCAGTGAGGTGCTTATTGAGTCGAAGCAGAGATACCCACATTGGCAGAAGATTGTGTATGGATTTTTTATGGCAAGCCAGAAGCTTAAGCAATACTTTCAGGGCCATCCCATCACTGTGGTCAGTTCCACTCCTTTGGGAGATATCATCCAGAACACGGAAGCAACTGGCCGAGTTGCTAAGTGGGCTATTAAGCTTGGACCTCACGGGTTAAAATATATGCCTCGTACGGCTATCAAGTCCCAAGCACTCGTGATTTCATCAATGACTGGACAGAGTTGCAGGCGCCAGAGGATAAACCGGATAACACATACTGGACTATTCACTTCGACAGGTCCAGACAATTGGAGGGCTCGGGGGCTGGAGTGGTTCTTACTTCCCCTCGAGGTGACAAATTTTGTTATGTTCTCCGCTTGATGTTTCCTTGTACTAACAATGCAGCTGAGTATGAGGCCTTGCTCCACGGTCTTCGGGTAGCTAAGGAAATGAACTTAATCCGGGTACGATGCTTTGGGGACTCCGATTTAGTGGCTCAGCAAGTCTCTGGTACTTGGGATTCTAAGGGTCCACTAATGGGGCTTATCGGCGTGAGGTGGATGTCATTGCTAGTCACTTCAAGGGTTACCAGGTCGAGCACATTGATCGGTGCCAGAATGAAGCGGAGGACGCTTTAAGTCAGCTGGGGTCTAAGCGTAAACCATGCCGCACAATGTCTTTCTTGACGTTTTGCATAACCCGTCGGTCAAACTATCGACGGAGGAGGATCTGGCTATTCCTGACCCGGAGGCTCAATTGGTGGCGGTTCTTCATGCTATCCATGATTGGATGGTGCCATACCTAGCGTATATAACCAGGGGCGAGTTACCTGAGGATGAGGTTTTGGCCAGACAGATAAACCGGCGGTCTAAGTCCATGACTATTGTCAATGGCGAGTTACATCACTGCAGTGTCTCGGGAGCGTTCCAGCGTTGCGTATCTCCTGAAGAAGGCCATGAGATTTTGCGGGAGATCCATGAAGGAGATTGTGGTCACCTCACCGGTTAAAAATCCTTGGTAGCTAAAGCTTTTCGTCACAGCTTCTATTGGCTGACGGCTCATGCTGATGCTGAAGACTTGGTGAAAAAGTGTGATGGCTATCAGAAGTTCTCACGCCGAGCTCATGTTCTGGCTCAAGAATTGAGGATGATTCCAATCACTTGGTCATTTGCAACTTGGGGGCTGGATATGGTTGGGCCCTTTAAGAGGTCCAAGGAGAAGAAGACCCACCTTCTGGTGGCGGTCGATAAGTTCACTAAGGGGGTGGAGGCAGAGCCAGTCAGCAAGTGTGATGCAGCCATGGCGGTTCAATTCATGAAAAAGGTGATTTTCCGCTTTGGTTTTCCACACAGCATCATAACAGATAATGGCACAAACCTTTCCAAGGGGGCTATGGAAGCCTTTTGTCAACGAGAGCACATCCGGCTTGATGTGTCATCCATGGCTCACCCCCAGTCTAATGCTCAAGCTGAGAGAGCTAATCAAGAAATCCTGGAAGGCATCAAGCCCCGACTTATGGTTCCCTTGCAGAGGATGCCGGGTTGTTGGGTGGAAGAGTTGCCTTCCATATTGTGGAGCATTAATACCACCCCCAATTGATCTATGGGTTATACACCTTTTTTCATGGTTTATGGAGCAGAAGCAGTCCTCCCAAGTGACATTCGCCATGACTCACCTCGGGTGGGAGCCTATGTTGAAGCGAACAACGAACAAGCACGCCAAGATGCATTCGAACTGTTAGATGAAAAACGGGACATAGCAGCGGCTCGTTCGGCGATTTATCAGCAAGACCTGCAGCGTTATCACAGCCGGCGGATTAAAACCAGAGCTTTTCAAGAAGGCGACTTGGTGCTCCGGCTCATCCAGGATCAGACCGATATGCACAAGTTATCCCCACCTTGGGAAGGACCCTTTATGGTCAGCAAGAATCTGAACAATGGGTCATACTACCTTATCGATGTTCGAGAGCACAAAGACTCACGCAAATCGAAGGAGGAAACCCGCCGGCCGTGGAATATTGCTCATCTTCGACCTTACTACACCTGAGCCATAGGCTCCTATTATGTACATATTCTTGACAATGTATATATTATGATCAATATAATAAACCGGCACCCTTGCTAAAGCGGGCCCTCTGCCGTTCTTCCTTAAAAGTTTTTTTGGTTACATGGGGGCTTCTATTTATAAAGCAGAGTTCTGATTGTCCATTAATACGGCTTATAAAGCTACGAAAAAAGGAGAGCTTGGAGGCTTCATACCCAACATTATAAGGAGCCAAATAGAGTTTGTTGCAAGCACAACTCAAACATAGGCGTCCACTGAGAACAGCTCAAAATATTGCTTGGGGGCTCTTTGCTTCTACAAGAACAAAGAGTCTATAACCTTGCAGTAGGCTATAAAAGCCAGGCTTGGAAGCCAGGTGTATTCACCTAAAACCCCGGGTTATCCTGCCTTTTTAAGTAAGTCACTCTGTCCAGGTAATCCTGGTAAGACCCGTCGAACGTTTGACAGTCAATCTTATAAAGACCCTGAACTTGTCATAGTTAAATTGACGATTGGTTAATGTGAGGTCCATCTTATAAGGCTTTGTAAAATGGTTTAACTCAGTGGCCTGACAGCCCACGAAAAGCCTCGCCTTTTGCGTGTTTTCTTCGCAAGTCTTTCTTTTCGATGTTTATTTTGATGAGATTTATATTAAATCCGGTGTTTGTTAACCCGGTCTGGTTTCGACTACAAGTCGCCAGTATGATATACGGATAATTCGGCTTTTATTCCAACCCGGCACGGTTTCATTATAAACCGGCAAACATGGGGGAGTTATCAGTACTCAAGATTTGGGTTATCACCCTTCCTACAATAAGTTGGTAAACCAACGATGTGATTCAGTGTCACAGGTATGATATATTTCATATTTTCTTAAAAATTATAGCCTTGGTTATAAACCCTGGTTTTATGTTGGGTGTTATGACCCGTCCGGCAATAAACCGCCAGGACACTTTAAACTTGTTGCATGCAGAAACAGGATTGAATAAAGCTGCTAAGGATCATAAGCAGACATAGCATAATCATGACGGATTAACAGTATTATGCAAAGTGAATATGCACGATGGCATAGCAGACCAAGTGTTTAAACTAGCCTATTACAAGGCATTTTGATGCCAAAAAAGGATAATTGTTTATCACACGGATTGCAGTGTGCAACAACTAAACCGGCCTCCGGATCATGATTCTTCACCAGGCTGACTTGAAGGCTGTGGATCATCCTGCGCCGGTTCACCCTCCTCCTCTCCACCCAGTGGATGGAAGTCAATGGTTGCCCAGCCAATCCCAGTTAAGGCGCAGAAGACAGCTTCATCACTTATAAGGGTCGGCGGTTCAACATCAGGGGCGTAGGTATGCTTACGGATTGGCGGGATAAGATTTTGCACATCATAAGTCGGTGCGTTAACCCGTTTGTTGTTGGCATCATATATCATCTGGTAAAATGACAAGTCAGTGTCTTCAGCCAGTTTGCTTGCCAGTGGACGCATTTCCCTTGTTATGGCCCTGAGGTCGTCATTATCAAAATCTGACCCGTCCTCTTTTTGGCCTGGATAACCGTTTCCAATGTCTTCCGGATCAAGGTCAGATATCCAGGCCTTGGCCTGAGTCAATGCAGTAAGAGCACCAGCCCTAGCAGCTGATTTCTTCAATTCCTCAAGCTGGGCAGGCATCATGGATAATTTTTCCAACCTTTCCTTGATTAAAGTTGGGGGCGGTTTATTATGTGAAGCTGTGCAGATGACCCGTTGAATGCCGGTATATAATTGCTCTATCAAGGTATAGGCAGCCTTCAGTTTTTTGCGCATATCTGAGCCAAGATGAGTAACACGGCTACCTGCAATGGTCAAGGTATTATTAAACTGGTAGTTTCATGGATGTTACTTATTTAAATCTTATGAAGAGGTTATTTACCGAAGACAGCAGTGGTCATATCATTGATTTGCCGCTTCAAGCTAGTCAGTCTTCTGCTACTGGATTAAGGGCTGCCTCAGCGTCCTCCGCCCGCTTTACCAGAGTTGTTTTTCCAGCATCCCATCCTGCCCATTCGCTTTTAAAGTTGTCCTTCAGTTGTTCCATGGCTGTTAAAGCGCTGGTCAGCTCTTCTTTAGCCTTGGAAGTTTCTGCTTGTTGGGACTTGATATTTTCTTGAAGGTCGGCGATTTGAGATTCCCTTTTGCTCAGATCATCCTGGAAGAGATATTTAATGAGTTGGTAGTTCATATTTGCAGTCCCAAGCACATAACAAGTTATACACTTAGCACTTGGGGGCTAATGCATATTTCTTCTTATCAACTGTCATTTTAAGTCCCAAGCACATAACAAGTTATACACTTGACACTTGGGGGCTAATGCATATTTGCTCAAGACAAGGTTATGCATTTTTCCTCCTCAATTGGAGTACAAGGATGATTATCAAGAATTCTAGAAGCTTCATGATAGAAATGTACCGGTTCATAGCAAAATTAAATATTGTTCTACTACAAGTCCCGGTTCACATCAATATTATGAACCGGCCCTTGGGGGCTATGACAATTGATAGTTTAACCAATCATAAAGGAAAGAGAACTTATGCAAGAGTGATTGATATTTACCTCATGTTGTTCCTTCATCAGGCCCACTAAACCGGCTTCATAGTCGCGGCTTGTGTACAGGCGGTTTAAAAATCCAGAATGACTGTCTTGGGTGTTGAGGTGGGCATAGCTTGATAAATCTGTTTTCCACTTGCCCTTGTCCACAGCAGAAAATTCTTCCTTGGCACTATGCTTTGATAAAGCAATAGGATTGCCAGGGGAGGTGAAACCAGCGCCAGTAACAACAACATCATCATCACCACCCTTAGCCGGGCTTGGCGGATCATCAGCATGATCCGATGGGTCAATATCCATGTTCTCAGCTTCAGTTATTTGATCCGGCAATGACAGGCCATCAGGAATATTATCAACATCTGGATGAGACGGTTCAGGAGTTTGTTCTGTTTCATCCCGATTAGGGTCTTCAGCCGGCTTGGTCACTTTGGCCTTCTTGCTGGTTCTGGCTTTGGCCCTGCAAAATAATAAGTATGCGTCAGAACAGTGCAAGGATAAAAAATATAAAGGTATAACGGATTAGCAAAATCTGCTCACCCAGGAACCGTTTTAAGGGTTGGAATCTTCGTCAATGTTGATTCGCCAGAAGATGAATGGGAGGTCCCCTGGTAATTCGAGTTAGACGGATTAAGAGGATATCGGAAATAACCCGCCCTGGGATAAGGTGTATTAGAAGTACAAGAGACCTCTCGGCGGCGTTAACGAACCGGAGAGTTCGGTAAACCGGAAGAGGTAACCACTTGGCCGCTATGCCGGGTTGTGCGGCGAGCTTCATGCTGCTGTGTCTTCAAAAGAAAGTGCAGATCCAAATAAGCTAGAGGGTGTGAAAATTTTACTTTTCGGACTGCTTGACGGGTTTTTGGTGTTGGCAGAGGATCTGAGTCAAAAGAAAGAATAATTACCTCTACATCACCAGCACGGCTAGCCGCCGCGTCATCCTGATAATGATCATTGTCAATGAGGTTGTCGGATTTCGGGTTCCGGCACACCCTTGAGGTTCGAACTCTGGGGTGCGCGTGGAGATTCAACCCTCTGCCTACTTGCTCTTCGCCGAATTGCAAGGACCTAAACTACCAAACAGAACAACACAAGAGACAAAAGGTTTATACTGGTTTAGGCCACCATTGTGGTGTAAAACCCTACTCCAGTGTGTGGTGTGGTGGATTGCCTCTCGGGCTGATGATGAACAATACAAGGAAGAACAGCCTCGCGAGGGTCTGCTCTTGGCTGGTGCTACTTGGTTCTGGCTCTTGGATTCTTGATCCGGTCTCTAGATGTCTCTACCCCGGGGGTGGCTAGTCCTATTTATAGACAAAGGCCCTGGGCCTCTTCCCAAATATTGAGCGGGACGGGCGCCGACAATCGGCCATTTTGAAGGGGAACAATGGGTACACTTATCCCGACTAAAGTTGGTCCTCGCTGTCAAAGGCTCTGTGATGGCCTTTGCTTGGGCTCCACAATGACTTCTTCCTGCCGTTGGGCTGGTCTTGGTCTTTGCACGAAATGGATGCCTTTGCTTGATGCTCTTCCTGCGCTTGCCCCTTTGCACCAAAGAGGAAAGGAGGACATCTGCTGGTGGCGCCGATCGCGCCCTTGGTCGTCATGGCTTGCGTCATGGGCACCTCGCGAGTACCCCCTTGAACTCTCTGCCTCCTCATGAGCCAGCCCGACGAGGCCGTGCTCGAGGAAGCTCCTTGTCGTCCGCCCATGAGGCCCCCTCGCGAGGGTCTTGAGCTTGCGTTGATGAAGATGGGCTGTGCTGGGCCTCCTTTGAGCCACGCCGCAGGCCGCAGGTAGGCAAGTCTGGGGACCCCCGTTCCTAGAACACCGACAGTAGCCCTCGGGCCCACGGCGCGCCCGGACTTGGCCGAGCGGAGGCGAAAGGGCAAGTCGAGCGTCAAGAGCCCCTAACAGCCTGCGGCCTTGGGCGCCACGTGGCGGTTGATTGGACGTGGGCGCCTCTGCTTCCCACGATGCCTTGGTAACCGCACGGATTCGATAAGTCCCTGCATGCAAAGCGGGTCATGATTACTGGTGATCGTGGAGGTCGATGGTCGGCCTTTGCTGGCTATAAGTACGGAATGGCGTGCGCCCTTCCGGTCTATCCCTCTGCTTCTCCTCCTTCCTGGGCCTTGCGCCGTCTTGCTGCAATGGCTCCAAACCGCCGGTTCTCCGCGGAAGAGAAGGGAAAGGCTCCGCAAGAGGATCCTGACCCGCTTCCCCCGAAGAAGCGGCCTGCCCTCTAGTGTCAGGGCGAGGGCACTCGCCAGGAAGCGTCAAGACCCTGGTGTGAGCGGCCACCACTAGGGTTTCCTCTTCCCTTGTACGCGCACATTGGCGGCTCCGGCGAGTCGACGCCAACGCCATGATGGCGCCGCCGACGCCGCGTCGGCCACGGCCTGTGTGTCGTCTTCCTCCCGGAGTCCACGCCGAGGGCTCCTGCCGAGAGTTCGTGCTTCACGCTGCCACGCCTCCTAAGTCTTGGATTCGTCTCCCCTCTTTCTTCGCCTCCATGGTCCGGCGGGGGAACCTCTCGGGCTTTGGCTGCAGCACGCCGGCTGCGGCACCCTCGCGACCGGGGCAGAGGTCGCAGTCATTGCCCGGGCGAGGTTTTCATGACTCGAGGCTGGGGCGAGGTCGCCCGGGTCTGCAGGACGAGGGGCGCCCTCATGATCCATCTGGAGTACGACGGCGCTTCGGTGATGTCCTTCAAGGTCTTCGATGCGGAGGGCCGCCTGCTGGAGTGCTGCCCCGGGAGAGGCGGTCAGGACCCTGCTGCGGCGAGACAGAGGCCGGCCGACCGCTCCCTTGGCCACTCTTCAGGCGACAGGGGCGCCGGAGGATCCAGTGACTCTGCCGAGCTCTTCGCGACTCCGGAGACGAGCGACGACAGCTACGAGCCCCCGAGCCTGCGCCGTTCCCGGAGCAGGGCGGGCTCATCAGGCCGTCGCCGCCTCTGATCTGGATGGGGTTGGCACCGGTGCTGGGCGGCCCACTGTTGATGATAGCATCTGCCGCGATGCCCCCTGTAGTTAGGACTCCTTAGGATTCGCGCTTTTTGTTCCTGCAAGGAGCCAAGAATATACCCCACGGGGGCTTGTAAGATGTTTGTAGCTCCGTCTGTCAATATGATCCTTATTGTGAAGCGGTGAGGGATGCTTATTCCGTTTTAGCTTAGTTTCCTCCTTTCAGACCTCACGAGGGCTTGATGCTTTGCGCCGACAGGTCCCAGTCCTAAGGCGGCTTCAGCCGTCGCTGGTATGCCAGGTCGCGATGCCGTGGTCGAGCCAGAGGTGGCGGCCCGAGGTCCGTAGAGCCCCTGAGTCGCGATGCTCAGGAGGTCCCCCTTATCGCTCAAGCAGCCATCATTCGGTGAGAAAGGAGAGCGACGTTGCTAACACGGGATTGCACTTGGTGCGGGGGCGGTGCTGCGATAACCAATGCTTCCAGAGGGTGACTTATCTCGAGGGTCAGAAAAACGCTCCCTGGTGCGGCGCCAGATCCGTGCCTTGGCCGATGTGGGGTTGCTTGGCGACGCTCCTTGGAGGGACCCTGCAGGCTCAACACAGAAGGAACGAGGGTTTGTCGTGACAATCGACAGTCAGCCATTAGTTGTTGTGGAGGGGCGTGAAAAGCCTCGCGAGGTGTATTGGGGTACCCGTGAGCCAGCGCGGGACTCACGGGGCCCTACCTCAAGGCGGGTTGCGCCTGGCTCTGGTCCTTATCTTCGAGTGTGTTCCTGCAAATTTGGCGGATGCGGTGCTTCTCGTCTTGAGTCCCGCTCTCGGGCTGGTCTCAGCCGTCGGCCGGCCTGCCAGTTGCGATGCCATGGACAAGACCAGAGGGTGAGGGCGGAGAGCCGTAGGAGCCCCGAGTCGCGATGCTCGTGCACCCCCTTTAACGCAAAGCCGGGTTAGATGACGAAACTCTACGTCCTCGGGTCCCGGCTCTCGGGCTGGTCTCAGTCGTCGCTGGCATGCCAGGTCGCGATGCCATGGACAAGACCAGAGGGTGAGGGCCGGAGAGCCGGTAGGAGCCCTGAGTCGTGATGCTCAGGCACCCCCTTTAACGCCCAAGATTCCGACACCCAGGAGAAAAAGGCACCAAATAACAAGCATGGTGGATCGAAAGCATAGCCCTAAGATAAATGCAAGAAGGATACATGCCGCTGGGACAGGCCCGAGCAGCTTGAGGATGATGCAGCCCGAGGGGCGCCCCCAATAAGGTAAGCTAAGGACATGAAATAAAAAGGGATACATGTCGCAGGGACGGACCCACGCTGCACAGGAATGATCGCCCTGAGGCGCTCCAGCCGAAATTGAACTTGAAAGATATCACCTGATGATGCTGAAGACGAAGGGGTGTTGGCGTAGCAGACTCGGTGGGCTGCGGGAGCCGATCCTCACGAGCCCCAGGCCCTGGGGCCTCGGGAGGCTCCGGAGGCGCTGGTGGCTCCTCGCAGGCCATCTCCATCTCCGCTAGGGCTGCGGCACGCCTGACCTCTTGAGGCTCCAGGATGGCCCTCATGAGACGCTGGTGCGCCGCAGCCGTGTTCGGCAAGCCGTAAGGCATGCGAACGTAGCTGTGGGGCGGACCCTCGCAACGTTCCACTCGCGAGGGCCAGAGGCGCTCTTGAGACGCGGCTCGGTTGAGCCCCGATATGTCGATGCAGACGCGCAGCCCACCATCCTCGCCTGGATGGGGGGCCATGGCGGGTTGGCGGCGGCTGCCTCTCATGACCCTTGACTCCTGTAACTCCTGAATGGCCTTGCTGACGAACTCCTGAGGGTTTGGCCCTCCTTGCCTTGCTCCTTCTTGAGGGAAACGTGCTTCGAAGCACGCCTCCACGTGGTGCCCAAGCGCCTCCCTCGTGGCCTTGGCGAGGTCGGCGGCCCTCCAGAGGAGAGCCCCCGAGCCCTGCCTGAGGAGGGCACCGGGCACGCTTCCCTATGCGATGGAGGGAGGCTCCCCTCAGCAGGCGCGGGCCCTGAGGAGCCTGCCTCCTGACGGGCCGGGCCGGATGATGTCTTCTTCTTCTTGGGGGCGGCCTCGAGAAGCCTCCTGCTGCCGCGGTCTGGGTCTTCCAGCGATGCGGCCTAAAAGGCTCGCTCCAGGGAGCACACTGCGTCTCTCTCTTCGCAGGGCACCGTGATGACCCCGCCGCTTCCTGGCATCTTGAGGACGTTGTAGCCGTGGTGGGTTACGGCCATGAACTTGGCCAGCGCCGGGTACCCGAGGATGGCGTTGTACGGTAGGAGAATGTGGGTGACGTCGAAGTCGATGAGCTCGGTGCGCTAGTTGTCGCGTGCCCCGAAGGTGACAGGGAGGCGGACCTGCCCTATCGGGACCGTGGAGCCGTCGGTGACACCGAAGAAGGGCTTGGTTGGTTGAAGCTGACTGTAGGGCACTTGAAGATTGTTGAACGTTTCCACGGACAGGACGTTGAGCCTTGCCCTGCCGTCGATGAGGGTCTTGGTGACTAGCACGTTGCTGATGATTGGGAACAAAGCATCGGGTGGACTCCGGCTATGGCCACGCACTTGAGCTGATCCGCTGAGCTGAACGTGATGGCGCATGCCGACCACCTGAGAGGGCGCGTGGCCTCGAGCTTGGGGAGGACTGCATTCACTTCGCGGGCGAACTGCTTGAAGATGCGCTGAGAGGCTGGGGCTTGAGCTCCGCCCAGGATGCAGGCGATTGCGCATGGTTCCTGGAAGCCCCCAGCCCCCTCGTCCTGATGACGGTCTTCATTTCTCCTTGGCTGCGGCGGCAGCGGAGGGAGGCCTGCGTTCCCTTGCGGGCGATCCTCGCGAGGCTGATCCCTCCAGCCTCCCTCGTGAGGCGGGTCCTGCCAGCGATCCTCACGAGGTTGGTCGCGCCACCCTTGGCGCGGGCCACGGTCTTCCCAACGTCCTGCATTCCTTCCTCTTCCTCGGCCGTAGCCCCGGTCGCTGCGGTCGGGACGTCTGCCGACCCTTCCTTCACGCACGGTCCGGAGCTCTTGGCATCCATTGGTGTTGTGGGTGTGGAGGTTGTGGTACCTGTGCATCGAGCGCCTTGGAGGATTCGGGCTGATCTCTGCCCGCTTGGTGTCTGCTCGGCCGCTGAGTCGGCAGCTCCCTTGCGCTTCACATCCTTGGCCTTGGGATTCTTCTCTTCGGGGTCCGCGGCAGGCAGCTCATGGAGGGAGAGGCGCCCCTCCTCAGCCCTGGCGCACTTGGTCGCCAAGTTGAACAACTCCAAGGTGGTGCACAGGTCTTCATGCATCGCCAGCTCCTCCTTCATCTTGACGTCGCGCAGACCGTCGGAGAAGGCTGAGATGATGGCCTCCTCCGTCACCACAGGGATCTTGAGGCACGTGTTGTTAAAGTCTCAGATGTACTTCCGCAGGTTTCCACAGTTCTTTGCTTGATTCGGCGCATGTCGCTCACGGCGGGTGGCCGATCGCGAGTACCCTGGAAGTTGGCGATGAAGCGGTGCGCATCTCGTCCCAGGAGGAGATCGTGCCTGGGGCCAGATTCAAGAGCCAGGTGTGGGCTTCGTCCTTGAACGCCATGGGAAACCAGTTCGCCATGACCTTTTCGTCTCCGTTGGCAGCCTCAATGCCCAACACGTAGAGTTGGAGGAACTCTGCAGGGTCAGCCGTGCCATCGTAGCGAGGAGGCAGGTCTGGCTTGAACTTGCCGGGCCACGCGACGCTGCGCAGCTCGGAGGTGAAGGCGTGGCAGCCCGCCGTGGCCACAGGGGGCCTTGGGCGACGGAGAGCTTGGTCCCGCGGGTCCCCGTGCGCCACGGCTGAGGGCAGCGCAAGGTCTTGACGTGCTGGAGCAGGGAGCGCTCGGGCAGCTTCTCGAGGGCGAGGGACTTCTTGGCAGCTCTACTCATGCCGCGCTGGCGCCTGACGGAGCGGGTTCCGCCCAGAGGTCGCGCGTCTTGGGGCCAGGGCGCCTTCTTGAGGAGGAGGCGGCTGAGGCGCCCTAGGAGCTTCATTGCCTGCGCAAGGCGGGGTGCGGTGCAGCGAGAAGGACGGCACGGGGGCGCCTCCGGCGGGGCGGACGAGCTCGGTGACTCGGTCGAGCCATTCTTTGTAGACATCATCGATGGGGCGGTAGCGCAGGAGCTCGTTTGTCGCGATGAGCGAAGCTCGGGCCTCCATGGCTGCGCGGGGTGCGCGTGATGAAGAACCAACGGGGGTGAGCGACGGTGTGGCAGTGCGGCCGTCCCGCCTCATGGATGGATGCTGGGACGATGCTTGCTGCTCGTTCCCCGCCGGGCCGGTGGCGGCGTTGACGGCAAGTGACGGGGAACGACGAGGGCGCCCGCCGACGGGAGCCTTCGGGGTGACGTGGGAAGCGAGGGCGGCTCGGCGCTCGGCGCGAGCCCGACGAGCGTCAGACATGGATGCGGTGGTCGGGGAAGAACGAGACGACGGAAGGCAAATTCCGGCGCACCCCTACCTGGCATGCAAAATGTCGGATTTCGGGTTCCGGCAGACCCTTGAGGTTCGAACTCTGGGGTGCGCGCGGAGATTCAACCCTCTGCCTACTTGCTCTTCGTCGAATCGCAAGGACGTAAACTACCAAATAGAACAACACAAGAGACACAAGGTTTATACTGGTTCAGGCCACCATTGTGGTGTAAAACCCTACTCCAGTGTGTGGTGTGGTGGATTGCCTCTCGGGCTGATGATGAACAATACAAGGAAGAACAACCTCGCGAGGGTCTGCTCTTGGCTGGTGCTACTTGGTTCTGGCTCTTGGATTCTTGATCCGGTCTCTAGATGTCTCTACCCCGGGGGTGGCTAGTCCTATTTATAGGCAAAAGCCCTGGGCCTCTTCCCAAATATTGAGCGGGAAGGGCGCCAACAATCGGCCATTTTGAAGGGGAACAGCGGGTACACTTATCCTGACTAAAGTTGGTCCTCGCCTGTCAAAGGCTCTGGTGATGATGCCTGCTTGGGCTCCACAATGACTTCTTCCCTGTCGTTGGGCTGGTCTTAGTCTTATTGCACCGAAATGGATGCCTTTGCTTGATGCTCTCCCCTGCGCTTGCCCCCTTTGCACCAAAGAGGAAAGGAGGACACTGCGCGGGCTGGCGCCCGACTGGCGCCCTTGGTCGTCATGGCTTGCGTCATGGGCACCTCGTGAGGTACCCCGCCTTGAACTCTCCGCCTCCTCATGAGCCAGCCTGACGAGGCCGTGCACGAGAAGCTCCTTGTCGTCCGCCCATGAGGCCCGGCCCTCGCGAGGGTCTTGAGCTTGCGTTGATGAAGATGGGCTGTGCTGGGCCTCATTTGAGCCACGCCGCAGGCCGCAGGCAGGCAAGTCTGGGGACCCCCGTTCCCAGAACACCGAAAGAGGTGTATGAAAAAAGAACCAAGAGAGTCAAGTTCTACCTCTGACTCCAGATCATCAAGCTCTTCATCATTGGGTTGGTCAGGGGACTCGGCGGTTTTCTTCTTCGCAGGTTTCTTTGTAACTTTGGTCTTGGTGCGAGGCGCTTTCACCGGTTTATCATGCGTCTTCGCCGGTTTATCCTGCGTTTTCCTCTTCCAGAATGGATCATCACCCTCCACAGATGGACAACAAGTTATAAAGAAATATTTAAGAGGGGATGGGTTAAGACAAGAATGATGCAATTCTTATAGCTGGCGGTTTATTGGAAACGCAGAAAGGACTGAGCCCTATCTTGCTTCACTCAGATACTGGTTCATCCAGCATCTTCTTGACAGATTCACTAATTTCCTCGTCAGTTAGCTGAATATCAATATGCCGTTGAGGATCTTTGATAACTCCTGTGTACTCGCACATTAAACTGGGGCGACGGCTTAAGGGCAAGATACTCCAAGAGACCCAGCAGCGGACAAAGTCGATGCCAGTTAAACCATTCGCCATAAAAGGATCGTAGTTTTGAAAGCTGGGGTGCATATTTAGATCGTTCCTTTGCAGTGAGTCGTTGGGGAACTGGATGTTTATTGGTAAGCCGGTGAGCACGATAACCCGGCAGAGGATTTTCGTCAGCCAGAGCTGTGTTTCAGTAATAGAACCAAGTCTAATTCCAGTCTTTGGGGTGGCTATGATGCTTGGCGTGAGGGAAATTGGCATCTTTCCTCTTCTGAATTGACACGCCGCCAAGTTCAGTGTTGGGCCCGTCCATAAATTCAGTACGGCGGTTTAAGTAAAAGAAGTCCCGGAATAACTCAACAGTAGGTTCTTCTTGCAGATAAGCCTCGCAAAATACTTGAAAATTGCAAATATTAGACATAGAGTTCGGTCCAATATCTTGAGGGCGGATTTGGAAGCTAGCAAGCATGTCACGGAAGAGTTTTGATCCGGGAGGGATAAACCCTCGACTCAGATGATCAGCAAACACAATCACCTCTCCATCTTTGGGCTCAGGAGGATTTTCTGGACCGGGGACCCTCCAGTGGATGGTCTCTTTACTCGCTAAAGCGCCGGTTGCAACACACCCTGTCAGTTGTTTTCCATAACCTGGGAAGGGACCCAGTTGCAAGCATAGAATTGTTTGGCCATTTCAATGAAAAACTAGAAAAAGATCAATGCTGGTTTAAGATTTGTGACTCACAAGTATAAAGCGTCGCAAGGTCATAGGGAGAAGACGTTGAGGCATATATACATATCAAGCTAGGTTCTAACATTGGCAGGGTTTTTAGAAATGATGAATCGGCAGTTTAAGAGAGGGCTAATGCTACCTGACGGGCTATAATTTTCTTAAAGTTAAACCGCCTACAGTGGTATGGAAGGTACAGATCTAAAAATAGCTAAGTGTTGAAAAACAAGATTCACAAATTAACATTACAAATTTGGATCTACCGTGTGTCAGAAACTGGAAAAATATTCAGGGTTAAATATTCTGGTACTGGAACAGTTGAAGGGTATAGATGAGATCTTCTACTTAGATGAGATGCATTAATGGAAAGAAGGACTACGGATATTGTTATACGGGATAAAAATCAAGGTTTGAATCAGGAGCTATTGTGCAGCAATGAACACCGTTGAACACTGAAACCCTAGTAGTAGATTTGGGGTGGAAAGAAAGAAGACTTACTGAGGCTGAGGGAGCAGCGGAGAGGCGCCACATTTTTCTGGTACGTTCAGGGTGATGCAACGACCGGAGGTGAGGTCGAAGACGAGGCTTGACGGCGGCGGCTGAGCTCGAAGCATTGGGGCGGCGCGAGGAAGACGACGAGGCGAAGAGGCACGAAGGGGAAAAGTGAAAATGACCCCCGGTCCTATTTATAAAGCGAAGGGATAAGCGATAGGCATGAGAATAGAGGAGCCCAAAAATGGATAAGTGACAGAGCTGTCGCCTCGATTTTCAGAAGCTTATTAATAAAAGGGAGGTATGTACGGTTATTTAATAAGTAGGTGACATCATGGCGGTTTATTATAATCTTGGAAGATGACGTCATGGCGGATTACAAGGTTCACATGAAGGTGTTCAAGAAGGAATTTTATTAAGTGTGGAAGATTGACATGAACAGGTTCAAATCAATCTGGGGCCTAATGTTGGGGATATAACTACTGAGTATAAACCGCCCAGGTAGGGCTGGGTTATACACGTAACGGGCCATCCATATTCAAGCCCATGAAGACAAGGAGTATGGCGCTTTACTATAGAGATTTAGAGGCGCAGTGCCCAAAGGCAGATTAGGGCCCATAGACATAAACCGACATATATTGTGTAACTTGTATGGTAAGATAGGAAAGGGTAGAAACCGAGCCGGACATGTGTATGAGCCGGCCGGGATTCTGTAAATCGCCGGGCGTCAACCTGTGTATATAAAGAGATGACCCGGCAGTGGTTCAAGGACAAGAAACAACAACTCGAGAGCCAGGCAAAGCGGATTCGCTCCCTGATCATCGAGATCCCATCAATTCCACCACAACTGGATCGTAGGCTTTTACCTTCACCACAAGGGGCTGAACCAGTATAAACTCCCCGTGTCCTTTGTCCGGTTTAACCCCTTTAAGCTAATCTCATTGCGATGGCTCCACGACTAAGTCCTTATATTAGGACATCTGACATGACAATTCCACGACACGCTGATAATAGTATACTAAGATATGCATAACTGCAGATAGTGCCACCGTGGTCGAGACCCTTTGGGTTGTGCTTGCCCGGGCCAAGGAGCAAGCCAGGATGAGTAGTGCGGCTGCCAAAAAGGAAGCTGCTGAATTAAAGGACGAACAAGCTGCTCGGCACCATTGCGAGGAGAGAATATCTACAATGGCGCTTGAGCTAAAAGATGCCGCTAGCTGATGCCAATTCCTCAAGAAAGATAACAAAATCAAAGCGGCCGATCTTGACAAGGCCTTACAAGAGGCGAGGGAAGCACGGTCCGAGTCTAGAGCGGCTCGGGAGGAGATCCGACAAGCTGGGGAGATCGCAGCTGGTAAGCCCTTGTTATTACTAACTAAGTTCGGCGATCCGAAGTATGCCCCGCTTAATCAAATGTGGAGTTCTCCAGACGCATTTTTGGACTTGCCGAAGAGTGTCTCCGATGCGATGCAATTTTTCCAAACGCAAGAAGGACATGTGATGGAAAAGCTTTTCTGGTCGCAATTCAACATGCCAAAGCGTCCGCTGTTGAACGAATAGATGGCCCAATGGGCTGAGCTCCACAAGATATCCGGATCTGCCATGAGGGACATCGTAGTCCGGCTGTGGCCGGTTGAGCCCATTCCGAACAGTTATGTCAGTTTGGTGCAGTGACTTGTTGATGCGGTGCCCCGTATCGACGCTATTAAGCGATCAATGAGCATAGAAGGTGCACGGATGGCCCTTACCCATGTCAAGACTTACTGGGCAAAGAAGAAGGCTACCGATATTGCAGCGAAAAGTTCTCCCGGTGGCAAGGACCATCACATGCCAGAGCTTTATTTTGAGGATGTCCTAGAGGGCGCCCGCTTGATAGAGGGTCAATGCTCGAAAGATATTATGTTCGAGTGAAGTGGACTGAAATTGTGAAAACAATATTATGATATATTTAAGGCTAAGTTTTTATACTTTTTGCCCAAAAAGTTTTTTTGTGCCTCCTGTGCGGAAGTTTTTAATATAATCTGAAAGTTTACCAGTCGTCGGCTTCAGCCCCCTCGCATATAACACGGGGGTGTTCAGAAAAGCACTTGATCACTCTTGACCCAACATCTTGGTCCATTAATGTCACGCCCAAGATGCGACCCTATCCTAAAGGAACTCGAAGGTCCCACCAAGGATAGAAGCGCATCTTGAAGACGCTTTTGCAAGGTGGATATCATTACATCAACATTACATAATAGATAGGGATACATACATAAGGCATACAATGCCACACGAACACAACATCATCTTACATAAGATCAACATCCGACTACGGATGAAACACAAACAGAAACTCAAACGACATCCACCCTGCTAGCCCAGGCTGCCGACCTGGAACCTATCCCCTGATCAAAGAAGAAGCAGAAGAAGAACTCCAAAATAAGTAAACATCGCTCTCGCGTCAAGATCATCGCATAACCTGTACCTGCAACTGTTGTTGTAGTAATCTGTGAGCCACGAGGACTCAGCAATCCCATTACCATGGGTATCAAGACTAGCAAAGCTTAATAGGAAAAGAAGGGGTAAAGTGGTGCGGTTGCAGCAGCGACTAAGCATGATATGGTGGCTAACATACGCAAATGAGAGCGAGAAGAGAAACAAAGGAACGGTCGTGAAGCTAGTAATGATCAAGAGGTGATCCTGAACTCCTACTTACGTCAATCATAACACAGAAACCGTGTTCACTTCCCGGACTCCGCCGAAAAGAGACCATCACGGCTACACACGCGGTTGATGCGTTTTAATTCGGATCAGGTGTCAAGTTATCTACAACCGGATATTAACAAATTCCCATCTGCCACATAACCGCGGGCACGGCTCTCGAAAGTTTATAACCCTGCAGGGGTGTCCCAACTTAGCCCATGATAAGCTCTCGCGATCAACGAAGGATATTCCTTCTCCCATGAAGACCCGATCATTCTCGGAATCCCGGTTTACAAGACATTTCAACAATGGTAAAACAAGTCCAGCAAGACCGTCCGATGCACCGACAATCCCGATAGGAGATGCACATATCTCGTTCTCAGGGCAACACCGGATGAACACTACGTACAACTAAAATTAGACCTCAAGTTTCCCCGAGGTGGCGCTGCAAGTGGCTCTAGTTCGGACCAACACTTAGAAAAGCATTGGCCCAGGGGGGCTGAATAAAGATGACCCTCAAGAGAGCGACTCCCAAGGGAAAAGTAGGTGGTGGTGAGGCAAATGGTAAAACCAAGGTTGGTCCTTGCCGGAGGAGTTTTATTAAAAGTGAACTGTCAAGGGAGTCCCATAAATCACCCAATCGCGTAAGGAACGCAAAATCCGGGAACATAATACCGATATGACAGAAACTAGGGCGGCAAGAGTGGAACAAAACACCAGGCATAAGGCCGAGCCTTCCACCCTTTACCAAGTATATAGATGCATTAATTAAATAAGAGATCTTGTGATATCCCAACACAATCATGTCCACCATGGAGCAATCTTCAACTTCACCTGCAACTAACAAAGCTACAAGAGGGGCTGAGCAAAGCGGTAACATAGCCAAACAATGGTTTGCTAGGAAGGGTGTCAAAGGTTAGAGGTTCATGGCAATTTGGGAGGCTTGAAGAACAAGTGAATAGGAAGCGCAACATAGCGATAGAACGGAGCAACTAGCATAGCAATGATAGTAGTGAGATCCAGGGTAGCGGTCATCTTGCCTGAAATCCCGCTAGGAAGAAGAACGAGTCCATGAAGAAGATGAAGCCACGAAGACGAACCAAGCGTAGACGAACGAATCCTCACGATCGCAATGAAATGGGAACTATCGAGAAGAAGCACACAACATGGTAAACACACCACACAAGAACAAGGCATGATGCTCAACCAAGTATGATGCATGACAAAACTAAATGAGGCTACTCATGGCAAGAGATGATGCAAACAAGACCAACACATCAAAGCAAGTTTAAATGAGGCCCGAAACAACATAAAACAATTCTAGTAAGTCCTCATATGCAAATGTCAAAATTGGTCCAGATCTGAATAAACCTTATGTTCAAGTTGTTAAACGGTAAGTTAAGATGCACCAAGATGATCTTCATGAAATTCTAGTCAAGTTACATATAAAGTTCATTAGATTCGGAGCTACGGCCTAGGAGATATGAGCAAAACAAGTTAAACATGGCATTGATGCAAAATGCCTACCAACATCAAGCAAACACCTCAAAACAAGGATGCAACATGATAATATGAAACTACATGCTAAATCAAGCAACTTTCATATAGAGCACACTCAAAACGGAGCAACGGTTCAACACAAACACTATACAAGTTTAAAGGACAAGTTGTCCAAAACAGCAACTAGGCATCTTGCAAGCATCAAAACAATAAGCTACAGCACCCCAACATAAGAACAAAAAGGCATGGGCATGAAGTATAGGTAAAGCATGACAAAACATGAACACTGAGCTATCTTCAGAAAACACTAGAACATGCTCAAAAGGACATGGCAAGATTGCAAATAATAATAGTTTACAGACTTGGCAGAAATAACATCAGGTTGCAATGTTTAGAGCTATCAAACAACATGCTACAGGAACTTATCATGGAAAACAAAGGCATGGAATGAATCTACTAACAGCATATAGCAAAAGTCCCTTACTGAACATAAGCCAAAAGGACACAGAAAATATGATGGCACCCATGTAAACATGGCAAATGATGTGACAGATTCATACATGGCAGGAACAACAATAAGTAGGCTTGTTGGTGAGCTTGAACCACTCACCACAGAGCAATACATGGCATGGCAGGGCAACCAACAGTAATAATACATGTTTATGAAGCTAAACATGACCATATCAAGTTCATAGGGTACATGGATCACTAGCAAAGCTCATGGCAAAACTGAACTTAATGTTAACAGGCCGACAACAACATTATTTAGCTAGTTTGGAGCAAGAAAACAACAAGTTACAGCATGCTATACAAGCAACCAGGGGCATGAATGGATAGAGCATGACATGTATAACAAAACATCCTTAGTGAACATCTCCAGATTATGCATAGAATGACTTGTAGCAGCAGGTTTACATAGCATCATGATATAGTAGATTCAGGCTAGCAAAATAGCAACAGCAAGTACCCTACTTCACGAGCTCGATGCACTCAGTACCAGAATCACAAAAATACATGGACGGCACCACTGTGAATATGGCATGATGCAGTTCAAAACACATGTAGGGCTCAAGTTCATAGGATGCACACACAAAATGCAACGAAAATGACAAAACAACAAGTTATAACAGTTTCAGCAGATTAACATCATATAGCACTCTTGCAACAATAATTTGGGCATCAAGATGGACTCAAACAAGCATGGCACAATGGAATGAAATGTAGAGCATCCCACAATGAACATTTTGATATATTATGCACGCAAAACGGAGCAGTATGCATGGAGATATGGCATGTCAAACATGGCACCAGAATGCAAAATATTTCGGGACAGGCAAAATTCGGGGTCAACCTCCGTGGATCTGGATCTGGCGTGGATTTCGAGGCAGGCGCCGGCTCGCCGGAGTTGAAGCCGAGGGAGCCTCCGGCGAGGTCGATGAAGCGCCGGGGAAGGTGGCCCGGACCGATCCGGCGGATCCGCCGCGGAGCCTTGATCGGCGGCGGCGCGGGCTCTGGCGGGCTTCGGGAAACGCTGGGAAGGCGCTGCGGCAGCCGGCATGGGGTGCCGCGGCGGCGGCAGCACATGAGGCAAGGGCCGGGGCGCGCTTGAGGCGCGGCACCGGTCTCTGGCGACGGCGGTCCGGCGGCGGCGCTCCGGTGCTTCAGGCGGTGGAGGTCACCGCGGCGGGCGAGGCGGCGACGCGTGGCGCCGTGTGGCGGCGCCGGGGGGCGAGACGGCAGCGGGTCGGCGCGGAGGCCGAGGGCGGCGGCGCGAGGTGGAGAGCGCGACGACGAGCAAAGCGCTTCGGGCGGCGCCGGCCGAGGCTCGCCAATGACGGGCGGCCGCGAGGGCGCGGGCGCACGACCGGACGGATCGGGTCTGCCGTGGCCCGGAGCGGGCCGGAGATGGGCTCCGCGGGCCCGGCGGCAATGCACGGTGGAGAGGCGGCGGTGCTGACATGTGGCGACGGCGGATTCGACGGGGCGGCGGCTGGACATGTCCGGGCGTGGGGTGGACGTGTCCGGCGGCGGGAGGAAGGAGGAGACTAGGGTTAGGGTGCAATCATCCGCAAATTTCGGGGGGAGGGGCTAATTTATAGATAGAGGGAGCTAGGAGACTCCAAATGAGGAGCGGTTTTCGCCCACACGATCGTGATCGAACGACCGAGAGCATGGAAGGGGTTTGGATGGGTTTTGGGCCAGTTTGGAAGGGTGTTGGGCTGCAAGACAAAAGAGGCTTTTACGGTTACCCAGTTAACCGTTGGAGTATCAAACGGACTCCAAATGGCACGAAACTTGACAGGCGGTCTACCGGTGCTATACCAAGGACGCTTGGCAAACCTCGGGCCATTTCGAGAATGTTTAACACCCACTCACGAAAAGAGACAAGAAGGGGACGCCGGATGACATAGGAGTGTCGGATTGCAAAATGGACAACGGGGAAAATGCTCGGATGCATGAGACGAACATGTATGCAAAATGAGATGCACATAATGACATGACAATATGCAACCACGCAAGCAAACGACATGGCAACGACGGTGAATAACTGGTAGACACCTGGCGCATCGGATCCGGGGCGTTACAACACTCCTCCACTAACAAGAGATCTCGTCCCGAGATCTTAGGACCGAGACGGAAGGGAAAAGGGATGAGGTGAAACAAAAACTCAAGAGAAGAAGTAAAGAATCGAGAGCACTTGAGAAGAATAGAGGAACAATGAGAATGACGAGAATTGAAAGCTCACTAAATCAGATAGACTATGAAACCACTCCGGTTAGAACGAGATAAGAAACGAATAAGACTGAAAGGGTTTAAGCAGCACTCCGGCTGAAACATGGAGGAATAGAACACGAGCTTGAGAGGATGGAATGATACTTGATGAAGACATGACACAAAACCTCCGGAAAGAATTGAAAGAGTTGAAATAAAAGAACGGAGAAGAAAATGACAACTTGTGCCACGAAAGAAATTGAAAGCATCTTTAGAAGGAAGGTTTAAACGGAGTTGTTGAAAAATCAACAACGAAAAGAATAAGCTTGTTGTGGTCTTATAGGTAACATCTCAAGATCATAAGGTGATAACCGGCCACAAACGGAAATGATTGGATAGCTGAGAAGAACGAAGAAATGCAACACTCCACTTGGAAAGAATACAGAGAATTAATTACACTTCGAGACGCGAGAAGAAAGATACTTGAACTCAAGAATCTTGATGAACTCTTGAAGAAAGAATTAAATCATGAAGAACCACCATGAAGAACTCAGGTGACAAAAGGATGATGAGATAGAATAAAGTATGAAAGAATAAGTTGAGCCTTGCGATGATTTAGATGGAGGTTCTGACGAAATGACCGAGGAAATTTGAACTCCAGAAAAGAAAAGATGAAAACACTTGGAACTAGAATTTATTCATCAAGAACAAACTCCGAAGAAAAAGGATTACTCACTTTGAGGAAAATAAGAATAAGATTTATTGTCTGCTTATCCTTCATCAAATTAAATTGATGACAAGCAATGGATTTAGCAAACTACTTATCCTTCTTCAAAAGGATTAAGGGGGGTATAGCACAAACTTGAGAAAGTCTTCATGAACCGCCGGTAGGATTGGAAAGAACGAATGAATTGATATGATAAATAAAGGAAAAGGAATCTTGAATGAACCACCGTAAGAATTCGAAAATGACTGATGGAAGAGAATGAATCACCGAGAAGAATTAGAAGAACAAATATGCTTGAGGGGATTTAGATGTAAAAGATTAAAGAGATCATGAGCTGATTAAAGAACACTTGAACGAAGCACCGGGATAATTGGGTAACGTTAGCTGAAATGATGGCCTCCGGTGAAAAGAAATGGAAAAACAACTCCTGACATACTCCAGATGGGTAAGAAAGAATATCTGACAAATGGAGTAATATGAGAGGATAACATGAAGCTAGAACCACGAAACTTCGAGAGAACGGGCAAGATTTAGAGGAAAAACTCTTCTTCGGTCTTCAAATGTCGACGGAAACACCACCAAAATTACTGAGATACTCCTGGAGAATGAAAAGCGAAGAGGTTGAGCCAACAATGAAAAGAGTTTGAAAACGATCTTGGATAGGCATGTGACTGATGGAATCCATTCTTACGTCACACTTTGAAAAGAATTTGGGAATAGCTCCAGAATAATTAGAAGAGTTAGGTATGATCCTGGGAAAAGACCTGTGGGTTAGGGCCCACTAAAGAGAAAAACACCATTCAAAAGGATTGTTGGCAAGATAGATGATGCACCGAAACAATGGAAGTATTTGAATGAGGTGACAACCTCGAATTAATTGGAACACAGACGAATCTCCTGAGATGTCTTGAACACTCCGGAAGGATAAACTGGCGAGAGGCGAATGTGCAGGGAAAACACTTAAGCCGAGGAAAAGAATATAATCACTACCAAAAATTGGAATTGAATCCACCGGAAAATAAAAAGAGATGAAGAATGACGAACGAGACGAGAATTCACCGGTTGAAATAATTGAGGGAAGACTGAAGAGGCTCCACACGAATGAAATTAATGCTCGAAACAGACTCAAACTCCGGGAAGAAAAATGGTTGGGAGGGCGGGGAAAACAAAGGCACCTGGAGGGGAGAATCGACGAATAACTTGAAGAGAAAACACCATTTGAAATCATTAAGGAAAGAAAGCAAAGACTTCGCACGAGTAGGATGGATACTCGATTACGGACTCCGGCTCCGAGAAGAAAAAGGTGGGCGGGTGGGAAAAGAAGACAACTGAGGATTGAATCTTGCAAAAATGGAGAGGGTCGAATCACCTTGATGAGAAATGCACCGGATGAAAAGAGCTGAGAACCAACGACCGAAAAACTAAACGCGTGAACCTAAAGAAAATTTGAAGGGGAAGAGGAGTAATTTAAAACACCTACGTCAAGATTCCTCACAAGAGCGACGAAGGGGCTGAGGAGTAAAAAGAATTCCTACTCTCCGATATAACTAGACTCAGAAATCAATTTTCTTCTAGACTCAACAACGGCCAAACTACAGGATCAATCAAGGGGGCTCCTAGGGTTGGTTGAGGCTTTGATACCAACTTGTCACGCCCAAGATGCGACCCTATCCTAAAGGAACTCGAAGGTCCCACCAAGGATAGAAGCGCATCTTGAAGACGCTTTTGCAAGGTGGATATCATTACATCAACATTACATAATAGATAGGGATACATACATAAGGCATACAATGCCACACGAACACAACATCATCTTACATAAGATCAACTTCCGACTACGGATGAAACACAAACGAAACTCAAGCGACATCCACCACCTAGCCCAGGGCTGCCGACCGGAACCTATCCCCGATCGAAGAAGAAGCGGAAGAAGAACTCCAAAACAAGTAAACATCGCTCTCGCGTCAAGATCATCGCATAACCTGTACACGCAAGCTGTTGTTGTAGTAATCAGTGAGCCACGAGGACTCAGCAATCCCATTACCATGGGTATCAAGACTAGCAAAGCTTAATAGGAAAGGAAGGGGTACAGTGGTGAGGTTGCAGCAGCAACTAAGCATGATATGGTGGCTAACATACGCGAATGAGAGCGAGAAGAGAAACAAAGGAATGGTCGTGAAGCTAGTAATGATCAAGAGGTGATCCTGAACTCCTACTTACGTCAATCATAACACAGAAACCGTGTTCACTTCCCGGACTCCGCCGAAAAGAGACCATCATGGCTACACACGCGGTTGATGCGTTTTCATTCGGATCAGGTGTCAAGTTATCTACAACCGGATATTTACAAATTCCCATCTAGCACATAACCGCGGGCACGGCTCTCGAAAGTTTATAACCCTGCAGGGGTGTCCCAACTTAGCCCATGATAAGCTCTCGCGATCAATGAAGGATATTCCTTCTCCCAGGAAGACCCGATCAGTCTCGGAATCCTGGTTTACAAGACATTTGGACAATGGTAAAACAAGTCCAGCAAGACCGCCCAATGCGCCGACAATCCCGATAGGAGCTGCACATATCTCGTTCTCAGGGCAACACCGGATGAACACTATGTACAACTAAAACCAGACCTCAAGTTTCCCCGAGGTGGCGCTGCAAGTGGCTCTAGTTCGGACCAACACTTAGACAAGCATTGGCCTGGAGGGGGGCTGAATAAAGATGACCCTCGAGAGAGCGACTCCCAAGGGAAAAGTAGGTGATGGTGAGGCAAATGGTAAAACCAAGGTTGGGCCTTGCTGGAGGAGTTTTATTCAAAGCGAACTGTCAAGTGGGTCCCATAAATCACTCAACCGCGTAAGGAACGCAAAATCCAGGAACATAATACCAATATGACAGAAACTAGGGCGGCAAGAGTGGAACAAAACACCAGGCATAAGGCCGAGCCTTCCACCCTTTACCAAGTATATAGATGCATTAATTAAATAAGAGATATTGTGATATCCCAACACAATCCTGTCCATCATGGAGCAATCTTCAACTTCACCTGCAACTAACAACGCTATAAGAGGGGCTGAGCAAAGCGGTAACATAGCTAAACAACGGTTTGCTAGGAAGGGTGTCAAAGATTAGAGGTTCATGGCAATTTGGGAGGCTTGAAGAACAAGTGAATAGGAAGCGCAGCATAGCGATATAACGGAGCAACTAGCATAGCAATGATAGTAGTGAGATCCAGGGTAGCGGTCATCTTGCCTGAAATCCCGCTAGGAAGAAGAACGAGTCCATGAAGAAGATGAAGCCACGAAGACGAACCAAGCGTAGACGAACGAATCCTCACGATCGCAACGAAACGGGAACTATCGAGAAGAAGCACACAACATGGTAAACACACCACACAAGAACAAGGCATGATCCTCAACCAAGTATGATGCATGACAAAACTAAGTGAGGCTACTCATGGCAAGAGATGATGCAAACAAGACCAACACATCAAAGCAAGTTTAAATGAGGCCGGAAACAACATAAAACAATTCCGGTAAGTCCTCATATGCAAATGTAGAAATTGGTCCAGATCTGAATAAACCTTATGTTCAAGTTGTTAAACAGTAAGTTACGATGCACCAAGATGATCTTCACGAAATTCTAGTCAAGTTACATATAAAGTTCATTAGATTGGGAGCTACGACCTAGAAGATATGAGCAAAACAAGTTAAACATGGCATTGATGCAAAATGCATACCAACATCAAGCGAACACCTCAAAACAAGGATGCAACATGATAATATGAAACTACATGCAAAATCAAGCAAGTTTCATATAAAGCACACTCAAAACGGAGCAACGGTTCAACACATACACTCTATACAAGTTTAAAGGACAAGTTGTCCAAAACAGCAATTAGGCATCTTGCAAGCATCAAAACAATAAGCTACAACACCCCAAAATAAGAATAAAAAGGCATGGGCATGAAGTACAGGTAAAGCATGACAAAACAAGAACACTGAGCTATCTCCAGAAAACACTAGAACATGCTCAAAAGGACATGGCAAGATTGCAAATAATAACAGTTTACAGACTTGGCAGAAATAACATCAGGTTGCAATGTTTAGAGCTATCAAACAACATGCTACAGGAACTTATCATGGAAAACAAAGGCACGGAATCAATCTACTAATAGCATATAACAAAAGTCCCTTACTGACCATGAGCCAAAAGGACACAGAAAATATGATGGCACCCATGTAAACATGGCAAATGATGTGACAGATTCATACATGGCAGGAACAACAATAAGTAGGTATGTTGGTGAGCTTGAACAACTCACCACAGAGCAATACATGGCATGGCAAGGCAACCAACAGTAACAATACATCTTTAAGAAGCTAAACATGGCCATATCAAGTTCATAGGGTACATGGATCACCAGCAAAGCTCATGGCAAAACTGAACTTAATGTTAACAGGCTGACATCAACATTATTTAGCAAGTTTGGAGCAAGATTACAACAAGTTACAGCAGGCTATACATGCAACCAGGGGCATGAATGGATAGAGCATGACATGTGTAACAAAACATCCTTAGTGAACATCTCCAAATTATGCATAGAATGACTTGTAGCAGCAGGTTTACATAGCATCATGATATAGTAGATTCAGGCTAGCAAAACAGCAACAGCAAGTACCCTACTTCACGAGCTCGATGCACTCAGTACCAGAATCACAAAAATACATGGATGGCACCACTGTGAATATGGCATGATGCAGTTCAAAACACATGTTGGGCTCAAGTTCATAGGATGCACACACAAAATGCAACGAAAATGACAAAACAACAAGTTATAACAGTTTCAGCAGATTAACATCATATAGCACTCTTGCAACAATAATTTGGGCATCAAGATGGACTCAAACAAGCATGGCACAATGGAATGAAATGTAGAGCATCCCACAATGAACATTTTGATATATTATGCACACAAAACGGAGCAGTATGCATGGAGATATGGCATGTCAAACATGGCACCAGAATGCAAAATATTTCGGGACAGGCCAAATTCGGGGTCAACCTCCGTGGATCTGGATCTGGCGCGGATTTCGAGGCAGGCGGCGGCTCACAGGAGTTGGAGCCGAGGGAGCCTCCTGCGAGGTCGAGGAAGCGCCAGGGAAGGTGGCCCCGGACCGGATCTGGCCGGATCCGGCCGGGCCTTGGCGCGGCGGCGGCGTGGGGCCGGCGGGCTCGGCGACGCCGAGGAAGGCACGGCGCGCTGGGCAGCCGGCGGCGGCAGTGCCGGCGAAGGGCGGCGGGCACGGGAGGCACAGCCGGGAGGCGCGGCAGGGAGGGTCCGGCGGCGGCGCTCCCGGCCTTCGGGCGGCGGAGGTCGCCATGGGCAAGCAGTCGGCGGGAGCCGAGGAGGTGAGACGGCGGCGGGTCGGGCGCGAGGCCGAGGGCGGCGCGCCGAGGCGAAGAGCGTGGGAGACGAGTGGGCGCTGGGCGGCGCTGCCGGAGGCTCGCCAGCGACGGGCGGCGGGCGGAGGGCGCGGGCGCGCTGACCGACGGATCGAGACCCGCCGTGGCCCGGAGCGGGCCGGAGATGGGCTCCGTGGTGGAGAGGCGGCGGTGCTAACACGTGGCGACGGCGGATTCGACGGGGCGGCGGCTGGACATGTCCGGGCGCGGGGTGGACGTGTCCGACGGCGGGAGGAAGGAGGAGACTTAGGGTTAGGGTGGAATCATCCGCGAATTTCGGGGGGGGGGGGCTAATTTATAGATAGAGGGAGCTAGGAGACTCCAAATGAGGAGCGGTTTTCGCCCACACGATCATGATCAAACGACCGAGAGCATGGAAGGGGTTTGGATGGGTTTTGGGCCAGTTTGGAAGGGTGTTGGGCTGCAAGACAAAAGAGGCTTTTACTTTTACCCAGTTAACCGTTGGAGTATCAAACGGACTCCAAATGGCACGAAACTTGGCAGGCGGTCTACCGGTGCTATACCAAGGACGCTTGGCAAACCTCGGGCCATTCTGAGAATGTTTAACACCCACTCACGAAAAGAGACAAGAAGGGGACGCCAGATGACATAGGAGTGTCAGATTGCAAAATGGACAACGGGGAAAATGCTCAGATGCATGAGACGAACACGTATGCAAAATGAGAAGCGCATGATGACATGACAATATGCAACCACGCGAGCAAACGACATGGCAACGACGGCGAATAACTGGCAGACACCTGGCGCATCGGATCCGGGGCGTTACAACACTCCTCCACTAACAAGAGATCTCGTCCTGAGATCTTAGGACCGAGACGGAAGGGAAAAGGGATGAGGTGAAACAAAAACTCAAGAGAAGAAGCAAAGAATCGATAGCACTCGAGAAGAATAGAGGAACGATGAGAATGACGAGAATCGAAAGCTCACTAAATCATATAGACTATGAAACCACTCCGGTTAGAACGAGATAAGAAACGAATAAGACTGGAAAGATTTAGGCAGCACTCTGGCTGAAACATGGAGGAATAGAACACGAGCTTGAGAGGATGGAATGATACTTGATGAAGACATGACACAAAACCTCCGGAAAGAATTGACAGAGTTGAATGAAAAGAACGGAGAAGAAAATGACAACTTGTGCCACGAAAGAAATTGAAAGCATCTTTAGAAGGAAGGTTTAAACGGAGTTGTTGAAAAATCACCAACGAAAAGAATAAGCTTGTTGTGGTCTTATAGGTAACATCTCAAGATCATAAGGTGATAACCGGCCACAAACGAAAATGATTGGATAGCTGAGAAGAACGAAGAAATGCAAAACTCCACTTGAAAAGAATACGGAGAATTAATTACACTTCGAGATGCGAGAAGAAAGATACTTGAACTCCACCAACAAGAATCTTGATGAACTCTTGAAGAAAGAATTAAATCATGAAGAACCACCATGAAGAACTCCGGTGACAAAAGGATGATGAGATAGAATAAAGGATGAAAGAATAAGTTGAGCCTTGCGATGATTTAGATGGAGGTTCCGACAAAATGACCGAGGAAATTTGAACTCCAGAAAAGAAAAGATGAAAACACTTGGAACTAGAATTTATTCATCAAGAACAATCTCCGAAGAAAAAGGATTAATCACTTTGAGGAAAATAAGAATAGGATTTATTGTCTGTTTATCCTTCATCAAATTAAATTGATGACAAGCAATGGATTTAGCAAACTACTTATCCTTCTTGAAAAGGATTAAGGGGGGTATAGCGCAAACTTGAGAAAGTCTTCCTGAACCACCGGTAGGATTGGAAAGAACGAATGAATTGATATGATAAATAAAGGAAAAGGAATCTTGAATGAACCACCGTAAGAATTCGAAAATGACTGATGGAAGAGAATGAATCACCGAGAAGAATCAGAAGAACAAATATGCTTGAGGGGATTTAGATGTAAAAGATCAAAGAGATCATGAGCTGATTAAAGAACACTTGAACGAAGCACCGGGATAATTGGGTAACGTTAGCTGAAATGATGGCCTCCGGTGAAAAGAAATGGAAAAACAACTCCTGACATACTCCGGATGGGTAAGAAAGAATATCTGACAAACGGAATAATATGAGAGGGTAACATGAAGCTAGAACCACGAAACTTCGAGAGAACGGGCAAGATTAAGAGGAAAAACTCTTCTTCGGTCTTCAAATGTCGATGGAAACACCACCAAAATTACTAAGATTTTCCGGGAGAATGAAAAGCGAAGAGGTTGAGCCAACAATGAAAAGAGTTTGAAAACGATCTTGGAAAGGCATGTGACTGATGGAATCCATTCTTACGTCACACTTTGAAAAGAATTTGGGAATAGCTCCGGAATAATTAGAAGAGTTAGGTAAGATCCTGGGAAAAGACCTGTGGGTTAGGGCCCACTGAAGAGAAAAACACCATTCAAAAGGATTGTTGGCGAGATAGATGATGCACCGAAACAATGGAAATATTTGAATGAGGTGACAACCTCGAATTAATTGAAAAACAGACAAATCTCCTGAGATGTCTTGAACACTCCGGAAGGATAAACTGGCGAGAGGCGAATGAGCAGGGAAAACACTTGAGCCGAGGAAAAGAATATAATCACTACCAAAAATTGGAATTGAATCCACCGGAAAAGAAAAGGAGATGAAGAATGACGAACGAGACGAGAATTCACCGGTTGAAATAATTGAGGGAAGACTGAAGAGGCTCCACACGAATGAAACTAATGCTCGAAACAGACTAAAACTCCGGGAAGAAAAAGGGTTGGGAGGGCGCGAAAAACAAAGGCACCTGGAGGGGATAATCGACGAATAACTTGAAGAGAAAACACCATTTGAAATCATTAAGGAAAGAAAGCAAAGACTTCGCACGAGTAGGATGGGTACTCGATTACGGACTCCGGCTCCGAGAAGAAAAAGGTGGGCGGGTGGGAAATTGTCGGAGTAATGGGCCACGGGTAGGCCGACCCGGGACCCAGGATCTTTCAAGACATCGGGGCAAGCCGCGCCCCTCTGACCGCTTCCCAGCTGGCGACCTTCGGGAAGGCCGAGTCCCAGCAGGCGACCTTCGGAGAAGCCGAGTCCCAGACGGCGACTCTGGGGCAGGCCGACTCTGGGCTTACGACCTTCGGGGGGCCGACTATGAGAGTCGGCCCGCGACCTTTCTCGAAGACCGATGCAGGGTACGGCCCCGACGTGGCCGTCCCCTCCGACCCACGAGGGGTGGGCATGGCTACAGTGAGCCGTATCGCTGGAAGATCTCCGGTGAGGCGCGGCACTGTTGCCATGCCTCCCCTGACCTCAGCCACAGTACGCGAGGCACTGTACCCACGACGGCAGCCTGTACGGCCCGAAGATCGCCGGGCCCCATGTCACTAGGAGAGTAGAAGACGGCCAGAGCGCTTGGAGTCGGCCCTGTGGGAGTCGGCCTCCCAAGAGTCGGCCGCCTGCTCGCCAGGGCCCCACAAGCCATAAACCAGATTGGACGGGGAATGGCAACAGTGATCGCCTGACAGACGGCGGCACTACTCCCACGACCCCATGACCAAGCCTGCGTCACCAGGAGTGCTATGCAGTGTTCTGCATGTCCGCGGGACCCACCAGACGGCGGGCCCCAGAAGCCGGCAGGAAGGGCAGCGGCATGAGAGAAAGACGGCTGGGGGCCACGCCCAGTCAGATTACTATTGTACCCCCGGGGGGTAGGCCTATATAAACCCCCCGGGGCACCCATGCAAAGGGTTCGGCCTGGGATAGATTTAGACACATAGCAAGCAGGGAAGAGAGCCAGCCTTGCTCCCTCCTGCCTCCCGAAACAGCTCAAGGAGCACCTTTGTATTATCATACCATAGAGATCATGCGGAGACCCATGAGCAGCGATGGGGTGTTATCTCCCGGAGAGCCCAGGCTGGGTAAGATCGCCCGGCATGCATGTTTGCGCCTCATTCCGTTTCGAGCACCGCGATGTTCTACTCGCCCCACCATGATAAGCCACCCATTGGCATATGTCGCATCAACCCCGACATTTGGCGCCCACCGTGGGGCGAGGTGCACCGTCGTCCGGAGATCTGTTCTGGACGGGAACCCTCTTCCTCCCTGGCGAGCGCAGCCAGCCTGGCTCGCCAGATGGAGTCTGCATCGACACGCTGCGCGGCGCCGAAGCCGCTGTCGCTGCGTGCAGCCTCGCCGAACTCATCGGCGAGTGCGCCTCTCGACGAAACTGCGCTTAAGCGCAGTACGGTGGTAACGAGAGCCTTCTCGCGGGCCTCCTCGACCAACTCCACGTCGCCGGCGAGCCCGCCGTAGATTTGGAGTCCGTAGGCTCCTCCGACCCGATGCTGGTCGACTCCGATGCCGTATCGCTCGATATCTTCCCCACCAACGTGGTGGTCTACGACAAGCCGCTTCCGTACGAGGAGAGTGACGGAAGCGTCGTCACGGAGTTGCTCGTCATCGGCCACGGCGAGCACTCCGGCGAAGATGCCCAGGACCCGCTGCCAGCGGCCCTGCAAGACCTGACCGCGCCCATTCCAGAGGACGCGGACGCTGAGACGCTGGAAGAATGCCGCCTTCAGATCATCGAAGGCGCCAAGAAGTTGGCAAGCATGAGACGCTTGTCAGAAGCGTACCAGCGCGAGGTGGATCGCGTTGTAGGCGGCTCGCCGGCTCCGACTGGTCCGAGCCGTCTGGGTGCGGTCCGAGAGCGTGGCGCAGCCATCGCCGACTTGCTCGAAACCAAAGCGCCCGTGTCGCCACCCTGCGGAGAACATCCGCGCCGCCAAGCGGCGATCAAGAGCTGAATAACCCGAAGCGAAGAGCGCCGTGTAATGACGGAGCGAGTCCAGCAGCTCCTCGATGCGGTTGCTGCGCAAAATGCAGCAGGCGGCCGTGCGGACGCGCTGCAGCAGCCGAACGACGACTTACCCCCTCGCCGAGATCAAGGAGCGACCTCCCGGATGCCGACTAGCGGAGTCCGCGGAAGGAAAGAGAAGGAGCCGGCTGTCAGTCACAGCCAGACTCGCATCACCATCGAGCGCGACCAAGACGGCCGCCCAGAGCAGTGGAACGGCGAGATGATTATCTGCCTCCTCCACCCCGAAGAGAGCGGCGAGTTTCTCCGCCGCCTGTTGAGCATCCGACTCTCGGAGGTCGCCTTGGCCGCCGAGAGGGAGTCGGAGAGAATGACGCCCGCCATCGGATCGACCGACTCCACAGATCCCTGGCGTTAGAAGAAGAAGATGAGTTGGGTCCGCCTTGCTTCGGGCCCCGCATCAGAGACGAGCCCTTCCCCAAAGGGTTCACGCTCCCCCGAGACACGCCCAAGTACACCGGCTCCGTGAAGCCGGAGAACTGGCTGATAGACTACTCCACAGCCGTCAACATAGCAAACGGCAACAAGCGAGTTGCCGTGAAGTATGTTCCCCTCATGCTCCAGGGCACAGCCCGGACATGGCTGAACAGCCTGAAGCCCCGCAGCATCAATAGCTGGGTCGACTTCACCGAAGCCTTCATTCGCAACTTCACCAGCACGTACAAGCGACCTCCCAAGCCGCGCCAGCTCTCCTTGTGCGTGCAAGGCCCTGAAGAATCAACACGCGACTACCTCACGCGCTGGGGCGAACTTCGAAACTCCTGCGAGGGCGTGCACGAGGTGCAGGCCATCGAGTACTTCACGGCCGGGTGCCGAGAGGGCACCCTCCTCAAGCACAAGCTCCTCTGCGACGAGCCCGAAACCCTCGACGAACTGCTAGTCATAGCAGACAAGTACGCCACAGCCGACTCTTCTATGAAGACGGAGATTCAAGTCAACGCGGCTGGCAAGGTGATTCCCCAGGCCCCCAGAACCCCGGCTGGAGACGCCAGCCGGCGACAGCAGCAAAACAACAACAAGCGCAAGGCCCCTCAGCTGACTTCCAACAGTCGGCAGGTCGCAGCGGTAGAAGATCAGCAGCCGGAGGGGCAGCCTCCGGCCAAGCGGCAGAAGGGCGGCAAGTCCAACTGGTTGCCGGCTTTCTCTTATGAGCAGACTTTGGATGGACCTTGCAAGTTCCACAGCGGCGCGAAGCCGTTGAACCACACCACGAGAAAGTGCCATTGGCTCGCCAGGATCGCCAAGGGAGACGGCCTTGCCCCTCCGCCGCCTGCAGGGCCGCCGCCTCTGCCGCCGCCTCAGCAACTGGCGGCTCGGCCAGTCGACGCGGTCCAAGACGAGTTCCCAGAAGAGCACGGAGCCTACGTAGTGTTCACCAGCATGGCAGATGACCGGCGCAGCAGGCGCCAACAACAGCAAGAAGTCAATGCAATAGCAATGGATGTCCCAGAGTTCATGCATTGGTCCAAGAAGCCTATCAGCTGGAGTCGGGCGGATCATCCAGAAGTGATGCTGAGTCCGGGCTCCTACGCCCTGGTCCTAGGCGCGACCTTGGCCACTGATAGGCGGGCCGCCCGTTTCTCGCGGGTCCTGATAGATGGAGGCAGCAGCATAAACATCCTGTACAAGGACACAATGGAGAAGCTCGGAATCAGACGAAGGCAGCTGCAAAGCAGCCGCACAGTATTCCATGGAATTGTACCCGGCCTCTCCTGCTCACCAATCGGCAAGATTCTGATAGACGTCCTCTTCGGAGACAAAGACCACTTTCGCCGAGAGCCTGTCTGGTTCGAGATGGTGGACTTGGAGAGCCCGTACCACGCCTTGCTAGGCCGGCCTGCCTTGGCCAAGTTCATGGAGGTTCCCCACTACGCCTACCTCAAGATGAAGATGCCAAGTTCCAAGGGGATCCTGACCATTGCCGGCGACTACAAGAAGTCGTCCTCTTGCACGGCCGAGAGCAGTCGGCTGGCCGAGTCTTTGGTGATCACAGCCGAGAAGCGGCTCCTTGACCGGGTCGTGGCGATGGCCGGAAAGCAGCCAGAAATGTCGCCCGACCCCAAGGAGTCGGAGGCAGAAGGATCATTCAAGCCGGCTAAAGAAACCAAGAAGATACCCTTGGACCCGGAGCACCCAATCTACGCTGTCATAGGCACAGCCTTGACAGCAAATAGGAAAAGCGAGCTCGTCGATTTCCTCCGTGAGAATCGGGACATCTTCGCATGGTCCCCAAGGACATGCGGGTGTGCCGACGGAATTCGCCGAGCACAAGCTACGTCGGGCGGATGTGAAGCCCGTCAGCAGCCTGGCGCCGCTGTCGAAGAGAAGAGAAGAGTCGTTGGAGAAGAGATAGCCCGGCTCCTGGCAGCCGGATTCATCATGGAAGTGTTTTTTCCGGAGTGGTTAGCAAACCCAGTACTGGTATTGAAGAAAAACAAGCATTGGTGGATGTGTATCGACTACACCAGCCTCAATAAAGCCTGCCCGAAGGACCCGTTTGCTCTGCCAAGGATTGATCAGGTGATAGACTCCACAGCCGGATGCGAGCTGTTGAGTTTCCTAGACGCATACTCAGGATATCACCAGATCAAGCTGAATCCAGCAGACAGACTGAAGACCGCATTCATCACGCTATTTGGAGCCTTCTGCTACCTGACAATGACGTTCGGCTTGAGGAATGCCGGCGCCACCTTCTAGCGTTGCATGCAGAAGTGCCTCCTCATGCAACTCGGCAGAAACGCCCACGTCTATGTGGATGATGTGGTGGTGAAGACGGAAAAGCATGGAACGCTGCTGGAAGACCTCAAAGAGACCTTTGAAAATCTGCGCCAATTCCAGATCAAGCTCAACCCTGAGAAGTGCGTGTTCGGAGTCCCGGCCGGCCAGCTCCTCGGCTTTTGGTCTCGAGCGCGCATAGAGTGCAACCCGTGAAGATCAAGGCCATTGAGAGAATGGAGGTACCCAACCATTGTTGGACGTGTAGAAGTTCACTGGCTGCTTGGCATCAATCAGCCGATTCATCAGTCGGCTGGGCGAGAAAGCTCTGCCCTTGTACCAACCGATGAAGAAGACCACCTTTTTGAGTGGAACCACAAGGCGATGAGGCATTTCTCCAATCGAAGAAGATCTTTGGCGACTCCCCTGTGTTGGCGGCTCCGACTCCCAAAGAGCCCATGCTCTTGTATATCGCCGCCACCAGCCGGGTAGTCAGCACAGTTATTGTAGTCGAACGCAAGGAGGAAGGCAAGGCGCTTCTGGTGCAGAGTTGGAGGGCGTCGCCCTCCTTGCGCAGCTTCGACTGGACGTCCAGGAGGGCTTGGTTCAGTGGGCCGGTGCCGCCTTCACGCAGCCAGCCAGTGGGTGCGGCACTTGAGGCCTCGACGTCCAGGTTCGCCGAACTTGCAGCGCCGGTTTCCCGAGCTCGCGGCACCGAAGCTCGTCCTCTCAAGCCGGTGGCCTTGGCGGCGGCGACTGAAGAAGCGATTCGCGCCGGCGTCGCCCGCAGTCGGAGGATCCTGTGGGTCCACCGGCTGTTTGCCGTGCAGCCTCGAAGACGGAGGCGGCGGAGGCGGCGGAGGCGGTGCGTGAGTATCCGAGCCTGAGACGTCGCCGCCCTCCTCCGCGAGAGGGTTTGCGGTGCCGACCTCCCCGGTCTGCCTGATGAACTCGAGGGCCGGCGGCGCCGACGACAGCGGGGGGACAAGCATCGCCGATCGGCGACGCGCGACCTCCTCGGCATGCCGCTTCGCCGCGGCCGCAGTCTCGACCTCCTCCAGGCGTCGCTGGGCGTTGGCGGCCGCCTTCTCGGCCTCCGCCTTCTCCAGGCGGTCGGCCTCTTCCTCCTCGTGCTTCTCCCACGCATTCCGTTCCATCGCCTCCCGAAGGTCGGCGGCGGAGTCAATCCGTCGAGTGTTGGCAGATGTCTCCACCGACCCCATGACGGAGGGGACGGCGGCTCTCTCAAGGGAAAGGGGAGCTCTAGAGAAGATCGGAGGGAAAATCAGAAAAGACTCAAAGAAGATCCAACAAAGAATAAAGGAGTAAGGGAGACTCACAAAGAAACTAGCGGCGGCCTCCTCACTTCCTTTCGGAAGCGGTTGGCCTTCGCGGCCGCCTCCTCCCGCTTAGTCGCGGTGGCGGCTCCCTTGAACTTTTTCGACTTGCCGCCGGGTACACTCGGCCCGGCGTGACGCCTCTTCGCGCCGGCTTGGCCGGAGGCGCCGGCTTTCAGCTGGCGGCGCGAGACGACTTCCGCGTCGACGTCGTCCTCGGGCCAGTCGGCGAAGGTCGCCGACGGTCTGAGGCCGCCATCTGCCCCCTCTCCGCCGCCTTCGGCGTCGGCCTCCAGCGCCGCCGCCCCCAAGTCGGGGTCATCAACGTCGCTGGCCTCGCGATCTTGGACGTAGTCGCGAGGCTCTCTTGTGGCGCCGGCTGCGGGTGCCGTGAGGGGGTTCTGCTCAGAAGATGCCAACGAAGATTAGAGCTCGAAGTCAGATGCAAATAAGATCAAACTACAGACGGGTGCGACTTACCATTGGAGGGGGGTTGTCGCGCGAGTACGGCTCCTTGCCGAACTGCCACTCCTCCGTGAACCCGCAGTGGGCGATGTGGTTCACTGGTTCGCCACCTCCCCACGCGGCATGTCCTTGGTGCACAGCCGGCTCGGATCGTGGCGGCCGCTCATCTGGCAGATGAGGTGAGGCCGGCCCTGGAGCGGAAGAACCCGGCGCGCCACGAAGGCGGCCAGAAGATCGGAGGCGACGAGCCCCTCCGACTGCAGCATGACTCGAAGTCGCGCCACGGCGCCCATTCCGGAGGTCGAGAGTGATTTTGACCGATGGGACCAACTGGCCAGCCGGCCAGTCAGAGGCTCGGGGTCGAAAGGCGGCAGATTGACCCAGTCGCCATCGGTGGAGATGCTCTTCACGTAGAAGTAGGACTTCTGCCACATCTTCACCGACTTCACTAGCGGGATGGGCGGAAAAGGATTGTCGGCCGTCGTGCGCCGCACCGCGATATAGGTGCCTGTAGGATCGTTGAAGGAAAGAGTGTCTAGAGGGGGAGTGATTAGACTACTCGACAAGATAAAAGTTTATGCTTTAAGACAAAGACAAGTTTTTTTTTTGCAAGTTCACAATGGAGATCAAGTCGAGCATCATGCATACAAGTCAAGTAGCATACTACACATGCAATTCTAGAGTATGGGCAGCGGAAAGTAAATTGCACAAGTAGTAAAGGAGAGGTGGAGAAGAGCAAACGCAATTTGGAGACACGGAGATTTTTCTCGTGGTTCCGATAGGTGGTGCTATCGTCAATCCACGTTGATGGAGACTTCAACCCACGGAGGGTAACGGCTGCGAGAGTCCACGGAGGCTCCACCCACGAAGGGTCCACGAAGAAGCAACCTTGTCTATGCCATCATGGCTTACGCCCACGGAGGACTAGCCTTACTCGGGGTAGATCTTCACGAAGTAGGCGATCTCCTTGCCCTTACAAACTTCTTGGTTCAACTCCACATCTTGACGGAGGCTCCCAAGCGACACCTAACCAATCTAGGAGGCACCACCCTCCAAAAGGTAATAGATGGTGTTGGTGATGATGAACTCCTTGCTCTTGTGCTTCAAATGATAATCTCCCCAACACTCAACTCTCCACACTGATTTGGCTGTGGTGGAAGAAAGGATTGAGTGGAAAGCAACTTGGGAAGGCTAGAAATCAAGTTTCATATGGTGGGAGTGGAGCAACTTGATCTCAACACAAGGGTAGGTAGTTCTCTTCTCAGAAATGTAAGGTAGGAGTGGTAGTTCTTTCTGATGGCTCTCTCAACGAATGAAGAGGGGGTGGAGGGGTATTTATAGCCTCCACACAAAATCCAACCATTACACACATTTGACCAATCTCGGTCAGACCAAAGTGGACAACTCGGTGAGACCGAAAGTTCAAATCTTGTGAACGTTGGGATTTTCGGTGGGACCGAAAATACAATCTCGGTTAGTCCGATTCTTCCAAGGACTAGGGTTTGCCATTCTCGGTGGGACCGACTTTATCATCTCGGTGACACCGATATGATTACAGAAGGTTACAGAAGGTTGGCAACACTAGTTTCGGTGAGACCGAGTTTGGAATCGAAAAATCCGAAATTACTAGGGTTTGGCTATATGGCTGAGGTGGTTCATCTTGGTGTGACTGAGTTTATGGAATCGGTGGGACCGAGATTACTTATGAGTATATGTTGGAATGAAAGATTGCTGATAGTTTGGGAGATAGATCACTAAGCACTTTGAGCAACCAGATCATCATCATAACCTCATCCCCTTTTAATAGTATTGGCTTTCCTATGGACTCAATGTGATCATGGATCACTAATCCAAAAATGGAGTCTTGAGCTTTTGCCAATGCTTTCCTTAGCATTCTAGGGGTCCACCTTTCAAGTCCTTTTGCCATGCCAGAGTGATTGACTTTCCTGAAACATACTTGATAAAAGCATTAGTCCAACCACAAAGTATGTTGTCATTAATTACCAAAACCACCCAGGGAGCAAATGTGCTTTCAATCTCCCCCTTTTTGGTAATTGATGGCAACACACAAAAGAAGATATCAAAGCTTACTGAAAGAAAGACAGAATTATCATTAAAGCTTTGACAAACATGTAGTACACAGGCTCCCCCTACAGTGTGCAAGATTTTCATAGATTATGGTTTTGGACTACCACAAGCACACAAGAGAGAAGAACAAGATGTGCTACATGCAACTTGGCTATATGCATCAGAGCAGATTAGGATAAGATAAAGAAGATGCATATGTGCATGGTGATTTCTTGCAAACAAGTATTCACAAGCAAGTCACCATCATGCACATTCTGCAAGATGCATATACTTACCTTGAAGTTCCTTGGCATTGTACCTGAAGAAATAAGCTTGGGAAAACAGGGTTAGATAACATAAGAGTATTTCTTCAACCAACAGCAAGAACATCAAGAGTACCAAGCCAGGGATGACATGTATAAAGAGTGTCTCATGTTGAGCACTAGCTTGAATCAGCAAACATGTCTCCCAAGACTAAAAGATTTTCAATAAGCTCTGAGAGATTTTGCTTTTCATAAGATACCAATTGTGCTTTTCAGAAGATACCAATTGTGCTTTTCAGAAGATACCAATTGTGCTTTTCAGAAGATACCAATTGTGCGAGCGAAGAAAGCAAAATCAAAGGAAATGATGCCAAATGTATTATCATGTGATCCTCTCCCCCTTAAGGTAAGATTGTTCTTCTTCTCCCTTTAAATCTTCTCTTCTCCCCTTATCTTCCAATCTCCCCCTAAGCTCCCCCTAAATCTTCTCCCCTTTGACATCAAGTGCCGAAAAGGACGAGAAACTAGGAAGGTCGGAAAGATGGAAGGAAAGAAGTGGGATCCTTAAGAATCACAACCGAGCAAACTAAGTACGCAGAATAAATCAGTTAGTTGAGCTGCGAAGATGATATCTGGTGAATGTAAATCGGTGACACCGAATTGATATGGATCGGTGAGTCCGAAAGTCGAGACTTAGGGCAGATCCTTTTTCGGTCGAGACAAAGTGTTCAAATCGGTGGCCTTGAATTTAATTCAAGGAAACATAGAAATAATTCAGCTCACTTTGCAAGGACTGTTTCAAAAGATTTGCAATGAATTTGTAAAGGATTTTCAAGGAATTGATCAGAGCCAAAAAGATATTCACAAGAACAGAAGAAATAGAAATGAAAAAGATTGCTAGATGAAGTTTTTTTTTGTTTTTAAGAAAACTCAATGAGAGAGCTTAGGAGAAAAACAGAAAAGCTCCAAAACATATGTACTTCATCTAGATAGGGGTCGGCGACAAAGTCACCTATGTTTGAGTATATTGACTTAGGAGTCAAATGAGAACATTTGATCATAGGTCATACTCATCGTTTAAGCTCAAAATGGGGTTGCCATTTTTCGATTAGGCATTTGATGTGATCACATCTAATGAAGCTGCTTGTACTCATGACTTTGAGCAAAGCTCCTTCAAGATGTGAAGAACATACCTTGGGCTTGTTGTTGCTTGTACTCATGTAGGTGAACTTGATGTAGATGCTCATAGAATGTGAAGTTGGAGCACCATTTCCAATTGTATAGTTCATCTTCCTACATGGGTTAGGCAAGCAAGGAAATACTCAATAATATCCAAGATGACAAGAGTGAAACACTAGATGTATAAGGTGTCAAAAGGATATGTGGAGTCTTGTTCCTTGAACTCAACATCCCAAAGGGCTAGATACTTGGTCAATGACAAGATTACTCATGATTCGAGTGTGTGGTAATCTTGTGGAATGTAGATCATCCAAGTACCTGCAAGGAGTTAGATGCAATACAAGGGGGCAAATGTGTCCAAGACATATGATCCTCATCATAAGAGAAATATCAAGGATTAGTCAATTAGGCTCATGCCTTGCATGCATCAATGGAGTTTTCACTCCAAGTTTGAAGCATCAATGATGTTCAACTCACTCCTTAAGCAACAAAACACTTTCTCATCAAGTGGTTTTGTAAAGATATCTGCAAGCTGTTTGTCAGTACGAACATGCTTAAGATCGATGTCACCCTTTGCAATGTGATCACGAATAAAATGGTGACGAACTTCAATGTGTTTCGTGCGAGAGTGTTGCACGGGATTGTGACCAATCTTAATCGCACTCTCATTGTCACAAAGCAAAGGAACATGTCTTGCATGTATCCCATAATCCTTAAGCGTTTGTGTCATCCATAGCAACTGAGCACAACATGAACCAGCGGCAATATACTCGCTTGGCGATAGATATTGATACCGAATTTTGTTTCTTGGAGGACCAAGATACAAGGGATCGACCAAGGAATTGACACGTGCCGAAGTTGACTTTCTATCAACCCCTGTCTCCGCATAGTCCGAGTCGGAATAGCCAACAAGATCGAAAGAGGCCCTCTTAGGATACCATATGCCAAAGTTAGGTGTGTGTATCAAATATCTCACAATTCTTTTAACAGCTTTAAGATGACATTCTTTAGGGGCTGCTTGATATCGAGCACACATGCATACACTCAACATTATGTCGGGACGAGAAGCACGAGAGATATAGTAGAGAACCAATCATGGATCGATAAACCTTTTGATCAACAGGTTCTCCATCTTTTGTCAAGTCATTATGTCCACTAGTAGGCATGGGGGTTTTCATACCTTTGCTTTCTTGCATGTTGAACCTCTTGAAGAGATCCTTGGTGTACTTTGTTTGTGAGACAAAGGTACCCTCCTTAGATTGCTTGATTTGCAACCCAAGGAAGAATTTGAGTTCACTCATCATGGACATCTCATACTTCTCCGACATAAGCTTTCCAAACTTCTCACTAAAATGAGGGTTAGTTGAACCAAAGATAATATCATCAACATATATTTGGCACACAAATAGTTCACCATCAACTCTTTTCGTGAATAGCGTTGAGTCTATTTTTCCAATCTCAAATCCTTTTTCAAGAAGAAAGCTAGTCAAGCATTTGTACCAAGCTCTAGGAGCTTGCTTAAGACCATAAAGAGCTTTGTGCAACTTGTAAACATGATTAGGCTTTTAGGATTCACAAAACCGGAGGTTGTTTCACAAATACTTCCTCCTCAATTTCACCATTAAGGAAAGCACTTTTAATGTCCATTTGATAGAGAGTAATATCATGGTGGTTGGCATAAGCAAGAAGAATGCGAATGGACTCAAGTCTAGCAGCGGGGCATAGGTCTCACCATAGTCCATACCTTAGACTTGTGTGTAACCTTGAGCTACTGAGACGAGCCTTGTTGCGGATGACTTGTCCATCTTCATCTTGCTTGTTCCAAACACCCATTTGGTTCCAATGACGTTTTGGTCATCATTGGGCTTCTCTACCAAAGTCCAAGCGTTGTTCCTCTCGAAGTTGTGTAGCTCTTCATGCATAGCGTTCACCCAATCCGGGTCTTCAAGCGCTTCTTCTACCTTCATAGGTTCAAGACTAGAGATAAATGAGTAATGCTCACAAAAGTTAGCTAAACGAGTTTTAGAGCGAGTAATTCTCCGGTCGATGTCATTCATCATTTGTTCCACAGGATGATCCTTCTTGACTCTTGCTCGAACTCGGGATAGCTTTTGTCGTGGTCGTGGCTGAGCTTCCTCATCATCCTCATCTTCTTCTTCATCATTGTTGTTGGTGTTGTCTTGAGGTGGTGGAGAAGGAGGTTGTGGTGGATCTTCTTGTCGCACTTCCTCATCTTGGTGCGTTCCACTTGTGGAAGCCTCCATGTTGCCTTGAAGTTCATCTCTCCGTGAGGTAGGGGGCTCCACATATGTAGATGAGGTACTCTCCTTCACTTCCATGGGACGGATCTTTCCAATAGATAGATCTTGAATGGCTTCCGATGGGTCCTTGTCTCCTACATCAATAGGCATTTGCTCTACTTGCGAGCCATTAGATTCATCAAACTTCACATCTACCGTCTCTTCAACCTTTCGGGTGAAATTATTGTAGCCACGGTAGGTGTGAGAGTTTGATCCATAACCGAGGAAAAAGCCTTCATGAGTTTTAGGAGCAAACTTAGACCGACGATGCTTATCAAGGATATAGCATTTCGAACCAAAGACACGAAAGTATCCCACTTGGGGTTTGTTACGGTGAGGAGCTCGTATGAAGTCTTGCCGAGGAGCTTGTGAAGATAAAGCCTGTTGATAGCATGACAAGCTGTCTCGACGGCTTCACCCCGTAGTGTTTGGTGTCTTGTATTCATCAAGCATCGTTCTCGCCATCTCAATGAGCGTTCGGTTCTTCCTCTCAACAACTCCATTTTGTTGAGGTGTGTGCGTAGTCGAGAACTCATGTAAAATCCCTTCCTCATCGAGAAAAGAGTCCACATGGGCGTTCTTGAACTCCGTTCCATTGTCGCTCCGAACTTTCTTGATCTTCACCTCAAATTGATTTTGGGCCTTTCTAGCAAAAGTTTTGAAGATTCTCGAACCTGCGATTTGTCATCAAGGAAAAATACCCACGTAAATCTGGAATAATCATCAACTATAACTAGACCAAAGGAGTTACCACCAAGGCTTTTGTAAGCATTGGGACCGAAGAGATCCATATGAAGAAGCTCAAGCGGTCTCCTTGTAGTCATGATGTTCTTCACGGATGACTTCCACCTACTTGTTTTCCTGCTTGACAGGCACTGCAGAGTCTATCTTTGTCAAAGAAAACATCCTTAACACCAAGAATATGATCACCTTTAATTAGCTTATCTAGATTACGCATACCAACATGTCCAAGCCTTCTATGCCAAAGCCAACCTTTAGCAGATTTAGCAATGAAGCAAGTTCTAGGTTGAGCTTTCTTAGTGAAATCAACGATATACAAATCACCTCTACGGATACCGGTAAAGACCATGTTATGATTGTCACGACGAAAAACTTGGCAATCTACTTTAGTGAATAGCACATTGAATCCAAAGTCAGCTAATCTAGACACGGAAAGTAAATTGTATCCAAGTGATTCAACAAGCATGACATTTTGAATGGAGCTATCATGAGATATGGCCACCTTACCAAGGCCAAGTACCTTACCCTTGGAGTTGTCTCCGAAAGTCACATACTTGCATGGACCATCGTTCTTTGCGAGCTCTCGGAACATGTCTTCATCTCCGGTCATGTGATCGGTGCATCCACTATCAAGAATCCACTCTTTTCCACCGGATATGTAGTCTCTCAAATTTGCCATAAGATTGAGACTCTTCATGATCTTGTCTAGCTCGGTGTCTGAATCGGAGTAAACGTCATCATGCTCATGCTCATCATCATATTGACCCATAGATAGTTCATCATCAACACCTAGGTCAATTTGACAATGACTTGCATCAGTTTTGTCAATGTGATAATAATCATCGGAATGCAATACAAGAGCATTTCTAACTAGAACATTGATAAGTCCGAATCACCCTTCCTTTTCATAAGATCACGAAGCTCAAAGAAGCATTTATCAAAGTTAGGATCATTGGGGCGCAACATATCAAATTCAACAGTCTTGTATAGAATTTCATCAAGACCTCTCAAAGAGTAGTCCGGATAAAGTTCTTCCAAGAACTTCCATATAGCATAAGCGCACTCAAAGTTTGTGACAAGCTCAAGCAAGTTATCGGGCAAACCTCTAATGATAAGATTGACAGTTCTAAGGTTCTGAAGCAAATCAAGCTCTTCATCCATAGTAGGGTGCAAGGGGTCAAATGGAGGTACATATGGGTTTTCAACATATTTGCGCAAGTTGTACATCTTAAAGATAGCAAGCATTTCAATCCTCCACGAGTTATAGGACACTCCATCAAGAATAGGCACTCTATGGCTAACACTCCCAAACGTAGACACGTCCATCTTCCTCCAATGGTGTGCAAACCAAAGCAATGGAGACCAAGGCTCTGATACCAATTGTAGGATCGTTGAAGGAAAGAGTGTCTAGAGGGGGGGTGATTAGACTACTCGACAAGATAAAAGTTTATGCTTTAAGACAAAGACAAGTTTTTTTGCAAGTTCACAATGGAGATCAAGTCGAGCATCATGCATACAAGTCAAGTAGCATACTGCACATGCAATTCTAGAGTATGGGCAGCGGAAAGTAAATTGCACAAGTAGTAAAGGAGAGGTGGAGAAGAGCAAACGCAATTTGGAGACACGGAGATTTTTCTCGTGGTTCCGATAGGTGGTGCTATCGTCAATCCACGTTGATGGAGACTTCAACCCACGGAGGGTAACGGCTGCGAGAGTCCACGGAGGGCTCCACCCACGAAGGGTCCACGAAGAAGCAACCTTGTCTATGCCATCATGGCTTACGCCCACGGAGGACTAGCCTTACTCGGGGTAGATCTTCACGAAGTAGGCGATCTCCTTGCCCTTACAAACTTCTTGGTTCAACTCCACATCTTGACGGAGGCTCCCAAGCGACACCTAACCAATCTAGGAGGCACCACCCTCCAAAAGGAAATAGATGGTGTTGGTGATGATGAACTCCTTGCTCTTGTGCTTCAAATGATAATCTCCCCAACACTCAACTCTCCTCACTGATTTGGCTGTGGTGGAAGAAAGGATTGAGTGGAAAGCAACTTGGGAAGGCTAGAAATCAAGTTTCATATGGTGGGAGTGGAGCAACTTGATCTCAACACAAGGGTAGGTAGTTCTCTTCTCAGAAATGTAAGGTAGGAGTGGTAGTTCTTTCTGATGGCTCTCTCAACCAATGAAGAGGGGGTGGAGGGGTATTTATAGCCTCCACACAAAATCAACCGTTACACATTTGACCAATCTCGGTCGGACCGAAGTGGACAACTCGGTGAGACCGAAAGTTCAAATCTTGTGAGCGTTGGGATTTTCGATGGGACCGAAAATACAATCTCGGTTAGTCCGATTCAACTCTTATTACGCAAGTTCACGTCGCATGTTTACCTACAGACGGCTCTAACGATCACTTAGAGTGACAAATGAACGTGTTAACCACAAGACGCGAAGTCATTAGATACCTAAGTTTAGCCAATGAAGTTGCACCCTATCACAACCAGCAACACTCATGAGTATTGGAGAGCTAAGCAGTAGGCAGTACGTTACGCAAGTAACATTGCTTAAACTTGTTCATAATCGTAGCACACACATAGTTGCAGGAGTAAACATTGCAGAAGGTGTACTGAGTTGTAAGGAAGTTGACATCAAAGCAACTTGGAGACTAGTGAGTAGGTCAGTAAGTCAGCATGAAGGGCACCCGTGAGTCTACCACGAAATGCACCTTGGCTATCCACTGAGGTGCGCTCACGAGAGAACTTGGCACCGGTGTCTAGAGCTCAAGGTGCTCTTCGCAGCCAAAGCACTTGGTCACCTCAACTGCTCGGGTCATCACAAGCGGTCACAGCCACTACGCCCCGCTTCCGCCGCGACTTACGAACAGCGGCCCCTCGCTGAACGAGTCCGACTTCAGCGAGGTGGCCCAAGGCAACAGCGGCCGAATCTCAGAGTCGGCTCTGGGAAAGTGGAAAATGTTGAAGCCCCTCGAGGCAGCGCCCGCCGGGCTTCACCAGCTTCGGGGACTACTGTCAGAGTAATGGGCCACGGGTAGGCCGACCCGGGACCCAGGATCTTTCAAGACATCGGGGCAAGCCGCGCCCCTCTGACCGCTTCCCAGCTGGCGACCTTCGGGAAGGCCGAGTCCCAGCTGACAACCTTCGGAGAAGCCGAGTCCCAGACGGCGACTCTGGGGCAGGCTGACTCTGGGCTTACGGCCTTCGGGGGGCCGACTATGAGAGTCGGCCCGCGACCTTTCTCGAAGACCGATGCGGGGTACGGCCCCGACGTGGCCGTCCCCTCCGACACACGAGGGGTGGGCATGGCTACAGTGAGCCAGACGCTGAAGATCTCCGGTGGTAGGCGCCTTTGTTGCCATGCCTCCCCTGACCTCAGCCACAGTACGCGAGGCACTGTACCCACGACGGCGGCCTGTACGGCCCGAAGATCGCCGGGCCCCATGTCAGTGGGAGAGTAGAAGACGGCCAGAGCGCTTGGAGTCGGCCCTGTGGGAGTCGGCCTCCTAGGAGTCGGCCGCCTCCTCGCCAGGGCCCCACAAGCCATAAACCAGATTGGACGGGGAATGGCGACAGTGATCGCTGACAGACGGCACACTGCTCCCACGACCCCATGACCAAGCTCAGTCACCAGTCTTTGTCAGTGATGTTACAGATGTCCGGGACCCACCAGACGGCGGGCCCCGAAGCGGCAGAAGGGCAGCGGCATGAGAGACAGACGGTGGGGCCACGCCAATCAGTTACTATTGTACCCCCGGGGGGTAGGCCTATATAAACCCCCCGGGGCACCCATGCAAAGGGTTCGGCCTTGGATAGATTTAGACACATAGCAAGCAGGGGAGAGAGCCAGCCTTGCTCCCTCATGCCTCCCGAAACAGCTCAAGGAGCACCTTTGTATTATCATACCATAGAGATCATGCGGAGACCCATGAGCAGCGATGGGGTGTTATCTCCCGAGAGCCCCAAGCCGGGTAAGATTCACGGCCGGGCATGTTTGCGCCTCATCCCGTTTCCAGGCACCGCGACATTCTACTCGCCCCCACCATGATAAGCCACCCGTTGGCATATGTCGCATCCAACCCCCGACAGAAATGAAGACAACTGAGGATTGAATCTTGCAAAAATGGAGAGGGTCGAGTCACCTTGACGAGAAATGCACCGGATGAAAAGAGCTGAGAACCAACGACCGAAAAACTAATCGCGTGAACCTAAAGAAAATTTGAAGGGGAAGAGGAGTAATTCAAAACACCTACATCAAGATTCCTCACAAGAGCGACGAAGGGGCTGAGGAGTAAAAAGAATTCCTACTCTCCGATATAACTAGACTCAGAAATCAGTTTTCTTCTAGACTCAACAACGGCCAAACTACACGATCAATCAAGGGGGCTCCTAGGGTTGGTCGAGGCTCTGATACCAACTTGTCACGCCCAAGATGCGACCCTATCCTAAAGGAACTCGAAGGTCCCACCAAGGATAGAAGCGCATCTTGAAGACGCTTTTGCAAGGTGGATATCATTACATCAACATTACATAAAAGATAGGGATACATACATAAGGCATACAATGCCACACGAACACAACATCATCTTACATAAGATCAACATCCGACTATGGATGAAACACAAACAGAAACTCAAACGACATCCACCCTGCTAGCCCAGGCTACCGACCTGGAACATATCCCCTGATCGAAGAAGAAGCAGAAGAAGAACTCCAAAATAAGTAAACATCGCTCTCGCGTCAAGATCATCGCATAACCTGTACCTGCAACTGTTATTGTAGTAATCTGTGAGCCACGAGGACTCAGCAATTCCATTACCACGGGTATCAAGAGTAGCAAAGCTTAATACGAAAGGAAGGGGTAAAGTGGTGAGGTTGCAGCAGCGACTAAGCATGATATGATGGCTAACATACGCAAATGAGAGCGAGAAGAGAAACAAAGGAACGGTCGTGAAGCTAGTAATGATCAAGAGGAGATCCTGAACTCCTACTTACGTCAATCATAACACAGAAACCGTGTTCACTTCTCGGACTCTACCGAAAAGAGACCATCACAGTACACACGCGGTTGATGCGTTTTAATTCTAATCAGGTGTCAAGTTATCTACAACCAGATACTAACAAATTCCCATCTGCCACATAACCGCGGGCATGGCTCTCGAAAGTTTATAACCCTGCAGGGGTGTCCCAACTTAGCCCATGATAAGCTCTCGCGATCAACGAAGGATATTCCTTCTCCCAGGAAGACCCGATCAGTCTCGGAATCCCGGTTTACAAGACATTTCGACAATGGTAAAACAAGTGCAGCAAGACCGCCCGATGCCTCGACAATCCCGATAGGAGCTACACATATCTCGTTCTCAGGGCAACACTGGATGAACACTACGTACAACTAAAACTAGACCTCAAGTTTCCCCGAGGTGGCGCTGCAAGTGGCTCTAGTTCGGACCAACACTTAGACAAGCATTGGCCCGGGGGGGCTGAATAAAGATGACCCTCGAGAGAGCGACTCCAAGGGAAAAGTAGGTGGTGGTGAGGCAAATGGTAAAACCAAGGTTGGGCCTTGCTAGAGGAGTTTTATTCAAAGCGAACTGTCAAGGGGGGTCCCATAAATCACCCAACCGCGTAAGGAATGCAAAATCTAGGTACATAATACCGATATGACAAAAACTAGGGCGGCAAGAGTGGAACAAAACACCAGGCATAAGGCCGAGCCTTCCACCATTTACCAAGTATATAGATGCATTAATTAAATAAGAGATATTGTGATATCCCAACACAATCCTATCCATCATGGAGCAATCTTCAACTTCACCTGCAACTAACAATGCTATAAGAGGGGCTGAGCAAAGCGGTAACATATCTAAACAACGGTTTGCTAGGAAGGGTGTCAAAGGTTAGAGGTTCATGACAATTTGGGAGGCTTGAAGAACAAGTGAATAGGAAGCGCAGCATAGCGATAGAACGGAGCAACTAGCATAGCAATGATAGTAGTGAGATCCATGGTAGTGGTCATCTTGCCTGAAATCCCGCTAGGAAGAAGAACGAGTTCATGAAGAAGATGAGGCCACGAAGACGAACCAAGCGTAGACGAACGAATCCTCACGATCGCAACGAAATGGGAACTATCGAGAAGAAGCACACAACATGGTAAACACACCACACAAGAACAAGGCATGATTCTCAACCAAGTATGTTGCATGACAAAACTAAATGAGGCTACTCATGGCAAGAGATGATGCAAACAGGACCAACACATCAAAGCAAGTTTAAATGAGGCTGGAAACAACATAAAACAATTCTGGTAAGTCCTTATCTGCAAATGTCGAAATTGGTCCAGATCTGAATAAACCTTATGTTCAAGTTGTTAAACAGCAAGTTAAGATGCACCAAGATGATGTTCACGAAATTCTAGTCAAGTTACATATAAAGTTTATTAGATTCGGAGCTACGGCCTAGAAGATATGAGCAAAACAAGTTAAACATGGCATTGATGCAAAATGCATACCAACATCAAGCAAACATCTCAAAACAAGGATGCAACATGATAATATGAAACTACATGCAAAATCAAGCAAGTTTCATATAGAACACACTCAAAACGGAGCAACGGTTCAACACATACACTCTATACAAGTTTAAAGGACAAGTTGTCCAAAACAGCAATTAGGCATCTTGCAAGCATCAAAACAATAAGCTACAACACCCCAAAATAAGAATAAAAAGGCATGGGCATGAAGTACAGGTAAAGCATGACAAAACATGAACACTGAGCTATCTCCAGAAAACACTAGAACATGCTCAAAAGGACATGGCAAGATTGCAAATAATAACAGTTTACAGACTTGGCAGAAATAACATCAGGTTGCAATGTTTAGAGCTATCAAACAACATGCTACAGGAACTTATCATGGAAAACAAAGGCACGGAATGAATCTACTAATAGCATATAACAAAAGTCCCTTACTGACCATGAGCCAAAAGGACACAGGAAATATGATGGGACCCATGTAAACATGGCAAATGATGTGACAGATTCATACATGGCAGGAACAATAATAAGTAGGCATGTTGGTGAGCTTGAACCACTCACCATAGAGCAATACATGGCATGGCAAGGCAACCAACAGTAATAATACATGTTTATGAAGCCAAACATGGCAAGATCAAGTTCATAGGGTACATGGATCACTAGCAAAGCTCATGGCAAAATTGAACTTGATGTTAACAGGCTGACAGCAACATTATTTAGCAAGTTTGGAGCAAGATAACAACAAGTTACAGCAGGCTATACATGCAACCAGGGGCATTAATGGATAGAGCATGACATGTGTAACAAATATCATTAGTGAACATCTCCAGATTATGCATAGAATGACTTGTAGCAGCAGGTTTACATACCATCATGATATAGCAGATTCGGGCTAGCAAAGCAGCAACAGCAAGTACCCTACTTCACGAGCTCGATGCACTCAGTACCAGAAACACAAAAATACATGGATGGCACCACTGTGAAGATGGCATGATGCAGTTCAAAGCACATGTAGGGCTCAAGTTCATAGGATGCACACACAAAATGCAACGAAAATGACAAAACAACGAGTTATAATAGTTTCAGCAGATTAACATCATATAGCACTCTTGCAACAATGATTTGGGCATCAAGATGGACTCAAACAAGCATATCACAATGGAACAAAATGTAGATCATCTCTCAATGAACATTTTGATATATTGTGCACGCAAAACAGAGCAGTATGCATGGAGATATGGCATGTCAAACATGGCACCAGAATGCAAAATATTTCGGGACTTAGGCAAAATTCGGGGTCAACCTCCGTGGATCTGGATTTGGCGCGGATTTCGAGGCAGGCGGCGGCTCGCCGGAGTTGGAGCCGAGGGAGCCTCCGGCGAGGCCGAAGAAGCGCCGGGGAAGGTGGCCCCGGAACGGATCCGGCCGGATCCGCCGGGCGGCGGCGCGGCGGCGGCGCTTGGGCCGGCAGCGAGCTCGAGCTACGCGGGGAAGGCACGACGGCGCTGGGCAGCAGCGGCGGCGGCGGGTGCCGCGAAGGGCGGCGGCACGGAGGCACGGGCCAGGAGGCGCGAGGCGCGGGCCGGGGAGGCGCGGGCGCCGATCTCCGGCGACGGCGGGTCGGGCGGCGCATTCGCGGCCTTCGCGGCGAGAGGTCACCGGGCAGGCGGCGCGGCGGCGCGGGCGCCAGGCGGCGGGCGCCGCGGAGGCGAGACGGCGGCGGGTCGGCACGGAGGCCGAGGGGCGGCAGCGCTTAGAGGCGAGAGCGCGGCGACGAGCGGAGCTTCGGCGCGCGCCGGCCGAGGCTTCGCCGCGACGGGCGGCGGGCGGCGGGCGCGCCACGACCGAGACGGATCGTGCCGCCGTGGCCCGGAGCGGGCCGGAGATGGGCTCCACGGGCCCGGCGGTGATGCACGGTGGAGAGGCGGCGGCGCTAACACGTGGCAACGGCGGATTTGACGGGGCGGCGGCTGGACATGTCCGGGCGCGGGGTGGACGTGTCCGACGGCGGGAGGAAGGAGGAGACTAGTGTTAGGGTGGAATCATCCATGAATTTCGGGGGGAGGGGCTAATTTATAGATTGAGGGAGCTAGGATTCTCCAAATGAGGAGTGGTTTTCGCCCACACGATCGTGATCAAATGACCGAGAGCATGGAAGGGGTTTGGATGGGTTTTGGGCCAGTTTGGAAGGGTGTTGGGCTGCAAGACAAAAGAGGCTTTTACGGTTACCCGGTTAACCGTTGGAGTATCAAACGGACTCCAAATAGCACGAAACTTGACAGGCGGTCTACCAGTGCTATACCAAGGCCGCTTGGCAAACCTCGGGCATTCCGAGAATGTTTAACACCCACTCACGAAAAGAGACAAGAAGGGGACGCCGGATGACATAGGAGTGTCGGATTGCAAAATGGACAACGGGGAAAATGCTCGGATGCATGAGATGAACACGTATGCAAAATGAGATGCACATGATGACATGACAATATGCAACCACGCAAGCAAATGACATGGCAACGACGGCGAATAACTGGCAGACACCTGGCGCATTGGATCCGGGCCGTTACAATTAAGGAGGTGTCAATGCGGTGAACCAGGCAATCGGACTATAGGGCTTTGACACTTTCACTTAGCCATAGGAGTTTGACGGCAGGGCTACGATATAGCCCCTGGTATGTACGCGGTTATCCGAATACGGTGCATTTGCATACGTGACCAGAAGAACGGTCCTTCGTTTAATACGGAGGGAATCGCGAAGATTTTGGTGAGTCATCGAGTGGTTGACCAGCTCTCGCCGCATCATGACAGTCAGTTTTCGGCTTTCTCTACTGAGGTGCTCATCCGGACGAACCAGGACACAATCGCAGTAGTTCTCCCTTTACTACCCTAGCCGATAGAGCGGAACATAAGGTAGTAAGCACAGGAGCCGGGCAACCCAACTATTGACCAAAGACATGATTCGGAGCTGATGCATATAAGGCCAAACTCGTGACGCCGAAGTGTGCTATAAAGTTGTTCGGACTTGAAAGCTGAAAAAGGGGCACTTTACAGGATTGAAATAGAGAGCGCGGTCTACAAAAAAGCTTTTGGACCTCCTGTCGCACGTGTGCACTGCCTTGCCTTGGTTAAAGGACTTCTCAGCAAATATAGTCACCTGTGGTAAAAGATAAAAAAATGGTTAGAAAAAGAAAAAGGCTATGAGAGTGCGGATAGTATCATAGGTCTGTCCGCATTGTGCCTCCGCCAGTGACCAGGGTAGTTTAAGTGTATAATTATGCGCGCGGGACAGACTTCGCGGCTATATGGGGTGGATGGCGGAGGTCGAACTGCTAATTCAGCTCCGAGATTGATTGGTCCCGTCTAATGGAGACCGGCGGCTTGATGGCCGACAAAATGTGCGGCTTGATAAGGCCATTTTTTACTTCGGCCGCAGTAGTCGTAGTATGTTCCTCTGCAAGGAGGGAGCATTCCGTACGTCCGTTTATCGTGACGGTGCCGCGTGGACCGGGCATCTTAAGTTGGAGATAGTTGTAATGTGGGACCGCATTAAAGCAAGCAAAAGCATTACGTCTGAGCAGTGCGTGATAGCCACTGAGGAAGGGGACGATATCGAAGACCAACTCTTCACTATGAAGTTGTCCGGGGATCCGAAGACCACCTACAGTGTGATTGAGCCCATACAGCGGGCCTCTACACATGGTATGACTCCTTTAAAGGTAGTTTTTGTGGGTTTGATCCTTAAGGGATCAATACCCATTTTTCGCACTGTATCTTGGTAGAGCAGGTTCAGGTTGCTGCCGCCGTCCATGAGGACTCGCGTCAGATGAAATCCATCAATGATTGGGTCGAGGACCAGTGCGGCTAAACCGCCCTGACGGATACTGGTTGGATGGTCCCTGCGATTAAAGGTGATCGGGCAGGACGACAATGGGTTGAACTTTGGGGCGGCTAGCTCCATCGTGTAGACGTCCCTGAGCGCGCGCTTGCAGTCCCCTATAGGGATGTGCATCATGTATACCATGTTTACTGTCTTTACTTCGGGAGGGAATTTCTTTTGACCCCCGGTGTTTGGTTGGCGAGTCTCTTCGTCGTTGCTGTCACTGGGCGGCCCCTTCACCTTATGTTCGGCATTAAGCTTGCCGACTTGTTTAAAAACCCAACATCTCATGTTGGTATGATTGGCTGGTTTAACGGGGGTGCCATGAATCTGGCAGGGCCGGTCCAGTATTTTGTCTAAATTGGATGGTCCGTCTCTATTTGCCATGAATGGCTTTTTCCGCCGACCGGGTTTGGAACCACTGAATCCAGCATTGACCGCTGTGTCTTGCGTTCCTTCATTGTTATTGTGACGCTTGTGTTTATTGTGTTGTGGCTTGCCATTGCCATCTCAAACTTCAGAGGTGCCCGGATCATCTGTGTTGTTGCTTCTACGAGCAAGCCAGCTGTCTTCTCCCGCACAAAACGGGTCATCGGAGTGGTAAGGGCAGCCATGGATCTTGGTTTTTCTTGACCAAGGTGGCGGGTGAACCACTCGTCTCGGACGCTATGTTTAAAGTCCGCGAGGGCTTCGGCGTTCGCACAGTCGACAATTTGGTTGTTTTTGATTAAGAATCTAGTCCATGGTTTCCTGGCAGACTCCTCGGGCTGCTGGATGATGTGACTTAGGTCATCGGCGTTCGGAGGCCGAACATATGTACCTTGGAAGTTATTGCGGAAGGTGTCTTCCAATTCTTCCCAGCTGCCGATGGAGTTCTCATGGAGGTTGTTCAGCCAGTGCCGCGCTGGTCCTTTTAGTTTTAGTGGGAGGTATTTGATGGCGTGGAGGTCATCACCGCGGCCCAAGTGGATATGGAGGAGGAAATCTTCGATCCATATTGCGGGGTCTGTTGTTCCATCATATGATTCTATATTCATGGGTTTAAACCCTTTCGGGAATTCGTGTTCCATTACTTCATCAGTGAAGCAAAGGGGGTGTGCGGCGCCTCTATGTTGGGACATGTCGTGACGTAGTTCGGGTGGAGTTCGTTTGCGGTGCTCGGCCCGGGCGTGGTTGTGTTTGTCACGTCCGGCCGGATGGCCATCGTCGCGCATCGGGGCACGCACCTGCGATCCATAGATTGATCTGGTCTGACCTGCTCTATTTTCCAAGTCATGCCTCAGGTCATGTGTGTATCATCGAGCTGTTGTGTCTATTTTTACGGCGAGGTAGTGCGGGCTGGTGTTCGGTATGGGTTGCCGCTTTGTCTCGGCCACGTGGTGGTCGGTCAGTTGCATTACACGCTGGTAGGACGGGCTCCAGTGCCTCGTCATCGAATTGGGGTAACAACTTGCGCTTCGGGTAACTTTTAGTTGGGCGCTTGAGGCCGTATTCTTCGGCTGCTAGGACATTTGTCCATCTATCGTTGAGCAGATCTTGATTAGCTTGAAGCTGCTGCTGCTTCTTTTTCAGGCTCCTTGCAGTGGCTATTAGCCGGCGCTTAAAGCGCTACTGATCGAAGGGCTGCTCAGGTACGATAAAGTCTTCGTCGTCGAGGCTCACCTCATCCTCAGAAAGCGGAAGGTAGTTACCGTCCTCGGAGTCTTCATTCATGGCATGTTCATTAGGGCTAACTCGCCCATCTTCCCGTTTGTCCTGTTCGTAGGTTGGCTCAACGGGGTCTTCATTGTCTTCGGCATCGTCTGGGGTGTTATTTTCTCCTGTGCCGGTATTGCTACTTTTTCCACGGCATGGTTTAGAGCGGCACCGCTCACGTCGGTTCTTTGGCTGTATCTCAGGAGGCTTATTCTAGACTGGATCCTTTTCATTGTCGTTGTTGTTCTCTTTAGGTGAACCCACCATGTATACGTCATACGAGGAGGTGGCTGTCCAGCGCCCTGTAAGCGGTGGTTTTTGTGCCTGCTCCTCTCCGGCATCGTCGTCCATACCGTCGATGTCTTCGGAGTCGTAATCGAGCATGTCGGTTAAGTCTTCGATAGTGGCTATGCAGTGGGTGGTGGGTGGGAAACGGAATTCTCCGTCATCAGCCTCCAATCCAAACCGGATATAGTTCGGCTGAGAGTCTCTTGACAAGGAGAGGGCTTTTAATGATTTTAGCATGTCGCCTAAAGGTGAGTGCTGGAAGATATCCACGGAGCTGAACTCAACGATTGGCGCATGATCAGGTTTGATGGGCGCGGGTGCACGCGGTTTGGAACATATGGCCGGAGACAAATCCGAGGTTCCGGTGACATAGGCCCCGCTTGAGGTTGGATCTGTGTGTGGCTCTAACACCGACGAGTCTGCGGCCTCCGTGGCGGGGTAGAGCTTCCCGTCCTCGGACGGTGTGATCTTCTCCGGATCCAAGTCCAGAGCAGTTACGGGCGATATCTCCTGGGCACGGTCCGATGTCAGATTTAGGTCATGTTCATCATGGTGGCGGGGAGCGGCTGCCATGGGCTTGAATCTATCGAAGATCAAGTCTCCGCGGATATCGGCCCCGTAGTTCAAGCTTCCAAACCTAACATGATTTCCAGGGGCGTAGCTGTCGATCTACTCCATATGGCCAAACGAGTTGGCCCGCAGTGCGAAGCCGCCGAATACGAAGATTTGTCCGGGGAGGAAAACCTCCCCCTGAACTGCATGGTTGTAGATGATCGACGGAGCCATCAAAACCTTTTGGTGACGACACAATGGAACTCTCAATGAAAAGCACCAATGCCGGTGTCAAAACCGGTGGATCTCGGGTAGGGGGTCCCGAACTGTGCGTCTAAGGTCAATGGTAACAGGAGGCGGGGGACACAATGTTTACCCAGGTTTGGGCCCTCTCTTTGGAGGTAATACCCTACTTCCTGCTTGATTTATCTTGATGAATATGAGTATTACAAGAGTTAATCTACCAGGATATCGTAATGGCTAAAACCCTAGAAGTCTAGCCTATATGATTATGATTGCCTCTATGGACTAAACCCTCCGGTTTATATAGACACCGGAGGGGACTAGGATTGTACAAAGTCGGTTACAGAGAGAGGAATCTACATATCCGAACGCCAAGCTTGCCATCCACGCCAAGGAGAGTCCCATCTAGACACGGGAAGAAGTATTCTGTCTTGTATCTTCATAGCCCATCAGTCCGGCCCATGTTAATAGTCGGGATGTCCGAGGGCACCTTAATCCAGTACTCCCTCAGGTATCATCATACCTAGTTTAATCTCTTGATGTGTTTGGTTCTCTTGTGAAATCTGGATTCCTTCACCAAGGCAATTGCTCCAGTATTGCCACAAAAAAATTTCATTGGACCCGATGCACTAGGTATGACACCTATATTGGATATGGACTCCTTCATCCAGACTCCTTCATTTGCTACTTCCGAAGCAGATGTGTACTTAGCTTCACACGTAGATCCCGCCACGACGCTCTGCTTGGAACTGCACCAACTGGCAGCTCCACCATTCAATATAAATATGTATTCGGTTTGTGACTTAGAGTCATCCAGATCAGTGTCAAAGCTTGCATCAACGTAACCGTTTAGGACAAGCTCTTTGTTACCTCCATAAATGAGAAACATATCCTTAGTCCTTTTTCAGGTATTTCAGGATGTTCTTGACCGATGTCCAGTGATCCACTCCTAGATTACTTTGGTACCTGCCTGCTAAACTAATAGCAAGGCACACATCAGGTCCGGTACACAACATTGTGTACATGATAGAACCTATGGGAGGCATAGGGAATGACTTTCATTTTCTCTCTATCTTCTGCAGTGGTCGGGCATTGAGTCTGACTCAACTTCACACCTTGTAACACAGGCAAGAACCCTTTCTTTGACTGGTCCATTTTGAACTTCTTCAAAACTTTATCAAGGTATGTGCTTTGTGAAAGTCCAATAAAGCGTCTTGATCTATCTCTATAGATCTTGATGCCCAATATATAAGCAGCTTCACCAAGGTCTTTCATAGAAAAATTCTTATTCAAGTATCCTTTTATGCTATTCAGAAATTCAGTATCATTTCCGATCAACAATATGTCATCCACATATAATATTAGAAATGCTACAGTGCTCCCACTCACTTTCTTGTAAATACAGGCTTCTCCAAAAGTCTGTATAAAACCATATGCTTTGATCACACTATCAAAGCGTATATTCCAACTCCTAGAGGCTTACACCAGTCCATAAATGGATCGCTGGAGCCTGCACACTTTGTTAGCACCTTTTGGATCGACAAAACCTTCTGGTTGCATCATATACAACTCTTCTTTAAGATATCCATTAAGGAATGCAGTTTTGACATCCATTTGCCAAATTTCATAATCATAAAATGTGGCAATTGCTAACATGATTCGGACAGACTTAAGCATCGCTACGGGTGAGAAGGTCTCAACATAGTCAACTCCTTGAACTTGTCGAAAACCTTTCGCAACAAGTCGAGCTTTGTAGACAATAACATTACCGTCAGCGTCAGTCTTCTTCTTGAAGATCCATGTATTCTCTATTGCTTGTTGATCATCGGGCAAGTCAACCAAAGTCCACACTTTGTTCTCATACATGGATCCCATCTCAGATTTCATGGCCTCAAGCCATTTCGAGGAATCTAGGCTCATCATCGCTTCCTCGTTGTTCATAGGTTTGTCATGGTCAAGTAACATGACCTCCAGAATAGGATTATCGTACCACTCTGGTGCGGATCTTACTTTGGTTGATCTATGAGGTTCGGTAGTAATTTGATCAGAAGTTTCATGATCGTCATCATTAGCCTCCTCACTAATTGGTGTAGGAATCACTGGAACTGATTTCTGTGATGAACTACTTTCCAATTTGGGAGAAGGTACAATTACCTCATCAAGTTCTACTTTCCTCCCACTCACTTCTTTCGAGAGAAACTCCTTCTCTAGAAAGGATCCATTCTTAGCAGCGAATATCTTGCCTTTGGATCTGTGATAGAAGGTGTACCCAACACTCTCCTCTCGGTATCCTATGAAGACACATTTCTCCGATTTGTGTTCGAGCTTATCAGGTTGAAGCTTTTTCACATAAGCATCGCAGCCCCAAACTTTAAGAAACGACAACTTGGGTTACTTGCCAAACCACAGTTCATATGGTGTCGTCTCAACGGATTTAGATGGTGCCCTATTTAACGTGAATGCAGCCGTCTCTAAAGCATAACTCCAAAACGATGGCGGTAAATTAGTAAGAGACATCATAGATCGCACCATATCTAATAACGTACGGTTACGACGTTCAGACACACCATTACGCTGTGGTGTTCCAGGTGGCGTGAGTTGTGAAACTATTCCACATTGTTTCAAATGAAGACCAAACTCGTAACTCAAATATTCACCTCCACGATCAGATCATAGAAACTTTATTTTCTTGTTACGATGATTTTCCACTTCACTCTGAAATTCTTTGAACTTTTCAAATGTTTCAGACTTATGTTTCATCAAGTAGATATACCCATATCTGCTCAAATCATCTGTGAAGGTCAGAAAATAACGATACCCGCCATGAGCCACGACACTCATCGGACCGCATACATCAGTATGTATTATTTCCAACAAGTCTGTTGCTCGCTCTATTGTTCCGGAGAACGGAGTCTTAGTCATGTTGCCCATGAGGCATGGTTCGCAAGCATCAAGTGATTCCAAAAGTCCATCAGCATGGAGTTTCTTCATGCGCTTTACACCAATTTGACCTAAACGGCAGTGCCACAAATAAGTTGCACTATCATTATTAAAATTGTATCTTTTGGCTTCAATACTATGAATATGTGTATCACTACTATCGAGATTCAACAAAAATAGACCACTCATCAAGGGTGCATGACCATAAAAGATATTACTCATATAAATAGAACAACCATTATTCTCTGATTTAAATGAATAACCGTCTCACATCAAACAAGATCCAGATATAATGTTCATGCTTAACGCTGGCACCAAATAACAATTGTTCATTTCTAAAACTAATCCCGAAGGTAGATGTAGAGGTAGCGTGCCGGCGGCGATCACATCGACTTTGGAACCATTTCCCACGCGCATCATCACCCCGTCCTTAGCCAATGATCATTTAATCCGTAGCCCCTGTTTCGAGTTGCAAATATGAGCAACAGAACCAGTATCAAATACCCAGGCGCTACTACGAGCATTAGTAAGGTACACGTCAATAACATGTATATCAAATATACCTTTCACTTTGCCATCCTTCTTATCCGCCAAATACTTGGGGTAGTTCCACTTCCAGTGACCAGTCCCTTTGCAGTAGAAGCACTCAGTCTCAGGCTTAGGTACAGACTTGGGCTTCTTCACTTGAGCAGCAACTTGTTTGCCATTCTTCTTGAAGTTCCCCTTCTTCCCTTTGCCCTTCTTCTTGAAACTAGTGGTCTTGTTAACCATCAACACTTGATGCTCCTTTTTGATTTCTACCTCCGTAGCCTTTAGCATTGTGAAGAGCTCGGGAATTGTCTTATCCATGCCTTGCATATTATAGTTCATCACGAAGCTTTTGTAGCTTGGTGGCGTGATTGAAGAACTCATCAATGACATATCATCGTGAAGATTAACTCCCGCTTGAGTCAAGTGGTTGTGGTACCCGGACATTCTCGAGTATATGTTCACCGACGTAACTATTCTCCTCCATTTTGTAGTCAGAGAACTTATTGGAGACTTCATATCTCTCAATCCGGGCATTTGCTTGAAATATTAACTTCAACTCCTGGAACATCTCATATGCTCCATGACATTCAAAACGTCGTTCAAGTCCCGGTTCTAAGCCATAAAGCATGGCACACTGAACTATCGAGTAGTCATCAGCTTTGCTCTGCCAGACGTTCATAACGTCTAGATTGCTCCTGCAGCGGGTTTTGCACCTAGCAGCACTTCCAGGACGTAATTCTTCTGTGTAGCAATGAGGATAATCCTCAAGTTACGGACCTAGTCCGTGTAGTTGCTACCATCATATTTCAACTTAGCTTTCTCTAGGAATGCATTAAAATTGAAGGGAACAGTAGCACGGGCCATTGGTCTACAACAACATAGACATGCAAAATACTATCAGGTACTAAGTTCATGATAAATTAAAGTTCAATTAATCATATTACTTAAGAACTCCCACTTAGATAGACATATCTTTAGTCATCCAAATGATCACGTGATCCATATCAACTAAACCATGTCCGATCATCACGTGAGATGGAGTAGTTTTCAATGGTGAACATCACTATGTTGATCATATCTACTATATGATTCACGTTCGACCTTTCGCTCTCAGTGTTCTGAGGCCATATCTGCATATGCTAGGCTCGTCAAGTTTAACCCGAGTATTCTGCGTGTGCAAAACTGGCTTGCACCCGTTGTATGTGAACGTAGAGCGTATCACACCCGATCATCACGTGGTGTCTCGGCACGACAAACTGTAGCAATGATGCATACTCAGGGAGAACACTTATACCTTGAAATTTAGTGAGAGATCATCTTATAATCCTACCGCCGTACTAAGCAAAATAAGATGAATAAAGGATAAACATCACATGCAATCAAAAAAAGTGATATGATATGGTCATCATCATCTTGTGCCTTTGATCTCCATCTCCAAAGCACCGTCATGATCACCATCATCACCGGCTTGACACCTTGATCTCCATCGCTGCATCGTTGTCATCTCGCCAACTATTGCTTCTACGACTATCGCTACCGCTTAGTGATAAAGTAAAGCAATTACATGGCAATTGCATTTCATACAATAGAGCAACAACCATATGGCTCCCACTAGTTGCCGATAACTGTTACAAAACATGATCATCTCATACAACAATTTATACCCCATCACGTCTTGACCATATCACATCACAACATGCCCTGCAAAAGCAAGTTAGACGTCCTCTACTTTGTTGTTGCAAGTTTTACGTGGCTGCTATAGGCTTCTAGCAACAACCATTCTTACCTACGCATCAAAACCACAACGACTTTCGTCAAGTGTGTTGTTTTAACCTTCAACAAGGACCGGGCGTAGTCAAACTCGATTCAACTAAAGTTGGAGAAACAGACACCCTCTAGCCACATGTGTGCGAAGCACGTCGGTAGAACCAGTCTCATGAACGCGGTTATGTAATGTCGGTCCGGGCCGCTTCATCCACCAATACCGCTGTAGGACCTTGAGAAGAGGTGTCTAGAGGGGGGGTGATTAGACACTACGTACCAAAGTTGCAGTTTTTTAATTTCTTTAAGTTTAAGTGGAGTTTTAGGCACAAGTTTAACAATCACAATACATAGCAAGCAAGCATGCAAAGAGTATGTGAGCAGCGGAAAGTAAAGCATGCAACTTGCAAGAATGTAAAGGGAAGGGTTTTGGACGATTCAAATGCAATTGGAGACACGGATGTTTTTGGTGTGGTTCCGATAAGTGGTGCTATCGTACATCCACGTTGATGGAGACTTCAACCACGAAGGGTAACGGTTGTGCGAGTCCATGGAGGGCTCCACCCACGAAGGGTCCACGGAGAAGCAACCTTGTCTATCCCACCATGGTCGTCGCCCACGAAGGACTTGCCTCACTAGCGGTAGATCTTCACGAAGTAGGCGATCTCCTTTCCCTTACAAACTCCTTGGTTCAACTCCACAATCTTGTCGGAGGCTCCCAAGTGACACCTAGCCAATCTAGGAGACACCACTCTCCAAGAAGTAACAAATGGTGCGTTGATGATGAACTCCTTGATCTTGTGCTTCAAATGATAGTCTCCCCAACACTCAACTCTCTCTCATGGGATTTGGATCTGGTGGAAAGAAGATTTGAGTGGAAAGCAACTTAGGGAAGGCTAGAGATCAAGATTCATATGGTAGGAATGGAATATCTTGGCCTCAACACATGAGTAGGTAGTTCTCTCTCAGAAAATGTATGCTGGAAGTGTAGGTTCAGTCTGATGGCTCTCTCCACGAATGAAGAGGAGGTGGAGGGGTATATATAGCCTCCACACAAAATCTAACCGTTACACACAATTTACCAAACTCGGTGGGACCGAATCAACAAACTCGGTCGGACCGATTTAGTAAACCTAGTGACCGTTAGGATTTTTGGTGGGACCGAAATGCAACTCGGTAGGACCGATATGGTTAGGGATAGGGCATAACGTAATCTCGGTGAGACCGATTACACAAACTCGGTGAGACCGATTTTGGTAATAAGCCTTCCAGAGAGTTGGTCAGGCAAACTCGGTTGGACCAATTACACAAACTCGGTGAGACCGATTTTGGTAATAAGTTAACCAGGAAGTTTGCATTGTAATCTCGGTATCACCGATTGCTAAAACTCGGTGAGACCAGTTTTGGTAATGGACATACACAGAGAGATTACAATCCCATCTCGGTGTGACCGAGATCCCTATCGGTGAGACCGATTTGCCTAGGGTTTGTGGCAGTGGCTATGACATCTGAACTCGGTGGCGCCAGATAGAAAGAATCGGTGGGGCCGAGTTTGACTTTAGGTTTAGGTCATATGTGTGGAAGTGGGGAAGTAGTTGAGGGTTTTGGAGCATATCACTAAGCACTGTGGAGCAAGAAACTCATTAAGCAACACCTCATCCCTTCTTGATAGTATTGGCTTTTCCTATAGACTCAATGTGATCTTGGATCACTAAAATATAAAATGAAGAGTCTTGAGCTTGAAGCTTGAGCCAATCCTTTGTCCTTAGCATATTGAAGGAGTTCCCACATCCTTTAGTCCATGCCACTCCATTGTTGAACTTATCTAAAACATACTGGATAAAAGTGTTAGTCCAATAAGAGATATGTTGACATTAATTACCAAAACCACCTAGGGAGCACTTGTGCTTTCAATCTCCCCCTTTTTGGTAATTGATAACAACATACATCAAAGCTTTAGATAAGGATATAAAGAATAACAAGTAAAGCTTTGGAAAGACATGTAACAAGCATAGGCTCCCCCTACATGTATGCAATCATGTGAATATGGAATATAGAAGTATGTGAGAGCATAACCATGATAGAGCAGGCAATGTGTTACATGTATCTTGGCCATATGCATCAGAGCAAAGAATATTAAAGAAAATACCTTCATGCTCATGAGTCCTTCTTGCAAACAAAGATGTACATCAGCAAGAATTCCTCATACACATGATTGTGATGCATATACTTACCTTGTAGTCTTGAGTTGATTAGGATGGAATGAACTCATAAACAAGGTTAGATAACACAGTACATCTACTAGCCAGAGCAAACAGAACAAACCACAAGAATACCAAGACTGGGATGACATGTAGAGATTGAGTACTAAGTACCACATTGGATTAGACATGTCCTCGAGAGTAAAGATATGCAATGAATTTGAATGATTTTTTCCCTTAGATGTCTTGCTCCCCCTGAATCTAGCATGGGATACTGGGAGAAGATAGGGGACAGAAAATCAGAGCTGGAAGATATATAAATGAACAGAGCTAATGCAAATAAGCACATATGAACATATGAACATGTCTTTCCCCTCAAGAAGACATGTGGTATCTCTCCTCTTGAACACCAAGCATCTGGGATCCTTGAGAAATACTTTCTACTTGAGTATTCTCTCCCCCTGGAGATCTCTTTCTCCCCCTGAGGAGGTGATACTCTCTCTCTCTCTCTGATGTGATCTCTTTAAGTGATAAGAAGCTTTGATGTGATCTCTCTCTCCCCCTTTGACATCAATTTCCAAGAAGGGTTTGATCCTTGAGACACAGTACAAAGCATTTACATAAATGTGATGCTTGTAGAGGACAAGATTCATTGAGTGGAGCTGGATTAGAAGAAACACAGAATAAGTGGCAAACTATTTTTTCCTATTGTGAAATCGGTGGCACCGAGTGGTATGCTTCGGTTGTACTGAAAGGATTCGGTTGGACCAAAAACAACAAATCGGTGAAACCGAGTTCATCAAAGAGAAAACACTTGTCACCTCAGCTCACTAGACTAGTAAGATCTCACAAAGATTTGCAAGGAATTTACTGAATGATATGCAATGAATTGGATGCAGAAAATGCAGAGCAAACAGAAAGAAATCTAGATGACGTTGGGGAAACAAATATGCATGAGACAAATGCAAAAACACAGAAAAGAACAAGAGAACTTCATCTAGAGATGGTCGGCGACAAATTCACCTATGTTAGAGTATATTGACTTAGGAGTCAAGTGAGATCACTTGATCATAGGTCATACTCATCGTTTAAGCTCAAAATGGGGTTGCCATTCTTCGTTTAAGCATCTTGATGTATTCTCATCTCGTCGAGTTGCTTTAGCTCATGACTTGGAGTAAAGCTTCTCTAAGATGGAATAACATACCTTGGTTGGTGGTGTTGTCCATGTAGTTGAACTTGTGTGGGTTGCTCAAGGTTGATGTAGCTCATCAGGAGTTGGGAGCACCACTTGGAATTTGAGTCCATCTACCTACATGTGTTAGTTCTTGCAAGGAAGAGAACTTTTGTATCCAAAAATGACAATCATGAAGCTCAACATTGAATTTGTCAAACGATATGTTTGAATGGTTCCTTGCTTCCTTGTCTTCAACCACCATAGTGTAGAGACTTGGTGATGTAGAGATTGCTCAAGATGTGAGTAGATTACAATCTCATGGAATTTGATTCCACCAAGTACCTACGTGAGTTTGATAACATGCAAGTTGCAAATATATCCAAGACATAAGATTTTCATCATAAGAGAAATATCAAGGATTAGTCATAAGCTCATGTCTTGCATGTGTCCAATGGAGTTTCTACTCCAAGTTTGAAGCATCAATTGTTGGGGAACGTTGCAGAAAATTAAAAATTTTCATACGGTTTCACCAAGATCCATCTATGAGTTCATCTAAGCAACGAGTCATGGGAGAGAGATTGCATCTACATAACACTTGTAGATCGAGTGCGGAAGCGTTCAAGGGAAGGGTGATGATGGAGTCGTACTCGCCGTGATTCAGATCACCGATGACCAAGTGCTGAACGGACAGCACCTCCGCGTTCAACACACGTACGGGAAGGGAGACGTCTCCTCCTTCTTGATCCAGCAAGGGGGAAGGAGAGGTTGATGATGATCCAGCAGCACGGCGGCGTGGTGGTGGATGCAGCAGAACTCCGGCAGGCTTCGCCAAGCTGCTGCGGGAGGAGGACGAGGTGTAGCAGGGGAGAGGGAGGCGGCAATGCACAGGGTGCGGCTGCCCTCCCCCTTGCCCTCCTTTATATAGGCCCCCAGGGGGGTGCCGGCCCTGGGAGATCCAATCTCCCAAGGGGGCGGCGGCCAGGGGGGTGGAGTGCCCCCCAAGGCATGTGGTGCCCCCCCCACCCTAGGGTTTCAACCCTAGGCGCATGGGGTGGGCCTAGGGGGGCGCACCAGCCCACTATGGGCTGGTTCCCCTCCCACTTCAGCCCATGGGGCCCACCGGGATGGGTGGCCCCACCCGGTGGACCCCCGGGACCCTTCCGGTGGTCCCGGTACATTACCGGGTGACCCCGAAACTTTCCCGACGGCCGAAATACCAGTTCCTATATATAATTCTTTACCTCCAGACCATTCCGAAACTCCTCGTGACGTCCGGGATCTCATCCGGGACTCCGAACAACATTCGGTATGCTGCATACTCCTATTCATACAACCCTAGCGTCACCGAACCTGAAGTGTGTAGACCCTACGGGTTCGGGAGACATGTAGACATGACCGAGATGACTCTCCGGTCAATAACCAACAGCGGGATCTGGATACCCATGTTGTCTCCCACATGTTCCACGATGATTTCATCGGTTGAACCACGATGTCGAGGATTCGATCAAACCCCGTATACAATTCCCTTTGTCAATCGGTACGTTACTTGCCCGAGACTCGATCGTCGGTATCCCAATACCTTGTTCAGTCTCGTTACCAAGAAGTCACTTTACTCGCATCGTAATGCATGATCCCCGACCAACCACTTGGTCACTTTGAGCTCATTATGATGATGCATTACCGAGTGGGCCCAGTGATACCTCTCCGTCATACGGAGTGACAAATCGATCCTCGATCCGTGTCAACCCAATGAGACACTTTCGGAGATACCGTAGTGCACCTTTATAGTCACCCGATTCGTTGTGACGTTTGATACACCCAAAGCACTCCTACGGTATCCGGGATTTACACGATCTCATGGTCTAAGGAAGAGATACTTGACATTGGAAAAGCTCTAGCAAACGAACTACACGATCTTGTGCTATGCTTAGGATTGGGTCTTGTCCATCACATCATTCTCCTAATGATGTGATCCCGTTATCTACGACATCCAATGTCCATAGCCAGGAAACCATGACTATATGTTGATCAACGAGCTAGTCAACTAGAGGCTCACTAGGGACATATTGAGGTCTATGTATTCACACGTGTATTACGATTTCCGGATAATACAGTTATAGCATGAATAAAAGACAATTATCATGAACAAGGAAATATAATAATACTTTTATTATTGCCTCTAGGGAATATTTCCAACAGTCTCCCACTTGCACTAGAGTCAATAATCTAGTTACATTGTGATGAATCGAACACCCATAGAGTTCTGGTGTTGATCATGTTTTGCTCGCGAGAGAGGTTTAGTCAACAGATCTGCGACATTCAGATCCGTATGTACTTTGCAAATATCTATGTCTCCATCTTGAACATTTTCACGGATGGAGTTGAAGCGACGCTTGATGTGCCTGGTCTTCTTGTGAAACCTGGCTCCTTGGCAAGGGCAATAGCTCTAGTGTTGTCACGAAGAGTTTGATCGGCCCCGACGCATTGGGTATGACTCCTAGGTCGGTGATGAACTCCTTCACCCAAATTGCTTCATGCGCTGCCTCCGAGGCTGCCATGTACTCCGCTTCACATGTAGATGCCGCCACGATGCTCGCTTGCGTACTGCACCAGCTTCTCGCTCCACCATTCAACATATACACGTATCCGGTTTGCGACTTAGAGTCATCGGATCTGTGTCGAAGCTAGCATCGACGTAACCCTTTACGACGAGCTCTTCGTCACCTCCATAAACGAAAACATGTCCTTTGTCCTTTTCGGTACTTCAGATATTCTTGACCGCTGTCCAAAGTTCCTTGCGGGATTACTTTGGTACCTTCCTACCAAACTTACGGCAAGGTTTACATCAGTGCAGTACACAAGATGGCATACATAATAGATCCTATGGCTGAAGCATAGGGATGACACTCATCTCTTCTTTATCTTTTGCCGTGGTCGGGATCGAGCCGAGCTCAATCTCACACCTTGCAACACGAGGCAAGAACCCTTCTTGGACTGATCCATTTTGAACTTCTTCAAAATCTTATCAAGGTATGTGCTTTGTGAAAGACCTATGAGGCGCCTCGATCTATCTCTCAGAGATCTTGATGCCTAATATATAAGCAACTTCTCCAAGGTCCTTCATTGAAAAACACTTATTCAAGTAGGCCTTAATGCTGTCCAAAGTTCTATATCATTTCCCATCAAGAGTATGTCATCTACATATAATATGAGAAATGCTACTGAGCTCCCACTCACTTTCTTGTAAACGCAGGCTTCTCCATAAGTCCGCATAAACCCAAATGCTTTGATCATCTCATCAAAGAGAATGTTCCAACTCCGAGATGCTTGCACCAGTCCATGAATGGATCGCTGGAGCTTGCATACTTTGTTAGCGTTCTTAGGATCGACAAAACCTTCCGACTGCATCATATACAGCTCTTCCTTAAGATGTCCGTTAAGGAATGCCGTTTTGATGTCCATCTGCCATATCTCATAATCATAGTATGCGGCAATTGCTAACATGATTCGGACGGACTTCAGCTTCGCTACGGGAGAGAATGTCTCGTCGTGGTCAATCCCTTGAACTTGTCAATAACCCTTAGCGACAAGTCGAGCTTTATAGATGGTAACATTTCCATCCGCATCCGTCTTCTTCTTAAAAATCCATTTGTTTTCTATCGCTCGCCGATCATCGGGCAAGTCTGTCAAAGTCCACACTTTGTTTTCATACATGGATTCTATCTCGGATTTCATGGCTTCAAGCCATTTGTTGGAATCTGGGCCCGCCATCGCTTCTTCATAGTTCGAAGGTTCACCATTGTCTAACAACATGATTTCCGTGACAGGGTTGCCGTACCACTCAGTGCGGAACGTGTCCTTGTGGACCTACGAAGTTCAAGAGCAACTTGATCCAAGTACCTTGATCATCATCATTATTTTCCTCTTGGTTGGTGTAGGCATCACAGAACATTTTCCCGAGCTGCACCACTTTCCCGCTCGAGAGGTAGTACTTCATCGAGTTCTACTTTCCTCCCACTTACTTCTTTCGAGAGAAACTCTTTTTCCAGAAAGCATCCATTCTTGGCAACAAAGATCTTGCCCTCGGATCTTAAGTAGAAGGTATACCCAACAGTTTCCTTAGGGTATCCTATGAAGACGCATTTTTCCGACTTGGGTTCGAGCTTTTCAGGTTGAAGTTTCTTGACATAAGCATCGCATCCCCAAACTTTTAGAAACGACAGCTTAGGTTTCTTCCCAAACCATAATTCATACAGTGTCGTCTCAACGGATTTAGACGGTGCCCTATTTAAAGTGAATGTAGCTGTACCTAGAGCGTATCCCCAAAATGATAGCGGTAAATCGGTAAGAGACATCATAGACCGCACCATATCCAATAGAGTGCGATTACGACATTCGGACACACCATTACGCTGAGGTGTTCCAGGCGGCGTGAGTTGTGAAACGATTCCACATTTCCTTAAGTGTGTACCAAATTCGTGACTCAAGTATTTGTTGGGGAACGTAGTAATTTCAAAAAATTTCCTACGCACACGCAAGATCATGGTGATGTATAGCAACGAGAGGGGAGAGTGTTGTCTACGCACTCTCGTGACCGGGCGAAGCGATCACAACGTAGAGGAAGTAGTCATCGCTCTCCTCGCGATCCGACCGATCCCGGCGCCAGCATTCGGCGCCCCCGAGTTCTTAACACACGCACAACTCGATGACGCCCTCGGCTCCAATCCAAGAGAGCTTCGGGGGAGAGTTTCACAAGACGACGGCGTGGTGACGATCTTGATGTACTATCGCGCAGGCTTCGCCTAAGCTTTGCGACGATATGACCGAGGTGGAATATGGTGGAGGGGGGCACCGACACGGCTAAGGAACGATCCGTAGATCAAACTTGTGTGTTCTAGGGTGCCCCCCTTTGTATATATAAAGGAGCAGGGGGGGGGGCCGCCGCCAAGAGGAGGCGCTGCCAGGAGTCCTACTCCTCTGGAGTAGGATTCCCCCAATCCTAGTTGGAATAGGATTCACCGGAGGGGAAAGAGAGAGAGGGGCGGCCCACCTTTCCTAGTCCTAGTAGGACTAGGGAAGGGGAGGCGCGACCACCTAGGGCTGGCCCTTTCTCCTTTCCACTAAGGCCCACTATGGCCCATATAGTTCCCGGGGTTCCGTAACCTCCGGTACTCCGATAAATTCGATTTCACTCGAACCATTCCAACTCCAAATATAGGCTTCCGATATATCAATCTTTATGTCTCGACCATTTCGAGACTCCTCGTCATGTCCGTGATCACATCCGGACTCAACTTCTTCGGTACATCAAAATACATAAACTCATAATATAACCGCCATCGAAACCTTAAGCGCATGGACCCTACGGTTCGAGAACAATGGTAGACATGACCGAGACACGCTCTCGGTCAATAACCAATAGCGGACCTGATGCCCATATTGGTTCCTACATATTCTTCAAGATCTTTATCGGTCGACCGCATAACAACATACGTTGTTCCCTTTGTCATCGGTATGTTACTTGCCCGAGATTCGATCGTCGGTATCCAATACCTAGTTCAATCTCGCTACCGCAAGTCTCTTTACTCGCTCCGCAATACATCATCTCACAGCTAACTCATTAGTTGTAGTGCTTGCAAGGCTTCAGTGATGTGTATTACCGAGAGGGCCCAGAGATACCTCTCCGACAATCGGAGTGACAAAACCTAATCTCGAAATACGCCAACCCAACATCCGCCTTTGGAGACACCTGTAGTACTCCTTTATAATCACCCAGCTTATGTTGTGACGCTTTGGTAGTACCCAAAGTGTTCCTCCGTAAACGGAGTTGCATAATCTCATAGTTATAGGAACATGTATATGTCATGGATAAAAGCAATAGCAACATACTAAACGATCGTGTGCTAAGCTAATGGAATGGGTCATGTCAATCGATCATTCTTCTAATGATGTGACCTTGTTAATCAAATAACAACTCTTTGTTCATGGTTAGGAAACATAACCATCTTTGATTAACAAGCTAGTCTAGTAGAGGCATACTAGTGACACTCTGCTTGTCTATGCATTCACACATGTATTATGTTTCCTGTTAATACAATTCTAGCATGAATGATAAACATTTATCATGATATAAGGAAATAAATAATAACTTTATTATTGCCTCTAGGCATATTTCCTTCAGCCTCCCACTTGCACTAGAGTCAATAATCTAGATCACATCACCATGTGATTAACATCGATAGTTCACATCATCATGTGATTAACACTATAGTTCACATTGCCATGTGACCAACACCCAAAGGGTTTACTAGATTCAGTAATCTAGTTCACATTGCTATGTGATTAATACCCAAAGAGTACTAAAGTGTGATCATGTTTTGCTTGTGAGAGAGTCTTAGTCAACGGGTCTTTCACATTTAGATCCATTATGTATTTTGCAATTTTTCTATGTCTACAATGCTCTGCACGAAGCTACTCTAGCTAATTGCTCCCACTTTCAATATGTATCTAGATCGAGACTTAGAGTCATCCAGATCGGTGTCAAAACTTGCATCGACGTAACCCTTTACGACGATCCTTTTGTCACTTCCATAATCGAGAAACATATCCTTATTCCACTAAGGATAATTTTGACCGCTGTCTAGTGATCTACTCCTAGATCACTATTGTACTCCCTTGCCAAACTCAAAGGCAGGTATACAATAGATCCGGTACACAACATGGCATACTTTATAGAACCTATGGCCAAGGCATAGGGAATGACTTTCATTCTCTTTCTATCTTCCGTCGTGGTCGGGTTTTGAGTCTTACTCAATTTCACACCTTGTAACACAGCAAGAACTCTTTCTTTGACTGCTCCATTTTGAACTACTTCAAAATCTTGTCAAGGTATGTACTCATTGAAAAACTTATCAAGCGCCTTGATCTATCTCTATAGATCTTAATGCTCAATATGCAAGCAGCTTCACCGAGGTCTTTCTTTGAAAAACTCCTTTTAAACACTCCTTTACGCTTTGCGTATAATTCTACATTATTTCCGATCAACAATATGTCATTCATATATACTTATCGAAATGTCAGAGTGCTCCCACTCACTTTCTTGTAAATACAGCTTCACCGCAAGTCTCAGATAAACTATATGCTTTGATCAACTCATCAAAGCGTATATTCCAACTCCGAGATGCTTGCACCAGTCCATAGATGGATCGCTGGAGCTTGCACACTTTGTTAGCTCCTTTGGATCGATAAAACCTTCGGTTGCATCACATACAACTCTTCCTCCGTAAACCCATTCAGAATGCAGTTTTATATCCATTTGCCAAATTTCATAAATTGTGGCAATTGCTAACATGATTTGGACAGACTTAAGCATCGCTACGCTTGAGAAAATCTCATTGTAGTCAACACCTTGAACTTGTCAAAACCTTTTGCGACAAGTCGAGCTTTGTAGATAGTAACACTACTATCAACGTCCGCCTTCCTCTTGAAGATCCATTTATACAATATGGCTTGCCGATCATCGGCAACTCCACCAAAGTCCATACTTTGTTCTCATACATGGATCTCATCTCGATTTCATGGCCTCAAGCCATTTCGCGAATCTGGGCTCACCATCGCTTCTTCATAGTTCGTGGGTTCATCATGATCTAGTAGCATGACTTCCGAAACAGGATTACCGTACCACTCAGTGCGGATCTTACTCTGTTTACCTACGAGATTCTGTAGTAACTTGATCCGAAGTTACATGATCATCATCATTAGCTTCCTCACTAATTGGTGTAGTAGTGACAGGAACAGATTTCTGTGATGAACTACTTTCCAATAAGGGAGAAGGTACAATTACCTTATCAAGTTCTACTTTCCTCCCACTCACTTCTTTCGAGAGAAACTTCTTTTCTAGAAAGGATCCATCTTAAGCAACGAATATCTTGCCTTCGGATCTGTGATAGAAGGTGTACCCAACAATTTCCTTTTTGGTATTCTATGAAGACGCACTTCTCCGATTTGGGTTCGAGCTTATCAGGATGAAACTTTTCACATAAGCATCGCAATTCCAAACTTTAAGAAACGACAACTTGGGTTTCTTGCTAAACCATAGTTCATATAGTGTCGTCTCAACGGATTTAGATGGTGCCCAATTTAACGTGAATGCAGCTGTCTCTAATGCATGATCCCAAAACGATATTGGTAAATCAGTAAGAAACATCATAGATTGCACTATATCCAATAAAGTGCGGTTACGATGTTTGGACACACCATAACATTGTGGTGTTCTGTGGCGTGAGCTGTGAAACTATTCCACATTGTTTTAATTGAAGACCAAACTCAGAACTCAAATATTCATCTCCACGATCGATCGCAGAAACTTTATTTTCTTGTTACGATGATTTTCCACTTCACTCTGAAATTCTTTGAACATTTCAACTATTTCGCACTTATGTTTCATCAAGTAGATATACCCATATCTGCTCAAATCATCTGTGAAGGTCGAAAATAACGATACTTGCCACGAGCATCAACACTCATTGGATCGCATACAACGGTATGTATTATTTCCAATAAGTCAAGAGCTTGTTCCATTGTTCCGAGAACGGAGTTTTAGTCATCTTGCCCAAAAGGCACGGTTCGCAAGCATCAAGTGATTCATAATCAAGTGATTCCAAAATCCCATCAAGATGGAGTTTCTTCATGCGCTTAACACCAATATGACCTAAACGGCAATTGCCACAAATAAGTTGCACTATCATTATTAACTTTGCATATTTTGGTTTCAATATTATGAATATGTGTATTACTACGATCGAGATCCAATGAACCATTTTCATTGGGTGTGTAACCATATAAGGTTTTATTCATGTAAAATGTAATAACAGTTTATTCTCTTACTTAAATGAATAACCGTATTGCAATAAACATGATCAAATCATATTCATGCTCAATGAAAACACCAAATAACATTTATTTAGGTTCAACACTAATCCCGAAAGTATAGGGAGTGTGCGGTGATGATCATATCAATCTTGAAACTACTTTCAACACACATCGTCACTTCACCCTTAACTAGTTTCGCTTATTCTCGCAACTCCTGCTTCGAGTTACTACTCTTAGCAACTGAACCAGTACCAAATACCGAGGGGTTGCTATAAACACTAGTAAAGTACACATCAATAACATGTATATCAAATATACCTTTGTTTACTTTGCCATCCTTCTTATCCACCAAATATTCTGGGCATTTCCGCTTCAAAGGATCATTTCCTTTGCAGAGTAAGCACTTCGGTTTCGTGCTTTGGTCCAGCTTGGAGCTTCTTCGCGGGAGTGACAACTTGCTTGTCTTTCCACTTGAAGTTCCCTTTCTTTCCCTTTGCCCTTTTCTTGAAACTAGTGGTCTTGTCAATCATCAACACTTGATGCTCTTTCTTGATTTCTACATTCGCCGATTTCAATATCACGAAGAACTCGGAATCATTTTCATCATCCCTTGCATACTATAGTTCATCACGAAGTTCTACTAACTTGGTGATGGTGACTAGAGAATTCTCATCAATCACTATCTTATCTCGGAAGATTAACTCCCACTTGATTCAAGCAATTGAAGTACCTGCATAATTTGAGCACATGCTCACTAGTTGAGCGATTCTCCTCCATCTTTTAGCTATAGAACTTGTTGAAGACTTCATATCTCTCAACTCGGTATTTGCTTGAAATATTAACTTCAACTCCTGGAACATCTCATATGGTCCATGACGCTCAAAACGCCTTTGAAGTCCCGATTCTAAGCTGTTAAGCATGGTGCACTTAAACTATCAAGTAGTCATCATATTGAGCTAGCCAAACGCTCATAACGCTTGCATCCGCTCCTCGCAATAGGTCTGCACCTAGCGTGCATTAAGGACATAATTCTTACGTGCAGCAATGAGGATAAACCTCCAATCACGGATCGAATCCGCATCATTGCTACTAACATTTTTCAACACAATTTTCTAGGAACATATCAAAACAAATATATGAAAGCAACAACGCGAGCTATTGATCTACAACATAATTTGCAAAATACTACCAGACTAAGTTCATGATAAATTTAAGTTCAATTAATCATATTACTTAAGAACTCCCACTTAGATGACATCTCTAGTCATCTAAGTGATCACGTGATCCAAATCAACTAAACCATAACCGATCATCACGTGAGATGGAGTAGTTTTCAATGGTGAACATCTTATGTTGATCATATCTACTATATGATTCACGCCGACCTTTCGGTCTCCGTGTTCCGAGGCCATATTTGCATATGCTAGGCTCGCCAAGTATAACTGAGTATTCTCGTGTGCAAAACTGGCTTGCACCCGCTGTAGATGGACGAGAGCTTATCACACCCGATCATCACGTGGTGTCCGGGCACGATTTAACTTTGGCAACGGTGCATACTCGTGGAGAACACTACTTGATAATTTTAGTGAGAGATCATCTTATAATGCTACCGTCAATCAAAGCAAGATAAGATGCATAAAAGATAAACATCACATGCAAATCAATATAAGTGATATGATATGGTCATCATCATCTTGTGCTTCGTGATCTCCATCTCGCAGCACCATCATGATCACCATCGCCACCGGCGACACCTTGATCTCCATCGTAGCATCGTTGTCGCTTCACGCCACCTATTGCTTCTACGACTATCGCTACCGCTTAGTGATAAAGTAAAGCAATTATAGGGCGTTGCATTTCATACAATAAAGCGACAACCATATGGCTCCTGCTAGTTGCCGATAACTTCGTTACAAAACATGATCATCTCATACAATAAAATATAGCATCACGCCTTGACCATATCACATCACAACATGCCCTGCAAAAACAAGTTAGAAGTCCTCTACTTTGTTGTTGCAAATTTTACGTGGCTGCTACGGGCTTAAGCAAGAACCAATCTCACCTACGCATCAAAACCACAACGATATTTCACAAATAGACTCCGCTTAACCTTCTCAAGGACCGGCGAGCCACACTCGGTTCAACTAAAGTGAGAGAGACAGACACCCGCCAATCACCTTTAAGCAACGAGTGCTCGTGGCGGTGAAACCAGTCTCGCGAAGCGCACGCTGTAATGTCGGTCCGGCCGCTTCATCTCACAATACCGCTGAACCAAAGTATGACATGCTGGTAGGTAGTATGACTTGTATCGCCCACAACTCACTTGTGTTCTAATCGTGCAAAACATCAAACCATAAAAACCTGGCTCGGATACCATCATTGGGGAACGAGTAATTTCAAAAATTCCTACGCACACGCAAGATCATGGTGATGTATAGCAACGAGAGGGAGAGTGTTGTCTACGCACTCTCGAGACCGGGCGAAGCGATCACAACGTAGAGGAAGTAGTCGACGCTCTCCTCGCGATCCGACCGATCCCGCGCCAAGCATTCGGCGCCCCGAGTTCTTGACACACGTACAGCTCGATGACGCCTCTCGGCTCCAATCCAGAGAGCTTCGGGAGGAGAGTTTCACAAGACGACGGCGTGGTGAAGATCTTGATGTACTACCGCGCAGGCTTCGCCTAAGCTTTATGCACGATATGACCGAGGTGGAATATGGTGGAGGGGGCACCGCACACGGCTAAGGAACGATCCGTAGATCAAACTTGTGTGTTCTAGGGTGCCCCCGCCCTCAGATATAAAGGAGCAGGGGGAGGGGCCGGCCGGCCAAGAGGAGGCGCGCCAGGAGTCCTACTCCTCCGGGAGTAGGATTCCTCCAATCCTAGTTGGAATAGGATTCACCGGAGGGGAAAGAGAGAGAGGGGCTGCCCACCTTTCCTAGTCCTAGTAGGACTAGGGAAGGGGGGCGCGCGCCACCTAGGGCTGGCCCTTTCTCCTTTCCACTAAGGCCCACTATGGCCCATATAGTTCCCGGGGGGGTTCCGGTAACCTCCCGGTACATCTGTAAATTCTCGATTTCACTCGGAACCATTCCGAACTCCAAATATAGGCTTCCGATATATCAATCTTTATGTCTCGACCATTTTGAGACTCCTCGTCATGTCCGTGATCACATCCGGGACTCCGAACTTCTTCGGTACATCAAAATACATAAACTCATAATATAACCGCCATCGAAACCTTAAGCGCATGGACCCTACGGTTCGAGAACAATGTAGACATGACCGAGACACGCCTCCGTCAATAACCAATAGCGGACCTGGATGCCCATATTGGTTCCTACATATTCTTCGAAGATCTTTATCGGTCGACCGCATAACAACATACGTTGTTCCCTTTGTCATCGGTATGTTACTTGCCCGAGATTCGATCGTCGGTATCCAATACCTAGTTCAATCTCGCTACCGCAAGTCTCTTTACTCGCTTCCGTAATACATCATCTCACAGCTAACTCATTAGTTGTAGTGCTTGCAAGGCTTCAATGATGTGTATTACCGAGAGGGCCCAGAGATACCTCTCCGACAATCGGAGTGACAAAACCTAATCTCAAATACGCCAACCCAACATCTGCCTTTGGAGACACCTGTAGTACTCCTTTATAATCACCCGCCACGCTGTGACGCTTGGTAGTACCCAAAGTGTTCCTCCGTAAACGGAGTTGCATAATCTCATAGTTATAGGAACATGTATATGTCATGGATAAAAGCAATAGCAACATACTAAACGATCGTGTGCTAAGCTAATGGAATGGGTCATGTCAATCAGATCATTCTTCTAATGATGTGACCTTGTTAATCAAATAACAACTCTTTGTTCATGGTTAGGAAACATAACCATCTTTGATTAACAAGCTAGTCTAGTAGAGGCATACTAGTGACACTCTGTTTGTCTATGCATTCACACATGTATTATGTTTCCGGTTAATACAATTCTAGCATGAATGATAAACATTTATCATGATATAAGGAAATAAATAATAACTTTATTATTGCCTCTAGGGCATATTTCCTTCAGTCTCCCACTTGCACTAGAGTCAATAATCTAGATCACATCACCATGTGATTAACATCGATAGTTCACATCATCATGTGATTAACACCCATAGTTCACATTGCCATGTGACCAACACCCAAAGGGTTTACTAGATTCAGTAATCTAGTTCACATTGCTATGTGATTAATACCCAAAGAGTACTAAAGTGTGATCATGTTTTGCTTGTGAGAGAGTCTTAGTCAACGGGTCTTTCACATTTAGATCCGTTATGTATTTTGCAATTTTTCTATGTCTACAATGCTCTGCATGAAGCTACTCTAGCTAATTGCTCCCACTTTCAATATGTATCTAGATCGAGACTTAGAGTCATCCAGATCGGTGTCAAAACTTGCATCGACGTAACCCTTTACGACGATCCTTTTGTCACTTCCATAATCGAGAAACATATCCTTATTCCACTAAGGATAATTTTGACCGCTGTCTAGTGATCTACTCCTAGATCACTATTGTACTCCCTTGCCAAACTCAGTGCAGGGTATACAATAGATCTGGTACACAGCATGGCATACTTTATAGAACCTATGGCCAAGGGAATGACTTTCATTCTCTTTCTATCTTCTGCCGTGGTCGGGTTTTGAGTCTTACTCAATTTCACACCTTGTAACACGTGCAAGAACTCTTTCTTTGATCGCTCCATTTTGAACTACTTCAAAATCTTGTCAAGGTATGTACTCATTGAAAAAACTTATCAAGCGCCTTGATCTATCTCTATAGATCTTAATGCTCAATATGCAAGCAGCTTCACCGAGGTCTTTCTTTGAAAAACTCCTTTTAAACACTCCTTTATGCTTTGCGTAATAATTCTACATTATTTCCGATCAACAATATGTCATTCATATATACTTATCCGAAATGTCAGTAGTGCTCCCACTCACTTTCTTGTAAATACAAAGCTTCATCGCAAGTCTCAGATAAACTATATGCTTTGATCAACTCATCAAAGCGTATATTCCAACTCCGAGATGCTTGCACCAGTCCATAGATGGATCGCGGTTGAGTCAGGCGGTTGTGCAACCCAGACATTTTGAGTCAGGCGGTTGTGCAACCCAGACATTTTGAGTATGTGCTCATGATGTAACTGTTTTCCTCCATCTTACAACTATAGAACTTGTCGGAGACATCATATCTCACGACCCGGCATGAGCTTGGAAAACTAGTTTCAGCTCTTGAACATCTCATATGCTCCGTGATGCTCAAAACGCTTTTGGAGCCCGGTTCTAAGCTGTAAAGCATGCCGCCTTTGAACGAGGGAGTAATCATCAAGACGAGACCGCCAAGCGCTCATAACGCCTTGGTTCTCTCGACGGAGGGTCACCTAGCGGTCCTTCTAGGACATATTGTTTCTAGGCAGCTATGAGGATGATCTCGTGTTAGGACCCGATCCGTATAGTTGCTGCCATCATCTTTCAGCTTGGTTTTCTCTAGGAATGCGTTGAAGTTCATGTTGACATGAGCGTTGGCCATTTGATCTACAAGACATATTTGCAAAGGTTTTAGACTAAGTTCATGATAATTAAGTTCATCTAATCAAATTATTACAATGAACTCCCACTCAGATTAGACATCCCTCTAGTCATCTAAGTGTTACATGATCCGAGTCGACTAGGCCGTGTCCGATAATCACGTGAGACGGACTAGTCATCGTCGGTGAACATCTTCATGTTGATCGTATCTTCCATATGACTCGTGTTCGACCTTTCGGCTCTGTGTTCCGAGGCCATGTCTGTACATGCTAGGCTCGTCAAGTTAACCCTAAGTGTTTTGCATGTGTAAAACTGTCTTACACCCGTTGTATGTGAACGTAAGGATCTATCACACCCGATCATCACGTGGTGCTTCGAAACGACGAACTTTAGCAATGGTGCACAGTTAGGGGAGAACACTTCTTGAAATTGTTGTAAGGGATCATCTTATTTACTACCGTCGTTCTAAGTAAACAAGATGCATAAACATAATAAACATCACATGCAATTATATAGTAGTGACATGATATGGCCAATATCATATAGCTCCATTGATCTCCATCTTCGGGGCTCCATGATCATCTTGTCACCGGCATGACACCATGATCTCCATCATCATGATCTCCATCATCGTGTCTTCATGAAGTTGTCACGCCAACGACTACTTCTACTTCTATGGCTAACGCGTTTAGCAATAAAGTAAAGTAATTTACATGGCGTTCTTCAATGACATGCAGGTCATACAAAAAATAAAGACAACTCCTATTGCTCCTGCCGGTTGTCATACTCATCGACATGCAAGTCATGATTCCTATTACAAGAACATGATCTCATACATCACAATATATCATTCATCATTCATCACAACTTCTGGCCATATCACATCACATGACAATTGCTGCAAAAACAAGTTAGACGTCCTCTAATTGTTGTTGCATCTTTTACGTGGCTGCAATTGGATTCCAGCAAGAATGTTTTCTTACCTACGAATAACCACAATGTGATTTTGTCAACTTCTATTTACCCTTCATAAGGACCCTTTTCATCGAATCCGCTCCAACTAAAGTGGGAGAGACAGACACCCGCCAGCCACCTTATGCAACTAGTGCATGTCTATTGGTGGAACCGGTCTCACGTAAGCATACGTGTAAGGTTAGTCCGGGCCGCTTCATCCCACAATACCACTGAAGCAAGAAAAGACTAGTAGTTGCAAGCAAGTTGACAAGATCCACGCCCACAACAAAATTGTGTTCTACTCGTGCAATAGAGAACTACGCATAGACCTAGCTCATGATGCCACTGTTGGGGAACGTTGCAGAAAATTAAAAAATTTCCTACGGTTTCACCAAGATCCATCTATGAGTTCATCTACGCCACAACAAATCTAGCAACGAGTCATGGGAGAGAGATTGCATCTACATACCACTTGTAGATCGAAAAGTAAAGCTGCTCAAGGAAGGGTGATGATGGAGTCGTACTCGCCGTGATTCAGATCACCGATGACCAAGTGCTGAACGGACAGCACCTCCGCGTTCAACACACGTGCAGGACGGGAGACGCCTCCTCCTTCTTGATCCAGCAAGGGGAAGGAGAGGTTGATGATCATCCAAAGCAAAGACGACGGCGTGGTGGTGGATGCAGAACTCCCAGGGCTTCGCCAAGCTGCTGCGGGAGGAGGACTAGGTGTAGCAGGAGAGGAGGCGCCAATGCATAGGGTGCGGCTGCCTCCCCCCGCCCTCCTTATATAGGCCCCGGGGCCCGGCCTGGAGATCCAATCTCCCAAGGGGCGGCGGCTAGGGGTGGAGTGCCCCAAGGCATGTGGTGCCCCCCACCCTAGGGTTTCAACCACAGGCGCGAGGGGGGCCTAGGGCGCACCAGCCCACTATGGGCTGGTTCCCCTCCCACTTCAGCCCATGGGGCCCTCCGGGATGGGTGGCCCCACCCGGTGGACCCCCGGGACCCTTTCGGTGGTCCCGCTACATTACCGGGTGACCCCGAAACTTTCCCGACGGCCGAAATACCACTTCCTATATATAATTCTTTACCTCCGGACCATTCTGAAACTCCTCGTGACGTCCGGGATCTCATCCGGGACTCCGAACAACATTTGGTATGCTGCATACTCATATTCATACAACCCTAGCGTCACCGAACCTTAAGTGTGTAGACCCTACGGGTTCGGGAGACATGTAGACATGACCGAGACGACTCTCCGGTCAATAACCAACAGCGGGATCTGGATACCCATGTTGGCTCCCACATGTTCCATGATGATTTCATCGGTTGAACCACGATGTCGAGGATTCGATCAAACCCCGTATACAATTCCCTTTGTCAATCGGTACTTTACTTGCCCGAGACTCGATCGTCGGTATCCCAATACCTTGTTCAGTCTCATTACCAAGAAGTCACTTTACTGCATCCGTAATGCATGATCCGTGACCAACCACTTGGTCACTTTGAGCTCATTATGATGATGCATTACCGAGTGGGCCCAAGATACCTCTCATCATATGGGTGACAAATCCAGTCTCGATCCGTGTCAACCCAATGACACTTTCGAGATACCGTAGTGCACCTTTATAGTCACCCGATTCGTTGTGACTTTTGATACACCCAAAGCACTCCTACGGTATCCGGAGTTACACGATCTCATGGTCTAAGGAAGAGATACTTGACATTGGAAAAGCTCTAGCAAACGAACTACACGATCTTGTGCTATGCTTAGGATTGGGTCTTGTCCATCACATCATTCTCCTAATGATGTGATCCCGTTATCAACGACATCCAATGTCCATAGCCAGGAAACCATGACTATCTGTTGATCAACGAGCTAGTCAACTAGAGGCTCACTAGGGACATATTGTGGGCTATGTATTCACACGTGTATTACGATTTCCGGATAATACAGTTATAGCATGAATAAAAGACAATTATCATGAACAAGGAAATATAATAATACTTTTATTATTGCCTCTAGGGCATATTTCCAACATCAATGATGTTCAATTCTCCTCTTAACCTGCAAAACACTTTCTCATCAAGAGGTTTAGTGAATATATCCGCTAGTTGCTTTTCGGTGCGAACATGCTTAAGATCAATGTCACCCTTAGCAACATGATCTCGAATGAAATGATGACGAACTTCAATATGCTTAGTTCGAGAATGTTGTACGGGATTATGACCAATTTTGATAGCACTTTCATTGTCACAAAGCAATGGAACATGTCTCACGTATATCCCATAATCTTTAAGAGTTTGGGTCATCCAAAGTAATTGAGCACAACATGAACCAGCGACAATGTATTCCGCTTGGCGAAGGATAAGGATACGAGTTTTGTTTCTTGGAGGACCAAGACACAATAGATCTACCAAGAAATTGACAAGTACCCGAAGTGGACTTTCTATCAACCTTGTCTCCGGCATAGTCTGAGTCGGAGTAGCCAACAAGATCGAAAGAGGCCCTCTTAGGATACCAGATGCCAAAATTTGGTGTATGGATTAAGTATCTCACTATCCTTTTCACGGCCTTAAGATGACATTCTTTAGGAGCAGCTTGATATCATGCACACATGCACACACTTAACATGATATCGGGACGTGAAGCACATAGATATAACAATGAACCAATCATGGAGCGATAAACCTTTTGATCAACCGGTTCACCATCTTTGGTCAAGTCAAGATGTCCACTAGTAGGCATGGGTGTAGACATACCTTTGCATTCTTGCATATTGAACTTCTTGAATAAGTCCTTGGTGTACTTTGTTTGAGAAACAAAAATACCTTCCTTAGTTTGCTTGATTTGCAACCCAAGAAAGAATTTGAGTTCACTCATCATAGACATCTCAAACTTCTCCGACATTAGCTTCCCAAACTTTTCACTAAAATGAGGGTTAGTTGAACCAAATATAATATCATTAACATAGATTTGGCACACAAATAGTTCTCCATTAGCCCTTTTAGTAAAAAGAGTAGAATCAATTTTCCCAATTTCAAAGCCTTTTTCAATAAGGAACTTGGTCAAGCATTTATACCACGCTCTAGGAGCTTGTTTAAGACCATAAAGGGCTTTGTGAAGTTTGTAAACATGATTGGGTTTCTTAGGATTGACAAAGCCAGGAGGTTGTTTAACATAAACTTCCTCCTCTATTTCACCATTTAGGAAAGCACTTTTAATGTCCATTTGGTACAAGGTGATATCATGATGATTAGCATAGGCAAGTAAGATGCGAATGGACTCAAGTCTAGCGATGGGAGCGTAAGTCTCACCATAGTCCATACCTTCGACTTGTGTGTAGCCTTGGGCGACGAGACGTGCTTTGTTGCGAACTACTTGTCCATCTTCATCTTGCTTGTTGCGAAACACCCATTTGGTACCGATGATGTTGTGGTTGTTGTCGGGCTTCTCAACCAATGTCCAAACTTGGTTCCTCTCAAAGTTGTGTAGCTCTTCATGCATAGCATTTATCCAATCCGTATCTTCCAATGCTTCTTCGACCTTCATAGGTTCAATGCTACAGATGAAAGAATAGTTTTCACAAAAGTTAGCTAAACGAGTTTTAGAGCGAGTGATTCTCCCGGTTTGGATATCATTGTAGATTTGCTCGACGGGATGGTCTTTAGCAATTCTTGCTCGAACTCGTGAAAGCTTTTGCTTGTTTCTTTGTAACGCCCGGATAATCAAGCTACAGTAACCTCTACTAATGACGCCTTGTCACCTCCATTACTGTCGCTAATCTCGCGTTAGTTCAAAACGATTCGAATTCAAATTTGAATCTTTGGCAAACAAAGAAAGTTTTCAAACTTTAAAACAAAAATGTTCGGACCGTGTCAAATATTGCATAGATAATTATGGTGAAGTAAACACATTTTTAGAAAATGCATAAATATTTTAAATTGAATAAAACAGAAAGGAAAATAATAAAAAAACAAAAACAACAGACAAGACACCCCCCGGGCCAAGTGGCCCAGCTGGCCTCCGCCGCCCGAACGGGCCGGCCCAACCGGCCAACCCCACTCCTCTCCTTATCCCCCGCAACCCTAGCCGCCACCCCACTCGTCCACTCCCCCACTCGCTCCTCCCACGTTCCCCTCTCTCCCTCGTCTGGATTGAGGCGGGGGGAGCCAGATCCAGCGTCGCCGGTGTCGCCCGTCACCCCCCCGCGGGCGCCTCGCCTCACCCAGAGTCGCCTGGCGCCCGTCCATCGTCGCCCTCGATCTGAGTTGGGACTCGGTCCCGCGCCACAACCTCTTGAGTTCCTCGCGCCAAACCACGCCGCCACGCCGCTCGTCCCGCCGCCCGCCGCCGCCGCTCCCCAACGGATCGCCTCCATCTGCGTCGCTCGTCCCGTCGTCCGCCCCTAACCTTCCCGAGCCCATCCCGTTCCTCGCTCCGCGATGTGAGCTTCCCCCCCTGCGTTCCTCCCTCCCCCCAAGCACTTCGCGCTTACCCGGCGCTTGCGCCGCCGTGCCCGCGCCTCTCCACGCCCTCCGTTGCCGCCACAGCAGCCCCGGCCGCGCGGCTTTCGCGCCCATAAAGCCCCATGGCTCTGCTCCATCCCCCGCACAGTTCCACGCGCGCACACCTCGGCGTACCCGTCATTGCCCCTGCAGCGTGCCCTGCCCCCTCCTCCTCCTCCCCGTGCCCGCGAGCCGCACTTCGCCATGCTCTCTGCTGCACTGCATGCGCCGCCCGTCCACATACCGCGAACCCCCTAAGCCTTGCGTCCTCTGCCGCGCCACTACGGCCACCTCCACTCCCCCTTGGCCGGAGCCTCGCCGCGCCCCCCTCGCCAATTCTGTTCGGGCGGATGCCCGACGCACGGCGCACGTTGCGCCCGTAGCGCCCGATCCACTTTGGCCTATGGGCCAATGACCAATGGGCCCGTGCCCCCTATGGGCCTATGACAAGTGGGGCCTCCAGCCAGAGAACGAAAAAAAAAGGATCTAAAACAAATAAAAAAATAAAATAATTAAAATATTAATTAGTTAATTAATTAAAGAATTAATTAATTTAATTAATCCTGATTAGATTAACCTAATCACCTAGTTTAGTTAATTAATCTGTTAGGCTAATTAACAATCAATGACATGCGGGACCCACACGTCAATAGACCAGTCAACACCTCTGTTGACTGCCGATGTCATGCTGATGTCATGATGACGTCAGCAAACACTGTTTTGGATAATGTTAGATTTAAATAAATAATTAAAATCAGGAAATGATTAAATCTTTAGAAAATCATATCTTTTAATCCGTAGCTCAGATGAAAATACTTTCTACATGAAAGTTGCTTAGAACGACGAGGCGAATCCAGATACGCAGCCCGTTCGTCCACCACGCGTCCCTAGCATAGTGAACCTGCAACTTTCCCCCTCCGGTTGATCTGTCCGAAAACACGAGACACTGGGGATACTTTCCCGAATGTTTCCCCCCTTCACCGGTATCACCTCATACCGCGTTAGAACACGTCTAGCTCTGCTTGTTGTCCTGTTATGCTTATGTTTGCATTGTATTTACTGTTTCTCCCCCCTCTTCTCTCCGGTAGACTACGAGACCGACGCTGCTGCTGCTTTGCCGATTCATTGCGGAGTCGACGACCCTCTCTTGCCAGAGCAACCAGCAAGCCCCCCCTTGATCACGGATATCGCCTATTCTCCTCTATACTGCTTGCATTAGAGTAGTGTAGCATGTTCTTGCTTGATTACTCCTATTCATTGCATAGCTTTGTCATTGTTGCTACAATCATTGATACCTTACCCGCAATCCTAAATGCTTAGTATAGGATGCTAGTTTATCATCATTGGCCCTACCTTCTTGTCATGCGCCTTGCTACACTATCGGGCCGTGATCACTTGGGAGGTGATCACGGTATATATTATACATACATACATACTATATGAGATGGTGACTAAAGTCATGTCACTCATTGATACCCGCAAGTGATTACGATGAGGGGCTGAAAGGACAGTGGCTCCATCCCGGTAGAGGTGGGCCCGGGTTCCCGATGGCCCCGATTGTTACTTTGTGGTGGAGCGACAGGCAGGTTGAGACCACCTAGGAGACAGTGGGCTGGCCTGCTCGGCGTTCATGGATACTTAACACGCTTAACGAGATCTTGGTATTTGATCCGAGTCCGCCATTTGGTCTATACGCACTAACCATCTACGTGGGAGTAGTTATGGGTATCCCGACGTCGTGGTATCAGCCGAAGCCTTCTTGACATCAGCGACTGAGTGGCGCGCGCCGGATTGGACTGGAACGCCACTAGGCTAGGTCTGCTTCCGGCCGCGTACGCAACGTGCAGGTGTGCTCAGGGCGATGGGCCCAGACCCCTGCGCGCTTAGGTTTAGACCGGCGTGCTGACCTCTCTGTTGTGCCTAGGTGGGGCTGCGACGTGTTGATCTTCCGCGGCGGGCATGACCCAGAAAGTGTGTCCGGCCAAATGGGATCGGCGTGTTGGGTTATGTGGTGCACCCTGCAGGAAGTTAATCTATTGAATAGCCGTGTCCCTCGGTAAAGGACGACCGGAGTTGTACCTTGACCTTATGACAACTAGAACCGGATACTTAATAAAACACACCCTTCCAAGTGCGGATACAACCCGGTGATCGCTCTCTAACAGGCGACGAGGAGAGGATCACCGGTAGGATTATGCTATGCGATGCTCTTGGAGATGCTACTTGGAGATGCTACTTGGAGATGCTACTTGGAGGACTTCAATCTACTCTCTTCTACATGTTTGCAAGACGGAGGCTGCGAGCGTAGTCTTGACGAGGATTAGCTATCCCCTCTTATTACGGCATTCGTAGTTCACCCACCGATATGGCCCTTTACACATATACACATGCATATGTAGTGTAGCTCCTTGCTTGCAGTACTTTGGATGAGTACTCACGGTTGCTTTCTCCCCTTTTCCCCTTTCCTTTCTTTACGGTTGTCGCAACTGGATCTTTGGAGCCCAGAGCCGACGCCACCATCGGCATTTACTACTACTACTCGGAGGTGCCTACTACTACGTGCGGCCCGGCGGCGACTAGGAGTAGTTAGGAGGATCCCGTGCAGAGGCCTGCCCTCTTCGATCTGATCCCAGTTTGTGCTAGCCTTCTTAAGGCAAACTTGTTTAACTTATGTCTCGTACTCAGATATTGTTGCTCACGACTTCGTCTATGATCGAGCACTTGTATTTGAGCCCTCGAGGCCCCTGGCTTGTATTATGATGCTTGTATGACTTATTTATGTTTTTAGAGTTGTGTTGTGATATCTTCCCGTGAGTCCCTGATCTTGATCGTACACGTTTGCATGCATGATTAGTGTACGATTGAATCGGGGCGTCTGAGTTGGTATCGAGCCATCGCTGTAGAATCCCCTTTCCAACTCCTTGGCCGAAGTCGAGTCTAGACATTGCAAAACTTTTACTAACATGGCTGTGCGGCCCATGGGCCCACGTCGCCATTGTGTGGTATTAGGATCTTTTACTCCTCGACCTTTACTCTGGGACTCTAAACTCTCTTCTCTTCGGGTTAAATGAATTTGCTAAAACTCTAACATTAGGTTCTCGTAACAAATTTCTCCCGGAGAGCCACTTATTACAAATGATCGCCTGCTGCACCAGAAGATTTCGAACTTACTCGCCGATGTTCTCTTGAGACCTTGTGCCCATCGCTTTTGCAATTCCCTTCCACCGAAATATCCCTATGGATAAATACTTACACCTGTCATGCTTACTTTTATTCCCAGTCGATCTTGTTATTACAAGATACCCCAAGAATATTTTGTGCCTACTGCCTTGCAGTTCTTTGCCACCTGAATACCTCTAAGAATAACTTCTCGCACTTTCCGAGTATCCGCTCATCCCCAGTTGTTCAGGTGTTTCACAAAAGTCTTTGAAATACTATTCAATCCTCCGAAAATCCTTAGCAGCTTTATTGCTCTGCAAATACTTGTCTACTAGCATTATGGATGCTTCCCATATATTTGGCAATATTCACAAGTATCTTTTGATACCGTCATTTTGATCCTATTGATTCAACATGTGTGCGAATGCACACAATCATCTATCAACCCTTCTAAATTATCTTTCCGACTCAGACATCATTTTTGAACATGAGCTAGTTCTCGACCAAACTATTTGTCGCCAATTGTGCCTCTGGTTTATCCAACTTATCCATCCTTGGTCAGAGCGACTGCTTCTGATCCTTTGTTTTGGAAATCATAATTCCTTTGTTATCTAAGCATCGAATTATTCCGATGTTCTATAATATGATGCCCGTGCATTCTTTCTGGAATACCGATACTCACCTCAACTCCGTTGTGGATCGCCCGATCCATTGTTGGATTGCCATCCGACAGTGTCCTTCATATTCAATCACCTTGTGAGTTCTTCCCCTGATACATAGTGCCTTTGGTAAATTGTATCATCTGCTTGGCCAACCATGCTCTGCTTTCGAGCTGGTGGTATTTACTATTGAAGCTTGTGGTATATGTTTTCACGATACCCTGACGGGTTGAACCTATGCCTTCCTTTATATGTGTGAACTCGGAAGTTTTCACGAGTCATACTCATCTGGTATTTCACCAGGTAAAACTTTCAACACTAATGCTTTTATCAAAGCGAGAAGTGAATGGAAGGTTATGTATTGAAGAAGTGGGAGTCGACCTTGAACCTTTGTGTTCATGCCCATGGACACGATGTAGATCCTATCACGAAAGCTTCTTGTAATAAATAATTAATTCCTTGATATAATATCATCTAGTATCTGTGAATTGATCCTTTGCAACCATGGTTCCGACCATGGCTGTTCTCCCTTGATTCCATTTCTCGGACATGTTAGAGTACTTGCCTTCTACAGATTAATACGCCTGCCCAACCTCTATTTTGATCTGCCTTCTTGTATTACCCCCATGGTATCTCAAGGATATATCTTATGAAATTCTGATGAAGTAGTATCTTCCCTGTCATAGTGACTCCACGGGTTCTGGGTTGTCGTCAACCGAGAACATCCATAAGTGAATCGATTCCACGCTCCGATACAATAACTCTAAGTAATTTTCATTGCTTATGAGTTTAATAATCCTTCAAGTCATTTCTAGCCTGACTGGCTATATCATTTTTGTGCTAAATTTTAACTGTGCTACCTGTTCCTTCTTCCCGAAGCACAATTTCGACGATGAGCTAAGCTTATGTCGATCTTCCTCGTCATATCATTTCACCTTGAACAACAGCTTGGTTTCGAGTTGGTGTTGTGCCCATGGTTCCAATAAACTTGCGCTTCATCATTCCTTTGACTTGATGCCATCGCTGATCGATTACATCTTCATGAAATCTCTCGGCAAATGTGTCGGGATCATCGTCAACATTTTGACTCCTTCCAGGATATCAACCAAATTCCTGATGGTATGTACCATCCTCGTCCTTGGTAAACTGAGTTACCATCGACAACATCCTTATCTTTCTTCATCATAAACTTGTTCAGGTTGTGGATGCAACTTGCTATTGAGCTTGTATTACGATTCTACCTTGAAGTATTACCACCTTTTATGTCAAGGATGTTGTGAGGATTGCTCCACCTCTTAAGAATTCTTGCTATAGTGATACTCCTCATAATCACCATTCTTTCTTGGTCCTCGCGTTGATCCCATACGGGGTACCAACAAGTGAGCGGTGCTGTTTGGATTCTGCCCTTCTAGCAACCCTATTGCTTTGAAGTTAATGGTCGGTCGTTCATTCTTAGACTATTGATTATTGAATCATCATTCCGACGTTGGTCGTGCAACCCAGCCCATATTTCGGGTGCACCTCTCATCCAATGTTTAACTGTGAATGTTCTCCTCGAGCATACACCATTTTATCATTTGATCCGACAAATGTTATCTCCTTGTTCACATAACTCTGGAAATCCACCTTTTTGGGAATCTCGAGGATTCTCGCTGATTCCGTCAGCGACCCCCTCATCCTCTCCTTGATTTAATGATGAGCTCTTGTTTCGGAACTTGCTCCCATAGTTCATTTCCCGAGAATCTTACATGGTCATCTCGTCAATTTGTGTTGCACCTTTTCTTCTCGGACATCCTGAGTCTGAGGTATAGTGACACCAATCGGATCTGAACTTCGGTCATGTATGATGGATGGAACATTTTCCAAGCGTTATAACATTGGTCTTCATGTGACCTGGTAAGGTGATGTCATGCCTAGCACACCTGGCCGGAGGACCTATTGTTATAGTTTCCTTTTCTGCAAGATTGTCCATTCTTCCATGAGGAAATTGTAAGACTTGTTCTATAAGTTGTCCTTGATGGATCCTTTGTGTATCCAAAGTCTGACCGTTGCTTGAAGACCATGTCAATGCTATCTCGAAGCCTGTCTGTGGTGCTCTGATTTTCAACAAGAACATTTGAAGCCCAATGCTAAATGTTTCCTGCTCAATTATCCAAACACCACTGTATGGGTAATATCATGAAATTTCTCCCCCCTACCTAAATGGTTTTCTACTTTCTATCTTGTCATGGATATCATGATCCGTTTGTCCTTGGGAAGGATATGCCCCCGAAATATGTGTGTATACACATTTTCCCTTCCATTGTTCTGTTTTAACCTGATGATCACATTTTCCCTTCCATTGGTTTATTAACCTTTCTGTGATCTATATAACATAAGCAGTAATATATCCCTGCTTATGTAAACATCGTGGTGTACAACTTGGTCAGTAAGACCATGTTGCTATTGTTGATGATATTCTGGTAACCACCGACGGACGAGAACTTTGCCTATTGTCCACCTCGTTTCGACGAACAGGAAAACGGTTCTCTTCGTTCCTCGCCCTTGGTACCGATGTTGTTGCCGACATAAATGACAGGCTATCCTCTGAGATGCCTTGCTATCGTGACCGTGCGAGATGTCAGCCACCTTCCTACTTTTTACCCACATGGTGGGCCCATAACCCACAGTTCCACAGGATCGAAACTTGACTCCTATACACCCCGTTGTCAAAGTTATTCCTCGCATTTGACTTTGTATGTAATTCATGGGCCACCAGCCTGTTGATCTATTCAGGTATCAGATGCAATGCTTAATCACATTGCCCTAAACCCCTTCAACACTTCGTTTCAGGCATCGAACGATTGCCTGCCCGCTCGAAACTTCCATGATACCTCCTTACCTTGCTCTCGATATTTTCTTAAGTTTCAATTCGAGAGTTACTTTCCGCCACCTTCCCCGATGTTAACTATCAGGTAGTCAACCTTGCAGAGGCCCGTTCTTACAGAATAACCACCCCTTGTTCTTGCGTAAGTACGATGGAGATCCTGAAGGAAGGACGACAATTTCATCATGATGCATTGAGGCATAGGAGTGAAGACATCAATGCTATGGATCGACCTCTTCGAGGAGAGCAACCAAAGACAAGAAGATCCGTTAGACTTTCGTAACCAGGACTTTCCCCCTTACACCCCTCCTAAATCTCGGGACGAGATTTCTTGTAGTGGAGGAGATTTGTAACGCCCGGATAATCAAGCTACAGTAACCTCTACTAATGACGCCTTGTCACCTCCATTACTGTCGCTAATCTCGCGTTAGTTCAAAACGATTCGAATTCAAATTTGAATCTTTGGCAAACAAAGAAAGTTTTCAAACTTTAAAACAAAAATGTTCGGACCGTGTCAAATATTGCATAGATAATTATGGTGAAGTAGACACATTTTTAGAAAATGCATAAATATTTTAAATTGAATAAAACAGAAAGGAAAATAATAAAAAAACAAAAACAACAGACAAGACACCCCCCCTGCTGGGCCAAGTGGCCCAGCTGGCCTCCGCCGCCCGAACGGGCCCGCCCAACCGACCAACCCCACTCCTCTCCTTATCCCCCCCCCGCAACCCTAGCCGCCACCCCACTCGTCCACTCCCCCCCACTCGCTCCTCCCACGTTCCCCTCTCTCCCTCGTCTGGATCGAGGCGGGGGGAGCCAGATCCAGCGTCGCCGGCGTCGCCCGTCACCCCCCTCCTCGCCGGACGCCTCCTCGCCTCACCCCGAGTCGCCCTGGCGCCCGTCCACGCGTCACCCTCGATCTGGAGTTGGGACTCGGTCCCGACGCCACAACCGCTTGGAGTTCCCCTCGCCAGAACCACGTCGCCACGCCGCTCGTCCCCGCCGCCCGTCGCCAGCGCTCCCCCAACGGACTGCCTCCACTCCGTCGCTCGTCCCCATCGTCTGCCCCAACCTTCCCCGAGCCCACTGCCCCGTTCCCTGCTCCGCGATGTGAGCTTCCCCTCCCCTGCAAGTTCCTCCCCTCCCCCGCGCTTTTCGCGCTTACAGCGTCTTGCCCGCGCTTGCCGTGTGCCCGCCTCTCCACGCCCCTCCGTCGCCGCCGCACAGCCCGGCGCCCGGCGCCATCGCGCCAAGAATCCCGTGGCTCTGCTCCATCCCCGCATAGTTCCACGCGCAGACACTCGGCGTACCGTCGTTGCCCCAGCCAGCGCCAGCCGCCTGTCCTCCTCCTCCCGTGCCGCGAGCCGACTTCGCCTGCTCTCTGCTGCACTGCTGCGCCGCCCGTCACAATACCGCGAACCCCCTAAGCCTTGCGTCCTCTGCCGCGCCACTACGGCCACCTCCACTCCCCTTGGCGAAGCCTCGCCACGCCCCTCGCCTGTTCAAGGACGGGCGACGCGCGCCAAGACGTTGCGCCCGTAGCGCCCGATCCACTTTGGCCTATGGGCCAATGACCAATGGGCTCGTGCCCCCTATGGGCCTATGACAAGTGGGGCCTCCAACCACAGAACGAAAAAAAGGGATCTAAAAATAAAATAAAATATTAATTAGTTAATTAATTAAAGAATTAATTAACTTAATTAATCCTGATTAGATTAACCTAATCACCTAGTTTAGTTAATTAATCTGTTAGGCTAATAAACAATCAATGACATGCGGGACCCACACGTCAGTTGACCAGTCAACACCTCTGTTGACTGCCGATGTCATGCAAACACTGTTTTGGATAATGTTAGATTTAAATAAATAATTAAAATCAGGAAATGATTAAATCTTTAGAAAATCATATCTTTTAATCCGTAGCTCAGATGAAAATACTTTCTACATGAAAGTTGCTTAGAACGACGAGGCGAATCCAGATACGCAGCCCGTTCGTCCGCCACGCGTCCCTAGCATAGTGAACCTGCAACTTTCCCCCTCCGGTTGATCTGTCCGAAAACACGGGACACCGGGGATACTTTCCCGAATGTTTCCCCCCTTCACCGGTATCACCTCATACCGCGTTAGAACACGTCTAGCTCTGCTTGTTGTCCTGTTATGCTTATGTTTGCATTGTATTTACTGTTTGTCCCCCCTCTTCTCTCCGGTAGACTACGAGACCGACGCCGCCGCCTTGCCCGATCATGAGTTGACGACCCTCTCTCTTGCCGGAGAAACCAGGCAAGCCCCCTTGATCACCAGATATCGCCTATTCTCCTCTATCTGCTTGCATTAGAGTAGTGTAGCATTTTACCGCTTGATTACTCCTATTCTGTTGTATAGCCCGTCATTGTTGCTACAATCATTGATACCTTACCCGCATCCTAAATGCTTAGTATAGGATGCTAGTTTATCATCATTGGCCCTACATTCTTGTCGATCGCCTTGCTACACTATCGGGCCGTGATCACTTGGGAGGTGATCACGGTATATATATACATACATACATACTATACAGATGGTGACTAAAGTCGGGTCACTCATTGAGTACCCGCAAGTGATTCTCGATGAGGGGCCGAAAGGACAGTGGCTCCATCCCGGTAGAGGTGGGCCCGGGTTCCCGACGGCCCCGATCGTTAATTTAATGGCGGAGCGACAGGCAGGTTGAGACCACCTAGGAGACAGTGGGCTGGCCTGTTCGGCGTTCGCGGATACTTAACACGCTTAACGAGATCTTGGTATTTGATCTGAGTCTGGCCATTTGGTCTATACGCACTAACCATCTACGTGGGAGTAGTTATGGGTATCCCGACGTCGTGGTATCAGCCGAAGCCTTCGTGACGTCAGCGACTGAGTGGCGCGCGCCGGATTGGACTGGAAGGCCACTAGGCTAGGTCTGCTTCCGGCCGCGTACGCAACGTGCAGGTGTGCTCAGGGCGATGGGCCCAGACCCCTGCGCGCTTAGGTTTAGACCGGCGTGCTGACCTCTCTGTTGTGCCTAGGTGGGGCTGCGACGTGTTGATCTTCCGCGGCCGGGCATGACCCAGGAAAGTGTGTCCGGCCAAATGGGATCGAGCGTGTTGGGTTATGTGGTGCACCCCTGCAGGGAAGTTAATCTATTCGAATAGCCGTGTCCCTCGGTAAAAGGACGACTCGGAGTTGTACCTTGACCTTATGACAAATAGAATCGGATACTTAATAAAACACACCCTTCCAAGTGCCAGATAAACCCGGTGATCGCTCTCTAACAGGGCGACGAGGAGAGGATCGCCGGGTAGGATTATGCTATGCGATGCTACTAGAGATGCTACTTGGAGATGCTACTTGGAGGACTTCAATCTACTCTCTTCTACATGCTGCAAGACGGAGGCTGCCAGAAGCGTAGTCTTGACGTGATTAGCTATCCCCTCTTATTCTCGCATTCTCGCAGCTCACCCACCGATATGGCCCTTTACACATATACACATGCATATGTAGTGTAGCTCCTTGCTTGCGAGTACTTTGGATGAGTACTCACGGTTGCTTTCTCCCCTTTTCCCCCTTTCCTTTCTTTACGGTTGTCGCAACCAGATCTTTGGAGCCCAGAGCGACGCCACCGTCGATTTACGACTACTACTCTAGAGGTGCCTACTACTACGTGCAGCCGGCGACGACGACCGTGAGTAGTTAGGAGGATCCTGCGGAGGCCTGCCCTCTTCGATCTGTATCCCGTTTGTGCTAGCCTTCTTAAGACAAACTTGTTTAACTTATGTCTCGTACTCAGATATTGTTGCTTCCGTGACTCGTCTATGATCGAGCACTTGTATTCGAGCCCTCGAGGCCCCTGGCTTGTATTATGATGCTTGTATGACTTATTTATGTTTTTAGAGTTGTGTTGTGATATCTTCCCGTGAGTCCCTGATCTTGATCGTACACGTTTGCGTGCATGATTAGTGTACGATTGAATCGGGGGCGTCACATTCTTGGTTGAGCTTCTTCTTCATCTTGTTCTTCTTCTTGGCCTTCTTCATTGTTGGCGTTGTCGTTCTCTTGTCGTGGTGGAGAAGGAGGTTGTTGACGTTCATCTTGATGCACTTCCTCGTTTTCTTCATCTTGGTGTGTCCCACTTGTGGATGCTTCCGTATCAACTCTTGGTTCACCTTGTCGTGAAGTAGAAGCTTCCACTTGGACGGACGAGGTACTCTCCTTCACCTCCGTTGGACGAACCTTGCCAATAGACAAATCTTGGATTGCTTCCAAGGGATCTTTATCTCCTACATCAATTGGCAATTGCTCTACTTGCGAGCCGTTAGATTCATCAAACTTCACATCTACCGTCTCTTCAACCTTTCGGGTGAAATTGTTGTAGACACGGTAAGTGTGAGAGTTTGAGCCATAACCTAGTAGGAAACCTTCATGAGACTTAGGAGCAAATTTAGAACGACGATGCTTATCAAGAATGTAGCACTTTGGGCCGAATACTCGAAAGTATCCAACTTGGGGTTTGTTACCGGTGAGGAGCTCGTATGCCGTCTTGCCGAGTAGCTTGTGGAGATACAAGCGATTTGTTGCATGACAAGCTGTCTCAACCGCTTCTGCCCAAAAGTGCTTCTGTGTCTTGTATTCATCAAGCATCGTTCTCGCCATTTTGATGAGCGTTCGGTTCTTCCTCTCAACAACTCCATTTTGTTGAGGTGTGTACGTAGCCGAGAACTCGTGTGAAATCCCTTCTTCGTCAAGAAAGGTGTCCACATTTGCGTTCTTGAACTCCATTCTGTTGTCACTACGAACCTTCTTGATCTTCACTTCAAATTGATTTTGGGCCTTCCTAGCGAAGTTTTTGAAGATCTTTTGGACCTGCGATTTATCATCGAGAAAGAATACCCACGTAAATCTTGAAAAATCATCAATTATAACTAGACCGAAAGAATTTCCACCGAGACTCTTGTAAGAGTTGGGACCAAAAAGATCCATGTGAAGTAGCTCGAGTGGCCTCCTTGTGGTCATGATGTTCTTCACGGGATGCCTTCCTCCAACCTGTTTACTTGCATGACAAGCGCTGCAAAGTCTATCCTTATCAAATATGACATCGTTAACACCAAGGATATGATTTCCTTTAATAAGCTTGTCAAGGTTTCGCATACCAACATGACCTAATCGTCTATGCCACAACCAACCTTTTGAGGATTTAGCAATGAAGCAAGTTTTAGGTTGAGCCTTTTTAGTGAAATCAACAATGTATAGATCACCTCTATGCACACCGGTAAAGACCATTTTATGATTGTCTCGATGAAACACTTGACAATCTACTTCAGTAAATAGGACATTGAAACCGAAATCAGCAAGTCTAGATACTGAAAGTAAGTTGTAGCCAAGAGATTCAACGAGCATGACATTTTGTATGGAGCTATCATGTGATATGGCCACCTTACCGAGGCTAACCACCTTACCCTTTGAGTTGTCAGCGAAGGTGACATACTTTCGAGGACTATCATTTTCAGCAAGCTCACGAAACATGTCTTTATCTCCGGTCATGTGATCGGTACATCCACTATCAAGAACCCATTCCTTTCCTCCTGACATATATCCCCGAAGATTTGCCATAAGACCAAAGTGTCTCATTGCATTATCAGGATCAAAGTTACTATCATCATCCTCATCATAGTATCCATGTTCAACATCGTCATGTGGTGGATCAAATCCTAGAGAGGGTAATTCGTTAGAGTGAGTTTGACAATGATCTTGCTTATGAATTTTTATAGCTTCGGAAATAATATCACTAATAATTCCAACATCTCCTTTTGCACGCATAAGGTTTGTAAGCTCAAATAGACGATCACCAAACATAGGATCACTAGTATTCATCTTACTCAAGGCAATGGACTTATGGAGAATTTCATTAAGATTTTTCAAGGAATAATTTGGAAAGCATTCCTCAAGAAATTTCCATATAGTGTAGGCACACTTAAGAGTAGGCAAACATCCAATCAAGTTTCTAGGCAATCCTCTAATGATAAGTTCGGCAGTTCTAAGATTCCTAATCATGTCAATTGACTCATCAAGGGTAGGATGCATAGGATCAACATGAGATGCACAAGGGCTAGCAATGTACTTGTTCAAATGATATTGATTGAAAATTACAAGCATCTCATTTTTCCACTCATGAAAATACTCTCCATCAAGAATAGGCACTCTATGTCTAAGACTCCCCAAAGTAGACTCATCCATCTTCCTCCAATGGTGATTAACCCAAGGCAATGGATACCAATGCTCTGATACCACTTGTAGGACCTTGAGAAGAGGTGTCTAGAGGGGGGTGATTAGACACTAAGTACCAAAGTTGCAGTTTTTAATTTCTTTAAGTTTAAGTGGAGTTTTAGGCACAAGTTTAACAATAACAATACATAGCAAGCAAGCATGCAAAGAGTATGTGAGCAGCGGAAAGTAAAGCATGCAACTTGCAAGAATGTAAAGGGAAGGGTTTTGGAGGAATCAAACGCAATTGGAGACACGGATGTTTTTGGCGTGGTTCCGATAGGTGGTGCTATCGTACATCCACGTTGATGGAGACTTCAACCCACGAAGGGTAACGGTTGCGCGAGTCCACGGAGGGCTCCACCCACGAAGGGTAACGGTTGCGCGAGTCCACGGAGGCTCGCAAGTGACACCTAGCCAATCTAGGAGACACCACTCTCCAAGAAGTAACAAATGGTGCATTGATGATGAACTCCTTGCTCTTGTGCTTCAAATGATAGTCTCCCCAACACTCAACTCTCTCTCATGGGATTTGGATCTGGTGGAAAGAAGATTTGAGTGGAAAGCAACTTAGGGAAGGCTAGAGATCAAGATTCATATGGTAGGAATGGAATATCTTGGCCTCAACACATGAGTAGGTAGTTCTCTCTCAAAAAATGTATGCTGGAAGTGTAGGTTCAGTCTGATGGCTCTCTCCATGAATGAAGAGGAGGTGGAGGGGTATATATAGCTTCCACACAAAATCTAACCGTTACACACAATTTACCAAACTCGGTCGGACCGATTTAGTAAACCTAGTGACCGTTAGGATTTTCGGTGGGACCGAATTGCAACTCGGTAGGACCAATATGGTTAGGGTTAGGGCTTAACGTAATCTCGGTGAGACCGATTACACAAACTCGGTGAGAATGATTTTAGTAATAAGCCTTCCAGAGAGTTGGTCAGGCAAACTCGGTTGGACCGATTACACAAACTCGGTGAGACCGATTTTGGTAATAAGTTAACCAGGAAGTTTACATTGTAATCTCGGTAGTACCGATTGCTCAAACTCGGTGAGACCAATTTTGGTAATGGACATACACAGAGAGATTACAATCCCATCTCAGTGAGATCGAGATCCCTATCGGTGAGACCGATTTGCCTAGGGTTTGTGGCAGTGGCTATGACATCTGAACTCGGTGGCGCCGAATAGAAAGAATCGGTGGGGCCGAGTTTGACTTTAGGTTTAGTTCATATGTGTGGAAGTGGGGAAGTAGTTGAGGGTTTTGGAGCATATCACTAAGCACTGTGGAGCAAAAAACTCATTAAGCAACACCTCATCCCTTCTTGATAGTATTGGCTTTTCCTATAGACTCAATCTGATCTTGGATCACTAAAATATAAAATGAAGAGTCTTGAGCTTGAAGCTTGAGCCAATCCTTTGTCCTTAGCATCTTGAAGGAGTTCCCACATCCTTTAGTCCATGCCACTCCGTTGTTGAACTTATCTGAAACATACTAGATAAAAGTGTTAGTCCAACAAGAGATATGTTGACATTAATTACCAAAACCACCTAGGGAGCACTTGTGCTTTCAACCGCCGAATCAAAGTAAGACATTGTTGGTAAGCAGTATGACTATTATCGCCCACAACTCGTTGTGTTCTACTCGTACATATAACATCTGCACATAGACCTGGCTCTGATGCCACTGTTGGGGAACGCAGTATTTCAAAAAATTCCTATGATCACGCAAGATCTATCTAGGAGAAGCATAGCAACGAGCGGGGAGAGTGTGTCCACGTACCCTCGTAGACCGAAAGCTGAAGCGTTTAGTAACACGGTTGATGTAGTCGAACGTCTTCGCGATCCAACCGATCCAAGCACTGAACGTACGGCACCTCCGCGTTCAGCACACGTTCGGCTTGATGATGTCCCTCGATCTCTTGATCTAGTTGACTACGAGGGAGAGTTCCGTTAGCACGACGACGTGGCAACGGTGATGATGAAGTTATCGGCGCAGGGCTTCGCCTAAGTACTATGACGATATGACCGAGATGTGTAACTGTGGAGGGGGGCACTGCACACGGTTAAGAGAAGACTTGGTGTGCCTTTGGGGTGCCCCCCTCCCATGTATACAAAGGGGGAGGAGAGGTGGCCAGTGAAGGAAATATGCCCTAGAGGCAATAATAAAGTTATTATTTATTTCCTTATTTCATGATAAATGTTTATCATTCATGCTAGAATTGTATTAACCGGAAACATGATACATGTGTGAATGCATAGACAAAACAAGATGTCACTAGTATGCCTCTACTAGACTAGCTTGTTAATCAAAGATGGTTATGTTTCCTAACCATGAACAAAGGAGTTGTTATTTGATTAATGAGGTCACATCATTAGTAGAATGATCTGATTGACATGACCCATTCCCTTAGCTTAGCACACGATCGTTTAGTATGTTGCTACTGCTTTTATCCATGACTTATACATGTTCCTATAACTATGAGATTATGCAACTCCGTTTACGGAGGAACACTTTGGTGCTACCAAACGTCACAACGTGCTCGGGTGATTATAAAGGAGTACTACAGTGTCTCCAAAGGCGGATGTTGGGTTGGCGTATTTGAGATTAGGTTTTGTCACTCCGATTGTCGGAGAGGTATCTCTGGGCCCTCTCGGTAATGCACATCACTAAAGCCTTGCAAGCACTACAACTAATGAGTTAGTTGTGAGATGATGTATTACGAACGAGTAAAGAGACTTGCCGTAACGAGATTGAACTAGGTATTGGATACCGACGATCGAATCTCGGGCAAGTAACATACCGATGACAAAGGAACAACGTATGTTGTTATGCGGTCCGACCGACAAAGATCTTCGTAGAATATGTAGGAACCAATATGGGCATCCAGGTCCGCTGTTGGTTATTGACCGTGAATGGTTCCAGGTCATGTCTACATTGTTCTCGAACCGTAGGGTCCGCACGCTTAAGGTTTCGATGGCGGTTATTATGAGTTTATGTATTTTGATGTACCAAGGAGTTCGAGTCCGGATGTGATCACGGACATGACGAGGAGTCTCGGAATGGTCGAGACATAAAGATTTATATATTGGAAGCCTATGTTTGGAGTTGAATGGTTCGGCGGCAACGGAATTTAGAGTACCGGAGGTTACCGGAACCCCCCGGGAGGTAAATGGGCCTCGATGGGCCTTGGTGGAAAGGAGAAGGGGCAGCCCAAGAGGGCTGCGCGCCCCCCTTCCCTAGTCCTACTAGGACTAGGAGAAGGGGGCCGGCCCCCTCTCTCTCTTTCCCCCCCTCCGGGAATCCTAGTTGGACTAGGATTGGGGAATCCTACTCCCGAGGGAGTAGGACTCCTGGCCGCGCCTCCTTTGGCCGGCCCCCCCCCCGGCTCCTTTATATCACGGGGCGGGGGCACCTTGGAACACACAAGTTGATCGTGAGATCGTTCCTTAGCCGTGTCGGTGCCCCTCCACCATATTCCACCTCGGTTATACCGTCGCGAAGCTTAGGCGAAGCCCTGCGCCGTGAAACATCAAGATCGTCACCACGCTGTCGTCTTGACGGAACTCTCCTCGACACTCGGCTGGATCGAGTACGAGGGACGTCATCGAGCTGTACGTGTGTCAAGAACTCGGGCGTCGGAGTAACGGCGCCGGATCGGTCGGATCGCGAGGAGAACGTCGACTACTTCCTCTACGTTGTGATCGCTTCCGCCGGGTCTACAAGGGTATGTAGACAACACTCTCCCCTCTCGTTGCTATGCATCACCATGATCTTGCGTGTGCGTAGGAAAATTTTGAAATTACTCGTTCCCCAACAAAGGCATCCGAGCCTAGGTTTTTCTATGGTTTGATGTTTTGCACGAGTAGAACACAAGTGAGTTGTGGGCGATACAAGTCATACTACCTACCAGCATGTCATACTTTGGTTCAGCGGTATTGTGAGATGAAGCGGCCCGGACCGACATTACGCGTACGCTTACGCGAGACTGGTTTCACCGCTACGAGCACTCGTTGCTTAAAGGTGACTGGCGGGTGTCTGTCTCTCTCACTTTAGTTGAACCGAGTGTGGCTACGCCCGGTCCTTGAGAAGGTTAAACGGAGTCTATTTGACGAAGTATCGTTGTGGTTTTGATGCGTGGGTGAGACTGGTTCTTGCTTAAGCCCGTAGCAGCCACGTAAAATTTGCAACAACAAAGTAGAGGACGTCTAACTTGTTTTTGCAGGGCATGTTGTGATGTGATATGGTCAAGATGTGATGCTATATTTTATTGTATGAGATGATCATGTTTTGTAACCGAAGTTATCGGCAACTGGCAGGAGCCATATGGTTGTCGCTTTATTGTATGCAATGCAATCGCCCTGTAATGCTTTACTTTATCACTAAGCGGTAGCGATAGTCGTAGTAGCATAAGTTTGGCGAGACGACAACGATGCTGCGATGGAGATCAAGGTGTCGCGCCGGTGACGATGGTGATCATGGTGGTGCAACAAGATGGAGATCGTGAAGCACAAGATGATGATGACCATATCATATCACTTATATTGATTTGCATGTGATGTTTATCCTTTTATGCATCTTATCTTGCTTTGATTGACGGTAGCATTATAAGATGATCTCTCACTAAATAATCAAGAAGTGTTCTCCCCGAGTATGCACCGTTGCCAAAGTTCGTCGTGCCTGCACACCACGTGATGATCGGGTGTGATAAGCTCTCGTCCATCTACAACGGGTGCAAGCCAGTTTTGCACACGCAGAATACTCGGGTTATACTTGACGAGCCTAGCATATGCGAGATATGGCCTCGGAACACGGAGACCGAAAGGTCGGCGTGAATCATATAGTAGATATGATCAACATAAGATGTTCACCATTGAAAACTACTCCATTTCACGTGATGATCGGTTATGGTTTAGTTGATTTGGATCACGTGATCACTTAGATGACTAGAGAGATGTTTTTCTAAGTGGGAGTTCTTAAGTAATATGATTAATTGAACTTAAATTTATCATGAACTTAGTACTGATAGTATCTTGCTTGTTTATGTTTGATTGTAGATAGATGGCTCGTCTTTGTTGTTCCGTTGAATTTTAATGCGTTCCTTGAGAAAGCAAAGTTGAAAGATGATGGTAGCAATTACACGGATCGGGTCCGTAACGAGGATCATCCTCATTGCTGCACGTAAGAGCTACGTCTGGATGCACCGCTAGGTGACAGTTCTTCTTTGAGCAACGCCGGATGTTATGAGCGTCTGGCGAGCAAAGTCGATGACTACTCTATAGTTCGATGTGCCATGCTTTACGGCTTAGAACCGGGACTTCAACGACGTTTTGAGCGTCATGGAGCATATGAGATGTTCCAGAGTTGAAGTTAATATTCCAACAGAATGCCCGGATTGAGAGATATGAAGTCTCCAATAAGTTCTATAGCTGTAAGATGGAGGAGAACAGTACATTAGTGAGCATATACTCGTAATGTCTGGGTACTACAATCACTTGACACAATTAGAAGTTAATCTTCCGGATGATTGTGTCATTGATGAATTCTCAATCACCGCCACCAAGCTACAAAGGCTTCGTGATGAACTATAATATGCAAGGGTTAGTGAAAACTATACAGAGCTCTTCGCAATGCTAAAGGCTGCGGAGGTAGAAATCAAGAAGGAGCATCAAGTGTTGATGGTCAATAAGACCACTAGTTTCAAGAAGAAAGGCAAAGGGAAGAAGAAGGAATCTCAAGAAGAACAGCAAGCAAGTTGTCGCTCAGAGAAGAAACCCAAGTCGGCCCTAAACCTGAAATCGAGTGCTTCTACCGCAAGCGACCGTCACCGAAGCGGAACTGCCCCAAGTATTTGGCGGATAAGAAGGATGGCAAGGTGAACAAAGGTATATGTGATATACATGTTATTGATGTGTACCTTACTAGAGCTCGTAGTAGCACTGGTATTTGATCTCGGTTCATTGCTAATATTTGCAACTCGAAACAGGGACTACTGATTGCTTAACTCGCAAAGGACGAGGTGACGATGCGCGTGGGAAATGGTTCCAAAGTCGATGTGATCGCGGTCGACACGCTACCTCTACATCTACCTTCGGGATTAGTTTTAGACCTAAATAATTGTTATTTGGTGCTGCGTTGAGCATGAACATTATATCTGGATCTTGTTTGATGCGAGACGGTTATTCATTTAAATCGAGAATAATGGTTGTTCTATTTATATGAGTAATATCTTTTATGGTCATGCACCCTTGAGGAGTGGTCTATTTCTTATGAATCTCGATAGTAGTGATACACATATTCATAATGTTGAAACCAAAAGATGCAGAGTTGATAATGAAAGTGCAACTTATTTGTGGCACTTGCCGTTTAGGTCATATCGGTGTAAAGCGCTTGAAGAAACTCCATCTTGATGGACTTTTGGAGTCACTTGATTATGAATCACTTGGCACTTATGAACCGTGCCTCATGGGCAAGATGACTAGAACACCGTTCTCGGTACTATGGAGAGAGCAACAGATTTGTTGGAAATCATACATACGTATGTATGTGGTCCGATGAATGTTGAGGCTCGTGGCGGATATCGTTATTTTCTCACCTTCACAGATGACTTAAGCGAGATATGGGTATATCTACTTAATGAAACATAAGTCTGAAACGTTTGAAAAGTTCAAAGAATTTCAGAGTGAAGTTGAAAATCATCGTAACAAGAAAATTAAGTTTCTACGATCCGATCGTGGAGGTGAATATTTGAGTTACGAGTTTGGTCTACATTTGAAACAATGCGGAATAGTTTAAGAACTTACGCCACCCGAACACCACAACAGTAATGGTGTGTCCGAACGTCGTGTCGTGCTTTACTAGATATGGTACGATCTATGATGTCTCTTACAGATTTACCGCTATCGTTTTGGGGTTATGCTCTAGAGACAGCCGCATTCACACTGAATAGAACACCGTCGAAATCCGTTGAGACGACACCTTATGAACTATGGTTTAGCAAGAAACCAAAGTTGTCGTTTCTTAAAGTTTGGGGATGCGATGCTTATGTGAAAAAGCTTCAACCTGATAAGCTCGAACCCAAATCGGAGAAATGTGTCTTCATAGGATACCCAAAGGAGACAGTTGGGTACACCTTCTATCACAGATCCGAAGGCAAAACATTCGTTGCTAAGAATGGATCCTTTCTAGAGAAGGAGTTTCTCTCGAAAGAAGTGAGTGGGAGGAAAGTGGAACTTGATGAGGTAATAGTACCTTCTCCCTTACTTGAAAGTAGTTCGTCGCAGAAACCAGTTTCTGAGACACCTATGCCAAGTAGTGAGGAAGTTGATGATGTTGATCATGAAACTTCAGATCAAGTTACTGCAGAACCTCGTAGATCAACCAGAGTAAGATCCGCACCAGAGTGGTACGGTAATCCTGTTCTGGAAGTCATGCTACTAGATCATGATGAACCTACAAACTATGAAGAAGCGATGGTGAGCCCAGATTCCGCAAAATGGCTTGAGGCCATGAAATCGAGATGGGATCCATGTATGAAAACAAAGTGTGGACTTTGGTTGACTTGCACGAGGGTAGGCAAGCAATAGAAAACAAGTGGATCTTCAAGAAGAAGACCGACGGCGACGGTAATATTATCGTCTATAAAGCTCGACTTATCGCAAAAAGGTTTTCGACAAGTTCAAGGGGTTGACTACGATGAGACCTTCTCACCAGTGGCGATGCTTAAGTCCGTCCGAATCATGTTAGCGATTGCCGCATTTTATGATTATGAAATTTGGCAAATGGATGTAAAGACTGCATTCTGAATGGATTTACGGAAGAAGAGTTGTATATGATGCAACCAGAAGGTTTTATCGATCCAAAAGGAGCTAACAAAGTATGCAAACTCCAGCGATCCATCTATGGACTGGTGCAAGCATCTCGGAGTTGGAATAAACGCTTTGATAGTGTGATCAAAGCATTTGGGTTTGTACTGCACTTTTGGAGAAGCTCAGTATTTACAAGAAAGTGAGTGGGAGCTCAGTAGCATTTACGATATTATATGTGGATGACATATTGCTGATCGGAAATGATATAGAATTCTGGATAGCATAAAGGGATACTTGAATAAGAGTTTTTCAATGAAAGACCTCGGTGAAGCTGCTTACATATTGGGCATTAAGATCTATAGAGATAGATCAAGACGCTTAATTGGACTTTCACAAAGCACATACCTTGACAAAGTTTTGAAGAAGTTCAAAATGGATCAAGCAAAGAAAGGGTTCTTGCACGTGTTACAAGGTGTGAAGTTGAGTCGGACTCAATGCCCGACCACCGCAGAAGATAGAGAGAAAATGAAAGATGTTCCTATGCTTCAGCCATAGGCTCTATCATGTATGCAATGCTGTGTACTGGACTGATGTGTGCCTTGCTATAAGCCTAGCAGGAGGTACCAAAGTAATCCAGAGTGGATCATCGGACAGCGGTCAAGAACATCTGAAATACGAAAAGGACTAAGGATATGTTTCTCGATATGGAGGTGACAAAGAGCTCATCGTGGCAGTTACGTTGATGCAAGCTTTGACAACGATCCGGACGATTCTAAATCGCAGACGGATCGTATTTACACTAAGCGGAGGAGCTGTCGGTTGGTGCGGTTCTAAACAAAGCGTCGTGGCGGGATCTACATGTGAAGCGGAATACATAGCAGCTTCGAAGCAGCTAATGAAGGAGTGCGGATGAAGGAGTTCATATCCGATCTAGGTGTCATACCTAGTGCATCGGGTCCAATGAAAATCTTCGTGACAATCTTGGAGCAATTGCCTTAGCAAAGGAATCCAGATTTCACAAGAGGACCAAGCACATCAAGAGACGCTTCAATTCCATCCGGACTTAGTCGGGCCGAGACATAGAGATTTGCAAGATACATACGGATCTGAATGTTGCGAACCGTTGACTAAGCCTCTTCCACGAGCAAAACATGATCGGCACCAAGACTCCATGGGTGTTAGAATCATTACTGTGTAATCTAGATTATTGACTCTAGTGCAAGTGGGAGATGAAGGAAATATGCCCTAGAGGCAATAATAAAGTTATTATTTATTTCCTTATTTCATGATAAATGTTTATCATTCATGCTAGAATTGTATTAACCGAAACATGATACATGTGTGAATGCATAGACAAAACAAGATGTCACTAGTATGCCTCTACTAGACTAGCTTGTTAATCAAAGATGGTTATGTTTCCTAACCATGAACAAAGGAGTTGTTATTTGATTAATGAGGTCACATCATTAGTAGAATGATCGATTGACATGACCCATTCCTTAGCTTAGCACACGATCGTTTAGTATGTTGCTACTGCTTTTATCCATGACTTATACATGTTCCTATAACTATGAGATTATGCAACTCCGTTTACGGAGGAACACTTTGGTGCTACCAAACGCGTCAACGAATCGGGTGATTATAAAGGAGTACTACAGGTGTCTCCAAAGGCGGATGTTGGGTTGGCGTATTTGAGATTAGGTTTTGTCACTCCGATTGTCGGAGAGGTATCTCTGGGCCCTCTCGGTAATGCACATCACTAAAGCCTTGCAAGCACTACAACTAATGAGTTAGTTGTGAGATGATGTATTACGGAACGAGTAAAGAGACTTGCCGTACGAGATTGAACTAGGTATTGGATACCGACGATCGAATCTCGGGCAAGTAACATACCGATGACAAAGGGAACAACGTATGTTGTTATGCGGTCGACCGACAAAGATCTTCGTAGAATATGTAGGAACCAATATGGGCATCCAGGTCCGCTGTTGGTTATTGACCGTGAATGGTTCGGGTCATGTCTACATTGTTCTCGAACCGTAGGGTCCGCACGCTTAAGGTTTCGATGGCGCTTATTATGAGTTTATGTATTTTGATGTACCAAGGAGTTCGAGTCCGGATGTGATCACGGACATGACGAGGAGTCTCGGAATGGTCGAGACATAAAGATTTATATATTGGAAGCCTATGTTTGGAGTTGAATGGTTCCGGCAAAACGGAATTTACTGAGTACCGGAGGTTACTGGAACCCCGGGAGGTAAATGGGCCTCGATGGGCCTTGGTGGAAAGGAGAAGGGCAGCCCAAGAGGGCTGCGCGCCCCCTTCCCTAGTCCTACTAGGACTAGGAGAAGGGGCCGCCCTCTCTCTCTTTCCCCTCCGGAATCCTAGTTGGACTAGGATTGGGGGAATCCTACTCCCAGGAGAGTAGGACTCCTCCCGCGCCCTCCTTTGGCCGCCCCCCCTCCCCTCTCCTTTATATACGGGGCAGGGGGCACCTTGAACACACAAGTTGATCGTGAGATCGTTCCTTAGCCGTGTCGGTGCCCCCTCCACCATATTCCACCTCGGTTATACCGTCATGAAGCTTAGGCGAAGCCTGCGCCGGTGAAACATCAAGATCGTCACCACGCTGTCGTCTTGACGGAACTCTCCTCGACACTCGGCTGGATCGAGTACGAGGGCGTCATCGAGCTGTCGTGTGTCAAGAACTCGGGCGTCGGAGTAACGGCGCCGGATCGGTCGGATCGCGAGGAGAACGTCGACTACTTCCTCTACGTTGTGATCGCTTCGCTTGGTCTACAAGGGTATGTAGACAACACTCTCCCCTCTCGTTGCTATGCATCACCATGATCTTGCGTGTGCGTAGGAAAATTTTTGAAATTACTACGTTCCCCAACAGCCAGCCCAAGGGGGGCGCGCCTAGTGTGTGGAGTCCTACTAGGACTCCCTAGTCCAAGTAGGATTCCCCTCTCCTTTTTCCTTTTTCGGAATAGCAAAGAGGGAAAGAGAGGAGGAGTAGGAGAGGGAAAGGGGGGCGCCGCCACCACCCCTTGTCCAATTCGGATTGGCAAGGGGGGCGCGCGCCACCTCCTAGCCGGCCCTCTCTCCTCCACTAAGGCACATGTGTGGCCCATTAACTTCCCGGGGGGTTCCGGTAACCCCCGGTACTCCGAAACTTATCTAATAGTTCCTGAAACCATCTGGTGTCCGAATATAACCTTCCAATATATGAATCTTCACCTCTCGACCATTTTGAGACTCCTCGTCATGTCCGTGACCTCATCCGGGACTCCAAACAAACTTCGGTCATCAAATCACATAACTCATAATACAAATCGTCAACGAATGTTAAGCGTGCTGACCCTACGGGTTCGAGAACTATGTAGACACGACCGAGACACATCTCCGGTCAATAACCAATAGTGGAACCTGGATGCTTATATCGGCTCCTACATATTCTACGAAGATCTTTATCGGTCAAACCGCATAACAACATACGTTGTTCCCTTTGTCATTGGTATGTTACTTGCCCGAGATTCGGTCGTCGGTATCATCATACCTAGTTCAATATTGTTACCAGCAAGTCTCTTTACTCGTTCCGTAATGCATCATCTCGTGGCTAACTCATTAGACACATTGCTTGCAAGGCTCATAGTGATGTGCATTACCGAGAGGGCCCAGAGATACCTCTCTGATACACGGAGTGACAAATCCTAATCTCGATCTATGCCAACTCAAAAAACACCATCGGAGACACCTGCAGAGCATCTTTAGAATCACCCAATTACGTTGTGACGTTTGATAGCACACAAGGTGTTCCTCCGGTATTCGGGAGTCGCATAATCTCATAGTCAGAGGAACATGTATAAGTCATGAAGAAAGCAATAGCAATAAAACTAAACGATCATTATGCTAAGATAACAGATGGGTCTTGTCCATCACATCATTCTCTAATGATGTGATCCCGTTCATCAAATGACAACACATGTCAATGGTCAGGAAACTTAACCATCTTTGATTAACGAGCTAGTCTAGTAGAGGCATACTAGGGACACTCTGTTTGTCTATGTATTCACACATGTATTAAGTTTCTGGTTAATACAATTCTAGCATGAATAATAAACATTTATCATGATATAAGGAAATATAAATAACAACTTTATTATTGCCTCTAGGGCATATTTCCTTCAACATAAACGGTTCAAATCTGAAATCATGGCACCCGGGCCCAAAGTGACAAGCATTAAGCATGGCAAAGTCATAGCAACATCAATCTCAGAACATAGTGGATACTAGGGATCAGGCCCTAACAAAACTAACTAGATTACATGGTGAATCTCATCCAACTCCTCACCGACCAGCAAGCCTACGAAGGAATTACTCACTCCCGGTGGGGAGCACCATGGAATTGGCGATGGAGAAGGGTTGGTGATGATGAAGATCAAAGATCCCCCTCTCCGGAGCCCCAAACAGACTCCAGATCTGGCCTCCTGATGAAGAACAGGAGGTGACGGCGGCTCCTTCTCGTGGAATGTGATAATTCTTTCTCCTTGATTTTCTTCTGGAAAAATAGGATTTTATAGCGTCGGTTTTAGGGTCTGCGGGGCCACCCGGTGGGGGCAACCCACCTGGGCGCGCCTGGGGGGCAGGCGCGCCCTGGTGGGTTGTGCCCACCCAGGTGCCCCCCTCAGGTGGCTCTTGGCTCCAGAAATTCTCTTTTATTGGGTGAAAATTCCTCGCAAAGTTTCGTTCCATTTCGAGAAATTTTATTTCTACACAAAGAAAACACCATGGTAGTTCTGCTAAAAACAGCGTCAGTCCAGGGTTAGTTTCATTCAAATCATGCAAATTAGAGTCCAAACCAAGAGGAAAAGCGTTAGGAAAAATAGATACGTTGGAGACATATCAGGGCGCGCGTCTCGAGCGGCCTTGGGCCCCGATGGGCTCGGGAGGGCCCCACGCTGGTCTGGCGGGCCTAGGGGCTGGTGTTTGGTGGCGGGGAGCTAGGTGGCGGTGCTGGAGTGGTTGGGGTGGGCGGCGGCTGGCCGTAGGGCGACACCAAGTGGCGGGGCAGGGGTGGCCGGCGCGGAATTTGAGGAAGAGGTGGGAGGTGGTGGCGGCTGGAGGTTAGGGGAGGGCTAGGGGCTAGGTTTTCCATTTTTTGGATGGGGAGGTGGGTTTAAATTGGCAGGGGTCTAGGGTTAGGGGGTTTCGGACCCTCCGATGACGATCGGACGGCTCCGGGCGGAGGAGTGGGTAGTTAGGTCATAGGTGGGTTGTGGTTGTGTTAGAGAGAGGGTTTTGGGCTGAGATGAACTTTCACCCCATTCCGAGAATATTTTTACCTCACTTATAAAATAATATTTCGGAGGTGTCGTGGGCGCGTACGAGTGCGAAAGGACTCAGAACGGACAATGAAGAGGATGGGGAGAACCGGCAACTACGAATGGATAAAGTGTTGAAAGGAATGACGACACGAAGTGCCGATGCAATGCGAATGATGCAACGATAAATCCAACAAACAAATAAAGCACACAACGACAACGGAAATAAATGGAAGGCATTTGGAGCATCGGTTCCGAGGTGTCACAAGAAACACCACTGGGATGGGGACAAGACGGGAAGGACCTTATTACATCTGCAGAGAGCCGCCGCCACCTCGCCTCTCTGAGCGGGACACAAACCCTAATAAAACTCAAAAGGGTATAAAAAATGGAGCCCTCCCGCCGGCAAGGGTCGGGATCCACCACGCCTCCATGGCCCTAAGACCACAGAAGACGAGGTAGACCCGTGGCGACACCGGTGGGAGGCATGAGAAACCCTAGGCAAAGGGTCCTCTTCTTTCCGATGGAAGAAAGAAAACTGGTTTTGTTAGTTATAAAAAATCTTCTTTTCAACAGCAACATTATCAAGAGGAGCTTATACTAACATCCACCTGCACAAGTTCACTATTGATACGTGATGACCAAACAAACAAACCAATTGCACCTTGTGTGGTCGTCCTTTCTTTCATTCAGCTGACCTAGGAATAAGAGCATGTATATCTAAAGAAGTGATGATTGCCAATGGAGCGTCTCTCCAAAAAAATTACTACAGATGAAAATCGATCAATTTAAGTGCATGTATGTGACAGAATACTTTTAAGTTACAGATGGCAAATGTAATTAAATGGCTCGGTCAAACTGAAAAATCATTACCAAAACAGATATAACCTAGAATCTTCCTGGAAACTGCACAAAGGTTCGGTTGTATACAAAAGTATACAAAGTCATGAGAGCATATGTGTTTGTCATTCTTGAATAACCACTCTATGGGTTTTCTCATATTTTTATTAGAAAGATTTGAGATGATTAATAGAATCGTCCGAGAAGGCCAAATCATGCATTTCGAAAAATACTGGCTACGAGGTAAAAACAAATGAACTTCACTTAATGAGTCATGCTTGCCATGATAGTTGCCGCCATAGCCCAGTTTTCCATGTCAAAAACTATATCAATAGAAACAACGCATTAGTAGTACTGAAGTTGAAAAACAACACATTAGTAGTACCGAAGCCAAATCATGGGTCTCCAATTAAAAAAGATTAAATGTGCACATGTAATAAACGATACATAGATCACCTATGGGTCTGTCAGCAGCGCCCAATTGATGATGATGATGATGATCTGAAGCCTATGTCTGCTTGATTGCTATTGATGATAATGATCTCAATTACAAGGGTGTTGTTTTCTTACCTAGCTTTCGAGAGATTCTAACTTGTCTGTCCCCTTGGACGACTCAGGGACCCCCTTATATACCGGTCGGGTCCCTGACTTTACAACATAACCCGGGTTCTACCCAGTTAGGAGTCCTACACCAAGTATCCCGTGTCTTCCAAGTATTGGTGATTCTTCCATAAGTCTGGACTTTGACAAGCCGGCCCGCTAGCCTGGGCCAGGTTTCCTTCTGGGCCTCTTCGTCTGGTTGTATCAGCTTCTAGGATAAGTCAGCCCTTACCTTCAGGATAATTTGGCGGGCCTCGATATTGGAGCTTAAATGTCGGGTCATCCTCTGCGGGGTATATCCGCGACAGTCTCCCAGGGGTCTTGCTGGTTTTGTGGTTAGGTTGCGTTCTGGCTGTAATCCTATAAAAAGATTCAGGTTTCATTAATGAAATGGAGGGAGTAAACCCCTTTCTTTCAAAAAAAAAAATGTCTCTGTGCTCGTGCGGGCCGATCGCCCAGCTCGTTTGTTTTTGAGATTGAGACAAGCGGCCAGCCCATTCCAGTTCCGGAAGAAACTTTCCACCCAAGGACAAGGGCTAAAAGGTAACTTCCTTCACCTCAAACATACCAAAACTTGGCTCAAAGTTCAAACTTCCCTCCCTACAGAGCGCAAGTCCTCCCCGGCTACCTCCCCATCCCCAAATCTCTCCAGCTGCTGTACAGACATTAGCCCCCCTTTTGCTCTCTAGTTCGTCTTCCTCCGATCCCCAAATCGTAACCTAGCCATGCGAGGCGGCCGAGATGACCCCGGCGGCGGAGATGATGCCGGCGGCGAGGCGAAACCGTTCGCCGGCATGCGCTTCAAACTCTTCGGTTTCAGCCCCGAGGTTGAGACTAAGGTGCGCTCCCCCTTTCCGACCCCCACCCCCGTCCCCGACTTCCCGTTCCCGTCCCCGTCCCCGTCCCCTTCTCCGCTTTCTCTACGATTTGGGGAATTTTGCTGCTGTCCGCCGTGTTGAGAACGTGAATGAGAACGCAGGTGTCCCCGGTAATGTCGTCGAGCGAGAACGCGTTGATCAGGACCGAAACGCGGAACCCTAACCTGGGATAGTTTTATCGACCCGATCGAGGGTCGTCGGGATCGAGGCACGGAGTAGTAGGAACGCAACCCTCGGTAGCGCGCTGTGGTTGGTCGTCGGTGGGGCGGCGCAGGCGCTGGCGCAGGCCTGCTGCTGCTGCCGTCTCCAAATCGGTTATGTCGTACTTTGATTTCTACTAGGTCCGTAAGTCATGCTTGTCGGGTTCTATTTTCGTAGCGCTCTAATTGATAGCGTGGTACTGGTCACGCAGAGAGACGAGAACCTGTAAACCTGTATGAGTTTGATTAATTTTCAGCAATAGATTGGGGGGCCATGGTTCTTAATTCGAGAATAAACCAATGTCTATGTTTTGCTACTGATTCTCGACCCTCTCCTGTCCCAACTATCGTGATTTATTCTGCCCCTCTGAATAAACTGAATAGTTCCAGTTCAGTTTCAGTTAGTATAAACTATTCTTTTGCGTGATCAAATTGACAGTATACTGCTGCCTTGGAGAGCGGAGGAGCAATACCATCCAAGTTCTTTGGGGTGGATTCAGGGTGTAGTCATCTCATTGTATCAACATATGACGTTAACCATGTGAGGAAAATTGTTTCACGGTGCATTTGCTGTTTCAGTCTTTTTACCTGTAGCACATTATATGCTAAAGCAAGTTTCTGAATGATATTTAGGATAATGAGTGGTGCACCAAGGGAGAAAAGGGTGGAGCTGCAGTTGTTAATGACCTTTGGTTGGACCATTGCCTCAAGCAAAGGCGCTTAATTCCTGCTGGGAAGGTACGGATTGCTTTTATATTGCATCTGCTGCAAATTTAGATTACAATTCGTTTCACTTGCATAGCTCGCCTAATTAATGCATTTTCATTGGTGAAATTATTGTTATGCTAGGTTATCTACAAACCTTTTATGAGAGGTGGAATCCTGGTTTCCTCAAAGTTACATATATGCTGCTCGGGCTATCAACATGAAGAGCTTCAAGATATCCAGGTGCACACGTGTGTGCACACAGACACACAAATATATTTGCTTTAGGCATAGTAGATATGAGATATGTTGTTAATGAGCTGTCGCTAACTGTACTCCCTCATTTTTCCACTTTTACTGCTGCATACAGAGAATGGTTCATTTGATTGGAGGCAATTTCCATGAGAAATGGAGCCGAAAAGCTACTCATGCTATATGCAATATGTTCAATGGTATATACTATATTATTCTTATGTTAGTCTCTTGACGAGTTTGAGCTGCATTCAGAATTTATAGCTGAGGCTTTCAATTGATTAGGTGAAATATACGAGAAAGCTGATGAACGTGGTATTCCAATCGTGAATCACAGTTGGCTTTCGGACAGGTACTCGTATCTAACTAGCCACTTACAAAGTTACTAAGTACACTAGCTTCATGAATATTTTCTCTGAAACATGCCTTTTTTCTTTGCAGTCTAAATGCAGGGGTCATTCTTCCATGTGACAAATATCGTGTACCGTAAGTAAACCATGCATCTTGTTTTTCTGTCCAATGCCCTAGTTTATAGTATTTCTTATTCCCTGAAAGATGAATCAATGCTTTTCGCTTCAACCAGAATTTGTAGCTTCTACGAATACGACCCTCTGTAATTTTTCCTGCGAGAAGTATGTGAATATCGATAATCTTTCTAGCTGGAGTTGCAGTTGCTTACAAAGAAACGCCAGGCTACCTTGCTGTTTAGAAGTTGCTGCGGTTAATTTCTCTTCCTGCTGGACGTCCACTTTTCAAATATGCTATGTTACTTTGTATGCAGTGGTCAGGAAGTTCAGCAATGTGAGGATAATTTCAAAAGAGCATATGAACATCTATCAGAGACTGGTCAAACTGAGATAAAAAGCAAATCATCTGGAGCAAAAACACCAGATGGCAGATCAATAAGCATCAGAGCAGACAGGTAACCATTTTTTCTGTTGCATTCATCTGATATTGTAGAATATAGTATGATTACACCAAGGCAGATATTATAAGCCCAGATGCTCCAGATGGGTCTACTTATTGGGAATTGTATCCAGAATGTCATTCCTTTGTAGTTAATAGTAGTATTTTTGCTGACATGCAGCACTAATAAGAGCATATGTTGTCTTGTCCTTTTGTTGCTTCCTGTGCAACCGGTGAATATGACACCACAATTAGCATGGATATTTCTGAAACATATTTACAGCATTGACAACACATGTCTTCCAAGGAACAAAATTACATATCAACATTCAATTCATACATCTGGAAATAAAAAGGAGAAATTCTGCTGTGAATAGTACCTACTATTCACATCACAATTTGAAATCAGCTACTATTCACAGTGCACATTGTCTTTTTTGTTTCTCAGTGTGCATTGAATTCAGATTTTGACTTGTTACTTGGTAGGCGCGTATTTTGTTAATGTTGTCAGAATGTATCAGAATCTATGTTATGTTTTGGTGGTGATGTATCCTGAACAAATCATTTACCGTTCATGTAGGTTAACACAGTCAACGGGTAACAAAAAGCTGAGGGTTGAAACAAACTTCATCTCTAAACCAAAGATCGTCCGTGCCTTGCAGTTCAAGTCCGACAAGAAGACTTCTCTTGATAACTATGTTAAACCCGACGACCGGGTTGTCTCCATCGTATACCCAGATGAGGAGATCCCTCGGGACTTAACTGCTCCAATCTTGAAAAAGGTTCTACGGAAATCATATCTTCCACTTGGCCGTTTGCACGTAGAGAATCTATCCCTAGGAGGTAACTTCGGCTGCCACAACTTTATGGTCTCTGATCCTCACGAGACTGTAGAGCTGTGCGATGTCATTACAGAGGAGCTGACACCTGAAGGTAGAAAGGCAGACAAGAAGGCCTTTGTGAAAATGGTGAAGGGTCTTTTCGAATGGGTGCCAAGGGATGTCATGGTCTGGTTGCAGAACATTGAGGATGGCTGGGATGACGCTCTTCTGATGAATCACATCTACATGTTTGACTCAGACTCAACATTCGGCCAGTTCATCACTTTGTACCAAGGTGTGCTGAAGCTGAAGGAGAAGGGAGGTCAGAAGTACAAAGACTTCATCAAGCTTCCTCGCATGCAAAACTACAACGGTTGGCATACTATCGGGTTTAAGTGGAAAACTCTTCATGCTAACATGGACTACATAGATCCAAGAGAAGAACAGCTCGATGTACTTGAGAAAGCAAGACTGGAGCTGAAGAGAGAGAAGGATCCCTCAAGGAAGAACGTGTTTGGTCTCCTGAGGACAGTCAAGAATACTTGGTCGCACCCTGCGAGGCACTTGCAAGAATTCTTCCTAGCCATCATGATTAATGAGTACTTGCAGCTACTATCGGATGTCCAGAAAGCACTGTATGACTGTGGGTATTATGGACAGAATCTGAGCCTCATGGACTTCCCCTGAGCTCCACACGAAAAACATCTAGAAAACTGCTGTTACGTGTACAGGTCACAGGAGCCTTCGAGTGTTCTGAATGAAGCACGTTGAGAACTGTTGATATGTGTATAGTATAGGTGGTCACTGAAGCATCTCCCATGAAGACTAGGGGCACTGACGTTGTGCAGAATGTCACATGTTTGTTTTGCTGGTATAGCCAAGATATTTCGTCGTTGTTTCATCCTATTTGTTTCATTCTGTCTATAGCTTGTAATGAACAATTAGGAAAGGAAAAAGAGAGGGAATGAATCCGATAATGATAGGTGGGAACATTACTTTCCATACTTTGTTTCATGATCCTGATTGGTTGCCTCATGAGATACTCTTATGAGAAGTATTAAATGTCCTTGAAAGAATGCTGTTTCTTTTATACCTTTCCATTGTAATTTTGGTAAGTTTTTTGCCATTTCTTTTCAGTTGAGTTATATGCATTCCTAATTTCCTATGAATGAATTCTAGAAGTACTGTGATAATGTGCTGACCCTGAGGACCTGCCACTTTAACATAAACATCTCATTTTCTGATGAACTTATGTTAACTTACTTGTTGGGCCAATAACTTCTACCGGCCATGTGATGTGCTTCAGATGTTCAAACCTTTCTTGTTGTGAAAGAGCAAGCTTCAAATATGCTTGCCTCATTTTTGTAGAGATCTCATGGTATAGGTCCCAGTATCAACATGCGACTCAAATAATTCTAACAAATGGTATCATGGGCTAGATTATTCAGAGGTTACAACTTTGTTGATCTAGATGATGGATCATCATCAAGTTTTATGCAAAGACAATATGTGGAGGAATCAATTATCGATGCCAATTATCGTCAAGTTCTAATACATACAAACCTTCTGACTAAATGCACCCATGCAGTCCACTTATCCCTGATCAGAGCTCCTCAAAACTGGATATCCAAAGGATTTGACCGTAACACAATACTAAGGTAGTCTTCCTTGTGTTGAACAATATTATACAAAGAAGGGTATTGTGAAGCGAAGGACGTGTCCCCAAGCCAAGTATCCTCCCAGAACCTAGCACACAGTCCGTCCTTGCGACTCCATCATCCAGGTTTTCACATCCAGAATGGATAACTCGGTAGAATGAACTCCCTCCGTCCCAAAATTCTTGTCTTAGATTTGTCTAGATATGGATGTATCTAATACTAAAACGTGACTTGATACATCCGTATTTAGACAAATTTAAGACAAGAATTTTGGGACGGAGGGAGTAGTTGAACAAAGGCGCTCGTGGAGTGGAAATGAGCTGTGGTCAGTACCGCCCATTTGCACCAGTTATTTTTTCAGAAATTTGTAAAAGGTATGTAAATTCTAATCTCAGTAATAAAAATAACATTTAATTGTTTGCACGGTATAAATATTATATACATACAAACAAAATAACTTACTTTTCAAATTTGTTCATATATTGTTTAATAAATATTCATATTGAAAATAATATTTACAAAATATTAAAAAGGTATAATTTAAAACAATAAAAATATATTTTTCGTCAAAAATAAAAAAATATTATTTAAATTCACCACACATTTCAATAATCATACATACATTTTATAGTTCAATGTTTGTATAACTAAAAATATTCATAATTAAAATTTCATATAAATATTCAATCGTGACTGATATTTAAATTATATTTTTAATAAAAGTCAAGAGTGAAATTATACACAAGTGAATATTCATCAATATTCAGTAAATGTTTGTATTCATCATCTTGTATAATTTAAATATAATATGCAAGTATATAATTTTTTCATTCATTAAATATTTTATTTAATAAACATTTTAAATGTCCGTATTTACCATACATTTTTATATAATACATGGGTGTATATTTAAAAGTTTTTACTTACTATTCATTTTTTGTACATATAATGTACTATTTGAACAACTTTTATGTTTTTGAGTAAATTGAACATTATTTTATTACTTACATTTTACAGATATCTTTAAAAACTAGTCCGCAAAATCGGCCGCAATATCTGCAGCCCAGATAAGCCCCCCATGCATCTTCCTGATACTATAGTACGGCTTGTTATCCATATTAGATATACGAGCATTAAACACTTTTTTTGCATGTACTAACAAGTGGGCCCTAAGTGGCATAGAGGCGAAAAAAATGAAATACCACCACGTTGACAGGTGTTTTTTGTGAGAAATTAAAAAAATGATGGGGTTTCGCCAAAAAAAGGACACATGCACTCCTATCTGCCTTCCTGACGCTGACAATGGGCCATATGCCACGATAGCGCGCCAAGTCAGCGTCAATTTCGTACCCAACGCGATTAGCACTGTATTTGTACGCTCGAGCCAAGTTATTGCGCCAGTTCAATGTATGTCGCAAGTTCTAGCACCAAAGTGACTGCTTGTGCCAAGTTCAAATACCACTGGTGTAATTCACTCAAAAAGGTTTATTCAGAACCATCAAAATGCAACACTTAAAAAAATCTTGTGATATGAGATTATGTATATGAGACTATAGTACACCATATTCCAAATTTCTATTCATGTGTGTTTATATTAGTTTTGTCTTAAATATTGTGCCTTTCAAATTTATGTGATAATATAAAACTAGAATATTTATAAGGTAGAGAGAGGATTTTGGCATGCAGGGGCTAGCCCGTAGATCGTGTGTCGTCTGATTTATCTCGTGATACGAAAGGTGGTTTGAGTTTGCATGTACTTTAGTCTTAATATCTTAGATGGGGTCAATGCATGACAACTTTTCGCAACTCTTGGCACCGCCACCCATCCCACCTCTCATGTTTTTTTTTTACTTTCAAAATTAAATCTATTACATCTTTTGAACCGAAAATCTAATTTATGTTTCGTTTGCATATTCGTATTCCTTGCGACGAGTGCCTTGAAAGAAACACCTCTTTTGAATATGTTTCGATAAGTTTAGAAACTTCAGCAAGTTTCAACTATTAAAACATGATCAAACGAATGATAACAACTTTCAAATACTAAAACTTAAATCCTGGAACATAAATCATGAACCCTAAACTCCAAATATGAAACCTTAAGCCTAAACCCTAAACAAATGGGTCTCGGTAAAACTTGGTAATTACTTAGTCAATGTGGCATGTCGGAGTTGTAGTCGTGCTACCTTCTACTCGTTACGCAAGATCACACGCATGAGGTTTTGCACACTCAACCGATAATTTGACAGTGTGACTTTTTATGTGTAAAGTCTTAAAGACTAATGTTTATTGTGTCTGGAATCCCTAATTATTGTACTCTTTCCAATCCAAATTAACCGACGAAACTTTAGTACTATGTAGGCCCATTAGGGTATGATGCCTAGTAAAGATTCACATCCAAATCACATTATTAGAAAAAAGATTTACATCCAAATCCAAAACATGTTTCAACCTGTCGAGTGTGTAATCTATAGGTTCATGCCACCTCATATATACTCCCTCCGTCCGGAATTACTTGTCGCGGGAATGGATGTATCTAGATGTATTTTAGTTCTAAATACATTCATTTCTATCCATTTCCGTGATAAGTAATTTCGAACGGAGGGAGTATATGACTCATGCACTTGCGCTTCTGTTGGTACAATGAAACATTACAATAACTATCCATTGAGAGAAAGTATGGCGAAATATAGTAGTATAATACTCTCTCCGTTCCTAAATATTTGTTTTTCTAAAGACTTCAACAAGTGACTACATACGAAGCAAAGTGAGTGAATCTCACTTTAAAATATGTCTATATACATCCGTATGTGCCCCATTTGAAATCTTTAAAAAGACAAATATTTAAGAAGGGAGGGAGTACTGTACTTCGATTAATCAAGAAAACTCGGCAGAGACATCTAACGTGGACAGCGGTTCCATGCACGTTTGGTACAAAATCCACTCACAAGCTTGCATTTAAAATCATCATCTAAAAAAGCATGCATTTTAAATAATACTCCATCCACAAAGATAGAAAGAGTCTTTAGACCAGCGTTAGCCAAACTCAAAAGGTAAATTTGTACCGAACGCGCTAATTACAAATTCAAAAAACAAAACTGACCAAAAACGCTGGATTACAAATTCGAAACTAGGCAACAAAATAAGAAAAAACGCATACAGTATCGTGCTGCCACCGTGGATATACGCAAGCCCAGCGAGCTAGAGCCTGGGGCTGGGAGGCCGCTTCGTCCTGATGTCCGCCTTCGCCTTGCTCGGCGTGCTCGGCGTCCTTGGCGTCCTCGGCGACGACACCCCTTGTTTCTCCGCGAACTCCAGCGACGGGCGCCTCTTCATCGACGGCGAGGACACCAGAGTCGCCCTTTCGGGGAGCTCGGCCTTGTCAGCCGCCGCGGGGCTCGCGCACCGGGCCTTGGCCTTCACGGACTTGGTCGCCTGCATGTAGCTGGGCGTCACCGGCGCGCCGCCCGTCTCGCCTGCGTCCACCTCTCTCACTCGTGGACTCAGCCTCCCCGGCAGCTCCCCCGACCGCAAGCTCGTCGTCCGTCGCAGCGAGGCCTCCTTGTCTTCGCCACCGCGGCCACTGTTTGTCCCCAGGTGCTCCTGGCTGCTCCGCGGGCGCTCCGACAGCATGCTTCCCGACCCTTTGAACGGGCTACCCCTCGGGCTCGGAGCCCGCCGGGGCGACGCGACCGTCTTCCCCAGCGCCGAGGGGGACCGCGACTGCGTCGGGGTCGACGGCGACGACCGGCCGGCCGGCCGAGCGGACCTGCCCGTCGGCGTGGTGGGAATCTGGACCGAGATGGACACCCTCGGGCTGGCGGCCCGGCCGACGCTCTTCGCGGGAGCAGCGCGGTCCTTGACGTCCGGCGGCGCGGTCTGGCTCTCCCACGGCCTGGACGCCGCCATACAGCGCTCCGCCAAGCTCCAGCCCCAGTTGGGGCAGCCGGGGTCCATGAACGTCGGAGGGTGCGACAGCGTGGGTGTCACTCTCCCTCTCCCAGAGGAAGATGAAGAAGAAGGGCTCCTGTTCCTCCACTGCGCCAGACAGAGTGAGTTCAGCAGAGGACATGAACACGTCGAGCCACAGTGCCATCCACAATGGAGATCGGACGGCTACCTGGTGAGATAAGGCGTAGGACAGGGCCCTCTGCCGCCTCGACGCGGCCTCCTGCTTCGTCGCGAGCGTGGCCTCGATCTGCTCCTTGGACTGGTGAGTGTGATCCCAGACTTCACCAGTCTGCATGCGCTAAATAATGTCAGCAGCAGCACACCGGTCAGGTAAGGTTACGTTGAGCTAGCTATGAGATGATGCTCCGCACCTTGGTTTTGTCAGGCGCTTGCTTAGGCTGGGACTGACTCTTGAGAGCCTTGTCCTTGTTGACCCTCCTGGCGTATATCTGCGTCTGAACCCTCGTCATCATCTGCAAGCTGTACAGCGCGTCCTCCGTCTGGCGCTTCACGGCGACCCCCTCCAGCAGCGACATCAGCCGAGCCTGTGCTCTCGCCTTGTACCCCTTCCTTACCTGAACGCGAATAAATGTTTCCAAGTTTTCAACATGTTAGATATATACTACGACTAGATCGAAATGTGATCATGCAAATCTTTCATCTTCCTTGTGTTCTGCTGAGGTCCAGTTTTCTTTGATCCTCGAACGTTCAGAATAACTACTCAGATTTTGGCCTCCCGAGAGAAACAAGTTTGGCAATGGCTGATCGATGCATTACCAGGTAGCCCCTGCAAGCCGTCTGAATCCTGACGGCGGCAAGCTCCTCCTTTGACCGTGGCGTGACGACGGCCGTGGCCTCTGCCGGCTGCTGCTGCGCCACCGGTGCGGCGAGTGCCGCGGCTTGGAGTCCACCATCGTTTTGCTCGCTCGTCGTGCCGGCGGGCTTGGCCTCCGCAGCATCCTGCTGATCAGGCTGCGGAGGAGGCTGCTGATGGGCCGCGGGAGCAGCCTCCGGCGCCGCAGAGGAGGAAGAAGTGGACGTGCTGGACTTGCCGAACTGCCATAGCTTCTTGAAGCTCGATTTACTCGTCGGCCTCTCGGCCGGCTTCTTGGATCGAAAACATCGACGCGGATCGGTCATTTGCATCGACTGGAATTCGATGAAGACAAGAGAATTGCACGGTTTCAGTTACCTGCTTGCCTTCCTTCTCCTCGCGATCAGGTTCCGACGAGCTCAGGATCCTCTGCACGGCATCAAACCACCTCACCTTCTTCCCCATTGCCCCCCTCGCCTATCTAATGATGACAAAATGCAAAAATCATCAAGAACAAGTGGAAATCTAATGATGTTTACGGCAGCAAAACTAGCATCAACCAACATTGCCACAGATCGAGCAAAACAGAAATGTGAACCTCTTTCAAAGGGCCTTCTTCTGTCTTCTGCCGGCTCGCCCTCTATGCCGTCGATGCCGCCGGAGTCGGACACGTCGGCCTGCAATCTCGTCAACGACGGCGAACCGCCTTGACGCACGTCCACTCCCCGTCAGGCCGTCGCGGACCCACTGGCTGGCTGGCGTCTGTTCCTGTCCCTACATTTCAGTCCCACCGCGCCTCACACTCCGCCGTGATAAACGCACGCACACCCCACGGCCCAGTTAGGCAAAACCAGCCCACGAACCAACCTCACGGCCCACCCCGTTGGTCCAGCCCATAAGCCCGGCCTTTCAGCCACTTTCCACCCCGTCTCCTCCTCCCAATCGGCTCCCCAGCTCGCTCGCCGATATCACCACCCAAATCGCCCGCGCGCGCGCAGCCTCAGAGGCCGAAGCCACCCGGAGGCCAAACCCTAGAGCCTCCGTCTCCGCCCGCCAGGCCGACGCGCTCGCGCTAGCTCCCTCCCCGGCCTCCCGCTCCCGCCGGCCCGCGCCCGAGGTATCTCGCCCTCCCCTCCCGCGGCGGCGAGATCGATTGGGGATTTCGAGGCTTTAATTTGCGCTCACTAACCAACCTCTCCGCCCCAATTCCACAGATTCGAGTAGGGAGCGCCGGGGGTTGGTTCGCCGCGATGATCTGGCTTTCGGGGGTGGAGGGAGGGGTGGACCCGGAGGGGCGGGACGAGCTGCCGCCGGTGGATGCCGCCACGGACGGGGAGGCGATGGCGCAGGGGAGTTTCGGCGAAGCAGATTTTGATGCTATGATGGTGGAATCTGGTGGGTTGCACGGCGAGGAGGAGGAGGGGAGTAGTAGCCTGGCGCAGATACAGAATATTGCCGCCGACACGGCGGAGATTTCTGATCCTGCCGTACCTCAACATGATGCTGAAGCCGGTAAGCATGCTCTGACATCAGACTCTGGTTAGTTTGATCTACTGCACGTTGAATACACCCCCTTGTTCCTTGGACTCGTATGGCATCACGGACTAATCGGTTTTTGTAATCTTGCAGAATCGAACGAAGATGATCAGCGTACTAGATACCATCTTCCTCCCCTTGATAAAGATGGGTTTCGAGTTTCTGATCTTGTCTGGGGTAAACTGCACGGTCATCCCTGGTGGCCTGGTGCAATTTTTGATCCTTCGGATGCATCTGAGCTGGCATTGAAGCATCAGAAAGAGGGCCACCATCTGGTGGCATTTTTTGGCGACGGTTCTTTTGCGTGGTGTCATGAATCCCAGTTGAAGCCTTTCATGGACAACTGTATAGAGATGGAGAAACAAGGCAATTCTGATGCCTTCACCAGTGCAGTTAACTCTGCGCTTCAAGAACTCTCAACGCGGATATTGACAGCCACGAGTTGCTCTTGTCTCCCAGAATATCTCTCTGAGAATGGCCTGTGTTATCTGCGTGGGAATTATGGGCTGAAGGCTGGAGTTACTTGCTCTAAGGTTAACCAGGCTGAGATATTGCAATATTTCAGTCCAGAACACCTTCTTCATTATATGAAGTTGCTGGCTCTGTCCCCTTGCCAAGGAGGTGTTCTGCAGGATTTAGTGATTGCTTGCTCTCAACTTATGTCTTTCTATCGGTCTAAGGGATACGGTGAAATTGCATCATTTCAATCTGGCAGTGCATGGGCAGAGGATGGCATCGACACAACTGTCACCAATGAAGTGCAGCCTAGTCATGTGAAGCCCAAAAGAGGTAGGGGAAGACCTCGTAAGCGAAAGCCTGACGATAACATAGAGTTGGCAGAGGGAAGGCCCATTGTGAAGCCTCAGAATGAACCGATAGTTCATAACAACATTGGTGAAACAGAGTGTGGTGAAGTTGACATCTCTGTGAAGAAGCCAGCAAAAAGGAGGCGTGTGCAGAGGCGCCATGGTGTGGACACCAAGGACTTATTATCTGGGATGGCAGCTTCTACTGATACGAGCATGATTGGGAAAACTGAAGGGGACAGGAGTGAAGAGTGGAAAATTTTGCCTTGTCCTAAGGAAGAAACAACGGACCATATGCAGGACGCCTACTGGTCTGGACTGAGTTTACATACTGTCTCGACTCATAGCCTCAAAGGGGCAAGTGGCAAAACAAGGCCGATACGTAGGCGGAGACCGATGCGACGGGCATGTCCACCTTCATCAGATCTTTCTTCCCCTGTACAGAATATGCAGCCTGAAACATTGGATGTTAACAGGAAGATAGAAGTGATAAAAAGATCAATTATCCACGTTGACGAGAAGATGGTCCATGACGTAAACCCCACTGCACTTATTTTGTGCTTTGGCAAGTCAATTGCTCTTCCTTCAGAAATGGATTTTATTAGGGTGTTCAGTCGCTATGGACCACTAAAAGAGACCGAGACTGAAGTGCACAAGAACACAAATACTGTTAAAGTTGTCTTCAGGAAACGTGTCGATGCTGAAAGGGCTTTCAGTGTTGCTGGCAACTTTGGCTCTTTTGGACCTTCACTTCGAAGTTTTCGTCTTGCGAATATGCCATTTTCTCTAAGAACGGCTGAATTGAATTATCCTAAGTTACACCCTGAAGATAGTAGCATAGAGATTCCTGGTAAACATTCTTTCTCTTAAATTTGTAAAATCCAGCGAGTTAAATATGCTTAGTTGCTTACAGTACCTTTTGCATGTGTTTTCTTATAGCTTGTAGGCTGTCTGGAGGTGCACTGGATTCTGTGCAAATTGACATCATCAACAAAGCTGACAAAGGTGAAACTGTAAAGAATCCATCAGTTGAACACACTGAGATGGTCAAGCTTGCAGGACAAGATGAAGGCAATACCGAGCGTGCTTTACATGCTGGAGGCAGAAATGAAGAGTCACCTGACGTTCTCTCAGATACCATGCAAACTGGAATTGTAGATGACACCTCAAAACACAAACTACATGGTGTTGTCGAGGCCTCGGAAGATACCATGGAAGTTGATAATACGGATGAGACTCGAGACCTGAGAGCTCAAGCTTTTACCGGATATGTACCAAAACAGTCTTTGGGGGATGAGTACGCGTTCCAGGGAATCGAGGGGGTCAACAGTTGAAATGCCTGTTGGGGAGGCTAGAAAATTTAGCTGCTGCTGAACCATTAGCTGAGGAAACCGCGGAAGGTGAGATTGCAGCCAAACCAGCGGATTAGGAAACTAAAGAAGCTGACAAGACTCTGGGCGACGGCCCAACTAGTCCATTTGATGGACAAGCTGACCGAACCAGCTTATATTGAACTGTGTTGACATTCATGTCGTCTAGTCAATGTCAATGTGTTCTCTCATCTGTATGATGCGTTCTGTATAGAGAATAGTGGTAGACTCTTAGAGTACCATACTGTCATTTTTCTGGCAACTACAGCATTGACACCTTCGTGCTCATTTGTATAAATTTCATCTAGATCTAATTGTCTACCGTGCACAACTGATTACTCGAAGATCATACTGGTGCAGTGATCAGTGGAGCTGGTCTTGCTGTTGCCATGTGCAAGCATATGGAAACCATGATTTTAACTGATGTTTCTCTTGTCATTTCACTGCCATGGAGTAGTGTTTACCATCACCAAGATAGTGAAAAATGATCATGAATTTCTGCCTGGTGAGAAAATAGGAAATACTCCCTCCGTAAAGAAATATAAGAAATATAAGGGAGTACAGTATATTGTGATAAATTGTTTGCTTCTGTTTGTTTATTGGTATGAGTCGCATCTCAAACTGAGTGGACTCCGGTTTTTCATCCGTCTATTCTAAATTCTTTGGGTGCAATGGTTCCTCTAATAGTAATGAAATCACCATTGTGATCGGTTATTGGTAATAAAAAATAAATTGTTTTTAGGCGAAAAGAGATCAAGGAAAAAACAGTAATAAAGGCATATCCAGCTTTTTATAAGAAAAAAAAACCTAGTCAAACCTCACTCTCGACCCCACCCCCACCCCCTTCCTCTCCCGGCCCTAGCCACCCCTCCACCATGGTTGGGAACGGATTCGGCAGCAAGCCCGACATTTGACATTGACTAGACGGCGCTCGCCAAGGAGGGCTCGAGCTCGTCCGACGCGGACTAGGAGGAGTTCACGCTCAACATTGCCCTCCACCGCTCGCAGATGGACAGGGGCGGGTCAAGGTGGCAACGGGGACGGGGATGACTCCACCATCCCTGCCCGATCCCCGCGAATCTCCATACCCGTGAGCCCCGTGAAGCTTCGCGGGACAAAACGCCCCCATCCTTGTCAATATCGGGTAGCCGGTACCCGTCGGGTATCCATGGGATCTCAAAACTGACTGAAATAGGTGAGATTGGTATGGTTGTTGAGAGAGGTGGATAAAAATAATTGTGTGAAATATCTAGGTATTAATCTATATATTGTGCATTTGTAGTACGCATGACATAGGTTTTTAGGTATCCATGGAGTCCCCACGGGGGAATTTTATCCCCACCCATGCCTCGCGAGACTAACGGGTACCCACCAAACAATACCCATGGGGTGAATTTGTCTCCCATCCCCGCTCCATGATGGGTAAATCCCCGCGGCTGCCCGTCCTCACTGGGAATATTGCCACCTTGAGGGGCGGGAGCTCCTCCTCGATTGCGTTGCCGGGGCCCGGGTGGGCAGCTGCAGCGCCCGGTCAGGTGGCAGGGGCGCAGGGCGACCGGTATGGCGCCCAGGACCTGCTCTTCCAGGGAGGCGCTGGGTGCTCGTGTCCGCACCACCGAGGCCGCTGCTGGAGTCTGAGAAGCTAACATAGCCAGATGGTTCAGACAAACAGCATGCGATACAACTCTTTGGGAGGCTGTCAGCATGCTAGTTGCTCAAATTCAGCACCGGCGATGTGGACACTGCTCAAGTTGCAACAAACAACAAGCAGGGCATTGTACAGTTGCAAATGCACCTGAGGTATATTGAGATCTCATTCTGCTTCGCGGTGCTCCTCTCCGAAGAATGCTTCTAAATTTCAAAATATCCATCTGAATTCCAGAAGGACAAAAACGATCATTCAGTCTTCGTTCTCCGGAAGCTACCTACACTCAGGCAGCATGTGATACCCTTTACCCATCCACAGAATTATCATTTTTCTACAAACCAGCATCTGAAGGTTGCTGGTGATCGCAAATCTTCTAGCAAAGATCACGTGCTGGCATCTGAAAAGGTCAGAATGGCCTCAGAAGTTTGATTCATGTCGAGGTCTGAATACAAACACAGTTTCTGCTCAGTTGGCCCTGGTTTTCTGACCTTAGTTATTACCCACTCGCTGCTGGCTCAGCAATGTGATACAACATAGCAAAACGATCTCGCCCCTGTCATACTATTATTCCTAGTTGGACTCAAAACCACCTGTGTCCGTCTTATTGTGAAAAATATCCGCGAGTTTCCACGGCGGACAGACTGATGATAGACCGGCGATGACCTTCAGCACTCAAGTTCGGCTTAGTGCCTGAAGTGGCGGACGCCGGTGAAGAGGAGGGAGACGCCGTACTTGTTGCAGCAGTCGATGGCGTCCTTGTCCCTCATGCTGCCGCCGGGCTGCGCGATCGTGCCGATGCCGTTCTCGCACGCCTCCTCCACGGCGTCCTTCCAGGCTGCAGTTTACTCAGGTGAGTCAGTTTATCAGCTTGTAAGATCTCACTTGGTCGAACCGAATGGGCCGGGTTGTTGTTTTGTTCTCACCGAATGGGAAGAAGGCGTCGCTAGCCAGAGCAGCTCCCTTGGCAGCTTCCCCAGCTTTCCTGAAGGCGATTCTCAGGCTGTCCACCCTGTTTGGCTGCCCGCTTCCCATGCCCAGCATGCAATTGTCCTGCACTCACAAGAGGATCAATCAAGTCAATTCACTCAGCAAAACCATTCACTGAACCAAACTTGGCAGGTCGGTGAGTTGTGAGTTGTGGAGTACAAATACTGACAGCAGCAGGTGTGTTTTTTCTGTTTGTTTGTGACGGTTGTGTTGCAAACTGAAATTACTCGCCCTATCTTTTCCTTGGCACACTGAGAAATGCAGACTAACCTTGGCAATCACAATGGCGTTGCTCTTGACGTGCTTCACGCAGAGCCAGGCAAACCTGGCATCCGAGAGCTCGCTGTCTGTCGGAGCTCTCTCAGAACCCGTCGTGAAGGTGATGTCTTCTGGGGCTAGATCGTCCGACTCTTGAGCTAGCCAACCACCACTTACCTGCCTGAGCGACAACATGTCTTTCCCACTTCTCTTCGCCTCAAGGATCCTCAGCGTCTTTGATTTCCCTTTGAGGACCTCGAGGCCCTTCTCTGTGTATCCTGGTGCCACCACGATCTCATAGAACATCCGTGTCTCGCCATCTGTAGGACTTCTAAACTCACGGATCTCCTTTGCAAGATCCTACACAAGATAAGATTTATTAGTTGCCCCTCTCGCAATTCATGACTAACTGAGAGCGTACAGATGAGCATGCAGGAACATGTCATGGGCAGAAACACAACTATACAAACGTTAGAGCTTGCGAAACATAAGATCAGAGTCTAGTGCATACCTCGTCAATTGTGGTGTTGAATGCAACGATTCCTCCAAATGCACTCACAGGATCTGCCTTTACAGCTAATCTATATGCCTCAAGAACATCCTGCCGGGATGCAACACCGCACGGATTGGTGTGCTTAACCACAACACAAGTAGGGTTCTCAAACTCTGACACACAATTCCATGCAGCATCAGCATCCAAGTAGTTGTTATAGGACATTTCCTGCAAAGAGAAAGGATGCCAGTTATGAAAACCCCTAAAGAAGCATTGCTGAACTTTTCAACAGCATGAGTTCACAAGGAGCAAGAATATCCAGAAACAAGTTGTATGTGTACTGAACAAACTAAATACAAATTTCAGAGACATGGGATCCATGGCACCATCTCAGAAGAGATTGCTCTTTGTATATTTTTGAATAATTTGTGGGCCACTTAGTTAGAGCACAAACTGCAAAATAAATGCATGATGTCCTAACCTTTCCATGATGCTGAACTGCTGTTGCAATACCACCGGCATTGACTAGAGAAAGACTCCTGTCACCGTAAAATGCCGCCTTTTGATGAGGATTTTCACCGTAACGAAGTGTAGACTTCATCGAGAGGGGAACAGTAAAACTTGGGGGAAATGTATCTCCTACATACATATGATCATGACAATGTGATATCCAATAAAAATAGCAGATGAAACTATGAGATAGGTATTGGACCATTCACCAAAAGAAGGATCATACCACTGTTCGATTGCTTCCACAACCACTCTGAGACAGCTGAATCGTAAGAAGCGACATGCTGGAAAGCTTTCCATGCTAGCATCCTGCGGAACTGCGGGTCCGCTTGCTTTTCTTGTAGATATTTCAATAGAGCAGGGTAATCATGATGATCCACAACAACAAGAACATCCTTATGATTCTGTCAGTTTAACAAAGATATCAATATTAAGTCGTACATCAGTTGTACAGAACTATTACATTGATCCCACAAGTATAAATGAATATAAAACATATTTTCAATAAACAGCAAGCAGATATATGTTAACATGAACTAATGTTACGGTAGATTGCAACAACTGCAACCAGCCGCTAAGTATGTAATTTCAAATGATAAATGCAGTTACCTTCGCTGCAGCCCGGATCAATGTAGGCCCACCAATATCAATATTTTCAATGCCATCCTCGAAAGAAATTGCACCAGAGGTGACCTTATCATAGAATGGATACAAATTCACCACAACCACATCAAATGTCCCTGTGCCCAAACAAATGTCCTAGTTAAATGACAATGCAAGACAAGAGTGTTCTTTAATGGCATGATAATTGGAAGAATATTACAATGCTCAACTAATATAAGATTAAAAAAATGGACTCTCACCTATACCATGCTCATTCAATGCTTTAAGATGATGCTCCTGGTCTCTTCGGGCAAGAATACCACCATGTATACTGGGGTGCAATGTTTTTACTCTTCCATCAAGCTGCAATCACCAAGACAGAAATGTAAATGAAGATGAAAAGAAAAATATATACTCAATATCCTCTAAATGACTAGCCAGAGGCAAAGCAGAAGGTAGGCTAAAGTGGGATGACAAGAGGAAATAATTTGGTGGTATATCGATTATTCAACAACTATTGTGAGGATTCAAGAGACTTCAAAGAGAAGAGATTTGGAAATAAAGAATGATGATTATATCAGATCGACATGCACCTTCTACACGAATGGATATCACACTTGCCAACTATATCAACTATAGCGTGCTACAGAAACATTTCATTAAATGAAATTTTACAACACTTGCAACAAATTTGATTCTGGAACTACATTATTGACTATGGTAAATCATGCCTGGGTAAAACCATTTCAAGAAATGCTGCAGCAGCTAAACAATAAATTAAGCTATACCATTTCAGGAAAATGTGTAATCTGTTCAACTTTTGTAACATTCACTCCAGCTGCTTCCAGGCCTGATGCTGTACCGCCAGTGGAGATGATAGAAAATCTACAGGCACAAAAAATCTTCATTAAGACCCAACACAACTAGAATAGAGGGAAAAATTAGCATTGCTAAATCTAAGCTGGAGAATGCTTCTTCCTGTACAACATTAAGCTTCATAAATACTAACACTAACCCTCGCACGAACAGTCAGCCTATAAAAACATGCAGATAGGAGAAATTAACTTGCTAATAAGAAGGCTACTGTGAGCAATGCATAAATTTGGGAAAGACAATATATATGATAAATCAGCACTTCCTGAAGTAGGCACTGACGTACAACATAATTCTCCATGGTGATGCATGGGGATCCACAGCACGAAAGAGTTACCCCAAGCTCTGAAGACCGTTTCCAAGATTGGCCAAGTCTGTTTTATCCGACAGTGATATGAGTGCTTGCTTCACTCCTGTTGATGTAGGAACTTGTCATTAGTTCATTGCTTCAAGCATTTCCATATGTTATGCACGAGAAAAAGTTAAATGAAGAGATATACAACTCTTAGGACCCATGTTACTTGACTACTTAAACACATGAGTTCTAACAAGATTAATCGATTAGCACATAACAACAGATTTTTTCCGGATAGAACTAAACAACCAATACAAAACGTTCTTAGGAATTTAGTCAACTCAACAAGTGGTTGGTTGCAAGTAGGAAGTGATATCACATCAAAACGCAGGTAGGAAGGAGAACAAAGTGATGGATTATTAGCATATATATTCATTCATCAGTTCAACAATCTATTTCGCATTGAATCCGCTGGTAGAAGGAATAAGCTACTACGAATCTGATAAGTACGTAATATCCAATGTGACTATTCCAAATTCCTATAATAATCATATCAAAGCCAATACCATTACCTCCTTGCGCACCTATGCGTGCTTCGTCATGGTCGGGGGTGGGGGCCCCAACCATGGCAGAGCTCAGCCGCGGCGCAACCCGGCTCATTGTATATTGACTCGTCGCGCGAGCCCAGAGCAGGCGGCGGCTATGGAGGCCGGGTGCTGGCCGACGGGAGAGGGATGTGGCAGGTCCGCCGGCTACTGAGATGGCGGCGCAAACCATGCGCGCTGGTGGCTGGCGGCGCGGAAGGTGGGACAAGAGGACTGGCGGCCTGGGGAGGAGGCACGGTCAGTGATAACAGAAAACCGGATTCTTCTGCACTAAAAAACTGTAAACTGGTAGTCAACTAAAAAGACATACTTTTGGCCGGTTGCTGCCGAGCTGAGCAACGGCCGGGGTCTGCAGTCCTGTCGTCCTGGAGCTGAGCAACGGTCGGGGTCGACTGGCGGCACCGGCGGAGACGATGGGAAGGAAGGAACGGACGAGGAGTGGAGAGCGGACGAGGAGGGTCAGCACCGACGGCGGCACGCTAGCGAGGCCGGATGGTGCGGAGCGGAGGCGTCGCGGTGAGCCGGCGAGTAGGGGTCCCTCCGCCGGCCGTCGCTCAGCTGTGGCCCTAGCGCTGGCGGCGTGCGGGGTGGCGGCGGGCGGTTCGGCTGTTGTGGCCAGAGGCATCGCACAGCAGGCCTTGGGCCACGACTATTAATGGGCCTACACCCTAACGCTAGTTTTCTTCAAATTTCGGTAACTGGAGCTTACCCCTAAAAAAAGATAACCGGAATTTTCTCTTCACATACACGCACATGTTTCTGAAAAATTGCCTAAAAAAACATGTTTCTGAAAAGAAAAACATATATACACATAAACTCATCCCGTGTACACAAACCCTATCATTATGAACACCTACACGAGATAATCGTAGATGCTCACATCCACGCACATGTTTCATAAAAATATACACGCACATAAACTCATCCTTATGAATGCACATATGTGGCCCACTAGAAAATTAAGCCGACATCACATCTTAAGATTGACGAGCCGGACTTTCAGCTGCCAATTGAAAACTTGATAATCTCATTTAGGGATAAAGATGTCGGGTGGTAATTTCATACAATTTTATTGTTTTATTTTGTAATCAAGCACGAGAGGCAATAATAAGGTAGCTAGTGAACTAAGCTCGGATGATCACCAGGTTCTAAGTCCTAAATTTGGCGCTTATGCTCGTATTTTCCTAGATTTATTTCAGACTTTTCAGCAATGTTCGTTAAGTGAAAGAAGACGTTTCCGTCGATTACGAGATGCATGTAGTGATTTCGTCAATCTCAAGATGTGATGTCGCCTTAGTATCTTGGAGGTACTCATAAGGATAGGATGTTGAGTGAGCACATATGTGTATATGTGGGCATATGCAACTGTACTATGTTAAAAAACAATATGGTAGCCCAAATAACACTCCTCGTCTAATTTGTTATAATATACTTGGTGGTTCCTACCAATGTTTCAAATTCTAGGAAAAAATGCATGTTTCACAAATGTTCAAAGAGATTTTGATATTGGTTTCTTGGTAGTTTCATTCAAATTGTTCAATTCATTCAGTGACATTTCGAAAAAAGACATTTAATGTATTTTTTGCTACATTTATGTGAAATGTTATTTCTTTATTGTTTTCATTTTCATCGATATTCACTACTTAAAATATGTTTTTATATATTTATGAATATTCACACATATTTCAATCATCGAGTCATATTTCAACCAATTTCAAGAACTATTCACATATATTTCACACAATCTTTATGTACTTTAGTCATAATCAATTTTAGTTTGCATACATGCACCCAATATTTCAAAAAATGGTAATATTTAATACAATTTCGAAAAATAAAGAGTACATATTTTTGTAAACAATGAAATGTCGATACATGTTTGAAATGTCCTGATTTTGACCAGATATGACGGAAATAACTGAAAATATCTAAAATTGACCAAAATAATTGTGTGACTACTTAACTCGACTTTTTGTAACTTCTTTTGGAACAACGAAATGTCACTAATAAAACATTAAAAACGGTTCATTTGAAACTTTGATACATGTCACTCGCAAACAAAAAAACTTTGATACATGCCATTAGAAAGGCCGAGCTCTACCTTAGGGCGTGTTTGGTTCAAGTTGTGAACAGTAGCTGCATTGCATACACATCTCAATCCAGCCTAGTTGAGCAAAAACAACCCCAAATGTGTCATCTGCAAGTTGTTTGGTTGCCTGCATCTAGGGTCCTTGCATTAGGTAATACGCAAGTGCACTTTGTTTGGTTGTCTGCATTGGCCCAAGCGGCACATGAACATGGTGTTTGGTTGCATACGACATACATGGTATGCTTACCTTGTACCCTAGTTGGTGAGCTTACCCACAATGATCACACCTAACACACCAACGCCATAGCACATCAATGGCGATGAACTGGGCGAAGATGATGAAGTTCTTCAGCTTCAGCCCAAACTGACGATCCACATTAGCACCTTCCACTTTGACACCTCCAACCTTGCCACTGTCAACACTGCTGCCTCCGTGCTTTTGCACCCAGTCGGAGTAAGCTTGTTCTGCTGCCTGCCTAGTCTTGAACCCTCTATGGCTGCTGTTGCTATACGATGCCACTTGTGCACTGGCTTCTTCCCATGAACTGTAAACTCCTAGAGCCTTACCGATGAACACGGCATACCACTTGCCCTAGCAATGCCCAAGAGCAAGAGTTGAAGCAGCAAATCAATAGAGCACACAAGTAGCAAGCAAAGTAGCACACAAACAACAATGGAGCAGAGGAGAAGAAGCATGCATGATCATATGGCATAACAAGTTCTACCTAGCACTACCATGGTGTTATCCTACCACCACATCCAAAAGAGGGTGTCGTACTATCACCACAAGTTCACCATCATTGTGAGGGGTTAATATATACCACCTCACCAAAATATACAGACCAACAAATAGTTTTCCAGCCCTAGCTATGTTGGAAATATGCCCTAGAGGCAATAATAAAATGGTTATTATATTTCCTTGTTCATGATAATTGTCTATTGTTCATGCTATAATTGTATTAACTGGAAACCGTAATACATGTGTGAATACATAGACCACAACATGTCCCTAGTGAGCCTCTAGTTGACTAGCTCGTTGATCAATAGATGGTTATGGTTTCCTGATCATGGACATTGGTTGTCATTGATAACGGGATCACATCATTAGGAGAATGATGTGATGGACAAGACCCAATCCTAAGCATAGCACAAGATCGTATAGTTCGTTTGCTAAGAGCTTTTCTAATGTCAAGTATCATTTCCTTAGACCATGAGATTGTGCAACTCCCGGATACCGTAGGAATGCTTTGGGTGTACCAAACGTCACAACGTAACTGGGTGGCTATAAATGTGTGAAAGTGCAACTAATCCCCGGGTGGTTTTGGTAATTAATAACAACATATATATCATTGAACTAATAGTTTCTTGAGAATCATTTCAGAAAGTTCAGTGATATGGGTATGGCAATGACTGAAGATGTGGACCCCTCAAAATGCTAAGGCAAGCATTGGCAAAAGCTCAAGACTCCATTTTTGGTTTAGTGATCCAAGATCACATTGAGTCTATAGGAAAGCCAATACTATTAAAAGGGGATGAGGTTATGTTAATGATCTGGTTGCTCAAAGTGCTTAGTGATACATCTCCCAAACCATCAGCAATATTTCATTCCAATATACACTCATAAGTAATCTCGGTCCCACCGATTCCATAAACTCAGTCACACCGAGATGAACCACCTCAGCCATATAGCCAAACCCTAGAAATTTCGGATTTTCCGATTCTGAACTCGGTCTCACCGAAACTAGTGTTGCCAAGCTTCAGAACCTTCATCATCAAATCGGTGTCACCGAGATGATAAAGTCGGTCCCACCGAGATTGGCAAACCCTAGTCTTTGGAAGAATCGGACTCACCGAGATTGTATTTTCGGTCCCACTGAAAATCCCAACGCTCACAAGATTTGAACTTTCGGTCTCACCGAGTTGTCAACTTCGTCCGACCGATATTGGTCAAATGTGTGTAACGGTTGGATTTTGTGTGGAGGCTATAAATACCCTCCACCCCTCTTCATTCGTGGAGAGAGCCATCGAAAGAACTACCACTCCTACCTTACATTTCGAGAAGAAAACTACCTACCCTTGTGTTGAGATCAAGTTGCTCCACTCCCACCATATGAAGCTTGATCTCTAGCCTTCCCAAGTTGCTTTCCACTCAATCCTTTCTTCCACCACAGCCAAATCAGTGAGGAGAGTTGAGTGTTGGGGAGATTATCATTTGAAGCACAAGAGCAAGGAGTTCATCATCATCAACACCATCTATTACCTTTTGGAGGGTGGTGCCTCCTAGATTGGTTAGGTGTCGCTTGGGAGCCTCCACGAGATGTGGAGTTGAACCAAGAAGTTTGTAAGGGCAAGGAGATCGCCTATTTCGTGAAGATCTACCCCAGTAAGGCTAGTCCTCCGTGGGCGTATGCCATGATGGCATAGACAAGGTTGCTTCTTCGTGGACCCTTCGTGGGTGGAGCCCTCCGTGGACTCTCGCAGCCGTTACCCTCCGTGGGTTGAAGTCTCCATCAACGTGGATTGACGATAGCACCACCTATCGGAACCACGAGAAAAAATCTCCGTGTCTCCAAATTGCGTTTGCTCTTCTCCACCTCTCTTTACTACATGTGCAATTTACTTTCCGCTGCCAATACTCTAGAATTGCATGTGTAGGGTGATACTTGACTTGATCATCATTGTGAACTTGCCAAAAACTTGTCTTAATCAAAAGGCTAAACTTTTATATTGTCAAGTAATCTAATCACCCCCCCTCTAGACATACTTTCAATCCTACAAGTGGTATCAGAGCTTTGGTCTCCATTGTATTGGTTTCCATTGCATTGGACTCCATAAGCTTGGTTTCACAACCTAGGAGAGTATGGCGTCTAGTGAGGGTAATTTTCGTAGAGGTCCTTACTTTGATGGTTCAAATTTTGCTAGTTGGAAGCACAAAATGAAAATGCATATTCTTGGACATAACCCTGCCGCATGGGGCATTATTTGTGTTGGCTTGCAAGGTGAGTTCTTCGAGGAAGGAAAAATTCCGGATCGTGAAGCTATAGCGGATGAATTGCGGATGTTGCAAAACAATGCTCAAGCTTGTGACATTCTCTTCAATGCTTTGTGTCCCGAGGAGTTCAACAAAATCAGCCGTCTTGAGAATGCAAAAGAGATTTGGGATACTTTGGTCGAAATGCACGAAGGTACCGAGTCCGTGAAGGAATCAAAGCTAGATGTTCTTCAAGGTCAACTTGACAAGTTCAAGATGAAGGAAGGTGAAGGAGTCGCTGAAATGTACTCTAGGCTTGCTCTCATCACAAATGAGATTGCCGGCTTAGGAAGCGAAGAAATGACCGACCGATTCATCATCAAGAAGATTCTCGAGCTTTGGATGGAAAGTATGACACCGTGTGCACTTTGATCCAAATGATGCCAAACTACAAGAATCTCAAGCCTACCAAGTCATTGGAAGAATTGTTGCTCATGAGATGACACTTAAAGATAAGGAAGAGCTTCACAACAAGTCAAGTGGTGCTTACAAAGCTACATGTGATGCTCCCACAACCTCAAGTGACAAGCTAGTTTCCAATGAAGAGATAAGCCTAATGGTGAAGAACTTCAACAAGTTCTACAAGAGTAGAAGCAAGGAAAGAAGCTCAAAGTCTAGATCATATGATGAAAAGAGATCTTCTAGTCGTGATCGAAACTGCTACAATTGTGGAAGACCCGACACTACTCAAATGAGTGTTCGACTCCCCACAAGAGAAGAGAAGAATCTCCAAGAAGAAGAAGCTCAAGAGAAGAGTCACCTCGGAAAGAGAGAAGGAGTAGAGATGATCGTTATGAACGAAGACCCTCTCGGAGAAGCAAGGATTCGGAGAGGAAAGACAAGTCATCAAGGAGCTACACAAGAAGAAAACATCAAGCTCATGTAGGTGAATGGGTCTCCGCTCCGACTCAGACAATCACTCCGAAGAAGCTATCACTCCAACTCCGACTACAGATCAAGATGAAGGTGTTGCCGGTCTTGCTCTCGTGTCCTCCAACTCCAACTCCTATGACTTATTTGATTCACCAAATGAGGGAATTGGAAGATGCTTCATGGCTAAAGGCCCCAAGGTATCACACCCTGAATTTATTGACTTTGATAGTGATGAGGATGACTTGCTTGGTGAAGATGAGCTTTACATGACAAATCTAGTGAGCCTAGTAATGATGAACATGCTAGTAGTCTTTATAGTCGAGAAGAGTCGAATGACAATGCTATGAAGGAGATTGAGCGTTTAACTAAAGAACTAAAACTCTTAAGTTAGCTCATGAAACAACTCAAGAAGATCATAGAGAGCTCCTAAGATCTCATGAGAAGCTACGCTTCGAGAAGCTCAATCTAGAGCAAGAACATGAGTTCCTAAAAGCTATCAATGACGATCTTCGAAAGAAGAGTTCTTCATATCTTGCCAAACGACTTCTCTTGTCTAATTTCTTGCCACCTATTAAAACTAAGCATGACAAGCATAAGAAAATTCTTCATCTAGTAGTAACAATAACCATGCTAAATTCAATGTTGTTACTCCTAGTAGTTCTCTTGATTCCACTAACAATGTTTCAAGCCAAGTTACACTTGAGCAAGAAAATAGTTTATTGAAAGGGATTATAGAGAAAGGTGTCTACAAGAGCCTTGCCGGAAGCAAGAACTTTGAGGAAATTGTTCGCAAGCAAGGAAGGCACCGGAAGAATCAAGGAATTGGTTTTGAGGGAAAGTTCAACGCCGAGGGTGTTGAATGGGAAGAAGGTCAATATCCCACTCCAAAGTTTGTTTCTCAAAAGGAGAAGTATGATCCTACTTCCTCCAATGTGGAACAAGCTCAAGATGATCTTCCACCACAAGACCTCAAGCTAAAAGGCAAGGACAAGCTTCAAGAGGAGATTGATGCATTTATTGAAGCACCTAAGGCCATGGTCAAGTGGGTTCCCAAGGAAACGTCAAGTTCTACTTCGTCAAGCTCAACTACAACCCCAAGGATTCCCATCAAGATGATGTGGATCCCGAAGAAGAAGAACTAGAGAGTTCTTGAGGGTGACTCCGCCAACATACTTCACTCACATTCATTTAGGCAAGAACTTGTGCAATCAACTTCCACATCTTGCACTAGTTCATGGAGTCACAAACCCTCTTGTTGGTAAGTCAAGGGACAAGGTAATCATTGCTTTCATGGACATCATCTATTGTGTACTTCAATCTATGTCCATGGATATCCTTGTTTGTTCCTTGTGGGACTAACCCATGTAGGTATTGAAAGTGCCCGAATCCAAAGGATTGCTCCCAACTCTTGATGATCTTCATCAACATTGAGCATCCACATCTTCAACATCTACATGAAGTCTTCTACGACAACCCAAGGTTAGTTTGACCCTTTAAAAGGGGTTCTCACATCAAGGGGGAGCTTTGCTCTAAAGAATTGAGCTAAAGCATCTTCAAATGATGTGAACACATTAATGCTTTATGGAAAAGTGGTAACCCCACTTGTGCTTAAACGATGAGTATGACCTATGATCAAATGTTCTCATTTGACTCCTAAGTCAATATACTCATATATAGATGACCTAGTCATCGACAAATTGTGTGATAGTAGCTAGTGTTTTGTTTGTGCATGTTTGACACATATTTCATTTGCTATCTTATTGTGTGAGCATGTTGGATGCATAATTTTATCCATTCGAGGACATCCATTTGTTGCTTTGGTCTTTTGGATTTCCTTTTTGACCAAATGGATGGACAAGAATGCCTAAGTTCCTCCCCTAGCTATCTATGCTTTCTTGTCTCAAATTCTATTCATGCTTATATCACAAACTTTGAACTAGTCATTTTCGGACACACCGAGTGAGGAGCACTCGGAGCCATCGATCCGTCTAAGGCTAAACTTCCAAAACCTTCTAAGTATTTTCGGTCAGACCAACCCACTCAACTCGGACAGACCGAAAGCACTTGGATTGATCTAGGTTTTCACCTCGGTGAAACCGAGTTGTGATTTTCGGCGTGACCGAAGTGTGTAACTGCTTGCAGTTATCCATCTCGGTGCCACCGAGTTTTACAACTCGGTCCCACCGACAGCTAAAGGGTATATATATCTGAGGGCAGCACGCGTTGATTCCTTCTTCAAAACGCCTCGCCCCCAAACCCTTTGCTGCCGTCGCCGTGGTCTCCGGATCGTCTCCGTCGTTGCATGTGCGCCCTCGCCGCAGGTCTCCGTCGCCGTCAACGGACATTCTCTCCGCGCCGTTGCCGCCGTAGAGGAACTCCACCAAGTTAGGGTGAGTTTCGATCCCTCTCGTGCTTCAACCTCCGATTCTATGCACGATTGGTTTGCCTAGCATCTTGCCACGTTTGAGATCTTCCTATCCAACGATTAGTTCGTTAGAACGAAATTGAGTGAAAGTTTTAGGGTTAGGTTTCCGCGAACACATCTCGGTGAGACCGATTCTACATTCTCGGTATGACCGATTTGGCCTCTGGCCATTGATCGCACTTTTCGGTCCAACCGAAGTTGTGCAAATCGGTGCGACCGAAATGAGGATTTAGTGAAACCCTAGTGTTTTCGGCAAGACCGAAACCCATTTCGGTCCAACCGAAAGTAGTGTGAATGGTTCTGTTTGAACACTTCGGATTCACCGAATTTTAGATTCGGTCTGACCGAAATGCATTCTGTGAAAATCTAAAACTGAAATTTGAACTCATTTTTTGCAAAATCTTCTGCAGTTTGTGATAACTCCTTTTCTCTGCCTATACCTAATCTATTCACAGGTTGTTAGCCATGTCAGATGCCAGTGACAGCCAGAACAGGTCTGAATCTCCAATTGCTGAAATTCCAGAGGCAGGCACTAGTCCTGAGGCCAGCAGCTTTTCAGATGATGGTGAAAGGAGCACACCAAGTGGTTTGCCTCCTGCTGCCACCAGGGCCAGAAAGAAGAGGAATTCTGATGAAGAAGACTCTGATTTCATTGCTGAGGAAGAGATCTCCTCCAAGCCAAAGAGGACAGTTGTTGCCAAAGAGCATCAAGGGCAGCAAACCAAGAAAGGCACCAGCAAAGTAAAGAAGTCCACTGTTGCCAAGAAGCTAAGTATGGAAGAAGAAACTTCAAGCAAAGTGAAGAAAACTTCCAAGAGGAAAAGGATTGTGCATGATGAAGCAGCTGATGATGATGATGAGGAAGCACCCCAGCCTCCTCCTCAGAAGCCTAAGTTCATGGGCGATGCCATCAGGGCAGGAGCACCTTCAAAGTCTAAGCCATCTGCTCCAAAGAAAGGCAGCTCAAGCCAAGCTCGCTTGCCAAGCCCAAGAAAACTGTCAGAACATTCCCGCTTCAGAGAAGAAGAAAGATAATGTGCCACCAGTGAGTCGATGATGAGGCACCTGCTTTTGAAACTCCGCCGAAAGCTGCCACCACAATGATGCTCATCCTCAAGCTGAGAACATGAAGGAAAGAAAGGACAGAGGTCTCGTGCTATGGAGACAAGCTGATCCATATGTCAGTGAGGAGAAGAACTGCTGTAGATCCAAGGTTCCACACCAAAGAGCAGCAGACTTTCTATGAGATCGTGCTTATGGACAAGAAGCCCATTGTTGCGCACACTCGCTATGTTGATGGGCATATATTGATAGTGAAGAGCACAGAGACTTCTTTCCACATGTGCATGAGAGCTTCACTTGCATGTGGTGTTGCTGAGTTTGTTGGTCGGTCGACAGATTGGAATGATGAGATGATCATGCAATTCTATGCCACACTCATTTCTATCCGGATGGAAAGATCACATGGATGACTCAAGGCCAAAGGTTCTCTTCTCTGTAGAAGAATGGGCAGCACTTCTGAATGCTCCAGTGCAGAGAGAAGATGATGTTGATGTCTATGGTATTCCCAAGAAGAACCATGAGTCTATGAAGAACATGTACAATGAGGTACCAGCTAAGGATGTGGAAATCTGGAAGCTCGGCTCGATGTATCATCTCCAGCAGGTCTCCTACCACAAACACAATTCGAGGCATACCCCGATGCCCAAGTCCGAGATCATCGCATGATCGAGGGTATTCTATCAACATGCTGCATATACTTGATCGAAGGCACCTTTCAAGGTGATGGACCCGATAGTTGAGACTATCAAGAGGACCGCAGCAGACTGAAGAGGTCATGTGGATTTGCCCCACATTCGGATGCTTATCAATGCCAAGTTTGGCACGGGCACCTACTTGTTGGATAGACCACATTTGCCACTGCAGCCTGAGCATGAGGACAATGAAGTTGTGATGGATGAGGATGACCCAACGTCTGTTGAAGGTCAAGCAAAGAGTGAAGCTGCCAAACAAGCTAAAGCTGAGAAGGAAGCAGCAGCAGCAGCAGCTAAACCCAAGAGTGTTGGAGAGCAGCTCCTTGAAGCTACCCAGAGGATTGAACAACGCATGGCCAGCATTGTGCAGTCTCAGGAGAGTCTTGAGAGGATTGTTGAAGATAAGATCCATGCTCTGGATGTCAAGCTGACTGAAGTGCAAGTCACCGTCAACAAGCTTGAGGCAGATATCGAGGAAGCAAAGAGAGAGAAGGAAGAGCTCATGAAGGAGATGCAGGATGACCTAGTCCAGGATGATTATGAACAGCCTGCTCCGGTTCCCACAAGACCCCGATCACTGCTATTCCAAAGGATGACACCAGACTACAGCCTCAAAGACCTCCCACAGCTCCATCAGTTCCAGCTCCAGCTCCAGTGACCACTCCTCCAGCTCCACAGACATCAGCTGAAGCCTTTGCAGATGCAGCCATCTCAACTCCATCAACCTGCATAGAGCCGCCAGAGAGTCCCCAAGTGACGTTTAGCTCTATACCTTTCGAACTTTTTGGTAACTTGTTGCCAAAGGGGGAGAAATTGTATAGATCATAGGACTTCGAGAGAGAGAGTGCTCGCTTTTGCTCTTTCATTTCATTTGCCGTCTTTTTGAGATACTTTTGAGATTTTCGGATTTTCGAGACATTCCGTGTGTTTGATACTACGTTTGCTCTACTTTGATGAGTGCTTGATCGTACTATGCCTTAATGTGTGCTTAATGCTTATCATATGCTATTCATATCTTGTATGATCATTTACTCATGTCTTGGTGATTGGGTGCATGCTATTCATTCTTATCATTTTGTGCGCTCCACCAAGATGTATGTGACATGGAAGAGTGACCCATGATCCTAATCGATTGTGCATTTGCATTCAAACGCAAATCTTAAATAATGCACAAATTTAGGGGGAGCTCTTGCTTATCACATACTTCTCAAAGCGACGATATTATTCATTGATTATATCCTATGTCGAAGCTTTGATCTATATGTTGTCATCAATTACCAAAAAGGGGGAGATTGAAAGTGCAACTAATCCCCGGGTGGTTTTGGTAATTAATAACAACATATATATCATTGAACTAATAGTTTCTTGAGAATCATTTCGAAAGTTCAAGTGATATGGGTATGGCAATGACTGAAGATGTGGACCCCTCAAAATGCTAAGGCAAGCATTGGCAAAAGCTCAAGACTCCATTTTTGGTTTAGTGATCCAAGATCACATTGAGTCTATAGGAAAGCCAATACTATTAAAAGGGATGAGGTTATGTTAATGATCCGGTTGCTCAAAGTGCTTAGTGATACATCTCCCAAACCATCGCAATCTTTCATTCCAATATACACTCATAAGTAATCTCGGTCCCACCGATTCCATAAACTCACCACACCGAGATGAACCACCTCACCATATAGCCAAACCCTAGAAATTTCGGATTTTCCGATTCGAACTCGGTCTCACCGAAACTAGTGTTGCCAAGCTTCAGAATCTTCATCATCAAATCGGTGTCACCGAGATGATAAAGTCGGTCCCACCGAGATTGGCAAACCCTAGTCTTTGGAAGAATCGGACTCACCGAGATTGTATTTTCGGTCCCACCGAAAATCCCAACGCTCACATGTTTTGAACTTTCGGTCGACCGAGTTGTCAACTTCGTCCGACCGAGATTGGTCAAGTGTGTGTAACGGTTGGATTTTGTGTGGAGGCTATAAATACCCTCCACCCCTCTTCATTCGTGGAGAGAGCCATCGAAAGAACTACCACTCCTACCTTACATTTCGAGAAGAAAACTACCTACCCTTGTGTTGAGATCAAGTTGCTCCACTCCCACCATATGAAGCTTGATCTCTAGCCTTCCCAAGTTGCTTTCCACTCAATCCTTTCTTCCACCACAGCCAAATCAGTGAGGAGAGTTGAGTGTTGGGGAGATTATCATTTGAAGCACAAGAGCAAGGAGTTCATCATCACCAACACCATCTATTACCTTTTGGAGGGTGGTGCCTCCTAGATTGGTTAGGTGTCGCTTGGGAGCCTCCGTCAAGATGTGGAGTTGAACCAAGAAGTTTGTAAGGGCAAGGAGATCGCCTACTTCGTGAAGATCTACCCCGAGTAAGGCTAGTCCTCCGTGGGCGTATGCCATGATGGCATAGACAAGGTTGCTTCTTCGTGGACCCTTCGTGGGTGGAGCCCTCCGTGGACTCTCGCAGCCGTTACCCTCCGTGGGTTGAAGTCTCCATCAACGTGGATTGACGATAGCACCACCTATCGGAACCACGAGAAAAAATCTCCGTGTCTCCAAATTGCGTTTGCTCTTCTCCACCTCTCTTTACTACATGTGCAATTTACTTTCCGCTGCCAATACTCTAGAATTGCATGTGTAGGGTGATACTTGACTTGATCATCATTGTGAACTTGCCAAAAACTTGTCTTAATCAAAAGGCTAAACTTTTATATTGTCAAGTAGTCTAATCACCCCCCCTCTAGACATACTTTCGATCCTACAATGTGCACTACAGGTATCTCCGAAAGTGTCTGTTGGGTTGGCACGAATCGAGACTGGGATTTGTCACTCCGTATGACGGAGAGGTATCTCTGGGCCCACTCGGTAATGCATCATCATAATGAGCTCAATGTGACTAAGTAGTTAGTCACGGGATCATGCATTACAGAACGAGTAAAGAGACTTGCCAGTAACAAGATTGAACAAGGTATAGGGATACCGCCGATCGAATCTCGGGCAAGTAACATACCAATGGACAAAGGGAATTGTATATGGGATTGATTGAATCCTCGACATCGTGGTTCATCCGATGAGATCATCGTGGAACATGTGGGAGCCAACATGGGTATCCAGATCCCGCTATTGGTTATTGGCCGGAGAACTTCTCGGCCATGTCTGCATGGTTCCCGAACCCGTAGGGTCTACACACTTAAGGTTCGGTGACGCTAGAGTTGTTATGGGAAATAGTATGTGGTTACCAAAGGTGGTTCGGAGTCCCGAATGTGATCCCGGACGTCACGAGGAGTTCCGGAATGGTCCGGCGGTGAAGATCGATATATTGAACGAAGGGTATTGAAGTCCGGAAGTGTTCCGGGGGTACCAGGCTATGGCCAGCATGACCGAAAGGTGTTTCGGGAGCCCCGACAAGTGTTGGAGGGCCTCATTGGCCAAAGGGAAGGGGCAAACCAGCCCACTAAGGGGTGGTGCGCCCCCCACACCCTTTCCCACGTTAGTTGGGGAGGTGGGGAGCCTCCACCTAGCTTGGGAGGCAATCCTCCACCTGCTTGTCTTGGGGGGCAAGTCTCCCTAGGATTTTCCCTAGGGAGATCCAATCTGCTTGGCTGCCGCCCCCTAGGGGAAACCCTAGGGCGCCTCCCCCTCTCCCCTTGCCCCTATATATAGTGGAGGGTGGGAGGGCAGCCGTACCTCTCCCCTGGCGCAACCCTCTCCCTCCTCTAACACCTCCTCTTCCTCCTCCATAGTGCTTAGTGAAGCCCTGCTGGAGAACCACGAGCTCCACCACCACCACGCCGTCGTGCTGTCAGAGTTCTCCCTCAACTTCTCCTCTTCCCTTGCTGGATCAAGAAGGAGGAGACGTCCCCGGGCTATACGTGTGTTGAACGCAGAGGCGCCGTCCGTTCGGCGCTAGATCGGATCTTGTGCGATTTGAATCGCCGCGAGTACGACTCCATCATCCGCCTTCTTGAAACGCTTCCACATCGCGATCTTCAAGGGTATGAAGATACACTCTTCTCTCTCTTGTTGCTAGAATCTCCATAGATTGATCTTGGTGATGCATAGAAAATTTTGAATTTCTGCTACGTTCCCCAACAGTGGCATCATGAGCTAGGTCTATGCGTAGTTTATATGCACGAGTAGAACACAAGTTGTTGTGGGCGTCGATTTTGTCAATTAACTTGTCGTTACTAGTCTTATCTTGATTCGGCGGCATCGTGGGATGAAGCGGCCTGGACCGACCTTACACGTACACTTACGTGAGATAGGTTCCACCGACTGATATGCACTAGTTGCATAAGGTGGCTAGCGGGTGTCTGTCTCTCCCACTTTAGTCGGATCGGATTCGATGAAAAGGGTCCTTATGAAGGGTAAATAGCAATTGGCATATCACGTTGTGGTTTTGGCGTAGGTAAGAAATGTTCTTGCTAGAAACCTATAGCAGCCACGTGAAAACTTGCAACAACAATTAGAGGATGTCTAACTTGTTCTTGCAGCATATGCCGTGTGATGTGATATGGCCAAAAGGATGTGATGAATGATATATATGTGATGTATGAGATTGATCATGTTCTTGTAATAGGAATCACGACTTGCATGTCGATGAGTATGACAACCGGCAGGAGCCATAGGAGTTGTCTTAATTTATTGTATGACCTGCGTGTCATTGAAAACGCCATGTAATTACTTTACTTTATTGCTAACCGTTAGCCATAGTAGTAGAAGTAATAGTTGGCGAGACAACTTCATGAAGACACGATGATGGAGATCATGGTGTCATGCCGGTGATGAAGGTGATCATGCTGCGCCTCAAAGATGGAGATCAAAGGCGCAAGATGATATTTGCCATATCATGTCACTTTATGATTTGCATGTGATGTTTGTCATGTTTACATCTTATTTGCTTAGAACGACGGTAGCATAAGTAAGATCCCTCACTAAAATTTCAAGAAAGTGTTCCCCCTAACTATGCACCGTTGCGAAAGTTCGTTGTTTCGAAGCACCACATGATGATCGGGTGTGATAGATTCTAACGTTTGCATACAACGGGTGTAAGCCAGATTTACACATGCAAAACACTTAGGTTGACTTGACGAGCCTAGCATGTACAGACATGGCCTCGGAACACAAGAGACCGAAAGGTCGTATAGTAGATACGATCAACATGAAGATGTTCACCGATGATGACTAGTCCGTCTCACGTGATGATCGGACATGGCCTAGTTGACGCGGATCATGTATCACTTAGATGACTAGAGGGATGTCCATCTGAGTGGGAGTTCATTAAATTAGATGAACCTAATTATCATGAACATAGTCAAAAGGTCTTTGCAAATTATGTCGTAACTTGCGCTTTAGTTCTACTATTTTAGATACGTTCCTAGAGAAAATTTAGTTGAAAGTTGATAGTAGCAATTATGCGGACTAGGTCCGTAAACTAAGGATTGTCCTCATTGATACGCAGAAGGCTTATGTCCTTAATGCACCGCTCGGTGTGCTGAACCTCGAACATCGTTTGTGGATGTTGCAAACATCTGACATCCATGTTTTGATGACTAAGTTATAGTTTAGTAATGTTAAACGGTTTAGAATTGAGGTGCCGAAGACGATTTTGAAACGTCGCGGAACATATGAGATGTTCAAAGGGCTGAAATTGGGATTTCAGGCTCGTGCCCATGTCAAGAGGTATGATACCTCTGACGAGTTTCTTAAGCCTGCAAACTAAGGGAGAAAAGCTCAATCGTTGAGCATGTGCTCAGATTGTCTGAGTACTACAATCACTTGAATCGAGTGGGAGTTAATCTTCCTTAAGAGATAGTGATGGTTCTCCAAAGTCATTGCCACCAAGCTACTAGAGCTTCGTGATGAACTATAACATATCAGTGATAGATATGATGATCCTTGAGCTATTCGCGATGTTTGACACCGCGAAAGTAGAAATCAAGATGGAGCATCAATTGTTGATGGTTAGTGAAACCACTAGTTTCAAGAAGGGCAAGGGAGAGAAGGGATACTTCATGAAACAACAAATCAGTTGCTGCTCTAGTGAAGAAACCCAAAGTTTGAACCCAAACCCGAGACTAAGTGCTTCTGTAATGAGGGGAACGGTCACTGAAGCAGAACTACCCTAGATACTTGGTAGATGAGAAGGTGGCAAGGTCGATGTATATATTGGATCTACATTATATTAATGTGTACTTTACTAGTACTCCTAGTAGCACTAGGGTAATAGATACCGGTTCGGTTGCTAAGTGTTAGTAACTCAAAATAAAAGGCTATGGAATAAACAGAGACTAGCTGAAGGCGAGGTGACGATATGTGTTGGAAGTATTTCCAAGGTTGATGTTATCAAACATCGCACGCTCCCTCTACCATCGGGATTGGTGTTAAACCTAAATAATTGTTATTTGGTGTTTGCGTTGAGCATAGACATGATTGGATTATGTTTATCGCAATACCGTTGTTCATTTAAGGAGAATAATGGTTACTCTGTTTATTTGAATAATACCTTCAATGGTCTTGCACCTAAAATGAATGGTTTATGAATCTCGATCGTAGTGATACACATGTTCATGCCAAAAGATATAAGATAGTAATGATAGTACCACCTACTTGTGGCACTGCCATTTGAATCATATTGGTATAAAACGCATGAAGAAGCTCCATGTTGATGGATATTTTGGACCACTCGTTTTTTGAAAAGTTTGAGACATGCGAACCATGTCTATTAGTATGTACACATGAAGAAAATCCATGCAAATGGATCATTTGGACTCACTTGATTTTGAATCACTTGAGACATGCAAATCATACCACATGGGCAAGATGACTGAAAAGCCTCATTTTCAGTAAGATGGAACAAGAAAGCAACTTGTTGGAAGCAATCCATTTTGATGTGTGCGGTCCAATGAGTGCTGAGGCACGTAATGGATATCGTTATGTTCTTACTTCACAGATGATTTGAGTAGATGCTGAGTATATTTACTTGATGAAAAACAAGTTTGAATTATTGAAAGGTTCAAGTAATTTCAGAGTGAAGTTGAAGATCGTTGTGACAAGAGGATAAATGTCTATGATATGATCATAGAGATGAGTATCTGAGTTATGAGTTTGGTATACAATTAAGACATTGTGGAAATTGTTTCACAACTAATACCGCCTGGATTACCATAGTGTAGGATCGAAAGTATGTCTAGAGGGGGGGTGATTAGACTACTTGACAATATAAAAATTTAGCCTTTTGATTAAGACAAGTTTTTGGCAAATTCACAATGATGATCAAGTCAAGTATCACCCTACACATGCAATTCTAGAGTATAGGCAGCGGAAAGTAAATTGCACATGTAGTAAAGAGAGGTGGAGAAGAGCAAACGCAATTTGGAGACACGGAGATTTTTTCTCGTGGTTCCGATAGGTGGTGCTATCGTCAATCCACGTTGATGGAGACTTCAACCCACGGAGGGTAACGGCTGTGAGAGTCCACGGAGGGCTCCACCCACGAAGGGTCCACGAAGAAGCAAACTTGTCTATGCCATCATGGCATACGCCCACGGAGGACTAGCCTTACTCGGGGTAGATCTTCACGAAGTAGGCGATCTCCTTGCCCTTACAAACTTCTTGGTTCAACTCCACATCTTGACGGAGGCTCCCAAGCGACACCTAACCAATCTAGGAGGCACCACCCTCCAAAAGGTAATAGATGGTGTTGGTGATGATGAACTCCTTGCTCTTGTGCTTCAAATGATAATCTCCCCAACACTCAACTCTCCTCACTGATTTGGCTGTGGTGGAAGAAAGGATTGAGTGGAAAGCAACTTGGGAAGGCTAGAGATCAAGCTTCATATGGTGGGAGTGGAGCAACTTGATCTCAACACAAGGGTAGGTAGTTTTCTTCTCAGAAATGTAAGGTAGGAGTGGTAGTTCTTTCTGATGGCTCTCTCCACGAATGAAGAGGGGGTGGAGGGGTATTTATAGCCTCCACACAAAATCCAACCGCTACACAAACTTGACCAATCTCGGTCAGACCGAAGTTGACAACTCGGTCAGACCGAAAGTTCAAAACATGTGAATGTTGGGATTTTCGGTGGGACCGAAAATACAATCTCGGTGAGTCCGATTCTTCCAAAGACTAGGGTTTGCCAATCTCGGTGGGACCGACTTTATCATCTCGGTGACACCGATTTGATGACGAATGTTCTGAAGCTTGGCAACACTAGTTTCGTGAGACCGAGTTCGTAATCGGAAAATCCGAAATTTCTAGGGTTTGGCTATATGGTGAGGTGGTTCATCTCGGTGTGGTGAGTTTATGGAATCGGTGGGACCGAGATTACTTATGAGTGTATATTTGAAGTGAAGGGTGCTGATAGTTTAGGAGATGTATCACTAAGCACTTTGAGCAACCAGATCATTATCATAACCTCATCCCCTTTTAATAGTATTGGCTTTCCTATAGACTCAATGTGATCTTGGATCACTAAACCAAAAATGGAGTCTTGAGCTTTTGCCAATGCTTGCCTTAGCATTTTGAGGGGTCCACTTCTTCAGTCATTGCCATACCCATATCACTGAACTTTCTGAAATGATTCTCAAGAAACTATTAGTTCAATGATATATATGTTGTTATTAATTACCAAAACCACCCGGGGATTAGTTGCACTTTCAATCTCCCCCTTTTTGGTAATTGATGACAACATATAGATCAAAGCTTCGACATAGGATATAATCAATGAATAATATCGTCGCTTTGAGAAGTATGTGATAAGCAAGAGCTCCCCCTAAATTTGTGCATTATTTAAGATTTGCGTTTGAATGCAAATGCACAATCGATTAGGATCATGGGTCACTCTTCCATGTCACATACATCTTGGTGGAGCGCACAAAATGATAAGAATGAATAGCATGCACCCAATCACCAAGACATGAGTAAATGATCATACAAGAATTGAATAGCATATGATAAGCATTAAGCACACATTAAGGCATAGTACGATCAAGTACTCATCAAAGTAGAGCAAACGTAGTATCAAACACACGGAATGTCTCAAAAAATCTCAAAGGTATCTCAAAGAAACCGCAAATAAACGAAAGAGCAAAAGCAAGCACTCTCTCTCTCGAAGTCCTATGATCTACACAATTTCTCCCCCTTTGGCAACAAGTTACCAAAAAGTTCGAAAGGTATAGAGCTAAACGTCACTGGGGACTCTGCTGGCGGCTCTGTGCAGGTTGATGGAGTTGAGATGGCTGCATCTGCAAAGGCTTCACCGATGTCTGTGGAGCTGGAGGTGTGGTCACCGGAGCCGGAGCTGGGCCCGATGGAGCTGTGGGAGGTCTTGAGGCTGTAGTCCCGTGTCTGCACATCCTTAGGGATAGCAGCTGATCGGAGTCTTGTGGGAACCGGAGCAGGCTGTTCATAATCATCTGGACTAGGTCATCCTGCATCTCCTTCATGAGCTCTTCCTTCTCCTCTTTGCTTCCTCGATATCTGCCTCAAGCTTGTTGACAAGTGACTTGCACTTCATCGACTTGACATCCAGAGCATGGATCTTGTCTTCAACAATCCTCTCAAGACTCTCCCGAGATCGCATAACGCTGGCGGGACTAGTGCCCGCCTCGAATCTCAGCAATTGGTGACTCGGACTGTTACGGCTGTCACTGGCATCTGACATGGCTGACAACCTGTGAATAGATAAGGTGTAGGCAGAATAGAAGAGTTATCACAAACTGCAGAAGATTTTGCAAAAAAAAAAATGAGTTCAAATTTCAGTTTTGGGTTTTCACAGAATGCATTTCGGTCAGACCGAGTCTAAAATTCGGTGAATCTGAAGTGTTCAAACAGAACCATTCACACCACTTTCGGTTGGACCGAAATGGGTTTTGGTCTTGCCGAGAACACTAGGGTTTCACTAAATCCTCATTTCGGTCGCACCGATGTGCACAACTCGGTTGGACCGAAAAGTGCAGTGCAATGGCCAGAGGCCAAATCGGTCATACCGAGAATGTAGAATTGGTCTCACCGAGATGTGTTCGGTGGAAACCTAACCCTAAAACTTTTACTCGAATTTTGTTCTAACGAACTAATCTGCTGGATAGGAAGATCTCAAACGTGGCAAGATGCTAGGCAAACCAATCGTGCATAGAATCGGAGGTTGAAGCACGAGAGGGATCGAAACTCACCCTAACTTGGTGGAGTTCCTCTACGGCGGCAACGGCGCGGAGAGAATGTCCGCTGACGGCGACGGAGACTCATGCGCGAGGGCGCCTGGCGGCATTTACGGAGACGATCCGGAGACCACGGCGACGGCAGCAAGGGGTTTGGGGGCGAGGCGTTTTGAAGTAGGAATCAACGCGTGCTGCCCACGGAGTATATATACCCCTTAGCTGTCGGTGGGACCGAGTTGTAAAACTCGGTGGCACCGAGATAGATAACTGCAGGGCAGTTACACATTTCGGTCACGCCGAAATTTGCAACTCGGTTTCACCGAGGTGAAGACCTAGATCAATTCAAGTGCTTTCGGTTGGACCGAGTTTGAGTGGGTTGGTCTGACCGAAATTACTTAGAAGGTTTTGGAAGTTTAGCCTTTGACGGATCGGTGGCTCCGAGTGCTCCTCACTCGGTGTGTCCGAAAATGACTTGTTCAAAGTTTGTGATATAAGCATGAATAGAATTTTGAGACAAGAAAGCATAGATAGCTAGGGGAGGAACTTAGGCATTCTTGTCCATCCATTTGGTCAGAAAAATCCAAAAAGACCAAAGCAACAAATGGATGTCCTCGAATGGATAAAATTATGCATCCAACATGCTCACACAATAAGATAGCAAATGAAATATGTGTCAATCATGCACAATCAAAACTCTAGCAACTAGCACACAATTTGTCGATGACTAGGTCATCTATATATGAATATATTGACTTAGGAGTCAAATGAGAACATTTGATCATAGGTCATACTCATCGTTTAAGCACAAGTGGGGTTACCACTTTTACATAAAGCATTAATGTGTTCACATCATTTGAAGATGCTTTGGCTCAATTCTTTAGAGCAAAGCTCCCCCTAGATGTGAGAACCCCTTTTAAAGGGTCAAACTAACCTTGGGTTGTCGTAGAAGACTTCATGTAGATGTTGAAGATGTGGATGCTCAATGTTGATGAAGATCATCAAGAGTTGGGAGCAATCCTTTGGATTCGGGCACTTTCAATACCTACATGGGTTAGTCCCACAAGGAACAAACAAGGATATCCATGGACATAGATTGAAGTTCACAATAGATGATGTCCATGAAAGCAATGATTACCTTGTCCCTTGACTTACCAACAAGAGGGTTTGTGACTCCATGAACTAGTGCAAGATGTGGAAGTTGATTGCACAAGTTTTGCCAAAATGAATGTGAGTGAAGTATGTTGGCGGAGTCACCCTCAAGAACTCTCTAGTTCTTCTTCTTCGGGATCCACATCATCTTGATGGGAATCCTTGGGGTTGTAGTTGAGCTTGACGAAGTAGAACTTGACGTTTCCTTGGGAACCCACTTGACCATGGCCTTAGGTGCTTCAATAAATGCATCAATCTCCTCTTGAAGCTTGTCCTTGCCTTTTAGCTTGAGGTCTTGTGGTGGAAGATCATCTTGAGCTTGTTCCACATTGGAGGAAGTAGGATCATACTTCTCCTTTTGAGAAACAAACTTTGGAGTGGGATATTGACCTTCTTCCCATTCAACACCCTCGGCGTTGAACTTTCCTCAAAACCAATTCCTTGATTCTTCCGTGCCTTCCTTGCTTGCGAACAATTTCCTCAAAGTTCTTGCTTCCGCAAGGCTCTTGTAGACACCTTTCTCTATAATCCCTTTCAATAAACTATTTTCTTGCTCAAGTGTAACTTGGCTTGAAACATTGTTAGTGGAATCAAGAGAACTACTAGGAGTAACAACATTGGATTTAGCATGGTTATTGTTACTACTAGATGAAGAATTTTTCTTATGCTTGTCATGCTTAGTTTTAATAGGTGGCAAGAAATTAGACAAGAGAAGTCGTTGGCAAGATATGAAGAACTCTTCTTTCAAGATCGTCATTGATAGCTTTTAGGAACTCATGTTCTTGCTCTAGATTGAGCTTCTCGAAGCGTAGCTTCTCATGAGATCTTAGGAGCTCTCTATGATCTTCTTGAGTTGTTTCATGAGCTAACTTAAGAGTGTTTAGTTCTTTAGTTAAACGCTCAATCTCCTTCATAGCATTGTCATTTGACTCTTCTCGACTATAAAGACTACTAGCATGTTCATCATTACTAGGCTCACTAGATTTATCATGTAAAAGCTCATCTTCACCAAGCAAGTCATCCTCATCACTATCGAAGTCAATAAATTCAGGGTGTGATACCTTGGGGCCTTTAGCCATGAAGCATCTTCCAATTCCCTCATTTGGTGAATCAAATAAGTCATAGGAGTTGGAGTTGGAGGACACGAGAGCAAGACCGACAACACCTTCATCTTGACTGTAGTCGGAGTTGGAGTGATAGCTTCTTTCGGAGTGATTGTCGGAGTCGGAGCCGGAGACCCATTCACCTACATGAGCTTGATGTTTTCTTCTTGTGTAGCTCCTTGATGACTTGTCTTTCCTCTCCTAATCCTTGCTTCTCCGAGAGGGTCTTCGTTCATAACGATCATCTCTACTCCTTCTCTCTTTCGAGGTGACTCTTCTCTTGAGCTTCTTCTTCTTGGAGATTCTTCTCTTCTCTTGTGGGGAGTCGAACACTCATTTGAGTAGTGTCCGGTCTTCCACAATTGTAGCAGCTTCGATCACGACTTGAAGATCTCTTTTCATCATATGATCTAGACTTTGAGCTTCTTTCCTTGCTTCTACTCTTGTAGAACTTGTTGAAGTTCTTCACCATTAGGCTTATCTCTTCATTGGAAACTAGCTTGTCACTTGAGGTTGTGGGAGCATCACATGTAGCTTTGTAAGCACCACTTGACTTGTTGTGAAGCTCTTCCTTATCTTTAAGTGTCATCTCATGAGCAACAATTCTTCCAATGACTTGGTAGGCTTGAGATTCTTGTAGTTTGGCATCATTTGGATCAAAGTGCACACGGTGTCATACTTTCCATCCAAAGCTCGAGGATCTTCTTGATGATGAATCGGTCGGTCATTTCTTCGCTTCCTAAGCCGGCAATCTCATTTGTGATGAGAGCAAGCCTAGAGTACATTTCAGCGACTCCTTCACCTTCCTTCATCTTGAACTTGTCAAGTTGACCTTGAAGAACATCTAGCTTTGATTCCTTCACGGACTCGGTACCTTCGTGCATTTCACCAAAGTATCCCAAATCTCTTTTGCATTCTCAAGACGGCTGATTTTGTTGAACTCCTCGGGACACAAAGCATTGAAGAGAATGTCACAAGCTTGAGCATTGTTTTGCAACATCCGCAATTCATCCGCTGTAGCTTCACGATCCGAACTTTTCCTTCCTCAAGAACTCACCTTGCAAGCCAACACAAATAATGCCCCATGCGGCGGGTTATGTCCAAGAATATGCATTTTCATTTTATGCTTCCAACTAGCAAAATTTGAACCATCAAAGTAAGGACCTCTCTGAAAATTACCCTCACTAGACGCCATACTCTCCTAGGTTGTGAAACCAAGCTTATGGAGTCCAATGCAATGGAAACCAATACAATGGAGACCAAAGCTCGATACCACTTGTAGGATCGAAAGTATGTCTAGAGGGGGGGTGATTAGACTACTTGACAATATAAAAATTTAGCCTTTTGATTAAGACAAGTTTTGGCAAATTCACAATGATGATCAAGTCAAGTATCACCCTACACATGCAATTCTAGAGTATTGGCAGCGGAAAGTAAATTGCACATGTAGTAAAGAGAGGTGGAGAAGAGCAAACGCAATTTGGAGACACGGAGATTTTTCTCGTGGTTCCGATAGGTGGTGCTATCGTCAATCCACGTTGATGGAGACTTCAACCCACGGAGGGTAACGGCTGCGAGAGTCCACGGAGGGCTCCACCCACGAAGGGTCCACGAAGAAGCAACCTTGTCTATGCCATCATGGCATACGCCCACGGAGGACTAGCCTTACTCGGGGTAGATCTTCACGAAGTAGGCGATCTCCTTGCCCTTACGAACGTCTTGGTTCAACTCCACATCTTGACGGAGGCTCCCAAGCGACACCTAACCAATCTAGGAGGCACCACCCTCCAAAAGGTAATAGATGGTGTTGGTGATGATGAACTCCTAGCTCTTGTGCTTCAAATGATAATCTCCCCAACACTCAACTCTCCTCACTGATTTGGCTGTGGTGGAAGAAAGGATTGAGTGGAACGCAACTTGGGAAGCCTAGAGATCAAGCTTCATATGGTGGGAGTGGAGCAACTTGATCTCAACACAAGGGTAGGTAGTTTTCTTCTCAGAAATGTAAGGTAGGAGTGGTAGTTCTTTCTGATGGCTCTCTCCACGAATGAAGAGGGGGTGGAGGGGTATTTATAGCCTCCACACAAAATCCAACCGTTACACACACTTGACCAATCTCGGTCAGACCGAAGTTGACAACTCGGTCAGACCGAAAGTTCAAAACATGTGAATGTTGGGATTTTCGGTGGGACCGAAAATACAATCTCGGTGAGTCCGATTCTTCCAAAGACTAGGGTTTGCCAATCTCGGTGGGACCGACTTTATCATCTCGGTGACACCGATTTGATGACAGAAGGTTACGAAGCTTGGCAACACTAGTTTCGTGAGACCGAGTTCGAATCGGAAAATCCGAAATTTCTAGGGTTTGGCTATATGGCTGAGGTGGTTCATCTCGGTGTGGTGAGTTTATGGAATCGGTGGGACCGAGATTACTTATGAGTGTATATTTGAAGTGAAGGGTGCTGATAGTTTAGGAGATGTATCACTAAGCACTTTGAGCAACCAGATCATTATCATAACCTCATCCCCTTTTAATAGTATTGGCTTTCCTATAGACTCAATGTGATCTTGGATCACTAAACCAAAAATGGAGTCTTGAGCTTTTGCCAATGCTTGCCTTAGCATTTTGAGGGGTCCACTTCTTCAGTCATTGCCATACCCATATCACTGAACTTTCTGAAATGATTCTCAAGAAACTATTAGTTCAATGATATATATGTTGTTATTAATTACCAAAACCACCCGGGGATTAGTTGCACTTTCACATAGTGTGATGGTGTGTCCGAACATCATAACTGCACCCTATTGGATATAGTGCATACCATGATGTCTCTTATCGAATTACCACTATCGTTTATGGGTTAGGCATTAGAGACAACCGCATTCACTTCAAGTAGGGCAGCACGTAATTCCATTGAGATGACAGCGTATGAACTATGGTTTAGAGAAACCTAAGCTGTCATTTCTTAAAATTTTGGGGCTGCGACGCTTATGTGGAAAAGTTTTAGCCTGATAAGCTCAAACCCAAAGAGGATAAATGCATCTTCATAGGACACCCAAAACAGTTGGGTATACCTCCTATTTCAGATCCGGAAGCAAAAGTGATTGTTTCTAGAAACGGGTCCTTTCTCGAGGAAAAGTTTCTCCTGAAATAATTGAGTGGGAGGATGGTGGAGACTTGATGAGGTTATTGAACCATCACTTCAACCAATCTGTGGCAGGGCACAGGAAGTTGTTCCTGTGGCGCCTGTTGGGGAACGTAGTAATTTCAAAAAAAAATCTACGCACACGCAAGATCATGGTGATGGCAGAGCAACGAGAGGGGAGAGTGTTCGTCCACGTACCCTTGTAGACCGTAAGCGGAAGCATTAACACAACACGGTTGATGTAGTCGTACGTCTTCACGATCCGGCCGATCCAAGCACCGAACGTACGGCACCTCCGAGTTCAGCACACGTTCAGCTCGATGACGATCTCCGGGCTCCAATCCAGCAAAGCTCGAGATGAGTTCCGTCAGCACGACGGCGTGGTGACGGTGATGATGTTCTACCGGCACAGGGCTTCGCCTAAACTCCGCGACGATACGACCGAGGTGGAACATGGTGGAGGGGGGCACCGCACACGGCTAAGGAACGATCCGTAGATCAACTTGTGTGTCTATGGGGTGCCCCCCGCCCCCGTATATAAAGGAGCCAGGGGGGAGGAGGCGGTCGGCCAAGGAGGGCGCTCCAAGGGGGGAGTCCTACTCCCACCGGGAGTAGGACTCCCTTCTTTCCTAGTTGGAATAGGAGAAGGGGAAAGAGGAGGAAGAGGGAAGGAAGGGGGGCGCCGCCTCTTCCCTTGTCCTATTCGGACTAGGAAGGGAGGGCGCGCCCCCCTGCCTCCTTCCCTCTTCTCCCTCGAGGCCCATGTAAGCCCAATAACCCCCCGGGGGGTTCCGGTAACCTCCCGGTACTCCGGTAAAATGCCGATTTCACCCGGAACGATTGGATGTCCAAATTGTTGGGGAACGTAGTAATTTCAAAAAATTTCCTACGCACACGCAAGATCATGGTGATGACATTGCAACGAGGGGAGAGTGTTGTCTACGCACCTCGTGAGACCAAGCGGAAGCGTTGACACAGCGTAGTGGAAGTAGTCGTACGTCTTCCCGGTTCAACCGATCCAGGCACCGTTACTCCGGCACCTCCGAGTTCTTGACACGCGTACAGCTCGATGATGCACCCTCTAAAGGAAATATGCCCTAGAGGCAATAATAAAGTTATTATTTATTTCCTTATTTCATGATAAATGTTTATCATTCATGCTAGAATTGTATTAACCGGAAACATGATACATGTGTGAATGCATAGACAAACAATATGTCACTAGTATGCCTCTACTAGACTAGCTTGTTAATCAAAGATGGTTATGTTTCCTAACCATGAACAAAGAGTTGTTATTTGATTAACAGGGTCACACCATTAGTTGAATGATCGATTGACATGACCCATTCCATTAGCTTAGCACACGATCGCTTAGTATGTTGCTACTTGCTTTTATCCATGACTTATACATGTTCCTATAACTATGAGATTATGCAACTCCGTTTACGGAGGAACACTTTGGGTACTACCAAATGTCACAACGAATCGGGTGATTATAAAGGAGTACTACAGGTGTCTCCAAAGGCGATGTTGGGTTGGCGATTTCGAGATTAGGTTTTGTCACTCCGATTGTCGGAGAGGTATCTCTGGGCCCTCTCGGTAATACACATCACTTAAGCCTTGCAAGCATTACAACTAATGAGTTAGCTGTGAGATGATGTATTACGAACGAGTAAAGAGACTTGCCGGTAACGAGATTGAACTAGGTATTGGATACCGACGATCGAATCTCGGGCAAGTAACATACCGATGACAAAGGGAACAACGATGTTGTTATGCGGTCCGACCGATAAAGATCTTCGTAGAATATGTAGGAGCCAATATGGGCATCCAGGTCCCGCTATTGGTTATTGACCGAGACATGTCTCGGTCATGTCTACATTGTTCTCGAACCGTAGGGTCCGCACGCTTAAGGTTTCGATGACGGTTATATTATGAGTTTATGTATTTTGATGTACCAAGAAGTTCGAGTCCCGATGTGATCACGGACATGACGAGGAGTCTCAAATGGTCGAGACATAAAGATTGATATATTGGAAGCCTATATTTGGAGTTGGGAATGGTTCCGAGTGAAATCGGATTTGGAACACCGGGGTTACGGAACCCCCGGGGTTATTGAGCCTTAGTGGGCCATGAGGGAGAAGAGGAAGGGCCGGCCAGGGGCAGGCGCGCGCCCTCCCCCAAGTCCGAATAGGACAAGGAGAGGCGGCGCCTTCCCTCTTTCCTTCCCCCTAATCCTATTCCAACTAGGAAGGGGAGTCCTACTCCAAATGGGAGTAGGACTCCTCCCGCCTCCTCCAGGGCCGGCCGCACCACCTGCTCCTTTATATACGGGGCAGGGGCACCCTAGAACACACAAGTTGATCTATGAATCGTTCCTTAGCCGTGTGCGGTGCCCCTCCACCATATTCCACCTCGGTCATATCGTCGCAAAGCTTAGGCGAAGCCTGCGCGATAGAACATCAAGATCGTCACCACGCCGTCAGGCCGACGAATTCTCCTCCCGAGCCTCTCTGGATTGGAGCCCGAGGAGCGCCATCGAGCTGTACGTGTGTCAAGAACTCGAGGCGCCGGAGTAACGGCGCTTGGATCGGTTGGATCGCGAGGAGATCGTACGACTACTTCCTCTACGTTGTGATCGCTTCCGCTTCGGTCTACGAGGGTACGTAGACAACACTCTCCCCCCTCGTTGCTATGCATCACCATGATCTTGCGTGTGCGTAGGAAATTTTTGAAATTACTACGTTCCCCAACAAAGGGCATCCGAGCCTAGTTTTTATGGTTTGATGTTTTGCACGAGTAGAACACAAGTGAGTTGTGGGCGATACAAGTCATACTACCTACCAGCATGTCATACTTTGGTTCAGCGGTATTGTGAGATGAAGCGGCCCGGACCGACATTACGCATATGCTTACGCGAGACTGGTTTCACCGCCACGAGCACTCGTTGCTTAAAGGTGACTAGCGGTGTCTGCTTCTCTCACTTTAGTTGAACCGAGTGTGGCTACGCCGGTCCTTGAGAAGGTTAAAACGGAGTCTATTTGACAAACTATCGCTGTGGTTTTGATGCGTGGGTGAGATTGGTTCTTGCTTAAGCCCGTAGCAGCCACGTAAAATTTGCAACAACAAAGTAGAGGACGCCTAACTTGTTTTTGCAGGGCATGTTGTGATGTGATATGGTCAAGACGTGATGCTATATTTTATTGTATGAGATGATCATGTTTTGTAACCGGTTATCGGCAATCGGCTGGAGCCATATGGTTGTCGCTTATTGTATGAAATGCAACGCCATGTAATTGCTTTACTTTATCACTAAGCGGTAGCGATAGTCGAGAAGCAATAGGTGGCGTGACGCGACAACGATGCTACGATGGAGATCAAGGTGTCGCGCGGTGACGATGGTGATCATGATGGTGCTTGGAGATGGAGATCACAAGCACAAGATGATGATGGCCATATCATATCACTTATATTGATTGCATGTGATGTTTATCCTTTATGCATCTTATCTTGCTTTGATTGACGGTAGCATTTTAAGATGATCTCTCACTAAAATTATCAAGTAGTGTTCTCCACGAGTATGCACCGTTGCCAAAGTTCGTCGTGCCCGCACACCACGTGATGATCGGGTGTGATAAGCTCTACGTCCATCTACAACGGGTGCAAGCCAGTTTTGCACACGCAGAATACTCAGGTTATACTTGACGAGCCTAGCATATGCAGATATGGCCTCGGAACACGGAGACCGAAAGGTTGAGCGTGAATCATATAGTAGATATGATCAACATAAGATGTTCACCATTGAAAACTACTCCATCTCACGTGATGATCGGTTATGGTTTAGTTGATTTGGATCACGTGATCACTTAGATGACTAGAGAGATGTCTGTCTAAGTGGGAGTTCTTTAGTAATATGATTAATTGAACTTAAATTTATCATGAACTTAGTACCTGATAGTATCTTGCTTGTCTATGTTTGATTGTAGATAGATGGCTCATCTTGTTGTTCCGTTGAATTTTAATGCGTTCCTTGAGAAAGCAAAGTTGAAAGATGATGGTAGCAATTACACGGATCGGGTCCGTAACTCGAGGATTATCCTCATTGCTGCACGTAAGAGTTACGCCCCGGATGCACCGCTAGGTGCCAGCCTCTTCTTGATGCAACCGACGACGTTAAGAACGTCTCGCGAGCAAAGCTGATGACTACTCTATAGTTCAAGTGTGCCATGCTTTACGGCTTAGAACCGGGACTTCAACGACGTTTTGAACGCCATGGAGCATATGAGATGTTCCAGAGTTGAAGTTAATATTCCAATAGAATGCCCGGATTGAGAGATATGAAGTCTCCAATAAGTTCTATAGCTGCAAGATGGAGGAGAATAGTTCATCGGTGAGCACATACTCAAAATGTCCGGGTATTACAATCACTTGACACAACCGGGAGTTAATCTTCCGGATGATTGTGTCATTGATGAATTCTTCAATCACCGCCACCAAGCTACAAAGGCTTCGTGATGAACTATAATATGCAAGGGTTAGTAAAGACTATACCGAGCTCTTCGCAATGCTAAAGGCTGCGAGGTAGAAATCAAGAAGGAGCATCAAGTGTTGATGGTCAATAAGACCACTAGTTTCAAGAAGAAAGGCAAAGGGAAGAAGAAGGAACTTCAAGAAGAACAGCAAGCAAGTTGCTGCTCGTAGAGAAGAAACCCAAGTCTGGACCCAAACCTAAAACTGAGTGCTTCTACCGCAAGCGGTATCGGTCACCGGAAGCGGAACTGCCCCAAGTATTTGGCGGATAAGAAGGATGGCAAGGTGAACAAAGGTATATGTGATATACATGTTATTGATGTGTACCTTACTAGAGCTCGCAGAGCACTGGTATTTGATATCTGGTTCTTGCTAATATTTGCAACTCAAAGGGACTACGGATTGCTTAACACTAGCAAAGGATGAGGTGACGATGCGCGTGGGAAATGGTTCCAAAGTCGATGTGATCGCGGTCGGCACGCTACCTCTACATCTACCTTCGGGATTAGTTTTAGACCTAAATAATTGTTATTTGGTGCCCGCGTTGAGCATGAACATTATATCTGGATCTTGTTTGATGCGAGACGGTTATTCATTTAAATCGAGAATAATGGTTGTTCTATTTATATGAGTAATATCTTTTATGGTCATGCACCCTTGAAGAGTGGTCTATTTTTGATGAATCTCGATAGTAGTGATACACATATTCATAATGTTGAAACCAAAAGATGCAGAGTTGATAATGATAGTGCAACTTATTTGTGGCACTGCCGTTTAGGTCATATCGGTGTAAAGCGCATGAAGAAACTCCATATCGATGGACTTTTGGAGTCACTTGATTATGAATCACTTGGCACTTATGAACCGTGCCTCATGGGCAAGATGACTAAAACTCCGCTTCTCGGTACTATGGAGAGAGCAACAGATTTGTTGGAAATCATACATATAGATGTATGTGGTCCGATGAATGTTGAGGCTCGTGGCGGATATCGTTATTTTCTCACCTTCACAGATGATTTAAGCGGATATGGGTATATCTACTTAATGAAACATAAGTCCAAACATTTGAAAAGTTCAAAGAATTTCAGAGTGAAGTTGAAAATCATCGTAATAAGAAAATTAAATTTCTACGATCCGATCGTGGAGGTGAATATTTGAGTTACGAGTTTGGTCTACATTTGAAACAATGCGAATAGTTTCAAGAACTCACGCCACCCGGAACACCACAACGAATGGTGTGTCCGAACGTTGTAATCGCACTTTACTAGATATGGTGCGATCTATGATGTCTCTTACAGATTTACCGCTATCGTTTTGGGGTTATGCTCTTGAGACGGCCGCATTCACACTGAATAGAACACCGTCAAAATCCGTTGAGACGACACCTTATGAACTATGGTTTAGCAAGAAACCAAAGTTGTCGCTTTCTTAAAGTTTGGGGATGCGATGCTTATGTGAAAAGCTTCAACCTGATAAGCTCGAACCCAAATCGAGAAATGTGTCTTCATAGGATACCCAAAGGAAACAGTTGGGTACACCTTCTATCACAGATCCGAAGGCAAGACATTTGTTGCCAAGAATGGATCCTTTCTAGAGAAGGAGTTTCTCTCGAAAGAAGTGAGTGGGAGGAAAGTAGAACTTGATGAGGTAATTGTACCTTCTCCCTTACTTGAAAGTAGTTTGTCGCAGAAACCGTTTACGAGACATCTACACCAAATAGTGAGGAAGTTGATGATGTTGATCATGAAACTTCAGATCAAGTTACTACGTAACCTCGTAGATCAACCAGAGTAAGATCCGCACTGAGTGGTACGGTAATCCTGTTCGGAAATCATGCTACTAGATCATGATGAACCTACGAACTATGAAGAAGCGATGGTGAGCCCAGATTCCATAAAATGGCTTGAGGCCATGAAATCTAGATGGGATCCATGTATGAAAACAAAGTATGGACTTTGGTTGACTTGCCCGAGGGTCGGCAAGCAATAGAAAACAAGTGGATCTTCAAGAAGAAGACCGACGCCGACGGTAATATTATCGTCTACAAAGCTCGACTTGTCGCAAAGGGTTTTCGACAAGTTCAAGGGATTGACTACGATGAGACCTTCTCACCCGTGGCGATGCTTAAGTCTGTCCGAATCATGTTAGCAATTGCCGATTTTATGATTATGAAATTTGGCAAATGGATGTAAAGACTGCATTCTGAATGGATTTACGAAGAAGAGTTGTATATGATGCAACCGAAGGTTTTATCGATCCAAAGGAGCTAACAAAGTATGCAAGCTCCAAATGATCCATTTATGGACTGGTGCAAGCATCTCGAGTTGGAATAAATGCTTTGATAGTGTGATCAAAGCATTTGGGTTCATACTGCACTTTTGGAGAAGCCTCAGATTTACAAGAAAGTGAGTGGGAGCTCAGAGCATTTCGATATTATATGTAGATGACATATTATTGATCGGAAATGATATAGAATTTCGGATAGCATAAAGGGATACTTGAATAAGAGTTTTTCAATGAAAGACCTCGGTGAAGCTGCTTACATATTGGGCATCAAAATCTATAGAGATAGATCAAGACGCTTAATTGACTTTCACAAAGCACATACCTTGACAAAATTTTGAAGAAGTTCAAAATGGATCAAGCAAAGAAAGGGTTCTTGCCTGTGTTACAAGGTGTGAAGTTGAGTAAGACTCAATGCCCGACCACCGCAGAAGATAGAGAGAAATGAAAGATGTTCCTATGCTTCAGCCATAGGCTCTATCATGTATGCAATGCTTGTGTACCAGACCGATGTGTGCCTTGCTATAAGCTTAGCAGGAGGTACCAAAGTAATCCAGAGTGGATCATCGGACAGCGGTCAAGAACATCCCAAATACCGAAAAGGACTAAGGATATGTTTCTCGATATGGAGGTGACAAAGAGCTCATCGTAAACGGTTACGTTGATGCAAGCTTTGACACCGATCCGGACGATTCTAAATCGCAGACCGGATACGATTTACACTAAACGGAGGAGCTGTCGGTTGGTGCAGTTCTAAACAAAGCGTCGTGGCGGGATCTACATGTGAAGCGGAGTACATAGCAGCTTCGAAGCAGCTAATGAAGGAGTCGGATGAAGGAGTTCATATCCGATCTAGGTGTCATACCTAGTGCATCGGGTCCAATGAAAATCTTCGTGACAATACTAGAGCAATTGCCTTAGCAAAGGAATCCAGATTTCACAAGAGGACCAAGCACATCAAGAGACGCTTCAATTCCATCCGGATTTAGTCCGTGGGAGACATAGAGATTTGCAAGATACATACGGATCTGAATGTAGCGCACCGTTGACTAAGCCTCTTCCACGAGCAAAACATGATCAACACCAAGACTCCATGGGTGTTAGAATCATTACTATGTAATCTAGATTATTGACTCTAGTGCAAGTGGGAGATCAAGGAAATATGCCCTAGAGGCAATAATAAAGTTATTATTTATTTCCTTATTTCATGATAAATGTTTATCATTCATGCTAGAATTGTATTAACGGAAACATGATACATGTGTGAATGCATAGACAAACAATATGTCACTAGTATGCCTCTACTAGACTAGCTTGTTAATCAAAGATGGTTATGTTTCCTAACCATGAACAAAGAGTTGTTATTTGATTAACAGTCACATCATTGGTTGAATGATCATTGACATGACCCATTCCATTAGCTTAGCACGCCTTAGTATGTTGCTCTTGCTTTTATCCATGATCATAACTATGAGATTATGCAACTCCGTTTACGGAGGAACACTTTGGGTACTACCAAGCGTTAGAAAAGGCGGATGATCGATCGAATTGATTGAGCCTTAGTGGGCCATGAGGGAGAAGAGGAAGGGCCGGGGCAGGGGCAGGCCGCTCCCCCTAGTCCGAATAGGACAAGGAGAGGCGGCGCCCCTTCTCTCTTCCTCCCCCAATATAGGAAGGGGAGTCCTACTCGGTGGGAGTAGGACTCCTCCGGCTCGCCTCCTCCAAGGGCGGCCGCACCCCTTGCTCCTTTATATCTGCTTATCCATGACTTATACACATTTAGTATAAGTCATGAAGAAAGCAATAGCAACATACTAAACGCATCAATTGCAACATACGCCCTAACGGAATGGGTATCAATACCTAGTCAATCACATCATTCAACCAATGATGTGATCCGAGAGGGCTAATCAAATGAAAACTCTTTGTCCATGGCTTCGAAACATAACCATCTCTCGATAAACGAGCTAGTCAAGTAGAGGCATACTAGTGACACTATGTTTGTCTATGTCATCAATCACATCATTCTAATTATGTCTTTTGTCCATGGCTAATACAATCTCTAGCATGTCATAATAAACATATTTTGTCTATCATGAAATAAGGAAATAAATAATAACTTTATTATTGCCTCTAGGGCATATTTCCTTCACAAATATAGGCTTCTAATATATCGATCTTTATCTCTCGACCATTTAGAGACTCCTCGTCATGTCCATGATCACATCCGGGACTCCGAACAAACTTCGGTACATCAAAACTTATAAACTCATAATAAAACTGCCATCGTAACGTTAAGCGTGCGGACCCTACGGGTTCGAGAACTATGTAGACATGACCTAGGACTATTCTCGGTCAATAACCAATAGCGGGACCTGGATGCCCATATTAGCTCCTACATATTCTACGAAGATCTTTATCGGTCAAACCGCATAACAACATCGTTGTTCCTTTGTCATCGGTATGTTACTTGCCCGAGATTCGATCGTCAGTATCAATACCTAGTTCAATCTCATCGACAAGTCTCTTTACTCATTACGTAATGCATCATCCGTAACCAACTCATTGGTCACATTGCTTGCAAGGCTTATAGTGATGTGCTTTACCGTGAGGGCCCAGAGATACCTCTCCGACGATCGAAGTGACAAAACCTAATCTCGAAATACGCCAACTCAACATGTACCTTCGGAGACACATGTAGTACTCCTTTATAATCGCCCAGTTATGTTGTGACGTTTGGTAGTACCCAAAGTGTTCGTCCGATAAACGGGAGTTGCATAATTCTCATAGTTACAGGAACTTGTATAAGTCATGAAGAAAGCAATAGCAATATACTAAACGATCAAGTGCTAGGCTAACGGAATGGGTCATTGAAGGAAATATGCCCTAGAGGCAATAATAAAGTTATTATTTATTTCCTTATATCATGATAAATGTTTATTATTCATGCTAGAATTGTATTAACCGGAAACATAATACATGTGTGAATATATAGACAAACAGAGTGTCACTAGTATGCCTCTACTTGACTAGCTTGTTAATCAAATATGGTTATGCTTCCTAAACATGGACAAAGAGTTGTTATTTGATTAACGGGATCACATCATTAGTTGAATGATCTGATTGACATGACACATTCCGTTAGCTTAGCACCCGATCATTTAGTATGTTGCTATTGCTTTCTTCATGACTTATACATGTTCCTGTGACTATGAGATTATGCAACTCCCGTTTACCGGAGGAACACTTTGTGTGCTACCAAACGTCACAATGTAACTGGGTGATTATAAAGGTGCTCTACAGGTGTCTCCGAAGGTACTTGTTGAGTTGGCGTATTTTGAGATTAGGATTTGTCACTCCGAATGTCGGAGAGGTATCTCTGGGCCCTCTCGATAATGCACATCACTTAAGCCTTGCAAGCATTGTAACTATTGAGTTAGTTGCGAGATGATGTATTACGGAACGAGTAAAGAGACTTGCCGGTCACAAGATTGAACTAGGTATTGGATACAGACGATCGAATCTCGGGCAAGTAATATACCGATGACAAAGGGAACAACGTATGTTGTTATGCGGTCTGACCGATAAAGATCTTCGAGAATATGTAGGAACCAATATGGGCATCTAGGTCCCGCTTATTGGTTATTGACCGAGACGATGTCTCGGTCATGTCTACATTGTTCTCGAACCGTAGGGTCCGCACGCTTAAGGTTTCGATGACAATTATATTATGAGTTTATGAGTTTTGATGTACCAAGGAGTTCGAGTCCCGAATGAGATCGAGGATATGACGAGGAGTCTCAAATGGTCGAGACGAAAGATCGATATAATTGGACGACTATATTCGAGTTCGGAAAGGTTCCGAGTGATTCGGTATTTTTCGAGTACCGAGAGTTACGGAATTCGCGGGAGAAGTATTGGGCCTTATTGGGCCCCGGGGAAAGAGAGAGGCTGCCTAGGGCAGGCCGCCAAGGCCCAAAGGCCTAGTCCGAATTGGACTAGGGGAGGGGCCGCACCCTTCCTTCCTTCCCTTCTCTCCTCCCTTCCTAGTCTCCTACTCCTAATACATGGAAGGTCTCCTAGTTGAGAAGGAAAGGGGAATCCTACTCCCGTGGGAGTAGGACTCCCATGCGCGCCATAGTAGAGGGCCGCCCTCCCTCCTCCACTCCTTTATATATGGGGTAGGGGCACCCCATAGACACACAAGTTGATTATCGTGATCGCTCCTTAGCTGCAGTGCGTGCCCCCTCCACGATATTACACCTCGATCATATTGTAGTGGTGCTTAGGCGAAGCCCTGCGACAGTTGAACATCAAGATCGTCACCATGCCGTCGTGCTGACGGAACTCCTCCCCGAAGCTTTGCTTGATCGGAGCCCGGGGTGCGTCATCGAGCTGTACGTGTGTCAAGAACTCGGAGGTGCCGGAGTAACGGTGCTTGGATCGGTTGGACCGGGAGGACGACGACTACTTCCTCTACGCTAAGTCAACGCTTCCGCTTCGGTCTACGAGGGTACGTAGACAACACTCTCCCCTCTCGTTGCTATGCATCACCATGATCTTGCGTGTGCGTAGGAATTTTTTTGAAATTACTACGTTCCCCAACAGTCATGTCAATCACATCATTCTCCTAATGATGTGATCCCATTAATCAAATGACAACACATGTCTATGGTTAGGAAACATAACCATCTTTGATTAATGAGCTAGTCAAGTAGAGGCATACTAGTGACTATATGTTTGTCTATGTATTCACACATGTATCATGTTTCCGGTTAATACAATTCTAGCATGAATAATAAACATTTATCATGATATGAGGAAATAAATAATAACTTTATTATTGCCTCTAGGGCATATTTCCTTCAGTCTCCCACTTGCACTAGAGTCAATAATCTAGATTACATAGTAATGATTCAAACACCCATGGAGTCTTGGTGCTGATCATGTTTTGCTCGTGAGAGAGGCTTAGTCAATGGGTCTGCAACATTCAGATCCGTATGTATCTTGCAAATCTCTATGTCTCCCACTTGGACTTGGTCCCAAATGGAATTGAAGCGTATCTTGATGTGCTTGGTCCTCTTGTGAAATCTGGATTCCTTTGTCAAGGCAATTGCACTAGTATTGTCACAGAAGATCTTCATTGGTCCCGATGCACTAGGTATGACACCTAGATCGGAAATGAACTCCTTCATCCAGACTCCTTCATTTGCTGCTTCAGAAGCAGCTATGTACTCCGCTTCACATGTAGATCCCGCCACGACGCTTTGTTTAGAACGCACCAACTTACAGCTCCACCGCTTAATAAAAACACGATCCGGTTTGCGATTTAGAATCGTCCGATCGATTGTCAAAGCTTGCATCGACGTAACCATTTACGACTAGCTCTTTGTCACCTCCATATACGAGAAACATATCCTTAGTCCTTTTAGGTATTTCAGATGTTCTTGACCGCTGTCCAAAGATCCACTCTGATTACTTTGGTACCTTCCTGCCAAGCTTATTGCTAAGCATATGTCGTGTCGGTACACAAGATTGCATACATGATAGAGCCTATGGCTGAAGCATAGGAACATCTTTCATTTTCTCTCTATCTTCTGCATTGTGGTCGGGCATTGAGTTTGACTCAACTTCACACCTTGTAGCACGTGCAAGAATCCTTTCTTTGCTCGATCCATTTTGAACTTTTTCAAAATTTTGTCAAGGTATGTGCTTTGTGAAAGTCCTATTAAGTGTCTTGATCTATCTCTATAGATCTTGATGCCCAATATGTAAGCAGCTTCACCGAGGTCTTTCATTGAAAAACTTTTATTCAAGTATCCCTTTATGCTATCCAGAATTCTATATCATTTCCAATTATTAATATGTCATCTACATATAATATCGAAATGCTACAGAGCTCCCACTCACTTTCTTGTAAATACAAAGCTTCTCCAAAAGTCTCAGATAAAACCATATGCTTTGATCACACTATCAAAGCGTTTATTCCAACTCCGAGATGCTTGCACCAGTCCATAAATGGAACGCTGGAGTTTGCATACTTTGCTGGCACCTTTTGGATCAACAAAACCTTCTGCCTGCATCATATACAACTCTTCTTCCAGAAATCCATTCAAGAATGCAGTTTTGGCATCCATTTGCCAAATTTCATAATCATGAAATGCAGCACTAGCTAACATGATTCGGACAGACTTAAGCATCGCTACGGGTGAGAAAGTCTCATCGTAGTCAACTCCTTGAACTTTATAGACAGTTACATTACCATCAGCGTCAGTCTTCTTCTTAAAGATCCATTTATTCTCAATGGCTTGCCGATCATCGGGCCAGTCAACCAAAGTCCATACTTTGTTTTCATACATGGATCCCATCTCAGATTTCATGGCCTCTAGCCATTTTGCGGAATCTGGGCTCATCATCGCTTCCTCATAGTTCGTAGGTTCATCATGGTCAAGTAACATGACTTCCAGAATTGGATTACCGCACCACTGCAGTGCGGATCTTACTCTCGTAGACCCACGAGGTTCAAGAGAAACTTGATCTGAAGTTTCATGATCAATATCATTAGCTTCCTCACTAATTGGTGTAGTTGTCACAGGAACCGGTTCTTGTGATGAACTACTTTCCAATAAGGGAGTAGATATAGTTATCTCATCAAGTTCTACTTTCCTCCCACTCACTTCTTTCGAGAGAAACTCCTTTTCTAGAAAGGATCCGATCTTAGCAACGAAAATCTTGCCCTCAGATCTATGATAGAAGGTGTACCCAATAGTTTCTTTTGGGTATCCTATGAAGACACATTTCTCCAATTTGGGTTCGAGCTTATCTGGTTGAAGTTTCTTCACATAAGCATCGCAGCCCCAAACTTTAAGAAACGACAACTTTGGTTTCTTGCCAAACCACAGTTCACAAGGCCTCGTCTCAACGCATTTTGATGGTGCCCTATTTAACGTGAATGCGGCCATCTCTAAAGCATAACCCCAAAACGATAGAGGTAAATCAGTAAGAGACATCATAGATCGCACCATATCTAGTAAAGTACGATTACGACGTTGGGACACACCATTTCGTTGTGGTGTTCCGGGTGGCGTGAGTTGCGAAACTATTCCACATTGTTTCTGAAGGAAATATGCCCTAGAGGCAATAATAAAGTTATTATTTATTTCCTCATATCATGATAAATGTTTATTAGTCATGCTAGAATTGTATTAACCGGGAACATAATACATGTGTGAATATATAGACAAACAGAGTGTCACTAGTATGCCTCTACTTGACTAGCTTGTTAATCAAAGATGGTTATGTTTCCTAACCATGAACAAGGAGTTGTTATTTGATTAACAAGGTCACATCATTAGTTGAATGATCTGATTGACATGACCCATTCCGTTAGCTTAGCACACGATAGTTTAGTATGTTGCTATTGCTTCCTTCATGACTTATACATGTTCCTATGACTATGAGATTATGCAACTCCTGCTTACGGAGGAACACTTTGTGTGCTACCAAACGTCCACAACGAATCGGGTGATTATAAAGGTGCTCTACAGGTGTCTCCAAGGTACTTGTTGAGTTGGCGATTTCGAGATTAGGATTTGTCACTCCGAATGTCGGAGAGGTATCTCTGGGCCCTCTCGGTAATACACATCACTTAAGCCTTGCAAGCATTTCAACTAATGAGTTAGTTGTGAGATGATGTATTACGGAACGAGTAAAGAGACTTGCGGTAACGAGATTGAACTAGGTATTGATACCGACGATCGAATCTCGGGCAAGTAACATACCGATGACAAAGGAACAACATATGTTGTTGTGCGGTTTGACCGATAAAGATCTTCAGAGAATATGTAGGAACCAATATGGGCATCCAGGTCCCGCTATTGGTTATTGACCGAGACATGTCTCGGTCATGTCTACATTGTTCTCGAACTGTAGGATCCGCACGCTTAAGGTTTCGGCGATGCTTATATTATGAGTTTATGTATTTTGATGTACCAAGGTTGTTCGAGTCCCTGATATGATCACGGACATGACGAGGAGTCTCGAAATGGTCGAGACATAAAGATTGATATATTGACGGATATATTTGGACATGGGAAAGGTTCCGAGAAGTTTGGAGCTCCGGAGGTTACCGAACCCCGGAGGTATATGGGCCTTTTGGGCCCATGTAGGAGGAAGAGAGAAGGGCAAGGGAGGGGGCGCACCCCAAGCCCAATCTGAATTGGGGAGGGGCCGCCCCCCTTCCTTTCTCCTTCCCCTCTCTTCCTTCCTACTACTAGTACTACTTCCTAATACTAGTACTCCTTCCTTCCCTCCAAATAAGATAAGGAAAGAGAGGAAACCTACTTGGAGTAGGTTTCCCCCCCTTCATGGTGCGCCCCCCTTGGGCCGGCCACCTCCTCCCTCCCTCCTTTATATACGGGGGTAGGGGGCACCCTAGGACACACAAGTTGATCATTGATCGCTCCTTAGCCGTGTGCGGTGCCCCCTCCACGATATTACACCTCGATCATATTGTAGCGGTGCTTAGGCGAAGCCTCGCGACAGAGAACATCAAGATCGTCCACCACGCCGTCATCTTGACGGAACTCCCCTTGGAGCCTCTACTGGATTGGAGATCGAGGGTGCGCCATCGAGCTGTACGCGTGTCAAGAACTCGGAGGTGCCGAGTAACGGTGCTTGGATCGGTCGGACCGGAGGACGACGACTACTTCCTCTACGCTGCATCAACGCTTCCGCCGGGTCTACGAGGGTACGAGACAACACTCTCCCTCTCGTTGCTATGCATCACCATGATCTTGCGTGCGTAAGAATTTTTTGAAATTACTACGCTCCCCAACAGGGCATCCGAGCCTAGGTTTTATGGTTTGATGTTATATGCACGAGTAGAACACAAGTGAGTTGTGGGCGATATAAGTCATACCGCTTACCAAAGATGTCATACTTTGGTTCGGCGGTATTGTTGGATGAAGCGGCCCGGACCGACATTACGCCAGACGCTTACGCGGGACTGGTTTTACCGCCGTGCTTTGCACACAGGTGACTAGCGGTGTCGGTTTCTCCAACTTTAGTTGAACTGAGTGGCTACGCCCGGTCCTTGCGAAGGTTAAAATAGCATCAACTTGACAAACTATCGCTGTGGTTTTGATGTGTAGGTGAGATTGGTTCTTGCTTAAGCCCGTAGCAGCCACGTAAAACTTGCAACAACAAAGTAGAGGACGCCTAACTTGTTTTTGCAGGGCATGTTGTGATGTGATATGGCCAAGACATGATGCTATATTTTATTGTATGAGATGATCATGTTTTGTAACCGGTTATCGGCAATCGGCAGAGCCATATGGTTGTCGCTTTATTGTATGAAATGCAAACGCCATGTAATTGCTTTGCTTTATCACTAAGCGGTAGCGATAGTCATAGAAGCAATAGATGGCGTAAACGACAACGATGCTACGATGGAGATCAAGGTGTCGCGCCGGTGACGATGGTGATCATGATGGTGCTTGGAGATGGAGATCACAAGCACAAGAAGATGATGGCCATATCATATCACTTATATTGATTGCATGTGATGTTTATCCTTTATGCATCTTATCTTGCTTTGATTGACGGTAGCATTTTAAGATGATCTCTCACTAAAATTATCAAGTAGTGTTCTCCCGAGTATGCACCGCTGCCAAAGTTCGTCGTGCCTGCACACCACGTGATGATCGGGTGTGATAAGCTCTCGTCCATCTACAACGGGTGCAAGCCAGTTTTGCACACACGAATACTCAGTTATACTTGACGAGCCTAGCATATACAGATATGGCCTCGGAACACGGAGACCGAAAGGTCGAGCGTGAATCATATAGTAGATATGATCAACATAAGATGTTCACCATTGAAAACTACTCCATCTCACGTGATGATCGGTTATGGTTTAGTTGATTTGGATCACGTGATCACTTAGATGACTAGAGAGATGTCTGCTAAGTGGGAGTTCTTAAGTAATATGATTAATTGAACTAAAATTTATCATGAACTTAGTACCGATAGTATCTTGCTTGTCTATGTTGTTTGTAGATAGATGGCCCGTCTTTGTTGTTCCATTGAATTTTAATGCGTTCCTTGAGAAAGCTAAGTTGAAAGATGATGGTAGCAACTATGCGGATCGGGTCCGTAATTTGAGGATTATCCTCATTGCTGCACGTAAAAATTACGCCCCGGAAGCACCGCTTGGTGCCGTGCCTCGCTCTCGATGTAACCGACGACGTTAAGAACGTCTGGCGAGCAAAGCTGATGACTACTCGATAGTTCAATGTGCCATGCTTTACGGCTTAGAACCGGGACTTCAACGACGTTTTGAACGCCATGGAGCATATGAGATGTTCCAGAGTTGAAGTTGATATTCCGTAAGAATGCCCGGATTGAGAGATATGAAGTCTCCAATAAGTTCTATAGCTGCAAGATGGAGGAGAATAGTTCGTAAGTGAGCACATACTCAAGATGTCCGGGTATTGTAATCACTTGATTCAACCGGGAGTTACTCTTCCGGATGATAGCGTCATTGATGAAATTCTCCAATCACTTCCACCAAGCTACAAGAGCTTCGTGATGAACTATAATATGCAAGGGATGGATAAGACAATTCCCGACTCTTCGCAATGCTAAAGGCTGCGGAGGTAGAAATCAAGAAAGAGCATCAAGTGTTGATGGTTAACAAAACCACTAGTTTCAAGAAAAGGGCAAAGGGAAGAAGAAGGAACTTCAAGAAGAACAGCAAACAAGTTGCTGCTCAAGAGAAGAAACCCAAGTCTGGACCTAAGCCTGGCCCGAGTGCTTCTACCGCAAGCGATCGTCACTTTGAAGCGGAACTGCCCCAAGTATTTGGCGGATAAGAAGGATGGCAAAGTGAACAAAGGTATATGTGATATACATGTTATTGATGTGTACCTTACTAGAGCTCGCAGAGCACTGGTATTTGATACTGGTTCTGTTGCTAATATTTGCAACTCAAACAGGACTACGGATTGCTTAACACCGCAAAGTACGAGGTGACGATGCGCGTGGGAAATGGTTCCAAAGTCGATGTGATCGCGGTCGGCACGCTACCTCTACATCTACCTTCGAGATTAGTATTAGACCTAAATAATTGTTATTTGGTGCCAGCGTTGAGCATGAACATTATATCTGGATCTTGTTTGATGCGAGACGGTTATTCATTTAAATCAGAGAATAATGGTTGTTCTATTTATATGAGTAATATCTTTTATGGTCATGCACCCTTGAAGAGTGGTCTATTTTTGATGAATCTCGATAGTAGTGATACACATATTCATAGTGTTGAAACCAAAAGATGCAGAGTTGATAATGATAGTGCAACTTATTTGTGGCACTACCATTTGGGTCATATCGGTATAAAGCGCATGAAGAAACTCCATACTGATGGACTTTTGGAGCCACTTGATTATGAATCACTTGGTACTTAAGAACCATGCCTCATGGGCAAGATGACTAAAACGCCGCTCTCCGTACTATGGAGAGAGCAACAGATTTGTTGGAAATCATACATACGTATGTATGTGGTCCGATGAATGTTGAGGCTCGTGGCGGATATCGTTATTTTCTCACCTTCACAGATGATTTAAGCAGATATGGGTATATCTACTTAATGAAGCATAAGTCTGAAACTTTTGAAAAGTTCAAAGAATTTCAGAGTGAAGTTGAAAATCATCGTAACAAGAAAATAAAGTTTCTACGATCTGATCGTGGAGGAGAATATTTGAGTTACGAGTTTGGTCTACACTTAAAACAATGTGGAATAGTTTCAAACTCACGCCACCCGAACACCACAACAGTAATGGTGTGTCCGAACGTCAGAATCGTATTTTACTTGATATGGTGCGGTCTATGATGTCTCTTACAGATTTACCACTATCGCTTTGGGGTTATGCTTTAGAGACGGCCACATTCACGTTAAATAGGGCACCATCGAAATCCTTGAGACGACACCTTATGAACTATGGTTTGGCAAGAAACCAAAGTTGCCGGTTTCTTAAACTTTGGGGTTGCGATGCTTATGTGAAAAAGCTTCAACCTGATAAGCTCGAACCCAAATCGGAGAAATGTGTCTTCATAGGATACCCAAAGGAGACAGTTGGGTACACCTTCTATCACAGATCCGAAGGCAAGACATTCGTTGCTAAGAATGGATCCTTTCTAGAGAAAGAGTTTCTCTCGAAAGAAGTGAGTGGGAGGAAAGTAGAACTTGATGAGGTAACTATACCTACTCCCTTGTTGGAAAATAATACATCACAGGAACCGGTTTCAAAACCAACTAGTGAGGAAGTTGATGATAATGATCATAGAACTTCAGATCAAGTTAATACAAAACAACGTAGGTCGAACAGAGTAAGATCCGCACCAGAGTGGTACGGTAATCCTATTCTGGAAGTCATGCTACTAGATCATGATGAACCTACGAACTATGAAGAAGCGATGGTGAGCCCAGATTCCACAAAATGGCTTGAAGCCATGAAATCTGAGATGGGATCCATGTATGAGAACAAAGTATGGACTTTGGTTGACTTGCCGATGGTCGGCAAGCAATTGAGAATAAATGGATCTTCAAGAAGAAGACCGACGCGACGGTAATGTTATCGTTTACAAAGCTCGACTTGTTGCAAAAGGTTTTCGACAAGTTCAAGGGGTTGACTACGATGAGACCTTCTCACCCGTAGCGATGCTTAAGTCTGTCCGAATCATGTTAGCAATTGCCGCATTTTATGATTATGAAATTTGGCAAATGGATGTAAAACCGCATTCTGAATGGATTTACGGAAGAAGAGTTGTATATGATGCAACCGAAGGTTTTATCGATCCAAAGGAGCTAACAAAGTGTGCAAGCTCCAACGCTCCATTTATGGACTGGTGCAAGCCTCTCGGAGTTGGAATAAACATTTTGATAGTGTGATCAAAGCATTTGGTTTTATATGAGACTTTTGGAGAAGCTCAGATTTACAAGAAAGTGAGTGGGAGCTCAGAGCATTTCTAATATTATATGTGGATGACATATTATTGATTGGAAATGATATAGAATTTCTGGATAGCATAAAGGGATACTTGAATAAAAGTTTTTCAATGAAAGACCTCGTGAAGCTGCTTACATATTGGGCATTAAGATCTATAGAGATAGATCAAGACGCTTAATTGGACTTTCACAAAGCACATACCTTGACAAAGTTTTGAAGAAGTTAAAATGGATCAAACAAAGAAAGGGTTCTTGCTCAGATTGCAAGGTGTGAAAATGAGTAAGACTCAAAGCCCGACCACCGCAGAAGATAGAGAGAAAATGAAAAGTGTTCCTATGCTTCAGCCATAGGCTCTATCATGTATGCAATGCTATGTACCGCACTGATGTGTGCCTTGCTATAAGTCTAGCAGGAGGTACCAAAGTAATCCAGAGTGGATCATCGACAGCGGTCAAGAACATCCCAAATACGAAAAGGACTAAGGATATGTTTCTTGTATATGGAGGTGACAAAGAGCTCATCGTAAATGGTTACGTTGATGCAAGCTTTGACACCGATCCGACGATTCTAAATCGCAAACCGGATACGTGTTTACATTAAACGGTGGAGCTGTCGGTTGGTGCAGTTCAAAGCAAAGCGCCCCGCGGGATCTACATGTGAAGCGGAATACATAGCTGCTTCGAAGCAGCCAATGAAGGAGTCTGGATGAAGGAGTTCATATCCGATCTAGGTGTGATACCTAGTGCATCGGGTCCAATGAAAATCTTTTGTGACAATATCGAGCGATTGCCTTAGCGAAGGAATCCAGATTTCACAAGAGAACCAAGCACATCAAGAGACGCTTCAATTCCATCCGGATCTAGTCCGTGGGAGACATAGAGATTTGCAAGATACATACGGATCTAAATGTTGCGACCTGTTGACTAAGCCTCTTCCACGAGCAAAACATGATCAACACCAAGACTCCATGGGTGTTAGAATCATTACTTGTGTAATCTAGATTATTGACTCTAGTGCAAGTGGGAGATCAAGGAAATATGCCCTAGAGGCAATAATAAAGTTATTATTTATTTCCTCATATCATGATAAATGTTTATTATTCATGCTAGAATTGTATTAACCGAAACATAATACATGTGTTAATATATAGACAAACAGAGTGTCACTAGTATGCCTCTACTTGACTAGCTTGTTAATCAAAGATGGTTATGTTTCCTAACCATGAACAAGGAGTTGTTATTTGATTAACAAGGTCACATCATTAGTTGAATGATCTGATTGACATGACCCATTCCGTTAGCTTAGCACACGATCGCTTAGTATGTTGCTATTGCTTCCTTCATGACTTATACATGTTCCTATGACTATGAGATTATGCAACTCCTGTTTACGGAGGAACACTTTGTGTGCTACCAAACGTCACAACGTAATCGGGTGATTATAAAGGTGCTCTACAGGTGTCTCCAAGGTACTTGTTGAGTTGGCGATTTTGAGATTAGGATTTGTCACTCCGAATGTCTGAGAGGTATCTCTGGGCCTCTCTCGTAATACACATCACTTAAGCCTTGCAAGCATTTCAACTAATGAGTTAGTTGTGAGATGATGTATTACTGAACGAGTAAAGAGACTTGCCGTAACGAGATTGAACTAGGTATTGATACCGACGATCGAATCTCGGCAAGTAACATACCGATGACAAAGGGAACAACGATGTTGTTGTGCGGTTTGACCGATAAAGATCTTCGAGAATATGTAGGAACCAATATGGGCATCCAGGTCCCGCTATTGGTTATTGACCGAGACATGTCTCGGTCATGTCTACATTGTTCTCGAACCGTAGGGTCCGCACGCTTAAGGTTTCGATGATGCTTATATTATGAGTTTATGTATTTTGATGTACCAAGGTTGTTCGAGTCCCTGATATGATCACGGACATGACGAGGAGTCTCAAATGGTCGAGACATAAAGATTGATATATTGGACGGATATATTTGGACACCGGAAAGGTTCCGGAGAAGTTTGGAGCTCCGGAGGTTACTGAACCCCCGGGAGGTATATGGGCCTTTTGGGCCCATGTAGGAGGAAGAGAGAAGGAGCAAGGGAGGGGCGCCCCAAGCCCAATCCGACTGGTGAGGGGCCGCCCCTTTCCTTTCTCCTTCCCCTCTCTTCCTTCCTACTACTAGTACTACTTCCTAATACTAGTACTCCTTCCTTCCCTCCAAATAAGATAAGGAAAGAGAGGAAACCTACTTGGAGTAGGTTTCCCCTCCTATGGCGCCCCCCTTGAGGCCGGCCACCTCCTCCCTCCCTCCTTTATATACGGGGTAGGGGCACCCTAGGACACACAAGTTGATCATTGATCGCCCTTAGCTGTGTGCGGTGCCCCCTCCACGATATTACACCTCGATCATATTGTAGCGGTGCTTAGGCGAAGCCCTGCGACAGGAGAACATCAAGATCGTCACCACGCCGTCGTGCTGACGGAACTCCCCTTGGAGCCCCTACTAGATTGGAGATCAAGGGTGCGTCATCGAGGTGTACGCGTGTCAAGAACTCGGAGGTGCCGGAGTAACGGTGCTTGGATTGGTCGGACCGGGAGGACGTACGACTACTTCCTCTATGCTGCATCAACGCTTCCGCTTCGGTCTACGAGGGTACATAGACAACACTCTCCCCTCTCGTTGCTATGCATCACCATGATCTTGCGTGTGCGTAAGAAATTTTTTGAAATTACTACGTTCCCCAACAGTTTCAAGTGTAGACTAAACTCATAACTCAAATATTCTCCTCCACGATCAGATCGTAGAAACTTTATTTTCTTGTTACGATGATTTTCCACTTCACTCTGAAATTCTTTGAACTTTTCAAATGTTTCAGACTTGTGTTTCATTAAGTAGATATACCCATATCTGCTCAAATCATCTGTGAAGGTGAGAATATAACGATACCCGCCGCGAGCCTCAACATTCATTGGACCACAAACATCTGTATGTATGATTTCCAACAAATCAGTTGCCCGCTCCATAGTTTTGGAGAACGGCGTTTTAGTCATCTTGCCCATAAGGCACGGTTCGCAAGTACCAAGTGATTCATAATCAAGTGATTCCAAAAGCCCATCAGTATGGAGTTTCTTCATGCACTTTACACCGATATGACCCAAACGGCAGTGCCACAAATAAGTTGCACTATCGTTATCAACTTTGCATCTTTTGGTTTCAACACTATGAATATGTGTATCACTACTATCGAGATTCAATAAAAATAGACCACTCTTCAAGGGTCATAAAAGATATTACTCATATAAATAGAACAACCATTATTCTCTTATTTAAATGAATAACCGTCTCGCATCAAACAAGATCCAGATATAATGTTCATGCTCAACGCTGGTACCAAATATCAATTATTTAGGTCTAAAACTAATCCCGATGGTAGATGTAGAGGTAGCGTGCCGACCGCGATCACATCGACTTTGGAACCATTTCCCACGCGCATCGTCTGAAGGAAATATGCCCTAGAGGCAATAATAAAGTTATTATATATTTCCTCATATCATGATAAATGTTTATTATTCATGCTAGAATTGTATTAACCGGAAACATAATACATGTGTGAATATATAGACAAACAGAGTGTCACTAGTATGCCTCTACTTGACTAGCTTGTTAATCAAAGATGGTTATGTTTCCTAACCATGAACAAGGAGTTGTTATTTGATTAACAAGGTCACATCATTAGTTGAATGATCTGATTGACATGACCCATTCCGTTAGCTTAGCACACGATCGCTTAGTATGTTGCTATTGCTTCCTTCATGACTTATACATGTTCCTATAACTATGAGATTATGCAACTCCGTTTACGGAGGAACACTTTGGTGCTACCAAACGTCACAACGAATCGGGTGATTATAAAGGAGTACTACAGGTGTCTCCAAAGGCGATGTTGGGTTGGCGATTTGAGATTAGGTTTTGTCACTCCGATAGTCGGAGAGGTATCTCTGGGCCCTCTCGGTAATACACATCACTTAAGCCTTGCAAGCATTACAACTAATGAGTTAGCTGTGAGATGATGTATTACGAATCGAGTAAAGAGACTTGCGTAACGAGATTGAACTAGGTATTGGATACCGACGATCGAATCTCGGGCAAGTAACATACCGATGACAAAGGAACAACGATATTGTTATGCGGTCTGACCGATAAAGATCTTCGAGAATATGTAGGAGCCAATATGGGCATCCAGGTCCCGCTATTGGTTATTGACCAAGAATAGTTCTAGGTCATGTCTACATAGTTCTCGAACCCGTAGGGTCCGCACGCTTAAGGTTTCGATGATGCTTATATTATGAGTTTATGAGTTTTGATGTACCAAGGAGTTCGGAGTCCCAGATGAGATCGGGACATGACGAGGAGTCTCAAATGGTCGAGACGTAAAGATCGATATATTGACGACTATATTCGAGTTCGGAAAGGTTCCGAGTGATTCGGGTATTTTTCGGAGTACCGGGGAGTTACGGGAATACGGGGAAGAGTATTGGGCCTTAATGGGCTTTAGTGGGAAGGAGCCAGGAGGAGGCGCGCGCCCCTCCCAAGCCCAGTCCGAATTGGACAAAGGGTTTGGGGCGCGGCCCCCCTCTTCCTTCCTTCTCCACTTCCCCTCTTTCCCCCCTTGACCTAGTTGGACTAGGAAAGAAGGAATCCTACTCCCGGTGGGAGTAGGACTCCCTTGCGCGCCCTCCTCCTAGGGCGGCCTCCTCCTCCCTCCCTCCTTTATATACGGGGGCAGGGGGCACCCCATAGACACACAAGTTGATCTACGGATCGTTCCTTAGCCGTGTGCGGTGCCCCCTTCCACCATATTCCACCTCGGTCATATCGTCGCAAAGCTTAGGCGAAGCCCTGCGCCGGTAGAACATCAAGATCGTCACCACGCCGTCGTCTTGTGGACGGAACTCCCTCGACACTCGGCTGGATCGGAGTTCGAGGGACGTCATCGAGCTGAACGTGTGCTGAACTCGGAGGTGCCGTACGTTCGGTACTTGGATCGGTCGGATCGTGAAGACGTACGACTACATCAACCGCGTTGTGCTAACGCTTCCGCTTACGGTCTACGAGGGTACGTGGACAACACTCTCCCCTCTCGTTGCTATGCCATCACCATGATCTTGCGTGTGCGTTGGAAATTTTTTGAAATTACTACGTTCCCCAACAGTGGCATCCGAGCCTAGGTTTTATGCGTTGATGTTATATGCACGAGTAGAACACAAGTGAGTTGTGGACGATATAAGTCATACTGCCTACCAGATGTCATACTTTGGTTCAGCGGTATTGTGAGATGAAGCGGCCCGACCGACATTACGCGTGACGCTTACGCGAGACTGGTTTCACCGCCACGAGCACTCGTTGCTTAAAGGTGACCGCGGGTGTCTGTCTCTCTCACTTTAGTTGAACTGAGTGTATACGCCCGGTCCTTGTGAAGGTTAAAACGAGTCTATTTGACAAACTATCGCTGTGGTTTTGATGCGAGGTAAGAACGGTTCTTGCTAAAGCCCGTAGCAGCCACGTAAAAATTGCAACAACAAAGTAGAGGACGCCTAACTTGTTTTTGCAGGGCATGTTGTGATGTGATATGGTCAAGACGTGATGCTATATTTTATTGTATGAGATGATCATGTTTTGTAACCGGTTATCGGCAATCGGCAGGAGCCATATGGTTGTCGCTTATTGTATGAAATGCAATCACTCTGTAATGCTTTACTTTATCACTAAGCGGTAGCGATAGTCGAGAAGCATAAGATTGGCGAGACGACAACGATGCTACGATGGAGATCAAGGTGTCGCGCCGGTGACGATGGTGATCATGATGGTGCTGCGAGAGATGGAGATCACGAAGCACAAGATGATGATGACCATATCATATCACTTATATTGATTTGCATGTGATGTTTATCTTTATGCATCTTATCTTGCTTTGATTGACGGTAGCATTATAAGATGATCTCTCACTAAATTATCAAGAAGTGTTCTCCTGAGTATGCACCGTTGCCAAAGTTCGTCGTGCCCGCACACCCGCGTGATGATCGGGTGTGATAAGCTCTACGTCCATCTACAACGGGTGCAAGACAGTTTTGCACACGCGGAATACTCAGGTTAAACTTGACGAGCCTAGCATATGCAGATATGGCCTCGGAACACGGAGACCGAAAGGTCGAGCGTGAATCATATAGTAGATATGATCAACATAAGATGTTCACCATTGAAAACTACTCCATCTCACGTGATGATCGGTTATGGTTTAGTTGATTTGGATCACGTGATCACTTAGATGACTAGAGAGATGTCTGTCTAAGTGGGAGTTCTTAAGTAATATGATTAATTGAACTTAAATTTATCATGAACTTAGTCCTGGTAGTATTTTGCAAATTATGTTGTAGATCAATAGCTCGCGTTGTTGCTTTCATATGTTTGTTTTTGATATGTTCCTAGAGAAAATTGTGTTCAAAAATGTTAGTAGCAATGATGCGGATTCGATCCGTGATCGGAGGTTTATCCTCATTGCTGCATGTAAGAATTATGTCCTTAATGCACCGCTAGGTGACAGACCTATTGCGAGAGCGGATGCAAACGTTATGAACGTTTGGCTAGCTCAATATGATGACTACTAGATAGTTTAAGTGCACCATGCTTAACAGCTTAGAATCGGGACTTCAAAGATGTTTTGAACATCATGGACCATATGAGATGTTCCAGAATTGAAGTTAATATTTCAAGCAAATACCCGAGTTGAGAGATATGAAATCTTCAACAAGTTCTATAGCTAAAAGATGGAGGAGAATCGCTCAACTAGTGAGCATGTGCTCAGATTGTCCAGGTACTTCAATCGCTTGAATCAAGTGGGAGTTAATCTTCCGGATAAGATATCGATTGATGAAATTCTCTAGTCACCATCACCAAGTTAGTAGAACTTCGTGATGAACTATAGTATGCAAGGGATGATGAAAATGATTCCCAGTTTTCATGATGATGAAATCGATGAAGGTAGAATTCAAGAAAGAACATCAAGTGTTGATGATTAACAAGACCACTAGTTTCAAGAAAAGGGCAAAGGGATAGAAGGAACTTCAAGAAGAACGGCAAGCAAGTTGTTGCTCAAGTGAAGAAGCCCAAGTCTGGACCTAAGCACGAGACTAAGTGCTTCTACCGCAAAGGGACTGGTCATCGAAGCGTAACTACCCCAAGTATTTGGCGGATAAGAAGGATGGCAAAGTAAACAAAGGTATATTTGATATACATGTTATTGATGTGTACTTTACTAGTGTTTATAGCAACCCCTCGGTATTTGGTACTGGTTCGGTTACTAAGAGTAGTAACTCAAGCGGAGTTGCGTAATAAAATGAAACTAGTTAAGGGTGAAGTGACGATGGGTGTTGAAAGTAGTTTCAAGATTGATATGATCATCATCGCACACTCCCTATACTTTCGGGATTAGTGTTGAACCTAAATAAATGTTATTTGGTGTTTGCGTTGAGAATGAATATGATTTGATCATGTTTATTGCAATACGGTTATTCATTTAAGTAAGAGAATAAACTGTTGTTCTGTTTACATGAATAAAACCTTATATGGTTACACACCCAATGAAAATGGTTCATTGGATCTCGATCGTAGTGATACACATATTCATAATATTGAAACCAAAAGATGCAAAGTTAATAATGATAGTGCAACTTATTTGTGGCACTTGCCGCTTAGGTCATATTGGTGTAAAGCGCATGAAGAAACTCCATGCCGATGGGAGTTTGGAATCACTTGATTATGAATCACTTGATGCTTGTAACCATGCCTCATGGGCAAGATGACTAAGACTCCGTTCTCGGAACAATGGAGCGAGCAACCGACTTATTGGAAATAATACATACTTGATGTATGCGATCCAATGAGTGTTAAGGCTCATGGCGGTATCGTTATTTTCGACCTTCACAGATGATTTGAGAAGATATGGGTATATCTACTTGATGAAACATAAGTCTGAAATAGTTGAAAGGTTCAAATAATTTCAGAGTGAAGTGGAAAAATCATCGTAACAAGAAAATAAAGTTTCTGTGATCTGATCACGGAGACGAATATTTGAGTTACGAGTTTGGTCTTCAATTAAAACAATGTGGAATAGTTTCACAGCTCACGCCACCTAGAACACCACAATGTTATGGTGTGTCCAAACATCGTAACCGCACTTTATTGGATATAGTGCAATCTATGATGTTTCTTACCGATTTACCAATATCGCTTTTGGGATCATGCATTAGAGACAGCTGCATTCACGTTAAATAGGGCACCATCTAAATCCGCTGAGACGACACTATATGAACTGTGGTTTAGCAAGAAACCAAAGTTGTCGTTTCTTAATGTTTGGGGCTGCGATGCTTATATGAAAAAGTTTCATCCTGATAAGCTCGAACCCAAATCGGAGAAGTACGTCTTCATAGAATACCCAAAGGAAATTGTTGGGTACACCTTCTATCACAGATCCGAAGGCAAGATATTCGTTGCTTAAGATGGATCCTTTCTAGAGAAGGAGTTTCTCTCGAAAGAAGTGAGTGGGAGGAAAGTAGAACTTGATAAGGTAATTGTACCTTCTCCCTTATTGGAAAGTAGTTCATCACAAAAATCTGTTCCTGTGACTACTACACCAATTAGTGAGGAAGCTAATGATGATGATCATGTAACTTCAGATCAAGTTACTACCGAATCTCGTAGGTAAACCAGAGTGAGATCCGCACCAGAGTGGTACGGTAATCCTGTTCTGGAAGTCATGTAACTAGACCATGATGAACCTACGAACTATGAGGAAGCGATGATGAGCCCAGATTCCGCAAAATGGTTTGAGGACCATGAAATCTGAGATATGATCCATGTATGAGAACAAAGTATGGACTTTGATGGATTTGCCCGATGATCGGCAAACCATAGAAAATAAATGGATCTTCAAGAGGAAGACGGACGTTGATAGTAGTGTTACTATCTACAAAGCTCGACTTGTTGCAAAAAAGGTTTTCGACAAAGTTCAAGATGTTGACTACAATGAGATTTTCTCAACTGTAGCGATGCTTAAGTCTGTCCGAATCATGTTAGCAATTGCCACAATTTATGAAATTTGGCAAATGGATGTAAAACTGCATTCTGAATGGTTTTCTCGAGGAAGAGTTGTATATGATGCAACCGAAGGTTTTTCGATCCAAAGGAGCTAACAAAGTGTGCAAGCTCCAAATGATCCATCTATGGATTGGTGCAAGCATCTCGGAGTTGGAATATACGCTTTGATGAGCTGATCAAAGCATATAGTTTTGTCTGGACTTATGGTGAAGCCTCAGATTTACTAGAAAGTGAGTGGGAGCACTACAAGATTTCGATAAGTATATGTGAATGACATATTGTAGATCGGAAATAATGTAGAATTATTCTCAAAGCATAAAGGAGTGTTTGAAAGAAGTTTTTCAAAGAAAGACCTCGGTGAAGCTGCTTATATATTGAGCATCAAGATCTATAGAGATAGATCAAGATGCTTGATAAGTTTTTTCAATGAGTACATACCTTAACAAGATTTTGAAGTAGTTCAAAATGGAACAGTCAAAGAAAGAGTTCTTGCATGTGTTACAAGGTGTGAAATTGAGTAAGACTCAAACCCGACCACGGCAGAAGATAGAAAGAGAATGAAAGTCATTCCCTATGACTTGGCCATAGGTTCTATAAAGTATGCCATGTCTGTGTACCAAATCTATTGTATACCCTGCACCGATTTTGGCAAGGAGTACAATAGTGATCTAGGAGTAGATCATCGGACAGCGGTCAAAATTATCCTTAGTGGAATAAGGATATGTTTCTCGATTATGGAAGTGACAAAAGGTTCGTAAATAAGGGTTACGTCGATGTAAGTTTTGACACCGATCCGATGACTCTAAGTCTCAATCTAGATACATATTGAAAGTGGGAGCAATTAGCTAGAGTAGCTTCGTGCGAGCATTGTAGACATAGAAAATTGCAAAATACATAACGGATCTGAATGTGAAAGACCCGTTGACTAAGACTCTCTCACAAGCAAAACATGATCACACCTTAGTACTCTTTGGGTGTTAATCACATAGCGATGTGAACTAGATTACTGAATCTAGTAAACACTTTGGGTGTTGGTCACATGGCGATGTGAACTATGGGTGTTAATCACATGATGATGTGAACTATCGATGTTAATCACATGGTGATGTGATCTAGATTATTGACTCTAGTGCAAGTGGGAGATCTGAAGGAAATATGCCCTAGAGGCAATAATAAAGTTATTATATATTTCCTCATATCATGATAAATGTTTATTATTCATGCTAGAATTGTATTAACCGGAAACATAATACATGTGTGAATATATAGACAAACAGTGTCACTAGTATGCCTCTACTTGACTAGCTTGTTAATCAAAGATGGTTATGTTTCCTAACCATGAACAAGGAGTTGTTATTTGATTAACAAGGTCACATCATTAGTTGAATGATCTGATTGACATGACCCATTCCGTTAGCTTAGCACACGATCGCTTAGTATGTTGCTATTGCTTCCTTCATGACTTATACATGTTCCTATAACTATGAGATTATGCAACTCCGTTTACGGAGGAACACTTTGGTGCTACCAAACGTCACAACGTAATCGGGTGATTATAAAGGAGTACTACAGGTGTCTCCAAAGGCAGATGTTGGGTTGGCGTATTTGAGATTAGGTTTTGTCACTCCGATAGTCGGAGAGGTATCTCTGGGCCCTCTCGGTAATACACATCACTTAAGCCTTGCAAGCATTACAACTAATGAGTTAGCTGTGAGATGATGTATTACGAGCGAGTAAAGAGACTTGCCGTAACGAGATTGAACTAGGTATTGGATACCGACGATCGAATCTCGGGCAAGTAACATACCGATGACAAAGGGAACAACGTATATTGTTATGCGGTCGACCGATAAAGATCTTCGTAGAATATGTAGGAGCCAATATGGGCATCCAGGTCCCGCTATTGGTTATTGACCAAGAATAGTTCTAGGTCATGTCTACATAGTTCTCGAACCCGTAGGGTCCGCACGCTTAAGGTTTCGATGATGGTTATATTATGAGTTTATGAGTTTTGATGTACCGAAGGAGTTCGGAGTCCCGGATGAGATCGGGGACATGACGAGGAGTCTCGAAATGGTCGAGATGTAAAGATCGATATATTGGACGACTATATTGGAGTTCGGAAAGGTTCCGAGTGATTCGAGTATTTTTCGGAGTACCGGGGAGTTACGGGAATACGGGGAAGAGTATTGGGCCTTAATGGGCTTTAGTGGGAAGGAGCCAGGAGGAGGCGCGCGCCCCTCCCAAGCCCAGTCCGAATTGGACAAAGGGTTTGGGGCGCGGCCCCCCTCTTCCTTCCTTCTCCACTTCCCCTCTTTCCCCCCCTTGACCTAGTTGGACTAGGAAAGAAGGAATCCTACTCCCGGTGGGAGTAGGACTCCCTTGGCGCGCCCTCCTCCTAGGGCCGGCCTCCTCCTCCCTCCCTCCTTTATATACGGGGCAGGGGCACCCCATAGACACACAAGTTGATCTACGGATCGTTCCTTAGCCGTGTCGCGGTGCCCCTTCCACCATATTCCACCTCGGTCATATCGTCGCAAAGCTTAGGCGAAGCCTGCGCGATAGAACATCAAGATCGCCACCACGCCGTCGGTGACGGAACTCTCCCTCGACACTCGGCTGGATCGGAGTTCGAGGGACGCCATCGAGCTGAACGTGTGCTGAACTCGGAGGTGCCGTGACGTTCGGTACTTGGATCGGTCGGATCGTGAAGACGTCGACTACATCAACCGCGTTGTGCTAACGCTTCGCTTACGGTCTCACGAGGGTACGTGGACAGCACTCTCCCTCTCGTTGCTATGCCATCACCATGATCTTGCGTGTGCGTAGGAAATTTTTGAAATTACTACGCTCCCCAACATCGCCACCTTGTCCTTAGCCAATCTTCGCTTAATCAGTAGTCCCCTGCTTTGAGTTGCAAATATTAGCAATGTAACCAAGATCAAATACCAGTGCTCTGCGAGCATTAGTAAGGTACAGATCAATAACATGTATATCACATATACCTTTGTTCACTTTGCCATCCTTCTTATCCGCCAAATACTTGGGGCAGTTCCGCTTCCAAAGGTCGATCTGCTTGCAGTAGAAGCACTTTCGATTTGAGCTTAGGTACAGACTTGGGTTTCTTCTCTTGAGCAGCAACTTGCTTGCCGTTCTCTTTGAAGTTCCCCTTCTTCTTCCCTTTGCCCTCTTTCTTGAAACTGGTGGTCTTGTTAACCATCAACACTTGATGCTCCTTTTTGATTTCTACCTCCGCAGCTTTTAGCATTGCGTAGAGCTCGGGAATAGTCTTGTTTATCCCTTGCATATTATAGTTCATCACGAAGCTCTTGTAGCTTGGTGGCAACGATTGAAGAATTCTGTCAATGACACTATCATCAGGAAGATTAACTACCAGTTGAATCAAGTGATTATTATACCCACACATTTTGAGTATGTGTTCACTGACAGAACTATTCTCCTCCATCTTGCAGCTATAGAACTTATTGGAGACTTCATATCTCTCAATCCGGGCATTTGCTTGAAATATTAACTTCAACTCTGGAACATCTCATATGCTCCATGACGCTCAAAACGCCGTTGAAGACCTGGTTCTAAGCCGTAAAGCATGGCACAATCGAACTATCGAGTAGTCATCAGCTTTGCTCGCCAGACGTTCTTAACGCCGCCGGTTACATCAAGCAGCAGTTCACAGCACCCAGCGGTGCTTCCAGGACGTAACTTTTACAGGCAAAGCAATGAGGATAATCTCAAAGTTACGGACCCGATCCGTGTAATTACTACCATCATCTTTCAACTTTGCTTTCTCAAGGAACGCATTAAAATTCAACGGAACAACAAAGACGAGCCATCTATCTACAAACAAACATAGACAAGCAAAATACTATCGGTACTAAGTTCATGATAAATTTAAGTTCAATTAATCATATTACTTAAGAACTCCCACTTAGACGACATCTCTCTAGTCATCTAAGTGATCACGTGATCCAAATCAACTAAACCATGTCCGATCATCACGTGAGATGGAGTAGTTTCAATGGTGAACATCACTATGTTGATCATATCTACTATATGATTCACGCCGACCTTTCGGTCTCCGTGTTCCGAGGCCATATCTCAGATATGCTAGGCTCGTCAAGTATGACCTGAGTATTCCGCGTGTGCAACTGTTTTGCACCCGTTGTATTTGAACGTAGAGCCCATCACACCCGATCATCACGTGGTGTCTCAACACGAAGAACTTTCGCAATGGTGCATACTCAGGGAGAACAATTCTTGATTATTAGTGAGAGATCATCTTAAAATGCTACCGTCAATCAAAGCAAGATAAGATGCATAAAGGATAAACATCACATGCAATCAATATAAGTGATATGATATGGCCATCATCGTCTTGTGCTTGTGATCTCCATTATCGAAGCACCGTCGTGATCACCATCGTCACCGGCGCGACACCTTGATCTCCATCGTAGCATCGTTGTCGTTACACCATCTATTGCTTCTACGACTATCGCTACCGCTTAGTGATAAAGTAAAGCAATTACAGGGCATTTGCATTTCATACAATAAAGCGACAACCTTATGGCTGCTTCCAGTTGCCGATAACTTCGGTTACAAAACATGATCATCTCATACAATAAAATATAGCATCACGTCTTGACCATATCACATCACAACATGCCCTGCAAAAACAAGTTGGACGTCCTCTACTTTGTTGTTGCAAGTTTTACGTGGCTGCTACGGGCTTAGCAAGAACCATTCTTACCTACGCATCAAAACCACAAGATAGTTTGTCAAGTTGGTGTTGTTTTAACCTTCGCAAGGACCGGGCGTAGCCACACTCGATTCAGCTAAAGTGAGAGAGACAGACACCCGCCAGCCACCTTTAAGCACGAGTGCTCGAACGGTGAAACCAGTCTCGCGAAGCGTCACGATAATGTCGGTCCGGCCGCTTCATCTCACAATACCGCCAACCAAAGTATGACATGCTGGTAAGCAAGATGACTTGTATCGCCCACAACTCACTTGTGTTCTACTCGTGCATATAACATCAACGCATAAAACCTAGGCTCGGATGCCACTGTTGGGGAACGTAGTAATTTCAAAAAAAAAAATCTACGCACACGCAAGATCATGGTGATGGCATAGCAACGATTGGGGAGAGTGTTCGTCCACGTACCCTCGTAGATAGTAAGCGGAACCGTTAACACAACGCGGTTGATGTAGTCGTACGTCTTCACGATCTGACCGATCCAAGCACCGAACATACGACACCTCCGAGTTCAGCACACTTCAGCTCGATGACGATCTTCGGGCTCCGATCCTACAAAGCTCCGGAGATGAGTTCCGTCAGCACGACGGCGTGGTGACGGTGATGATGTTCTACCGGCGCAGGGCTTCGCCTAAACTCCGCGACGATACGACCAAGTTGGAATATGGTGGAGGGGGGCACCGCACACGGCTAAGGAACGATCCGTATATCAACTTGTGTGTCTATGGGGTGCCCCCCGCCCCCGTATATAAAGGAGCCAGGGGGGAGGAGGCAGCTGGCCAAGGAGGGCGCGCCAAGGGGGGAGTCCTACTCCCACCGGGAGTAGGACTCCCTTCTTTCCTAGTTCGAATAGGAGAAGGGGGGAAAGAGGAGGAAAAGGGGAAGGAAAGGGGGGGCGCGGCCCCTCTTCCCTTGTCCTATTCGGACTAGGAAGGGAGGGCGCGCCCCTCCCGCCTCCTTCCTCTTCTCCCTCGAGGCCCATGTAGGCCCAATAACCCCCCGGGGGGTTCCGGTAACCTCCCGGTACTCCGGTAAAATGCCGATTTCAGCCGGAACGATTCCGATGTCCAAATATAGGCTTCCAATATATTGATCTTTATGTCTCGACCATTTAGAGACTCCTCGTCATGTCCATGATCACATCCGGGACTCCGAACAAACTTTGGTACATCAAAACTTATAAACTCAATAAAACTGTCATCGTAACGTTAAGCGTGCGGACCCTACGGGTTCGAGAACTATGTAGACATGACCTAGAACTATTCTCGGTCAATAACCAATAGCGGGACCTGGATGCCCATATTGGTTCCTACATATTCTATGAAGATCTTTATCGGTCAAACCGCGTAACAACATACGTTGTTCCCTTTGTCATCGGTATGTTACTTGCCCGAGATTCGATCGTCGGTATCCAATACCTAGTTCAATCTCGCTACGGCAAGTCTCTTTACTCATTACGTAATGCATCATCCGTAACCAACTCATTGGTCACATTGCTTGCAAGGCTTACAATGATGTGCTTTACCGAGAGGGCCCAGAGATACCTCTCCGATGATCGGAGTGACAAAACCTAATCTCGAAACGCCAACTCAACATGTACCTTCGAGACACCTGTAGTACTCCTTTATAATCACCCGATTACGTTGTGACGTTTGGTAGTACCCAAAGTGTTCCTCCGGTAAACGGGAGTTGCATAATTCTCATAGTTACAGGAACTTGTATAAGTCATGAAGAAAGCAATAGCAATATACTAAACGATCAAGTGCTAGGCTAACGGAATGGGTCATGTCAATCACATCATTCTCCTAATGATGTGATCCCATTAATAAAATGACAACACATGTCTATGGTTAGGAAAAATAACCATCTTTGATTAATGAGCTAGTCAAGTAGAGGCATACTAGTGACTATATGTTTGTCTATGTATTCACACATGTATCTTGTTTCTGGTTAATACAATTCTAGCATGAATAATAAACATTTATCATGATATGAGGAAATAAATAATAACTTTATTATTGCCTCTAGGGCATATTTCCTTCAGCGCCTACACCAGTTGAAGTGGAAGCTGATGATAGTGATCATGAAACTTCGGATCAAGTCACTACCAAACCTCGTAGGTCGACAAGGACGCGTACTGCTTCAGAATGGTACGGTAATCCTGTCTTGGAGGTCATGTTGCTAGACAACAATGAACCTACGAGCTGTGGAGAAGCGATGGTGGGCCCGGATTCCGACAAATGGCTCGAGGCCATAAAATCCGAGAGAGGATCCATGTATAAAACAAAGTGTAGACTTTGGAAGAACTACTTGATGGTCGTAAAGCTGTTGGGTACAGATGGATTTTAAAAGGGAAGACGAACAATGATGGTAAGTATCACCATTAAGAAAGCTCAACTTGTCGCTAAGATGTTTTCCAACAAGTTCAAGGAGTTGACTACGATGAGACTTTCTCACTCATAGCGATGCTAAGAGTCTGTTGAAATTATATTAGCAGTTCCTGCATTATTTATGAAATCTTGCAGATAGGATGTCAAAACATTGTTTCCTCAATGATTTTCTTGAGGAAAGGTTGTATGTGATACAACCAGAACGTTTTGTCAATCCTAAAAGATGCTAACAAGTATGCAAAGCTCCAGCAATCCTTCTAAGGACTGGAGTAAGCATCTCGGAGTTGGAATATACGCTTTGATGAGATGATCAAAAATTTTGGGTTTATACAAAGTTTATGAGAAACTTGTATTTCCAAAGAAGTGAGTGGGAGCACTATAGCATTTACGATGAGTATATGTTGTTGACATATTGTTGATCGGAAATGATGTAGAATTTCTGGAAAGCATATAGGGTTATTTGAAAAGTGTTTTTCAATGGAAAACCTGGATTAAGCTACTTGAACATTGAGCATCAATATCTATAAGGATAGATCATAATTGCTTGATAGTACTTTCAAATGAATACGCACCGTGACAAGATTTTGAAGGAGTTCAAAATAGATCGACAAAGAAGGAGTTCTTGGCTGTGTTATAAGGTGTGAGTATTGAGTAAGACTCAAGACCTGACCACGGCAGAAGAGAGAGAAAGGACGAAGGTCGTCCCCTATGCTTTAGACGTAGGCTCCATAGTATGCTATGCTGTGTACCGCACCTAAAGTGTGTCTTGCCATGAGTCAGTCAAGGGGTACAAGTGTGATCTAGGAATGGATCACAGGACAGCGGTCAAGGTTATCCTTAGTAACTAGTGTACTAAGGAATTTTCTCGATTATGGAGGTTGTAAAAGAGTTCGTCGTAAAGGGTTATGCCGATGCAAACTTTGACACTAATCTGGATGACTCTGAGTAGTAGACCGGATTCGTATAGTAGAACAGTTATTTGGAATAGCTCCAAATAGCATGTGGTAGCTGCATCTACAAGATGACATAGAGATTTGTAAAGCACACATGGATCTGAAGATTCAGACCCGTTGACTAATAACCTCTCTCACAAGCGAGATATGATCAAACCCAATGGGTGTTGGATTCATTACAATCACATAGTGATGTGAACTAGATTATGACTCTAGTGCAAGTGGGAGACTGTTGGAAATATGCCCTAGAGGCAATAATAAAATGGTTATTATTATATTTCCTTGTTCATGATAATTGTCTATTGTTCGTGCTATAATTGTATTAACTGGAAACCGTAATACATGTGTGAATACATAGACCACAACATGTCCCTAGTGAGCCTCTAGTTGACTAGCTCATTGATCAATAGATGGTTTTGGTTTCCTGATCATGGACATTGGATGTCATTGATAACGGGATCACATCATTAGGAGAATGATGTGATGGACAAGACCCAATCCTAAGCATAGCACCAGATCGTATAGTTCGTTTGCTAAGAGCTTTTCTAATGTCAAGCATCATTTCCTTAGACCATGAGATTGTGCAACTCCCGGATACCGTAGGAATGCTTTGGGTGTACCAAATGTCACAACGTAACTGGGTGGCTATAAATGTGCACTATAGGTATATCCGAAAGTGTCTGTTGGGTTGGCACGAATCGAGACTGGGATTTGTCACTCCGTATGACGGAGAGGTATCTCTGGGCCCACTCGGTAATGCATCATCATAATGAGCTCAATGTGACTAAGTAGTTAGTCACGGGATCATGCATTACGGAACGAGTAAAGAGACTTGCCGGTAATGAGATTGAACAAGGTATAGGGATACCGCCAATCGAATCTCGGGCAAGTAACATACCAATGGACAAAGGGAATTGTATACGGGATTGATTGAATCCTCGACATCGTGGTTCACCCGATGAGATCATCGTGGAACATGTGGGAGCCAACATGGGTATCTAGATCCCGCTGTTGGTTATTGGCCGGAGAACGTCTCGGTCATGTCTGCATGGTTCCCGAACCCGTAGGGTCTACACACTTAAGGTTCGATGACGCTAGAGTTGTTATGGGAAATAGTATGTGGTTACCGAAGGTAGTTCGGAGTCCCGGATGTGATCCCGGACGTCACGAGGAGTTCCGGAATGGTCCGGCGGTGAAGATTGATATATTGGACAAAGGGTATTAAAGTCCGGAAGTGTTCCGGGGGTACCAGGCTATGGCCAGCATGACCGAAAGGTGTTTCGGGAGCCCCAGCAAGTGTTGGACGGCCTCATGGGCCAAAGGGGAAGGGGCAAACCAGCCCACTAAGGGGTGGTGCGCCCCCCACACCCTTTCCCACGTTAGTTGGGGAGGTGGGGAGCCCCCATCTAGCTTGGGAGGCAATCCTCCACCTGCTTGGCTTGGGGGGCAAGTCTCCCTAGGATTTTCCCTAGGGAGATCCAATCTGCTTGGCCGCCGCCCCCTAGGGGAAACCGTAGGGCGCCTCCCCCTCTCCCCTTGCCCCTATATATAGTGGAGGGGTGGGAGGGCAGCCGTACCTCTCCCCTGGCGCAGCCCTCTCCCTCCTCTAACACCTCCTCCTCCTCCATAGTGCTTAGCGAAGCCCTGTTGGAGAACCACGAGCTCCACCACCACCACGCCGTCGTGCTGTCGGAGTTCTCCCTCAACTTCTCCTCTTCCCTTTCTGGATCAAGAAGGAGGAGACGTCCCCGGGCTATACGTGTGTTGAACACAGAGGCGCCGTCAGTTCGGCGCTAGATCGGATCTTGTGCGATTTGAATCGCCGCGAGTACGACTCCATCATCCGTGTTCTTGAAACGTTTCCACATCACGATCTTCAAGGGTATGAAGATACACTCCTCTCTCTCTTGTTGCTAGAATCTCCATAGATTGATCTTGGTGATGCGTAGAAAATTTTGAATTTCTGCTACGTTCCCCAACAAGCTACACAAAGTGTACGTCATCATCGTCATCATCATCATCGTCGTCGTCGCCACCGCCATTGCCGTCGGGGATCATGCACGCTCACAGGCAGCACTACTCTAGTAGTAGTGCTTGCCCAGCCAGCTCCTAAGCCACATCACCCTGTGAGCGTTTGCCATGCCAACGAACCAACACCCTGGGCCTTGTTATCAAGCAGGTGGCTGAGAGCTGCCATGAGAGCCTCGTTGCTGAAGCCACCCTGGGTCATGACAGTGCCATACAGGTCAGGGTGGACGTCGAGGGGCCTGCACTCCCTGATGGTTGTTGCCACCTCCTTCACCGCCTCAGTCATGCTGCAAAAGACATTGATCTCCTCCTCCACCAGGCCTCCTCTCTTCCTCTTCCTATCATGGACGGGGTCAAAGGACTTGTCGAAGGGCTTCTTGAAGGGCTTCTTGAAGGGCTTGTCAGTGCCATCAAGGACCTCGACATTCGGGGTCCCAGGAAAGTCTGGCATGGGAGAACCAAGAGGCTCCCCCGAGCTCATGGCATGCTTCCCAATTGTCCGCCCGAAGGAGAAGATGTGTTGCTGATGACCCACAAGTATACGGGATCAATTGTAGCCTTTTCGATAAGTAAGAGTGTCGAACCCAAGAAGGAGCAGAAGGAAATGACAAGTGGTTTTCAGCAAGGTAATGTCTGCAAGTGCTGAAATTGTAAGTAACAGAGTAGTTTGATAGCAAGATAATTTGTAACGAGCAAGTAACGGTAGTAGTAACAAAAGTGTAGCAAGGTAGCCCAATCCTTTTGAAGCAAAGGACGGGCTAAAATAGTCTCTTGTGATAAGCAAAGTATTCTTGAGGGTACACGGGAATTTCATCTAGTCACTTTCTGTTGGGGAATGTAGTAATTTCAAAAAAATTCCTACGCACACGCAAGATCATGGTGATGGCATAGCAACGAGAGGGGAGAGTGTTCGTCCCACGCACTCGTGAGACCGTGGCGGAAGCATTAGCACAACACGGTTGATGTAGTCGTACATCTTCACGATCCGACCGATCCAAGCACCGAACGACGGGCCTCCGAGTTCAGCACACGCTCAGCTCGATGACGATCTCCGCCTCCGATCCAGCAAAGCTCGGAGATGAGTTCCACAAGACGACGGCGTGGTGACGATGATGATGTTCTATCGCGCAGGCTTCGCCTAAACTCCGACGAGATGACCGAGGTGGAATATGGTGGAAGGGGCACCAACACGGCTAAGGAACGATCCGTAGATCAACTTTTGTGTCTATGGGGTGCCCCGCCCCGTATATAAAGGAGCCGGGGGAGGAGGCGGCCACCAAGGAGGGCGCGCCAGGGAGTCCTACTCCCACCGGAGTAGGACTCCTTCTTTCCAAGTAGGAGTAGGAGAAGGGGAAAGAGGAGGAAGAGGGGAAGGAAAGGGAGGGCGCCGCCCCCTTCCCTTGTCCTATTCGGACTAGGAGGGGGAGGGGCGCGCGGCCCCCTCCTGGCTCCTTCCCTCTTCTCCCTCGAGGCCCATGTAGGCCCAATAACCCCCGGGGGGTTCCGGTAACCTCCCGGTACTCCGGTAAAATGCCGATTTCACCCGGAACGATTCCGATGTCCAAATATAGGCTTCCAATATATCGATCTTTATGTCTCGACCATTTAGAGACTCCTCGTCATGTCCGTGATCACATCTGGGTTTCCGAACAAACTTCGGTACATCAAAACATATAAAATCATATTAAAACTGTCATCGTAACGTTAAGCGTGCGGACCCTATGGGTTCGAGAACTATGTAGACATGACCTAGAACTATTCTCGGTCAATAACCAATAGCGGAACCTAGATGCCCATATTGGTTCCTACATATTCTACGAAGATCTTTATCGGTCAAACCGCATAACAACATACGTTGTTCCCTTTGTCATCGGTATGTTACTTGCCCGAGATTTGATCGTAGGTATCCAATACCTAGTTCAATCTCGTTACCGACAAGTCTCTTTACTCGTTCTGTAATGCATCATCTCGTAACCAACTCATTAGTCACATTGCTTGCAAGGCTTATAATGATGTGCATTACCGAGAGGGCCTAGAGGTACCTCTCCGGCGATCGGAGTGACAAAACCTAATCTCAAAATACGCCAACTCAACATGTACCTTCGGAGACACCTGTAGTACTCCTTTATAATCACCCAGTTACGTTGTGACGCTTGGTAGTACCAAAGTGTTCCTCCGTAAACGGAGTTGCATAATTCTCATAGTTACGAGAACATGTATAAGTCATGAAGAAAGCAATAGCAGATATCTAAACGATCAAGTGCTAGGCTAACGGAATGGGTGATGTCAATCACATCATTCTCCTAATGATGTGATCCCATTAATCAAATGACAACACATGTCTATGGTTAGGAAACATAACCATCTTTGATTAATGAGCTAGTCAGGTAGAGGCATACTAGTGACTATATGTTTGTCTATGTATTCACACATGTATCATGTTTCCGGTTAATACAATTCTAGCATGAATAATAAACATTTATCATGATATGAGGAAATAAATAATAACTTTATTATTGCCTCTAGGGCATATTTCCTTCAGTCTCCCACTTGCACTAGAGTCAATAATCTAGATTACATAGTAATGATTCTTACACCCATGGAGTCTTGGTGCTGATCATGTTTTGCTCGTGAGAGAGGCTTAGTCAATGGGTCTACAACATTCAGATCCGTATGTATCTTGTAAATCTCTATGTCTCCCACTTGGACTTGGTCTCGAATGGAACTGAAGTGTCTCTTGATGTGCTTGGTCCTCTTGTGAAATCTGGATTCCTTTGCCAAGGCAATTGCACCAGTATTGTCACAGAAGATCTTCATTGGTCCCGATGCACTAGGTATGACACCTAGATCGGAAATGAACTCCTTCATCCGCACTCCTTCATTTGCTGCTTCGAAGCAGCTATGCACTCCGCTTCACATGTAGATCCCGCCATGACGCTTTGTTTAGAACTGCACCAACTTACAGCTCCACCGCTTAATAAAAACACGATCCGGTTTGCGATTTAGAATCGTCCGGATCGGTGTCAAAGCTTGCATCGACGTAACCATTTACGACTAGCTCTTTGTCACCTCCATATACGAGAAACATATCCTTAGTCCTTTTCGTATTTCAGATGTTCTTGACCGCTGTCCAAAGATCCACTCTGGATTACTTTGGTACCTTCCCGCCAAGCTTATTGCTAAGCATACGTCAGTCTGGTACATAGCATTGCATACATGATAGAGCCTATGGCTGAAGCATAGGAATATCTTTCATTTTCTCTATCTTCTGCTGTGGTCGGGCATTGAGTTTGACTCAACTTCACACCTTGTAGCACGTGCAAGAATCCTTTCTTTGCTCGATCCATTTTGAACTTTTTCAAAATTTTGTCAAGGTATGTGCTTTGTGAAAGTCCTATTAAGCGCCTTGATCTATCTCTATAGATCTTGATGCCCAATATGTAAGCAGCTTCACCGAGGTCTTTCATTGAAAAACTTTTATTCAAGTATCCCTTTATGCTATCCAGAATTCTATATCATTTCCAATTAATAATATGTCATCTACATATAATATCAGAAATGCTACAGAGCTCCCACTCACTTTCTTGTAAATACAGGCTTCTCCAAAAGTCTGTATAAAACCATATGCTTTGATCACACTATCAAAGCGTTTATTCCAACTCCGAGATGCTTGCAGCAGTCCATAAATGGAACGCTGGAGTTTGCACACTTTGTTAGCACCTTTTGGATCAACAAAACCTTCTAGCTGCATCATATACAACTCTTCTTCCAGAAATCCATTCAAGAATGCAGTTTTGACATCCATTTGCCAAATTTCATAATCATGAAATGCAGCAATAGCTAACATGATTCAAACAGACTTAAGCATCGCTACGGGTGAGAAAGTCTCATCATAGTCAACTCCTTGAACTTGTCGAAAACCTTTCGCAACAAGTCGAGCTTTATAGACAGTTACATTACCATCAGCTTCAATCTTCTTCTTAAAGATCCATTTATTCTCAATGGCTTGCCGATCATCGGGCAAGTCAACCAAAGTCCATACTTTGTTTTCATACATGGATCCTATCTCAGATTTCATGGCCTCTAGCCATTTTGCGGAATCTAGGCTCATCATCGCTTCCTCATAGTTCGTAGGTTCATCATGGTCAAGTAACATGACTTCCAGAATTGGATTACCGTACCACTCGGTGTGGATCTTACTCGTAGACCTCGAGGTTCAAGAGAAACTTGATCTCAAGTTTCATGATCAATATCATTAGCTTCCTCACTGATTGGTGTAGTTGTCACAGGAACCGGTTCTTGTGATGAACTACTTTCCAATAAGGGAGTAGATACAATTATCTCATCAAGTTCTACTTTCCTCCCACTCACTTCTTTCGAGAGAAACTCCTTCTCTAGAAAGGATCCGATTTTAGCAACGAAAATCTTGCCCTCAGATCTGTGATAGAAGGTGTACCCAATAGTCTCTTTTGGGTATCCTATGAAGACACATTTTTCCGATTTGGGTTCGAGCTTATCTGGTTGAAGTTTCTTCACATAAGCATCGCAGCCCCAAACTTTAAGAAACAACAACTTTGGTTTCTTGCCAAACCACAGTTCATAAGGCGTCGTCTCAACGGATTTTGATGGTGCCCTATTTAACGTGAATGCGGCCGTCTCTAAAGCATAACCCCAAAATGATAGCGGTAAATCAGTAAGAGACATCATAGATCGCACCATATCTAGTAAAGTACGATTACGATGTTCAGACACACCATTTCATTGTGGTGTTCCGGGTGGCGTGAGTTGCGAAACTATTCCGCATTGTTTCAAGTGTAGACCAAACTCGTAACTCAAATATTCTCCTCCACGATCAGATCGTAGAAACTTTATTTTCTTGTTACGATGATTTTCCACTTCACTCTAAAATTCTTTGAACTTTTCAAATGTTTCAGACTTGTGTTTCATTAAGTAGATATACCCATATATGCTCAAATCATCTGTGAAGGTGAGAAAATAACGATACTCGCCGCGAGCCTCAACATTCATTGGACCACAAACATCAGTATGTATGATTTCCAACAAATCAGTTGCTCGTTCCATAGTTCCGGAGAACGGCATTTTAGTCATCTTGCCCATGAGGCACGGTTCGCAAGTACCAAGTGATTCATAATCAAGTGATTCCAAAAGCCCATCAGTATGGAGTTTCTTCATGCACTTTACACCGACATGACTAAACGGCAGTGCCACAAATAAGTTGCACTATTGTTATCAACTCTGCATCTTTTGGTTTCAACACTATGAATATGTGTATCACTACTATCGAGATTCAATAAGAATAGACCACTCTTCAAGGGTGCATGACCATAAAAGATATTACTGATATAAATAGAACAACCATTATTCTCTGATTTAAATGAATAACCGTCTCGCATCAAACAAGATCTAGATATAATGTTCATGCTCAACGTTGGCACCAAATAACAATTATTTAGGTCTAAAACTAATCCCGATGGTAGATGTAGAGGTAGCGTGCCGACCGCGATCACATCGACTTTGGAACCATTTCCCACGCGCATCGTCACCTCGCCCTTAGCCAATCTTCGCTAATCCGTAGTCTCTGCTTCGAGTTGCAAATATTAGCAATGAACCAGTATCAAATACCAGTGTGCTATCTGCGAGCATTAGTAAGGTACACATCAATAACATGTATATCACATATACCTTTGTTCACTTTGCCATCCTTCTTATCCGCCAAATACTTGGGGCAGTTCCGCTTCGAAAGTCGATCGCTTGCGGTAGAAGCACTCAATTTCAGGTTAGGTCCAGACTTGGGTTTCTTCTCTTGAGCAGCAACTTGCTTGCCGCTCTTTTGAAGTTCCCTTCTTCTTCCCTTTGCCCTTTTCTTGAAACTGGTGGTCTTGTTAACCATCAACACTTGATGCTCCTTTTTGATTTCTACCTCCGCAGCTTTTAGCATTGCGAAGAGCTCGAATAGTCTTGTTCATCCCTTGCATGTTATAGTTCATCACGAAGCTCTTGTAGCTTGGTGGCGATGATTGGAGAATTCATCAATGACACTATCATCGTGAAGATTAACTCCCAGTTGAATCAAGTGATTATTATACCCAGACATTTTGAGTATGTGTTCATTGACAGAACTATTCTCCTCCATCTTGCAGCTATAGAACTTATTGGAGACTTCATATCTCTCAATCCAGGCATTTGCTTGAAATATTAACTTCAACTCCTGAAACATCTCATGGCACACTGAACTATCGTTGAAGACCCGGTTCTAAGCCGTAAAGCATGGCACACTGAACTATCGAGTAGTCATCAGCTTTGCTCTGCCAGACGTTCTTAACGTCGTCGGTTGCATCATCGGAAGAGCACGGCACCCAGCGGTGCTTCCAGGATGTAACTTTTCTGTGCAGCAATGAGGATAATCCTCAGGTTACGGACCCAGTCCGTGTAATTGCTACCATCATCTTTCAACTTTGCTTTCTCAAGGAACGCATTAAAATTCAACGGAACAACAACACGAGCCATCTATAAACAAACATAGACAAGCAAAATACTATCAGCTACTAAGTTCATGATAAATTTAAGTTCAATTAATCATATTACTTAAGAACTCCCACTTAGACAGACATCTCTCTAGTCATCTAAGTGATCACGTGATCCAAATCAACTAAACCATGTCCGATCATCACGTGAGATGGAGTAGTTTCAATGGTGAACATCACTATGTTGATCATATCTACTATATGATTCACGCCGACCTTCGGTCTCCGTGTTCCGAGGCCATATCAGTATTTGCTAGGCTCGCCAAGTATGACTGAGTATTCGCGCGTGTGCAACTGTTTTGCACCCGTTGTATTTGAACGTAGAGCCTATCACACCCGATCATCACATGGTGTCTCAGCACGAAGAACTTTCGCAATGATGCATACTCAGGGAGAACACTTCTTGATTATTAGTGAGAGATCATCTTAAAATGCTACCGTCAATCAAAGCAAGATAAGATGCATAAAGGATAAACATCACATGCAATCAATATAAGTGATATGATATGGCCATCATCATCTTGTGCTTGTGATCTCCATCTTCGAAGCACCGTCGTGATCACAATCGTCACCAGCGCGACACCTTTATCTCCATCGTAGCATCGTTGTCATTACGCCATCTATTGCTTCGACGACTATCGCTACCGCTTAGTGATAAAGTAAAGCAATTACAGGGCGTTTGCATTTCATACAATAAAGCGACAACCATATGGCTCCTGCCAGTTGCCGATAACTTCGGTTACAAAACATGATCATCTCATACAATAAAATATAGCACCACGTCTTGACCATATCACATCACAACATGCCCTGCAAAAACATGTTAGACGTCCTCTACTTTGTTGTTGCAAGTTTTACGTGGCTGCTACGGGCTTAGCAAGAACCGTTCTTACCTACGCATCAAAACCACAACGATAGTTCGTCAAGTTGGTGCTGTTTTAACCTTCGCAAGGACCGGGCGTAGCCACACTCGATTCATCTAAAGTTAGAGAGACAGACACTCGCCAGCCACCTTTAAGCACGAGTGCTCGTAATAGTGAAACCAGTCTTGCATAAGCGTACTCGTAATGTCGGTCCGGGCCACTTCATCTCACAATACCGCCGAACCAAAGTATGACATACTGGTAAGCAGTATGACTTGTATCGCCCACAACTCACTTGTGTTCTACTCGTGCATATAACATCAACGCATAAAACCTAGGCTCGGATGCCACTGTTGGGGAACGTAGTAATTTCAAAAATTTCCTACGCACACGCAAGATCATGGTGATGGCATAGCAACGAGAGGGGAGAGTGTTCGTCCACGTACCCTCGTAGACCGTAAGCGGAAGTGTTAGCACAACGCGGTTGATGTAGTCATACGTCTTCACGATCCGACCGATCCAAGCACCGAACGTACGGGGCCTCCGAGTTCAGCACACGTTCAGCTCGATGACGATCTCCGGCCTCCGATCCAGCAAAGCTCCGGAGATGAGTTCCGTCAGCACGACGGCATGGTGACGATGATGATGTTCTACCGGCGCAGGGCTTCACCTAACTCCGCGACGATATGACCGAGGTGGAATATGGTGGAAGGGGGCACCGCACACGGCTAAGGAACGATCCGTAGATCAACTTGTGTGTCTATGGGGTGCCCCCCGCCCCCGTATATAAAGGAGCCAGGGGGGAAGAGGCGGCCGCCAAGGAGGGCGCGCCAGGGGGAGTCCTACTCCCACCGGGAGTAGGACTCCTTCTTTCCAAGTAGGAGTAGGAGAAGGGGAAAGAGGAGGAAGAGGGAAGGAAGGGGGGCGCCGCCTTCCCTTGTCCTATTCAGACTAGGAGGGGGGGCTCATGCCCCTCCCTGCTCCTTCCCTCTTTTCCTCGAGGCCCATGTAGGCCCAATAACCCCGGGGTTCCGTAACCTCCCGATACTCCGGTAAAATGCCGATTTCACCCGGAACGATTCCGATGTCCAAATATAGGCTTCCAATATATCGATCTTTATGTCTCGACCATTTTGAGACTCCTCGTCATGTCCGTGATCACATCCGGGACTCCGAACAAACTTCGGTACATCAAAACTTATAAACTCATAGTAAAACTGTCATCATAACGTTAAGCGTGCGGACCCTACAGGTTCGAGAACTATGTAGACATGACCTAGAACTATTCTCGGTCAATAACCAATAGCGGGACCTGGATGCCCATATTGGTTCCTACATATTCTACGAAGATCTTTATCGGTCAAACCGCATAACAACTTACGTTGTTCCCTTTGTCATCAGTATGTTACTTGCCCGAGATTTGATCGTCGGTATCCAATACCTAGTTCAATCTCGTTACCGGCAAGTCTCTTTACTCGTTCTGTAATGCATCATCTCGTAACCAACTCATTAGTCACGTTGCTTGCAAGGCTTATAATGATGTGCATTACCGAGAGGGCCCAGAGATACCTCTCCAACGATCGGAGTGACAAAACCTAATCTCGAAATACGCCAACTCAACATGTACCTTCGGAGACACCTGTAGTACTCCTTTATAATCACCCAGTTACGTTGTGACATTTGGTAGTACCCAAAGTGTTCCTCCGGTAAACGGGAGTTGCATAATTCTCATAGTTACAGGAACATGTATAAGTCATGAAGAAAGCAATAGCAGTATACTAAATGATCAAGTGCTAGGCTAACGGAATGGGTCATGTCAATCACATCATTCTCCTAATGATGTGATCCCATAATCAAATGACAACACATGTCTATGGTTAGGAAACATAACCATCTTTGATTAATGAGCTTGTCAGGTAGAGGCATACTAGTGACTATATGTTTGTCTATGTATTCACACATGTATCATGTTTCCGGTTAATACAATTCTAGCATGAATAATAAACATTTATCATGATACGAGGAAATAAATAATAACTTTATTATTGCCTCTAGGGCATATTTCCTTCACTTTCATCATGCTGATTTGATTCGTGTTTGCTACTTTGATAATTTGGTATGTGGGTGGACCGGTGCTTAGGTGTTGTTCTTACTTGAACAAACCTCCTACTTATGATTAACCCCCTCGCAAGCATTCGCAACTACGAGAAAAGTATTAAGAATAAATTCTAACCATAGCAATAAACTTTTCAATCCAATCGGTCCCTTACGGAATAGCGCATAAACTAGGGTTTAAGCTTCTGTCACTCTCGCAACCCATCATCCAATAACAACTCCACAATGCATTCCCTTAGGCCCAAATATGGTGAAGTGTCATGTAGTCGACGTTCACATGACACCACTAAGGGAATCACAACATACACATCATCAAAATATCGAACACATATCAAGTTCACATGACTACTTGCAACATGATTTCTCCCGAGACCTCAAGAACAAAAGTAACTACTCACAAATGATAATCTTGCTCAAGATCAGAGGGGTATTAAATAGCATAATGGATCTGAACATATAATCTTCCACCAAATAAACCATATAGTAATCAACTACAAGATGTAATCAACACTACTAGTCACCCACAAACACCAACCTATAGTTCCGGTACAAAGATTGAACACAAGAGATGAACTAGTGTTTGAGAGGAGATGGTGTTGTTGAAGATGTTGATGGAGATTGCCCTCCCCAAGATGAAAGAGTTGTTGATGATGATGATGACGATTTCCCCCTCCAGGAGGGAAGTTCCCCCGACGGAATCGCTCCGCCGGAGGGCAAAAGTGCTCCTGCCCAGGTACCGCCTCGAGACAGCGGCGCTTCATCCAAAAAATCCTCTCCTTGTTTTTTCTAGGTCAAAATGACTTATGTACCAGAAGAAGGGCACCAGAGGTGGGACCAGGTGAGCATAACCCACCAGGGCGTGCCTGGGCTCCCTGGCGTGCCCAGGTGGGTTGTGCCCACCTGGTGGGCCCCCTCTGGTACTTATTGGCTCCAATAATTCTCATTTATTTCATAAAAAATCCTCATGAAGTTTCTGCTCATCTGGAGTTGTGCAGAAAAGGTAGCCTAGCATAGCTTTTTCAGGTCCAGATTTATAGCTGCCAGAATTCTCTCCCTTTGTGTGTACCTTGCATATTATGAGAGAAAAGGAATTAGAATTACTCCAAAAAGCATTATTATGCAATAAAATAACATAAATAACAGTAGGTAAACATGATACAGAATGGACGTATCAACTCCCCCAAGCTTAGACCTCGCTTGTCCTCAAGCGAAAACTGAAATCGAAAAACATGTCCACATGCTTAGAGAGAGAGTTGTTGATAAAAACAAAATACGGACATAGAAGCATCATGTAACTTATTATGACAGCAACAAACTTTAACATAAAACTTTTATCGTAGTCTTCTCATGAATAAGTAACAATTCATCACAACATCGAAGTATAAAGTATAAACTCTATTGGAAACCAACAAACTATGTTCTCAGTCAACTTTGCAACTACAATTCATCATCTTTTCAGGAAGGGTCACGTATCGGAGCCGTTAGGCAAGTCCACATACTCAACCATCATATAGTCTTCTACGATTGCTAACACTCACCACGTACACATGAGAAAAACGTTTCAACCAGACACATAGAAAGATAGGGGCTTATAGATTTGCCTCCCAACATACTCACCTCAAAGGTGATGTCAACAATAATAATTCATGCTACCCATATTCAACTGGATATATGTGCCTAGATCTTTCCTCACCACATGATGCTTTCCAAAAGAGAAAATAAAAGGGTCGCGCTAACTGCCACACGAGTGGGAGTAAGGGAGATGCACCACACGTCTCTAATGTAAACAGATTGCCACGTCATCGCATGCATGCATGCAGGAATCTTTTTGGATTTTCAGTTTTTAAAATGTTTTATCTCTTAAACGAAAAATCTGATTGAAAATCCGTTTTCACCATTAAATCCCTCACGATGAGATCTTCGAAACTAGATCCCATGTTGATATGTTTTGATGAATTTTTTTTTGGATTAAAAGTTGCCATGTCTATTGCATATGAATTGCCATGATGTTTACACTGAAGTTGCCATGATATGTTTCAGCTATTTTCTTCTACATTTAAAAGTAAATTTTGACATTTATAAAACGGGGAATTAAGAAACTAGACTTTCCATGAACCATAAACTAAAATTGCCATGATACATGCACGTAAAATTGCCATGGTTCATACAAAAAATAATTTTCATGTCAAAGTACTGGAGTTGCCATCATCAAAATACTAAAATTGCCATGATCTACAAACTAAAATTACCACATGGCAACTTTAGTTTAAGCCCTATGGCAACTGCAGTGTAAACAACGTGGCAACTTCTGGCAAAAAAAAATTCGTCGAAACATATCAACATGGGGTCTAGTTTTGAAGATCTCGTCGAGACGGATTTAATGGTGAAAACGGATTTTTAGTTCGCTTTTTTATTTAGGAGATACAACATTTTTAAGCCGAAAACCAAAAAAATTCTGCTGATGTCATCATTCATACGTGGCAAAATGAGTGGTGATGGAGGCGTGTGGGTGATGTGCAAACGCCCACACGTGTGGGCGTTAACATTTCCGAAATAAAAAGGAATAGAGAGAAGAACTTTGACTCTTGCATGAAGGTAAATACATAAAAGTAAAATAGGCCCTTCGCAGAGGGAAGCAGAGGTTGCTAGTGCTTTTTGTTTGTATGCTTGACCCCTTAGTGCAAGAGAACGTCACGTTATATTGCCCTTTATGATGGCAACCTTTATTATGTAGTCTGTCGCTTTTATTCTTCGCCATCACAAGTTCGTACAACACTCAATTTTCTATTACACTAAATGATCTAACACTTTAGAAGTAATTTTTATTGCCTTTTGCACGGATGACAACTTACTTGAAGGATCTTACTCAATCCATAGGTAGGTATGGTGGACTCTCAAAACAAGATTTGGGTTTAAGGGGTTTTGGATGCACAAGTAGCATCTCTACTTGGTGCGGAATTTTTGGCTAGCAAAGATGGGGGCAAACACCACATGTTGAAGGATCTATGACAATATAGCTTCTATGTGAATATGAACAAACATAAATCATTATGTTGTCTTCTTTGTCCAACGTCAACAATTTTGGCATGTAATATTTTGATGGGTGCTCACAATCACAAAAGATTTCCAGGATAGTGTATTTGCATGTGAATCTTCTCTTCCCTTATTAATTCTTTCATGATTTGCATCATTGACCAATGCTATGTTTGTCAATCTACAATAAAATTTTCTACTTATACTTTTCCTTATGTGATGTCATTACTTACCATAAGATTAGCACATGATTTTTTTTTCATTTATTTCGTTTCTTTTTATTGAAACATGAAAGTAAAAGAAGCAAAGCTCAAACTAAACTTTATTATATATCTCGCACATGATTACAAGGATAGATTACTAAGCAAACTCTCCAAAAGAGAGGATCGAACTAAACTTTTATTCATCTAAAGCAAAAGATAACCATGCATCAAACTAAGAAAAGTAAAGGCAAAAGGTAGTGGAGGTGATACGATACTGGGGCACCTCCCCCAAGCTTGGCGAAAGCCAAGGGGAGTGCCCATACCTGATACTCAATTTTCTTTTGGTGGTGAAGAAGTAGGTGGTGGTGATGAAGTAGTGGCGATCCTGTCCTTCAGGATAAAGAGGTTCTCCAGTCTACGGATGACGCTCTGGAGGAAAGTGATGTGCTCTTGATGCAGAATATTTTCACAAGTGAGATATTTATTTTGCACACGAACTATTTCAAAGATCCGAAAGGCTTCAATCTCAGTGGGGGTAAGATGATCATAGTAAGGTTTAAGGATATCTTCTTCCTCCTCCTCGGCGGGCAGTGCTTGCTTGATCACCGGCGTTTGATCTTCGGTAGCCTCCTTGCCCTTGTCCTCCTTGGCGGCTCCAGTGGGCTCTTCCCTCTTCAGCTCAATCTTCATCAACCAAGCATCCTCTTCCACATTGTTAGAGGAAGAAGAAGACATGATGCCTGGCTTAACAAATCTGACAGAAAACAACGAGAAAAGAGAACATGATATTTCTCCGTGATACGGAGGTCAATAGGTTCAGGGGGTATGTAAAGATTTTTTATTTTGGGAAACAAGCAAAACAGAAGAAAAACGTAGTCCGGAAGGTACCAGAGGTGGGCACGACCTACCTGGGCGCGCCTGGCAAGCCAAGTGCACCTTGGTGTCTTATGCCCACCAGGGTCACCTTCCTGGTAGTTTCTTATTTTCCTAATTTTCTAAATATTCCAAAACTGCCAAAATATATTTTTGCGGATTGTTCGGAGTCCGTTTACTTACCATATCACGTACCTCCTCTTTTTCACGATTCTGTAGTGTTTCGGAAGGTTTCTTTTATGTGTTCTTCTGGTGTCATAGTTTGGATAATATTACTTTCAACATTAATGGGCGTACCTGACATATAATGTTTTATTCGCTGCCCATTAACAACCTTCGGGTTAGTACCTTCGGCATTATTTATCTTGATGGCTCCAGATTGATAAACCTCCTCGATAACATAGGGTCCTTCTCATTTGGAGAGGAGTTTTCCTTCAAAGAATCTGAAACAAGAGTTGTACAAAAGAACATTTTCTCCAACCTTGAACTCACGCTTTTGGATTCTTTTATCATGCCATCTTTTAACATTTTCTTTGAATAACTTTGCATTTTCATAAGCTTGGGTTCTCCATTCATCTAATGAGCTAATATCAAATAACCTCTTTTCACCGGCAAGTTTGAAATCATAGTTGAGTTCTTTAATTGCCCAATATGCTTTATGTTCTAACTCAAGAGGCAAATGACAAGCTTTTCCATAAACCATTTTATAAGGAGACATACCCATAGGATTTTTATATGATGTTCTATAAGCCCAAAGTGCATCATCTAATTTCTTAGACCAATTCTTCCGGGGCCTATTGACAGTCTTTTGCAAAATTAGTTTTATTTCCCTATTGCTAAGTTCAACTTGACCACTATACTGAGGATGATAGGGTGATGCAATTTTATGGTTAACATCACACTTGGCAAGCATTTTACGGAAAACACCATGAATAAAGTCTGAACCACCATCAGTCATTAAATATCTAGGGACTCCAAACCTTGGGAAAATAACTTCCTTAAGCATTTTAATAGAGGTGTTGTGATCACTCATCAGGACTACTAGTTGGAATAGCTTCTACCCACTTAGTAACATAATCAACAACAACCAAAATATAAGTATACCCATTAGAGGAAGGAAAAGGTCCCATGAAATCAAATCCCCAAACATCAAATGGTTCAACAACAAGTGAATAATTCATAGGCATTTCTTGACGCTTACCGATATTACCTATTCTTTGACATTCATCACAAGATAAGACAAACTTACGGGCATCCTTGAAGAGAGTAGGCCAGTAAAGCCCAGATTGCAATACCTTATGAGAAGTTCTGTCTCCCGCATGATGTCCTCCGTAAGCTTCGGAGTGACATTTCTGTAGGATTTGTTCTTGTTCATGCTCAGGTACACAACATCTAATAATACCATCTACTCCTTCTTTATAAAGATGTGGGTCATCCCTAAAATAATGTCTTAAATCATTGAAAGCACATTTGCTCCCTAGGTGGTTTTGGTAATTAATGACAACATACTTTGTGGTTGGACTAATGCTTTTATCAAGTACGTTTCAGGAAAGTCAACCACTCTGGCATGGCAAAAGGACTAGAGAGGTGAACCCCTAGGATGCTAAGGAAAGGATTGGCAAAAGCTCAAGACTCCATTTTTGGTTTAGTGATCCAAGATCACATTGAGTCCATAGGAAAGCCAATACTATTAAAAGGGATGAGGTTATGATGATGATCTGTTGCTCTAAGTGCTTAGTGATTTATCTCTCAAACTATCAGCAATCTTTCATTCCAACATAAACTCATAAGTAATCTCGGTCCCACCGATTCCAAACTCACCACACCGAGATGAACCACCTCACCATATAGCCAAACCCTAGAATCTCGGATTTTCCGATTCCAAACTCGGTCATTCCGAAATTGGTGTTGCCAAGCTTCTGTAACCTTCTGTACTCAAATCGGTGTCACCGAGATGAGAAAGTCGGTCCCACCGAGATTGGCAAACCCTAGACTTTGGAAGAATCGGACTAACCGAGATTGTATTTTCGGTCCCACCGAAAATCCCAACGTTCACAAGATTTGAACTTTCGGTCTGACCGAGTTGTCAACTTCGGTCTGACCGAGATTGGTCAAATGTGTGTAACGGTTGGATTTTGTGTGGAGGCTATAAATACCCTCCACCTCCTCTTCATTCGTGGAGAGAGCCATCGAAAGAACTACCACTCCTACCTTACATTTCTGAGAAGAAAACTACCTACCCTTGTGTTGAGATCAAGTTGCTCCACTCCCACCATATGAAACTTGATTTCTAGTCTTCCCAAGTTGCTTTCCACTCAATTCCTTCTTCCACCACAGCCAAATCAGTGAGGAGAGTTGAGTGTTGGGGAGATTATCATTTGAAGCACAAGAGCAAGGAGTTCATCATCACCAACCCCATCTATTACCTTTTGGAGGGTGGTGCCTCCTAGATTGGTTAGGTGTCGCTTGGGAGCCTCCGTCATGATGTGGAGTTGAACCAAGGAGTTTGTAAGGGCAAGGAGATCGCCTACTTCGTGAAGATCTACCCCGAGTAAGGCTAGTCCTCCGTGGGCGTAAGCCATGATGGCATAGACAAGGTTGCTTCTTCGTGGACCCTTCGTGGGTGGAGCCTCCGTGGACTCAAGGCAGCCGCTACCCTCCGTGGGTTGAAGTCTCCATCAACGTGGATTGACGATAGCACCACCTATCGGAACCACGAGAAAAATCTCCGTGTCTCCAATTGCGCTTGCTTTTCACAATCTCTCCTTACTATTCATGCAATTTACTTTCCGCTGCCCTATACTCTAGAATTGCATGTTTAGTATGTTGCTCGACTTGTATGCATGATGCTTGACTTGTCCTTCATTGTGAATTTGCTATGAACTTATGTTAATCAAAAGGCATAATCTTTTATCTTGTCGAGTTGTCTAATCCCCCCCCTTCTAGACACTCTTGCCTTCAACGATCCTACAATTGGTATCAGAGCTTTGGTCTCCATTGCTTTGGTTTGCACACCATTGGAGGAAGATGGACGGTTCACGCTTGGGGAGTGTTAGTCATAGAGTGCCTATTCTTGATGGAGTGTCCTATAACTCGTGGAGGACTGAAATGCTTGCTATCTTTAAGATATACAACTTGCGCAAATATGTTGAAACCCCATATGTACCACCATTTGACCCCTTGCACCCTACTATAGATGAAGAGCTTGATTTGCTTCGCAACCTTAGAACTGTCAATCTTATCATTAGAGGTTTGCCTGATAACTTGCTTGAGCTTGTCACGAACTTTGAGTGCGCCCATGCTATGTGGAAGTTCTTGGAAGAACTTTATCCGGACTACTCGTTGAGAGGTCTTGATGAAATTCTATACGAGACTGTTGAATTTGATATGTTGCACCCCAAAGATCCTAACTTTGATAAATGCTTCTTTGAGCTTCGTGATCTTATGAAAAAGAAGGGTGATCCCGGTTTTATCAATGTTCGAATAAGAAATGCTCTTGTTTTGCATTCCGATGACTATTATCACGTTGATAAAACTAATGCAAGTCATTGTCAAATTGACCTAGGTATTGATGATGAATTATCTATGGGTCAATATGATGATGAGCATGAGCATGATGACGATTCGGACACCGAGCTAGACAAGATCATGAAGAGTCTCACTAATGGCAAATATGAGAGACTACATATCCGTGGCAAAGAATGGATTCTTGATAGTGGATGCACCGATCACATGACCGGAGATGAAGACATGTTTCGAGAGCTTGCAAAGAACGATGGTCCACGCAAGTATGTGACTTTTGGAGACAACTCCAAGGGTAAGGTACTTGGCCTTGGTAAGGTGGCCATATCTCATGATAGCTCCATTAAAAATGTCATGCTTGTTGAATCACTTGGATACAATTTACTTTCCGTGTCTAGATTAGCTGACTTTGGATACAATGTGCTATTCACCAAAGTAGATTGCCAAGTTTTTCGAGTGACAATCATAACATGGTCTTCACCGGCATTCGAGAGGTGACCTATACATTGTCGATTTCACTAAGAAAGCTCAACCTAGAACTTGCTTTATCGCTAAATCTGCTAAAGGTTGGCTTTGGCATAGAAGGCTTGGACATGTTGGTATGCTAAATTTAGATAAGCTAATCAAAGGAGATCACATTCTTGGTGTTAAAGATGTTTTCTTTGACAAAGATAGACTCTGCGAGGCATGTCAAGCAGAAAACAAGTAGGAGGAAGTCATCCGTGAAGAATATCATGACCACAAGGAGACCGCTTGAGCTTCTTCATATGGATCTTTGGTCCCAATGCTTACAAAAGCCTTGGTGGTAACTCCTTTGGTCTAGTTATTGTTGATGACTTTTCAAGATTTACGTGGGTATTTCTACTTGATGACAAATCGCAGGTTCGAAAATCTTCAAAACCTTTGCTAGAAAGGCTCGTAATCAATTTGAGGTGAAGATCAAGAAGGTTCGAGGACAACGAACGGAGTTCAAGAACGCCCATGTGGACTCTTTTCTCGATGAGGAAGGAATTCTACATGAGTTCTCAGCTACGCATACACACCTCAACAAAACGGGGTTGTTGAGAGGAAGAACCGAACGCTCATTGAGATGGCGAGGACAATGCTTGATGAATACAAGACACCAAAACACTTTTGGGGTGAAGCCGTTGAGACAGCTTGTCATGCCATCAATGACTATATCTTCACAAGCTTCTCGGCAAGACTTCATACGAGCTCCTTACGGGTAACAAACCCCAAGTGGGATATTTTCGTGTCTTTGGTTCAAAATGCTATATTCTTGATAAGCATCGTCGGTCTAAATTTGCTCCTAAAACTCATGAAGGCTTTTTCCTCGGTTATGGATCAAACTCTCACACCTACCGTGTCACAATAATTTCACCCAAAGGTTGAAGAGACGGTAGATGTGAAGTTTGATGAATCTAATGGCTCGCAAGTAGAGCAAATGCCTATTGATGTAGGACACAAGGACCCATCGGAAGCCATTCAAGATTTATCCATTGGAAAGATTCGTCCCATGGAAGTGAAGGAGAGTACCTCATCTACATATGTGGAGCCCCCTACCTCACGGCAAGGTGAACCTCAAGGCAACATGGAGGCTTCCACAAGTGGAACTCACCAAGATGAGGAAGTGCGACAAGAAGATCCACCACAACCTCCTTCTCCACCACCTCAAGACAACGCCAACAACACAGACGAAGAAGAAGATGAGGATGATGAGGAAGCTCAGCCACGACCACGACAAAAGCTATCCCGAGTTCGAGAAAGAGTCAAGAAAGACCATCCTGTGGAACAAATGATGAATGACATCGACTCGGAGAATCACTCGCCTAAAACTCGCTTAGCTAACTTTTGTGAGCATTACTCATTTATTTCAAGTCTTGAACCTATGAAGGTAGAAGAAGCGCTTGAAGACCCGGACTGGGTGAACGCTATGCATGAAGAGCTGCACAACTTCGAGAGGAACAACGTTTGGTCTTTGGTAGAGAAGCCCAATGATGACCAAAATGTCATTGGAACCAAATGGGTGTTTCGGAACAAGCAAGATGAAGATGGACAAGTCATCCGCAACAAGGCTCGCCTCAGAGCACAAGGTTACACACAAGTCGAAGGTATGGACTATGGTGAGACCTATGCCCCCGTTGCTAGACTTGAGTCCATTCGCATTCTTCTTGCTTATGCCAACCACCATAACATTACTCTCTATCAAATGGACATTAAAAGTGCTTTTCTAAATGGTGAAATTGAGGAGGAAGTATTTGTGAAACAACCTCCCGGATTTGTGAATCCTAAAAAGCCTAATCATGTTTACAAATTGCACAAAGCTCTTTATGGTCTTAAACAAGCTCCTAGAGCTTGGTACAAATGCTTGACTAGCTTTCTTCTTGAAAAAGGATTTGAAATTGGTAAAATTGACTCAACGCTATTTACAAAAAGGGTTGACGGTGAACTATTTGTGTGCCAAATATATGTCGATGATATTATCTTTGGATCAACTAACCCTGATTTTAGTGAGAAGTTTGGAAAGCTTATGTCAGAGAAGTATGAGATGTCCATGATGAGTGAACTCAAGTTCTTCCTTGGGTTGCAAATCAAGCAATCTAAGGAGGGTACTTTTGTCTCACAAACTAAGTACACTAAGGATCTCTTCAAGAAGTTCAACATGCAAGAGAGCAAAGGTATGAGAACCCCCATGCCTACTAATGGACATAATGATTTGACTAAAGATGGAGAACCTGTTGATCAAAAGGTATATCGATCCATGATTGGTTCTCTATTATATCTTTGTGCTTCTCGTCCTGATATAATGCTGAGTGTATGCATGTGTGCTCGATATCAAGCTGCACCTAAAGAATGTCATCTTAAAGCTGTTAAAAGAATTGTGAGATATTTGATACACACACCTAACTTTGGCATTTGGTATCCTAAGAGGGCCTCTTTCGATCTTGTTGGCTATTCCGACTCGGACTATGCCGGAGACAAGATAGATAGAAAGTCAACTTCGGGTACATGTCAATTTCTCGGTCGATCCCTTGTATCTTGGTCATCCAAGAAACAAAACTCAATATCGTTATCATCGCGTAAGCAGAATATATTGCTGCTGGTTCGTGTTGTGCTCGATTGCTATGGATGAAACAAATGCTTAAGGACTATGGGATACATGCAAGACATGTTCCTTTGCTATGTGACAACGAGAGTGCAATTAAGATTGACACAATCCGCAACACTCTCGCATCGAAACACATTGAAGTTCGTCACCATTTTATTCGTGATCATATTGCTAAGGGAGACATTGATCTTAAGCATGTTCGATCGACAAACAACTTGCAGATATCTTCACAAAACCACTTGATGAGAAAGTGTTTTGTCGCTGAGGAGTGAGTTGAACATCATTGATGCTTCAAACTTGGAGTGAAAACTTCATTGATGCATGCAAGGCATGAGCCTAATTGACTAATCCTTGATATTTCTCTTATGATGATGATCATATGTCTTGGACACATTTGCCCCCTTGTATTGCATCTAACTCCTTGCAGGTACTTGGATGGTCTATATTCTACAAGATTATCACACTCACTCAAATCATGAGTAATCTTGTCATTGACCAAGTATCTAGCTCTTTGGGATGTTGAGTTCAAGGAACAAAATTCCACATATCCTTTTTGACACCATATACTTCTAGTACTTCACTCATGTCAGATTGGATATTCTTGAGTATTTCCTTGCTTGCCTAACCCATGTAGGAAGATGAACTACATACTTGAAAATGGTGCTCCAACTTCACATTCTATGAGCATCAACATCAAGTTCACCTACATGAGAACAAGCAACAACAAGCCCAAGGTATGTCTTTCACATCTTGAAAAAGCTTTGCTCAAAGTCATGAGTACAAGCAGCTTCAAAAGATGTGATCACATCAAATGCTTAATCGAAAAATGGTAACCCCATTTTGAGCTTAAACGATGAGTATGACCTATGATCAAATGTTCTCATTTGACTCCTAAGTCAATATACTCAAACATAGGTGACTTTGTCGCCGACCCCTATCTAGATGAAGTACATATGTTTTGGAGTTCTTCTGTTTTTCTCTTATACTCTCTCATTGAGATTCCTTGCTTATTTTTTTTTTTTAAAAAAAAACTTCATCTAGCAATCTTTTTCATTTCTGTTTCTTCTGTTCTTGTGTATATCCTTTAGCTCTGATAAATTCCCTGAAAATCAGTTACAAATTCATTGCAAATCTTCTGAAACATTTCTTGCAAAGTGAGCTGAATTTTCTTCTACATTTCCTTGGAATTAAACTCGGCGTCACCGATTCAATCATTTCGGTCTGACCGAAAAAGGGATCTGCCCTAAGTCTCAGACTTTCGGACTCACCGATCCATATCAATTCGGTGTCACCGATTTACATTCACCAGGATATCATCGTCTACAGCTCATCTGAATGATTTACATTCTCCATACTTAAGTTGCTCAGTTGTGATTCTTAATGAACCCACTTCTTTCCTTCCATCTTTCCTGCCCTTCCTGGTTCACTGTCCTTTTCGGCACTTGATGTCAAAGGGGGAGAAGATTTAGGGGGAGGTGCTTAAGGGAAGATTGGAGGATAAGGGGAGAAAAGATATCTAAGGAAGAAAAACATCCTTACCTTAAGGGGGAGAGGATCACATCAAAGCTCTGCCATATATTTCACTGTGATAATACTGTTGGCATTATTCTCTTGATTTTGTTTTTCTTGCTCTCACCATTGGTATATTCTGAAATGTACAATTGGTATCTTATACATTTGGTATCCTCTAAAGATCACAATTGGTATTTTATGAAAAGCAAAATCTCTCAGAGCTCATTGAAAATCTTTTAGTCTTGGGAGACATGTTGGCTGATTCAAGCTAGTGCTCAACATGAGACACTCTTTATACATGTCATCCCTGGCTTGGTACTCTTGATGTTCTTGCTGTTGGTTGAAGAACTACTCTTGTGTTATCTAACCGTGCTTTCCCAAGTTTATTTCTTCAGGTACATCACCAAGGTACTTCAAGGTAAGTATATGCATCTTGCAGGATGTGCATGATGGTGACTTGCTTGTGAATATTTGTTTGCAAGAAATCACCATGCACATATGCATCATCTCTCATTTACCCTCATCTGCTCTGATGCATATAGCCAAGCTGCATGCAGCACATCTTGCTTTTCTCTCATGTGTGCTCATGGTAGTCCAAAACCAAAATCTAAAATCTTGCACACTTGTAGGGGGAGCTTGTGTACTACATGTTTGTCAAAGCTTTAATGTTAAACCTGTCTTTCCTTCAGTAAGCTTTGATATCTTTTTCCTGTGTGTTGCCATCAATTACCAAAAAGGGGGAGATTGAAAGCACATTTGCTCCCTAGGTGGTTTTGGTAATTAATGACAACATACTTTGTGGTTGGACTAATGCTTTTATCAAGTACGTTTCAGGAAAGTCAACCACTGCATGGCAAAAGGACTAGAGAGGTGAACCCCTAGGATGCTAAGGAAAGGATTGGCAAAAGCTCAAGACTCCATTTTTGGTTTAGTGATCCAAGATCACATTGAGTCCATAGGAAAGCCAATACTATTAAAAGGGATGAGGTTATGATGATGATCTGTTGCTCTAAGTGCTTAGTGATTTATCTCTCAAACTATCAGCAATCTTTCATTCCAACATAAACTCATAAGTAATCTCGGTCCCACCGATTCCAAACTCACCACACCGAGATGAACCACCTCACCATATAGCCAAACCCTAGAATCTCGGATTTTCCGATTCCAAACTCGGTCATTCCGAAATTGGTGTTGCCAAGCTTCTGTAACCTTCTGTACTCAAATCGGTGTCACCGAGATGAGAAAGTCGGTCCCACCGAGATTGGCAAACCCTAGACTTTGGAAGAATCGGACTAACCGAGATTGTATTTTCGGTCCCACCGAAAATCCCAACGTTCACAAGATTTGAACTTTCGGTCTGACCGAGTTGTCAACTTCGGTCTGACCGAGATTGGTCAAATGTGTGTAACGGTTGGATTTTGTGTGGAGGCTATAAATACCCTCCACCTCCTCTTCATTCGTGGAGAGAGCCATCGAAAGAACTACCACTCCTACCTTACATTTCGAGAAGAAAACTACCTACCCTTGTGTTGAGATCAAGTTGCTCCACTCCCACCATATGAAACTTGATTTCTAGTCTTCCCAAGTTGCTTTCCACTCAATTCCTTCTTCCACCACAGCCAAATCAGTGAGAAGAGTTGAGTGTTGGGGAGATTATCATTTGAAGCACAAGAGCAAGGAGTTCATCATCACCAACCCCATCTATTACCTTTTGGAGGGTGGTGCCTCCTAGATTGGTTAGGTGTCGCTTGGGAGCCTCCCATGATGTGGAGTTGAACCAAGGAGTTTGTAAGGGCAAGGAGATCGCCTACTGTGAAGATCTACCCCAGTAAGGCTAGTCCTCCGTGGGCGAAGCCATGATGGCATAGACAAGGTTGCTTCTTCGTGGACCCTTCGTGGGTGGAGCCTCCGTGGACTCAAGCAGCTGCTACCCTCCGTGGGTTGAAGTCTCCATCAACGTGGATTGACGATAGCACCACCTATCGGAACCACGAGAAAAATCTCCGTGTTCCAATTGCGCTTGCTCTTCACAATCTCTCCTTACTATTCATGCAATTTACTTTCCGCTGCCCTATACTCTAGAATTGCATGTTTAGTATGTTGCTCGACTTGTATGCATGATGCTTGACTTGTCCTTCATTGTGAATTTGCTATGAACTTATGTTAATCAAAAGGCATAATCTTTTATCTTGTCGAGTTGTCTAATCCCCCCCCTTCTAGACACTCTTGCCTTCAACGATCCTACAATTGGTATCGAGCTTTGGTCTCCATTGCTTTGGTTTGCACACCATTGGAGGAAGATGGACGGTTCACGCTTGGGAGTGTTAGTCATAGAGTGCCTATTCTTGATGGAGTGTCCTATAACTCGTGGAGGATTGAAATGCTTGCTATCTTTAAGATATACAACTTATGCAAAATATGTTGAAACCCCATATGTACCACCATTTGACCCCTTGCACCCTATAGATGAAGAGCTTGATTTGCTTCAGAACCTTAGAACTGCCAATCTTATCATTAGAGGTTTGCCTCGATAACTTGCTTGAGCTTGTCACGAACTTTGAGTGCGCCCATGCTATGTGGAAGTTCTTGGAAGAACTTTATCCGGACTACTCGTTGAGAGGTCTTGATGAAATTCTATACGAGACTGTTGAATTTGATATGTTGCACCCCAAAGATCCTAACTTTGATAAATGCTTCTTTGAGCTTCGTGATCTTATGAAAAGAAGGGTGATCCTGGTTTTATCAATGTTCGAATAAGAAATGCTCTTGTTTTGCATTCCGATGACTATTATCACGTTGATAAAACTGATGCAAGTCATTGTCAAATTGACCTAGGTATTGATGATGAATTATCTATGGGTCAATATGATGATGAGCATGAGCATGATGACGATTCGGACACCGAGCTAGACAAGATCATGAAGAGTCTCATCTAATGGCAAATATGAGAGACTACATATCCGTGGCAAAGAATGGATTCTTGATAGTGGATGCACCGATCACATGACCGGAGATGAAGACATGTTTCGAGAGCTTGCAAAGAACGATGGTCCACGCAAGTATGTGACTTTTGGAGACAACTCCAAGGGTAAGGTACTTGGCCTTGGTAAGGTGGCCATATCTCATGATAGCTCCATTAAAAATGTCATGCTTGTTGAATCACTTGGATACAATTTACTTTCCGTGTCTAGATTAGCTGACTTTGGATACAATGTGCTATTCACCAAAGTAGATTGCCAAGTTTTTCAGAGTGACAATCATAACATGGTCTTCACGGCATTCGTAGAGGTGACCTATACATTGTCGATTTCACTAAGAAAGCTCAACCTAGAACTTGCTTTATCGCTAAATCTGCTAAAGGTTGGCTTTGGCATAGAAGGCTTGGACATGTTGGTATGCTAAATTTAGATAAGCTAATCAAAGGAGATCACATTCTTGGTGTTAAAGATGTTTTCTTTGACAAAGATAGACTCTGCAAGGCATGTCAAGCAGAAAACAAGTAGGAGGAAGTCATCCCGTGAAGAATATCATGACCACAAGGAGACCGCTTGAGCTTCTTCATATGGATCTCTTCGTCCCAATGCTTACAAAAGCCTTGGTGGTAACTCCTTTGGTCTAGTTATTGTTGATGACTTTTCAAGATTTACGTGGGTATTTCTACTTGATGACAAATCGCAGGTTCGAAAATCTTCAAAACCTTTGCTAGAAAGGCTCGTAATCAATTTGAGGTGAAGATCAAGAAGGTTCGGAGGACAACGAACGGAGTTCAAGAACGCCCATGTGGACTCTTTTCTCGATGAGGAAGGAATTCTACATGAGTTCTCAGCTACGCACACACCTCAACAAAACGGGGTTGTTGAGAGGAAGAACCGAACGCTCATTGAGATGGCGAGGACAATGCTTGATGAATACAAGACACCAAAACACTTTTGGGGTGAAGCCGTTGAGACAGCTTGTCATGCCATCAAGACTATATCTTCACAAGCTTCTCGGCAAGACTTCATACGAGCTCCTTACGGGTAACAAACCCCAAGTGGGATATTTTCGTGTCTTTGGTTCAAAATGCTATATTCTTGATAAGCATCGTCGGTCTAAATTTGCTCCTAAAACTCATGAAGGCTTTTTCCTCGGTTATGGATCAAACTCTCACACCTACCGTGTTCACAATAATTTCACCCAAAGGTTGAAGAGACGGTAGATGTGAAGTTTGATGAATCTAATGGCTCGCAAGTAGAGCAAATGCCTATTGATGTAGGACACAAGGACCCATCGGAAGCCATTCAAGATTTATCCATTGGAAAGATTCGTCCCATGGAAGTGAAGGAGAGTACCTCATCTACATATGTGGAGCCCCCTACCTCACGGCAAGGTGAACCTCAAGGCAACATGGAGGCTTCCACAAGTGGAACTCACCAAGATGAGGAAGTGCGACAAGAAGATCCACCACAACCTCCTTCTCCACCACCTCAAGACAACGCCAACAACACAGACGAAGAAGAAGATGAGGATGATGAGGAAGCTCAGCCACGACCACGACAAAAGCTATCCCGAGTTCGAGAAAGAGTCAAGAAAGACCATCCCGTGGAACAAATGATGAATGACATCGACTCGGAGAATCACTCGCCTAAAACTCGCTTAGCTAACTTTTGTGAGCATTACTCATTTATTTCAAGTCTTGAACCTATGAAGGTAGAAGAAGCGCTTGAAGACCCGGACTGGGTGAACGCTATGCATGAAGAGCTGCACAACTTCGAGAGGAACAACGTTTGGTCTTTGGTAGAGAAGCCCAATGATGACCAAAATGTCATTGGAACCAAATGGGTGTTTCGGAACAAGCAAGATGAAGATGGACAAGTCATCCGCAACAAGGCTCGCCTCAGAGCACAAGGTTACACACAAGTCGAAGGTATGGACTATGGTGAGACCTATGCCCCGCTGCTAGACTTGAGTCCATTCGCATTCTTCTTGCTTATGCCAACCACCATAACATTACTCTCTATCAAATGGACATTAAAAGTGCTTTTCTAAATGGTGAAATTGAGGAGGAAGTATTTGTGAAACAACCTCCCGGATTTGTGAATCCTAAAAAGCCTAATCATGTTTACAAATTGCACAAAGCTCTTTATGGTCTTAAACAAGCTCCTAGAGCTTGGTACAAATGCTTGACTAGCTTTCTTCTTGAAAAAGGATTTGAAATTGGTAAAATTGACTCAACGCTATTTACAAAAAGGGTTGACGGTGAACTATTTGTGTGCCAAATATATGTCGATGATATTATCTTTGGATCAACTAACCCTGATTTTAGTGAGAAGTTTGGAAAGCTTATGTCAGAGAAGTATGAGATGTCCATGATGAGTGAACTCAAGTTCTTCCTTGGGTTGCAAATCAAGCAATCTAAGGAGGGTACTTTTGTCTCACAAACTAAGTACACTAAGGATCTCTTCAAGAAGTTCAACATGCAAGAGAGCAAAGGTATGAGAACCCCCATGCCTACTAATGGACATAATGATTTGACTAAAGATGGAGAACCTGTTGATCAAAAGGTATATCGATCCATGATTGGTTCTCTATTATATCTTTGTGCTTCTCGTCCTGATATAATGCTGAGTGTATGCATGTGTGCTCGATATCAAGCTGCACCTAAAGAATGTCATCTTAAAGCTGTTAAAAGAATTGTGAGATATTTGATACACACACCTAACTTTGGCATTTGGTATCCTAAGAGGGCCTCTTTCGATCTTGTTGGCTATTCCGACTCGGACTATGCCGGAGACAAGATAGATAGAAAGTCAACTTCGGGTACATGTCAATTTCTCGGTCGATCCCTTGTATCTTGGTCATCCAAGAAACAAAACTCAATATCGTTATCATCGCAGAAGCGAGTAATATATTGCTGCTGGTTCGTGTTGTGCTCGATTGCTATGGATGAAACAAATGCTTAAGGACTATGGGATACATGCGAGACATGTTCCTTTGCTATGTGACAACGAGAGTGCAATTAAGATTGACACAATCCGTGCAACACTCTCGCATCGAAACACATTGAAGTTCGTCACCATTTTATTCGTGATCATATTGCTAAGGGAGACATTGATCTTAAGCATGTTCGTACTGACAAACAACTTGCAGATATCTTCACAAAACCACTTGATGAAAAAGTGTTTTGTCGCTTGAGGAGTGAGTTGAACATCATTGATGCTTCAAACTTGGAGTGAAAACTTCATTGATGCATGCAAGGCATGAGCCTAATTGACTAATCCTTGATATTTCTCTTATGATGATGATCATATGTCTTGGACACATTTGCCCCCTTGTATTGCATCTAACTCCTTGCAGGTACTTGGATGGTCTATATTCTACAAGATTATCACACTCACTCAAATCATGAGTAATCTTGTCATTGACCAAGTATCTAGCTCTTTGGGATGTTGAGTTCAAGGAACAAAATTCCACATATCCTTTTGACACCATATACTTCTAGTACTTCACTCATGTCATATTGATATTCTTGAGTATTTCCTTGCTTGCCTAACCCATGTAGGAAGATGAACTACATACTTGAAAATGGTGCTCCAACTTCACATTCTATGAGCATCAACATCAAGTTCACCTACATGAGAACAAGCAACAACAAGCCCAAGGTATGTCTTTCACATCTTGAAAAGCTTTGCTCAAAGTCATGAGTACAAGCAGCTTCAAAAGATGTGATCACATCAAATGCTTAATCAAAAATGGTAACCCCATTTTGAGCTTAAACGATGAGTATGACCTATGATCAAATGTTCTCATTTGACTCCTAAGTCAATATACTCAAACATAGGTGACTTTGTCGCCAATTCCTATCTAGATGAAGTACATATGTTTTGGAGTTCTTCTGTTTTTCTCTTATACTCTCTCATTGAGATTCCTTGCTTATTTTTTTTTTAAAAAAACTTCATCTAGCAATCTTTTTCATTTCGCTTTCTTCTGTTCTTGTGTATATCCTTTAGCTCGATAAATTCCTCGAAAATCATTTACAAATTCATTGCAAATCTTCTCAAACATTTCTTGCAAAGTGAGCTGAATTTTCTTCTACATTTCCTTGAATTAAACTCAAGGCCACCGATTCAATCATTTCGGTCTCGACCAAAAGGATCTGCCCTAAGTCTCGACTTTCGGACTCACCGATCCATATCAATTCGTGTCACCGATTTACATTCACCAGATATCATCGCTCACAGCTCATCTAATGATTTACATTCTCCATACTTAAGTTGCTCAGTTGTGATTCTTAATGAACCCACTTCTTTCCTTCCATCTTTCCTGCCCTTCCTGGTTCACTGTCCTTTTCGGCACTTGATGTCAAAGGGGGAGAAGATTTAGGGGGAGGTGCTTAAGGGAAGATTGGAGGATAAGGGGAGAAAAGATATCTAAGGAAGAAAAACATCCTTACCTTAAGGGGGAGAGGATCACATCAAAGCTCTGCCATATATTTCACTGTGATAATACTGTTGGCATTATTCTCTTGATTTTGTTTTTCTTGCTCTCACCATTGGTATATTCTGAAATGTACAATTGGTATCTTATACATTTGGTATCCTCTAAAGATCACAATTGGTATTTTATGAAAAGCAAAATCTCTCAGAGCTCATTGAAAATCTTTTAGTCTTGGGAGACATGTTGGCTGATTCAAGCTAGTGCTCAACATGAGACACTCTTTATACATGTCATCCCTGGCTTGGTACTCTTGATGTTCTTGCTGTTGGTTGAAGAACTACTCTTGTGTTATCTAACCGTGCTTTCCCAAGTTTATTTCTTCAGGTACATCACCAAGGTACTTCAAGGTAAGTATATGCATCTTGCAGGATGTGCATGATGGTGACTTGCTTGTGAATATTTGTTTGCAAGAAATCACCATGCACATATGCATCATCTCTCATTTACCCTCATCTGCTCGATGCATATAGCCAAGCTGCATGCAAGACATCTTGCTTTTCTCTCATGTGTGCTCATGGTAGTCCAAAACCAAAATCTAAAATCTTGCACACTTGTAGGGGAGCTTGTGTACTACATGTTTGTCAAAGCTTTAATGTTAAACCTGTCTTTCCTTCAAGAAGCTTTGATATCTTTTTTCGTGTGTTGCCATCAATTACCAAAAGGGGAGATTGAAAGCACATTTGCTCCCTAGGTGGTTTTGGTAATTAATGACAACATACTTTGTGGTTGGACTAATGCTTTTATCAAGTATGTTTCAGAAAGTCAACCACTCGCATGGCAAAAGGACTAGAGAGGTGAACCCCTAGGATGCTAAGGAAAGGATTGGCAAAAGCTCAAGACTCCATTTTTGGTTTAGTGATCCAAGATCACATTGAGTCCATAGGAAAGCCAATACTATTAAAAGGGATGAGGTTATGATGATGATCTGTTGCTCTAAGTGCTTAGTGATTTATCTCTCAAACTATCAGCAATCTTTCATTCCAACATAAACTCATAAGTAATCTCGGTCCCACCGATTCCAAACTCACCACACCGAGATGAACCACCTCACCATATAGCCAAACCCTAGAATCTCGGATTTTCCGATTCCAAACTCGGTCATTCGAAATTGGTGTTGCCAAGCTTCAGAACCTTCAGACTCAAATCGGTGTCACCGAGATGAGAAAGTCGGTCCCACCGAGATTGGCAAACCCTAGACTTTGGAAGAATCGGACTAACCGAGATTGTATTTTCGGTCCCACTGAAAATCCCAACGCTCACAAGATTTGAACTTTCGGTCCGACCGAGTTGTCAACTTCGGTCCGACCGAGATTGGTCAAATGTGTGTAACGGTTGGATTTTGTGTGGAGGCTATAAATACCCTCCACCTCCTCTTCATTCGTGGAGAGAGCCATCGAAAGAACTACCACTCCTACCTTACATTTCGAGAAGAAAACTACCTACCCTTGTGTTGAGATCAAGTTGCTCCACTCCCACCATATGAAACTTGATTTCTAGTCTTCCCAAGTTGCTTTCCACTCAATTCCTTCTTCCACCACAGCCAAATCAGTGAGGAGAGTTGAGTGTTGGGGAGATTATCATTTGAAGCACAAGAGCAAGGAGTTCATCATCACCAACCCCATCTATTACCTTTTGGAGGGTGGTGCCTCCTAGATTGGTTAGGTGTCGCTTGGGAGCCTCCGTCATGATGTGGAGTTGAACCAAGGAGTTTGTAAGGGCAAGGAGATCGCCTACTTCGTGAAGATCTACCCCGAGTAAGGCTAGTCCTCCGTGGGCGAAGCCATGATGGCATAGACAAGGTTGCTTCTTCGTGGACCCTTCGTGGGTGGAGCCTCCGTGGACTCAAGCAGCCGTTACCCTCCGTGGGTTGAAGTCTCCATCAACGTGGATTGACGATAGCACCACCTATCGGAACCACGAGAAAAAATCTCCGTGTCTCCAATTGCGTTTGCTCTTCACAATCTCTCGCTTACTATTCATGCAATTTACTTTCCGCTGCCCTATACTCTAGAATTGCATGTTTAGTATGTTGCTCGACTTGTATGCATGATGCTTGACTTGTCCTTCATTGTGAATTTGCTATGAACTTATGTTAATCAAAAGGCATAATCTTTTATCTTGTCGAGTTGTCTAATCCCCCCCCTTCTAGACACTCTTGCCTTCAACGATCCTACAATCATAGAAGAATTTTTTTTCTTTTGTTGTTATGTAAAACTAGGTGGTCTGTATTAGCAACAATATAATTAGCATAGTTAGCATACCAAGGTGTACTATTAGAAACATTTATTGCAGATAACTGTTCATCAGGAAAGCTATCATTAATAGGCTGTGGGTCATCCAGAATATTTTCAAGCCTAGACAAGTTATCAGCTATGGGGTTCTCTGCTCCTTTTCTATCAGTGATATGCAAATCAAATTCTTGTAGTAGAAGAACCCACCTAATGAGTCTATGTTTAGCATCTTTCTTTTCCATAAGATATTTTATAGCAGCATGATCGTGTGAACAGTCACTTTGGAATCAACAATGTAGGATATAAATTTATCACAAGCAAACACCACTGCTAAGAATTCTTTTTCAGTAGTAGCATAATTTCGTTGAGCACTATCTAGAGTTTTACTAGCATAGTGGATAACATTTAGTTTCTTATCAACTCTTTGTCCTAGAACGACACCAATAGCATAATAACTAGCATCACACATAATTTCAAAAGGCAAGTTCCAATCAGGTGGTTGAACAATAGGTGCAGAAATTAAGGCTTTCTTGAGTGTTTCGAAGGCTTCTAAACAATCATCATAAAAAACAAAAGGAGTATCCTTTTGCAAAAGATTTGTAAGAGGCCTAGAAATTTTAGAAAAGTCTTTGATAAATCTCCTAGAAACCAACATGACCAAGGAAACTACGAATACCTTCGCTATCTTTAGGACATGGCATTTTCTCAATTGCATCAACTTGGCTTTGTCCACTTCAATACCTCTTTCAGAAATTTATTGGCCGAAAACAATACCTTTGTTAACCATAAAGTGGCACTTCTCCCAATTCAAGACAAGATTTGTTTGCTCACTCATACATCTCCAACGTATCTATAATTTATGAAGTATTCATGCCATGTTTATAATATTTTTACATGATTATGGTATGATTTGATTAGAACTAACCCGGACTGACATTGTTTTCAGCAGAACTACCATGGTGTTGTTTTTGTGCAGAAATAAAAGTTCTCGTAATGCGCTGAAAAAAACAGAGAATATTTTTGGAAAATATAAAAAATACTTGAACGAAAAGCTACCGGAGGGGAGTCCCGAGGCCACCACGAGGGTGGAGGGCGCCCCACTAGGGCACGGCCTCCTACCTCGTGGACTCCCCGTGGGCCCCCTTGACGTGAAACTAACACCAACCCCTCCTATAAATCCTAAAAATCCCAGAACAGAAGGGAGACCGGAAGTTCCGCGCCGCCGCAAGCTTCCAGAACCACGAGAAATCAATCTAGGCCCTCTCTAGCACCCTGCTGGAGGGGGCCATCATCACCGGAGGCCATGGGGGAGGATCTCGGAGGGGCCAACATTGCCATGAAGGCAAAGGACCAGAGGGAGAACCTCTCCCCATCCAGGGGGGAGGCCATGCATGGAGGAGGAAGCACAAGGGGGAGAACCTCTCCTCCTCTCTCTTGGTGGCGCCGGAGTGCCATCGGGAGGGGAATCATTGCCACAGTAATCGTCTTCATCATCATCACCATCCTCATATCTTTTACACGGTCCACTCTCCCGCACCCTGCTGTAATCACCTACTTGAACATGGTGCTTTATGCCACATATTATGATCCAATGATGTGTTTCCGTCCTATGATGTTTTGAGTAGGTTTCCTGTCTTTGGGTTGATTGATGATCTAGATTGGTTTGAGTTGCATGTTTTATTGGTGATGTCCTATGGTGCCCTCCGTGTCACGCAAGCGTGAGGGATCCCTGCTGTAGGGTTTGCAATATGTTCATGTTTGCTTATTGTCTGCATTGCGTGAGTGACTGAAACACAAACACGGATAAGTGGGTCATGGCGTATGGGAATAAAGAGGACTTGATAATTTAATGCTATGGTTGGGTTTTACCTTAACAATCTTTAGAAGTTGCACATGCTTGCTGCTAGAGTTCCAATCATAAGTGCATATGATCCCAGTAGAGAAAGTATGTTAGCTTATGCTCTCCCTCATATGAAATTGCGATAGTGATTATCGGTCTTGTTAACAATTGCCTAAGATAATTCCACACACTAGTATGCATCGGTGCTATACAAACGTTTTTTAACCCCTTTCCGCGACGGCGTTCAGAACTGTCACCTAGTGAGTAACTGCGATAGGGGGGTCGTTCCCACACGACCCAGAAACCGTCGGGGATATGCCCTCCTGGCACACACGCTTGGCAAAATGAGGTCGTGTGCGACTGGCAAGCGACCAAATACGGTTATACGTATAATAGTGCTAAAAATACAATTATACAGGCGAAATCGTTTCTGGTCGTAAGTACATCCCACACAGTCAGTCCCCGCTAAACGTTTCCGTTCATATATACATCCCACACAGTCACTCCAAGGAAAATGTTTGCGCAAGGTGGCGTAACGCAAACAGTTTTCAAGAGAATGTCGTGTGTGACTGTTCATTGATCCAACACGGTTTATTCCTAGAAACTGTGTGCATTGCCTCAGGTCATTGCCCACGGTGTTTTCTCAATAACTGTTTGCAATAGGAAAACCCAATTAGCAAGCTAATTGGCTAATTAGCAGGCTAATTTCCCTATTATTAATAATCCATTTATTAATCTAATTGACATTCATATTAAGCACATAATATATTTCATTTTTATATTAAGGAAGCAGGATTTCATAATTGAAATACATCCGAGTACAACATGATATAGCTTCAGCACTCAGCTACCCCATTACACAACTGCACCAACACCAAGTTTCACATGCAACATCTAGAACCTTTAGAAATTAGCTTCATAGACGGTACATAGGCATATGCATCTCATCTGGAAAACTGCTGAAGCGGAAGGCGGATATTGAGCTTTCATTCATATTGAAGGTCTTTGCAACTTTAGGCCAGTGCCTGTGGATGATTGATCGTCCATCCTTCGTACTCTTCAGGAACACTTCAATATTGAACCATGGGTGTTGTATGAAAAATTTCCTCGCCTCCTAACCATAGAGGTGGTTTGAGAGGTAATCATCAGTGAACTGCTTTAGAAAGGCCTGAAAACAAGGATGTGCATAAATATCTTCTCTATATTGGAAATGGGGCAAAGGAATAAAAAAGGCAAGGTATAATAGTTAGTACCATCTTGTAAACCTCAGTGCTTCCCATTGTTTCCCTGCAACACATATAAGGTAGTTAGTCATCAAGTTAAGTAAGGGTTTGCATGCTATCAGTACTAGTAAATTGTACGTGATTTGCACATCATTTAAATATATATAAAAAGCATGGAAAAATACATTTGAATATTTTCAGATTTCGGGATTCGGCAACCCGTGAGAGGTTCGAACACTGGGGTGCGTGCGGAGATCTCAACCTGCCAAGCTTGCCTACTCGCGTCCTCCCTAGCCTAGCGTGAAGAGCTCACAAAGACACAAAGACACAGAGATTTATACTGGTTCGGGCCACCGTTGTGGTGTAATACCCTACTCTAGTGTGGTGTGGTGGATTTCCTCGAGGGGCTATGGATGAACTAGTTACAAGGATGAACAAGCCTCAGGAGGTGAGGTGTTCTTGACCTGGTGTGGTGCTCGGTGTGGAATGGATCTCTCCCCCTCGCTATGGTGGTGGCTAAGTCCTATATATAGTCGCCTTGGTCCTCTTCCCAAATATGAGCGGGAAGGGATTCCACAATGGCGGGATTTGAAAGGGGACAAGTAGTACAGTCTATCCTGACAAAAGTAGTCTTCGCCTGCGAAAAGCCTCTGGCCGTGACGCTGCGGTGGGCTCGGTGATGACCTCTGTCTTGCCGTCCTGGCGGTCTTGGTCTTGTTGCACTAGAATGGAAACCTTTGGCTGATTCCTTGGGACTCCGCGCCTGTGGCTTGCCTCCCTTGCACCAAAGAGGAAACCTACGCTCTGCACCCGCCTGGCGCCCGCCTGGCCTTGGTCGTCATGTCTCACATCAGCTGAGCCTCGTGAGGTAGCTGCATAGATCTCTCCGCCCCTCGGGAGCCCTCCTGAGGAGGCCAACTCCTTCAGGGGTCTTGGCGTCGTCTGCCTCGCGAGGCTTGGCCCCTCGCGAGGGTCTTGCTGCGTCGTTGTTAAAGTTGGGCCGTACCAGGCCGTGGATGGACACTACAAAAAAGACATATCCGTGACATTTTGTGCCGAACAAAAAAAAATTGTGTCATACTTATGACACTTCCATGACAATAATTGTGACAAAATCCGGTATCATCATAGATGTGGTGGGCTCTGATACGTCTCCAATGTATCTATAATTTTTGATTGCTCCAAGCTACTTTATCTACTATTTTGGACTATATTGGGCTTCATTTTCCACTTTTATATTATTTTTTGGACTAACCTATTAACCGGAGGCCCAAATTTAATTGTCTGCTTTTTTTTGCCTATTTCAAGTGTTTCGAAGAAACGGAATATCAAACGGAGTCCAAATGGAATGAAACCTTCGGGAACGTGATTTTCTCACCGAACGTGATCCAGGAGACTTGGACCCTACTCCAAGAAGTAATAGAGGCGGTCACGAGGGTGGGGGGCACGCCCCCCCTAGGGCGCGCCCCTTGCCTCGTGGCCCCCCTGTTGCTCCACCGACGCATTCCTTCCTCCTATAAATACCTACGCACCCCAAAAGATCGTAACAGAGCCAAAACCTAATTCCACCGCCAGAATCTTTCAGATCCACGAGATCCCATCTTGGGGCTGTTAGAGCTCACGAGAGGGCATCCACCATAGAGGGCTTCTACATCAACACCATAGCCCCTCCGATGAAGTGTGAGTAGTTTACTTCAGACCTTCGGGTCCATAGCTAGTAGCTAGATGGTTTCTTATCTCTTTTTGGATCTCAATACAATGTTCTTCCCCTCTCTCGTGGAGATCTATTCGATGTAATCTTCTTTTTGGGGTGTGTTTGTTGAGACCGATGAATTGTGGGTTTATGATCCAGCTTATCTATGAATAATATTTGAATCTTCTCTGAATTCTTTTATGTATGATTGAGTTATCTTTGCATGTCTCTTCGAATTATCCATTTGGTTTGGCCAATTAGATTGGTAGTTCTTTCAATGGGAGAAGTGTTTAGCTTTGGGTTCAATCTTGAGGTGTCCTTTCCCAGTGACAGAAGGGGCAGCAAGGCACGTATTGTATTGTTGCCATCGAGGATAACAAGATGGGGTTTTTATCATATTGCATGAATTTATCCCTCTACATCATGTCATCTTGCTTAAGGCGTTACTCTATTTTTAATTTAATACTCTAGATGCATGCTGGATAGCGGTCGATGAGTGGAGTAATAGTAGTAGATGCAGAATCGTTTCGATCTTCTTGTCTTGGACGTGATGCCTATATACATGATCATACCTAGATATACTCATAATTATGCTCAATTCTGTCAATTGCTCAACAGTAATTTGTTCACCCACCGTAGAATATCTATGCTCTTGAGAGAAGCCACTAGTGAAACCTATGGCCCCCGGGTCTATTGTCATCATATCAATCTCCATTACTTTATTACTTGCTTTGTTTTTACTTTTCACTTTGCATCTATATACCAAAAATACCAAAAATATTATTTATCATCTCTATCGATCTCACTCTCGTAAGTGACCGTGAAGGATTGACAACCCCTAATCGCGTTGGTTGCGAGGAGCTATCGCTTTGTGTAGGTACGAGGGACTTGTCGTGGTCTCCTCATCGGATTGATACCTTGGTTCTCAAAACCGAGGGAAATTGTCGTGGAACGAACACATATGGGGCAAGGACCGGGCCCTTTCGTTCGGCGGGGCGGAGATCGCACGAAGAGCGATCGAGGCGAAGCACACGAGTGGTTTACCCAGCTTCGGAGCTCTCCGGAGAGATAATACTCCTACTGCTGCATGTCTGATTTGTATTGTGTTCTTGCTCAGGAGCGCTAGATGCTACAGTACACACTAGCTGCTAACGAGACCGAGCGTGAGTGTTTTCTGGCTTCGAACCCCCCTCTACGTTGCGCATGGGCCTCCTTTTATATGCTCAAGGGGTCACCGACAGGTGGCAACGTAGACAAGGGTAAACCGAAAGGAATTGCGGTTGGTACAATTACTTGTACAAAGTATCCTACCTAACCCCGACGGCAGGGACAAAGGCATTAAATGCCCGTCGTGGTCGCCCAAACAAAGGCGTAAAAGGACCGTCGAGGCGCCACCGCTCGCCACGATGGCAATCTTGTCAGCGCCGCTTGCCACCTCGCACCGCTGGCTGCACAGCCTCTTGCCACGCACGCCTGGGAAGGTTCCAGGGCGACACGTTGGTGGATGCGCTGGAGCGCGGGTACAGAGTGGTAGCTTGCCACGGCAAGCGCCTTGCCGCGGTCGTTGTCTTGTCGCGTCCGGAAGCTTGTCGCTCACCGGGCCTTGCCGGGACGCGTGGCGCGTCGCGGCAAGTTCCTTGAAATGCCTTGGTTAGCCTTCCCGGCAAGCTCCTCTTGCCGGGGTCTTGTCTCCTTGGCCTAAACACTTTGTTCTTGAATGGCTCCAAAGGAACCACGGAGGACCTTGGCGGTCACCTGGCAAGGCTTGCTGGTGGTCTTCTGCTCACAAGACAAGTTCGGGATACTAGGGTACCCTACTCTAGTACACCGGCAGAGCCCCGGCTGGGCTACACACGGTGTCGAAGCTGTTGGGCGGGCCCAAAACAGGGCACGGGCACGCGCGGCCTGGGTTATGCCGTATCTTACTCCGTATCCACCGCGCCCTCCCCTAATGACACGCGTTGAATGCAGCATCGTGGGAGAGATCGTGGGTGGTTTCTTTATTCGGAAAAATGGAACGTCCGCCCCTCCTTCTTTATAAGCAGGGGAAACAGGGGCAGTTTGCCCACCTCGCCAGTTGCTAATCCAATCCCAGAAATCTCCGCCGCTCCTCCCGTTCTGAAAGAGAGCAGCGCTCCGCCCCCCATCGCCACCAGCACCACCAACGCCGTCGATCTCCCCCACCACCTTCGCCATGGCTCCGAAAGCCGGCAAGGGGAAGGCCGTGAAGTCGGCCGAGGCGCTGCGGCTCGAGGCGCTGCGAAAGGAGTGGGCAATCTTCCTCCCCGAGCTCGCCGCGAAGGAGCTGAGGGAGTACTACTACCTCTTCTGGTCGACGAAGACGCTGAAGCATCCACAAGACGAAGGTACTCTCCGCCGCCGCTTCGGAACGGCTCCAAATGGATATCCCTTCTTCGCATTGTTCTTCTACTGCAGGCTCTGCCCGCCTTTCTCTGAATTTTTCTGCGACATCATGAACACCTACGGGTTCCACCTCGTTGACTTCACCCCCAATGTTGTTCTGACCATGGCAGTTTTCGCACATCTCTGCAAAAACTTTGTCGGAGTCCACCCAAATGTAGCTCTTTTCCGCCATTTCTTTATGCCCCGAGTTGAGAGAGGAGAGCCCTTATCCGGCGGAATCGCCTGGATCTCGAGAGCCGGCAAGAAAGAAGCTTATCTGGAGGGAGAGCTCCGCAGCAAGTGGGAGGAATGGAGAGCAGAATGGTGCTGGATTGTCGAGGAGAATCCGCAGCCTTTTACCTCCCAGCGCCAAGCCCCAGTGGTGCGTGGCAACGATTGGAGCAGCGTGGCCCCGGAAGACGATAGGCTGAAGATTGCCATCACCCGGATCCTGCGCCTCAGGCTTGCCGGGCTCACTGTAGGCGCCGTTGGCGCAGATTTTCTTCGCCGCCGCATCGCCCCCCTGCAGGAGAGGAGGAGACCCGCCTGGGAATTCGGGGGTCCGGCGGACATTATGAGGCTGCACCCGGGCCTCAACTTCAATTTAACTGTCCTGGAACTGGACGCGATGCTCAAGGAGCTGTTCAAGCACGACCCTTAACATCCCGAATGGTTTAGGCTGCCGAAGGGCGTCGTCCCGCTGTGCAACAATTCCTCGCTCGATCGCATCCGTGCAATGATGCCGTTGTGCGATTCGCATGGAATTGTTCCAACTTGGCAAGATCCTGCAGACGACGTCGTGCAGGAGTTCTTCGACGGCTTGGTGGAGGTGGCGGTCCGCTCCGATGAGCAGAAAAGCCTCACCCGCGACACCACCGATGCGGAGATGCAGCGCATCGCCACTAGGGCGGAAGAGGCAGCGGCAGCCGCTGCCGCGGGCAAGTTTGGATTCACCGTGGAGGAGGCAGAGGCAGCAGAGGCGGCAAGCCTTGCCGATCGAGATGAGCTTGTCAGCGAGGGAGAGCTTGCCGGCGAGGGAGAGCTTGCCAAGCCTGAAGCCGAGTCGAGCGAGCCCGCCGAGGGTGCGAGCGGCTTGCCATCTTCAGGCAGCTTGCCGCAAGCAGAGCCCCCAGCTCCACCAAGAAGACGCCTCCGCAAGGTTGGGGGCGTAGCAGGGTGGCAGACGGGTCAACAGCCACCGCGCCACGCGACACGCTCCACCGCGACAAGCACTGTTGCCGCGGGAGCGTCTCACGCTGCTGCGGCAACTGGAGCGGGGTCCTCCCAGACCGTCGCTTTTGATCCTGCCGCCGCCCCCGCCAAGCGGTCAAGGGAGCCTACTCCTCCGCCTCGTCACGCCGAAAGAGGGCCGGACTTCGACCTCTCCGCGCTCAGCTCCGACAAGGAAGAAGAAGAGTAAGATTCTTCGATGTACTTGTAGTTCTTCAATTCTTGCTGTTTTGTCTTGTATCTGATTTGCTTTACTCTGAACTCATTCCTTTTCAGGACCCTGGCCCAGAGGGCGGCGAAGAGAGCCAAGGCTCCGGCGATTGTTATCGAGGACGAGCCCACCGCGACAGCAGGGGGCGCGCCCGAGACCACCTTGCCGGACCCGACAATCATTCCCCAAAGCAGCCCCCAGCACAGCCCCCAGCGTAAGTATATGGTTTACTTCCCGCTGTTATGGTGCGCATGGGTGTTCTTTCTTTTGCTGATATCTGAATGTTGATTTGTGTAGGAGCAGAGCAGCCTCACCAGGAGCACCCGGAAGCCGCCCCCGAGATGCTATCTGCTTCGACTACGCCGCCAAGGGAGGATTCCCCGGCAAGGGAGCATTCTCCTGCAAGGGAGAAGTCTACGGCAAGGGACAGTTCTCCGGCAAGGGACGGTTCTCCGGCAAGGGACAACACCAGCGACCCCCCGGTGGTGGAGCCCATGACTGCAGATCCCAGTATAGGTAACCCTTCTTGCTTGAAAACTTCCCTTGTGTTCTTCTTCTTCTGATCTTCTTTTTGGATATTTGCTTGACTTTTTCTCTCTTTTCCTGGCCGTCAGATCCATCTTCCACGGAGCTGATGGAGACCGAGGCCACCGGCGAGGAGAACGCTGCAACAACACCGACGACACCGCCGCCATCAAGAAGGAGCTGGCGCTGATGAGCCCGCCGGCGAAGAGGCCGCCAAAGCTGCCGCCGCAGGAGCCGGCGAGGGGTCTGGCGATCGCACTGACGACCCTGAGGCCGCAGGAGCGCAAGGCGCTACGCCGACCGCTGATCCCTTCGCTGCTGCCGCGGCGTCAGGCTCCGATGGGCCCCAGCCCGGCGCCTATTTGAAGGCCGGCGATGGCGTCTTCATCAAGCTCCCCCGGGCGTCAAGCTCCAGGGCGCCGGTCGAAGGAGAAACTTTTGATGGAGAAGTGCTCGCCTCCGCTGGGCTAACGCTGGTTGATGCGCCGAGCAGCAGCAGCGGCGAGTTTGAGGAAGAGCAGCTGCTGCGGAAGCTGGTGTGACTCTACCGCGCTCGACAGGCCAAACTGGAATCCCGAGAAGCGCTTGTCGCGAAGGTGGGAGTGGACATTGAGAAGCACGCAGAGGAGCTCCGGAGTCGCAACCAGGAAGCCCTCCGGTCCTTGGTAGAGGAACGGGCGCAACTCGCCGAGGAGCGGAAAGCCTTCCTCCTCGAGAGGGCAGAAGCTGAAGAGCAACAGCGGCTTGCCGCCGAGGAGCTGTTTGCGCGGGAAGGCGAGTTGGCGCAGCGGAAGGTCAATCTGGACAGCCACGAGGAGGAGCTTGCTGCGCGCGAGCAAACTTTCGGCGGGGATCTCAAGGAAGCAAAGGATGCGGCCGCAGCTGCCGAGGCCGCCAAGAAGGAGCTGGAGACAAAGGTGGCGCAACTGGAGGCCGATCTCAAGGCGGGTGGCGAAGAGCTTGCCGTGCTCAAGCGTGAGCGCGAGAAGGACGCCTACGCCCATGGCGAGCTGCAGGGTCGTCTCGTCGAGAAGGGCAAGGAGCTTAGCGCCACCAAGGACTCCAACGCAGATCTTGAGTTGAAGCTGGCTACTTTGACCAAGACGCTGGACGACGCCAAGGAGCAGGAGGTGGCCTTGAAGGAGGAGATCAAGGCCAACGAAGCACTGCTGACGAGGGCCGCCGAAACCCAAAACACTTTTAGGGAGACTGTGGAACTCTGGACAGAGGGTCTCGTGAATATCGCCGCAGTCATCGACGGGGAGCTGGCGCAGCTGGGGATGGAGGATTTCGGGTATTCCTCCGATGAGAACCTCCAGCCCAGCGCCAAGCTCACTTTGTTCTTCAAGGGCATGGCGACGGCCCTCCAGTGACTCCGGGAAAGGATCCCAAAGCAGTTGGCTGACGAGTCGCGCACGATCTGCGCGAGAGTTCTGCAAAAGGTGTTGGTGAAGGTGGCCTTCCGCAACCCAGGCCTCAACCTCACCAACGCCCTCAAGAAGCTGCCTCCGGATGCTGATCTGGAAGCTCTCAAGGCCCTTGTCGCACCCATTGTGGACAAGGTGAACGAGGTCAAGAGGGTTGATGGCGACCGCGTAGATTAGGCCGCCCGTTTCCTCCTTTCCTTGTTGCTGCTAGTCATGTTACGAGAACAATCTATTAGAGCTGCGACAAGCTATCTTGTAATATAACTTTATTTTGGGTATCGATTGCTTTGTTATTCCCTTTACTTGATTCCTTCCTTTGTATGTTTTTGCCCTACGCTTTTAGGGAACTTGCTTGTATGATCACCTTAGTCATGAAGCGCTGAGTCTGGACGTCAAGAGCTTCTTTGGCGGTGCCGCTACCGACAAGAAACCTTGTCGCAGCTAGTCGCAGCTCACTTAAGTTGTTGAGCGGACTCAAACAAAGTAAGGCGCAAACTAGCTACGAGTTGGTTCCTCCGCGCATGTGTTTTCCATACAAAGCACGGTCGCTCGAGGAAGATAACTTAAAATTTTAAAACTGATTGCTCAAACTTTGGCTACTTAGCTTTTCATTGTTTGCTTCCCTAAGGCAAAACTTCCTTGAACGACGCCTGGTCCACACCATTATCTCCTCCTTCCCCGCAAACTTGTGGGCGAGGAACCTTCCTTTCTTTGAGAAAGAGAAAGAAGAGAAAATAAAGATATGGAGCCTTAAGGCTCGTTATTGCTATCAAGTTAGGCGCCGCACAAAGTGTCGATAACACATGCAAAAAATAGAAAGCATGAAATTGACAAGATGCATGGAGCACATGATCTTTATTTATGCACGGGGTCTGCGCCCGGCTTTGTACAAAGGATTACATGCAACAGCAGCAAGACTTGTACAAAAGGTGGTTGCCGGAATAGGTTCCGGCAACCGCGCCTTACGGGTAAAACTTATGAAGATGCTCAATGTTCCAGGAGTTGCTCACCGAAAAGCCATCTTCGGTCTCAAGGCGGACAGCGCCAGGCCTAGTGACTCGTTTCACCTGGTAAGGGCCTTCCCACTTCAGCGTCAACTTGTTGGAATTCTTGGCGGACTGAACACGCCGAAGAACAAGGTCGCCTTCCTCAAGACTTCTGGCATTAACTTTGCGGCTATGATAGCGGCGCAAAGCTTGCTGGTAGCGAGCAGCTCGCACAGCAGCCTGAAGACGGTCCTCCTCAAGGAGCAGCGCGTCATCTTGTCGCAGCTGCTCTTGCTCAAGCTCATCATAAGCGAGCACTCGAGGTGACCCGTATACGAGTTCCGTGGGGAGAACTGCCTCTGCTCCATAGACTAGAGCGAAGGTGTCCGCCGTGGCTCGATTTGGCGTCGCCCCGATCGACCAAAGAACCACCGCAGCTCCTCGATCCAATTCTTTCCACACTTGTGCAGCCCGTCGAAAGTCCCGGTCTTGAGCCCGCAGCACTTCAAGATTTCCCCTCCGCTTGACCGCTGCTTCTCGGATGAGCAATGAAGCGAGGCAGACCTTGGCGCCAAGATCTTGGACGATCGCATGAAGGTGTGGCTCGTGAATTGCATGCCGTTGTCGGTGATGATCCCGTTAGGGATCCCGGCTGCAAACAATCGACCAAGAACTTGATCACGATCAGTCTTGTCACCTTCCTCATCGCTTCCACTTCCGCCACTTTGTGAACTTGTCGATTGCAACGCATAAGTACTCAAAGCCCCGACAGCTCGGGAAAGGGGCCGAGGATGTCGAGCCCCGCACCAAAATGGCCAGGATAAAGGGATCGCTTGGAGAGCTTGAGCTGGCTGGTGTATCTGCTTGGAATGGAACCGCACGCTTCACACTTGGTTACTTGTGCGATTGCATCCTAGAGGGCTGTCGGCCAAAAGAAACCTTGCCGGAATGCTTTGCCGCAAGTGTTTTGCGCCAATGTGGTGACCACATATGCCTCCATGTATCTCTCGCCAACAGCTTTTGTCCATCTTCCCGTGAATACACTTCAATTTCACACCGCTGAGTCTTCTTCAGAGCGTGTTGTCGACAAACTGGTACATACTTGACTGCCGGGCTACTCTTTCCGCTTCTTCTTGCTCTTCGGGAAGTTCTCCTGTTTGAAGGAAACGAACAATCTGCTGTGCCCATGCTGGAGCTTGCGGCTCGACAACAAGGACTAAAGGCACATATGCTGCTGCGGGAACATCCGCTTCTACGGCGAGAACCTGCGGCTCAGCCGGAGCTTGATGTTCCCCGGCAAGCTTGCCGGAGCAAAACTTGTCGGGAGCGTCTGCTTCAACGGAACAAAACCTAGGGCTTGCCGGAGCAGACCGCTCCTCAGCACTCTTGGTGTTGATCTTGGGGACCTTATTGGCGGCGACTTCGGGGAGCTCTGCCGGAAAATAGTCACCAGAAATCAACTTCCTCTTCTTGCTCTATCCAGTTGATGGCGTTACAGACGGTTGAGTCAGTTTGAGCACAAAGATCCCTGGTTCCACCGGTAACTTAAGTGCGGTGCACTTTGACAGGCCATCGGCAATGTCGTTTTGAGCTCTCGGAACATGTTCCATCTGTAGGCCGTCAAAGTGCTCTTCTAACTTTCTCACCTCGTCAACGTGGGCTTCCATCAACGGACTCTGATAATTCTTGTCCACTTGGCGGACGACAAGCTGCGAGTCCCCCCTGACAATGAGGTTCTTGATCCCAAGGTCTGGCGCGATCCTGAGACCGGCAAGCAAACCTTCATACTCTGTGGTACTGTTTGTCGCTTGCTCCTTGGGAAAGTGCATCTGGACTACGTACTTGAGGTGCTCCCCGGTGGGTGCGACAAGTAGCATGCCCGCACCAGCGCCTTGCAGCGAGAAGGCACCATCAAAGTACATTAGCCACTCTTTGCTTGCTTCCTTGACGGGGATGCTCGTTTCTGGAATTTCTTAATCTGGTGTTGGTGTCCACTCTGCTATGAATTCTGCCAATGCCCGGCTCTGGATAGTTGAAGTGCTCTCAGACTTGAGGCCAAAGCTTGACAGTTCCAGTGCCCACTCGACAATCCTGCCTGTTGCTTCTGGATTCTGTAGTATCCTCTTCAGCGGAAAACGAGTGACAACTGTGATCTCATGTGCTTGGAAGTAATGGCACAGCTTTCTCGAGGCCATGAGAAGGCCGAAAAGCAATTTCTGCACACCAGAATACCTTGACCTAGCCCCCTGCAGAAGGGAACTGACAAAGTAAACTGGGCGCTGCACCATTTTCTTCTGCATCTCCTCATGTGCCTGCGCAGATCCATCCTTGTCGGGACCAGAGCATGTCGGTGAAGTCTCTTGCTTGTCGCTGGATGCATCTGCCGTGGTTGCTGGCTCATCAACCGCCTCCCTCTCCGCTACTAACGCAACACTAACCACTTGATTGGTTGCCACTATATATAGCAGCAACTTCTCTTGTGGCTTAGGTGCGACAAGTATTGGAGTGGAGGACAGGTATCTCTTCAAGTCCTGCAGCACGGCCTCCGCTTCCGGAGTCCATTTCATTAGACCTGCCTTTTACAATATTTTGAAAAACGGCAGGGCGCGCTCAGCAGACTTAGAGATAAACCTGCTGAGAGCAGCCACGCAACCAGCAAGCCTTCGTACATCCTTGACATGCTTTGGTGCTTCAATCTGCTCAATGGCCTTGATCTTGTCGGGATTGGCTTCAATTCCCCGTTGAGACACGAAGAACCCGAGAAGCTTGCCGGAGGGGACTCCAAACACACACTTCTCGGGGTTAAGCTTGAGGTTGATCTTGCGCAGATTTGCAAAGGTTTCGTCTAAATCTTGAATCAGAGTTGCCTTGTCCTTGCTCTTGACCACTATGTCATCCATGTAGGCTTCCACATTTCTGTGCATTTGTGGCTCAAAAGCGTGATGGACTACCCTTGCAAATGTTGAACCAACATTCTTCAAACCGAAAGGCATCTGTATGAAACAGTATGTGCCACATGGAGTGATGAATGCGGTCTTCTCCTCATCCTCTTCTGCCATGAAGATCTGATGGTATCCTGAGTATGCATCAAGAACTGAAAGCAAATCACATCCGGCCGTGGAGTCAACAATCTGGTCAATGCGCGGCAAGGGAAATGGGTCTTTGGGACAAGCTTTATTAACATCGGTAAAGTCGATACAAAGCCTCCATTTCCTGTTTGCCTTGCGCACGACTACAGGATTGGCCAACCACGTAGGATGGAGCACTCCTCTGAGAAGGCCTGCTGCTTCCAACTTCTTGATTTCTTCTGCGATGAATTCTTGGTGCTCCACTGCTTGTTTCCTGACTTTCTGCTTGACGGGCCGCGCATGAGGACATACGGCAAGGTGGTGCTCGATTACTTTCAGGAACACGGGGATGTCGACGGTTGCCACGCAAACACGCCGATGTTAGCCACAGAAAGCAACGAGCGCTTTCCTATTTAGGGTCGAGAGTGGCACTGATGGTGAAGGTACCACCAGTGCCGTCCTCCTTGGCGGACACTTTCTTGGTCTCTAGTGGAGCTGCCATTGTCTTCTTATGCTTGCCGGTGGAGCTCGATGGTGCGTCCTCGACTATAGTGCATCACTCTGAGGAGGTGCGCTTGCCGGAGTGGGCATCAGAACTCTTGTCAGACTTGGTCTTCTTCTTCCCCCCGGGAGCTTCAGCGGCAAGTGATTTGCGATCAGCTGCGGCTGCTGCTTCTCGGTAGATCTTGTCGGCGCAGATAAGAGCATCCTTCTTGTCGCCAGGGACAGAGATGACACTTATCGGGCCTGGCATCTTCAAAGATGTTGTATGCATAGTGAGAGGCTGCCATGAATTTGGCGAAGCGCCGGGCGGCCGAGTATCCCATTGTATGGCAATGGAAAATCAGCAACGCCAAAAGTGACCCTCTCGATCCTGAATTCAACTCGCTGCCAAATGTATCCGCAACGTGATCTTTCCCTTCGGCTTGCTCCTTCCCGGATTGATTCCTTGGAATGTGTCGGTCTCTTCGAGCTCGCTGTCAGGGATCTGGAGTTTCTGGAGTACCGCGGAGGAGATCAGGTTCAAGCCGGCCCCGCCGTCAACTAGCATCTTAGTGACCTTGAGGTTGTGGATAGTTGGTGAAACCAACATCGGCAAGCACCCGACCGCAGTTATGCGATCAGGGTGGTCCTCAATATCAAAGATGATAGGCGTGCTGGACCATTTCAGAGGCTTGCGTGATTCGATAGGTGGTTCTGCCGCATTGACTTCCCGCACCCACTGCTTGAGCTGGCGGTGTGAAGTATGCAGAGAAGCACCGCCGTCAATGCACAGGACCTTTGTAGCTTTCTGGAACTCCTGCTCATCGGCCTCGTCATCATCCATATCTTCATCGTCGTCGTCATCTTCATCCTTGTCGCGGCCGCGGGGAGCCCTGTCTCCTTACCGCTGCTTGGCCTTGCCACAAGCGTCCTCCCCGGCCGGACGCTTCTTGCGGATCCTCTAGTACCTTCTTGGGCCTTCTCCTTGTCGCGTCGCTCAGACTCAGCCTTTTGTCGCCGACAAGCTGCTCGACCTTCTTGCAGCTCTGGAGATCATGGCCCTTGGTGCGGTGGATCTTGCAGTACTGCTTGTTGGTGCCGTCCTGCTTGTCAGCGACCGCCACAGCTTCGGCTTCCTTGGCGCCATCTCCGTTGCCGGACTGCTCAACAACAAGCACATCTTTGCCTTTCTTTTTTGTGTTGTTCCGCCGCAGGTTTTTCTTTGCCGGGGCAGCATCCTCACTATCAGATCCTCCTGCTCCTGTATTCTCTTCGGGAAGTTTCCTCCCCTCCACAGCATGTGCACACTTGTCGGCCAGGGCATATAGCTCACTGACGTCTCTGATCTTGCACATCGCCATCTCCTCCCGCATCCTGCGGTTACGCACGTTTTGATGGAACGCTACCGATGACCGCGCAGGTGGACATCCGGATGTTGTCTTTGTACACGGCTGAATCTCTCGAATGAACTTGCGCAGGACTCTCCTTCCTTCCGGTGAGCGGATGAAGGTCGCTCTCTTGCCCATGAGGCTTGTGGTCACCAGTAAAGCGCCGACAAACCGATGGCACAGATCTGCCCAGAGGATATGGAGTTGTCCGCAAGTGCATGAGCCAGATCTGACGTTGGGCTTGAGCACCAGCGGGAAGTAGTTGGCAAGGATCTTGTCGTCTCGCCCCCCGGCAGCTTGCACCGCGATGGTGTAGATGCTGAGGAACTCCGACGGATGCGACTTGCCGCCGTATTTCTCTCGCACGCCGGCTTGAAATTCTTCGTCTTTGGGCCATCGGACTTGCCGCAGCTCACGAGTGAACGCAGGGCAACCTACCGCGTATGGCAAGTCGCCCGGTTCCCCTGGCGCATGCATGTCGACAGAGGGCCCAGCGCGCTGGTCTGATTGACGCCACGCTTCTCTTCGACGCTCGATGCGAGTACGAGCGTCTTCTTGCTGTCGCTCGTGAAGAACTTGGCGCTGATCGCGACGAGCTCGTGGATCTGATGACGCGGTGGAGTCGTTGTCGAGGTTGACCCGGCGAGTCGGCGATCTTGGCCTTCGGGGTGGAGAGTGCACGGTGGTTGCACCCCCACCGGTTTTGTCACCACCGACCTGTGCCTGGCAGTCTTGCCGCGGCTGCCATGCATTCGGCTGCCGTGGAGTGTCGCCGTTGCCTAAGCCGATGAGACTCTGAATGGTGGCCCTCCATTAGTCGATCTTGTCCGCCGTTGGAGGGTAATCCAGGAGCAGTTGAGCCCGTGCCAGAGCTTCTACTGGAGTGGAGGGTGGCAGTGGCGAACGGTGCGAGGAGCGGGATATGCTCGGACTTCTAACTATGTTAGAAGGAGCAGCATCCCGTCCAGGCGACCGTGTCTTGCTCGTGCTAGCATGTTGACGTGCATGCTGGTCTTGAGCATTCTGAGATCCACCAGCTCGATCTCGGTCCAACGAACGTATGGTACCGCGAGTACCATGACGCTGTTGGTCCCGCACCTCCTGAGATGGGCGCGGTGCATGTACGAACGCCGAGGTCTGTGCAGCCTTGTCCTTGGACCTGGCAGCACCATGAGCTCCCTCGTCGACGCCCGTTCTTCCGCAGGCGTCTACCCCACCACCCGTTTGCTCCGGTGGCGGTGGGATTGACGTGGACGGAGCAGCCACCTCTGAAGCCTTCTTCTTCGGTGGCATGTCGATGAAGATGATGAAGATCTAGCTCGCGTGAATGCCGGATCGGGTTCACACAACCTCGACGCCCCCTACCTGGCGCGCCAAAGATGTCGTGGGAACGAACACCTATGGGGCCAGCGGACCGGGCCCCTTTCGGTTCGGCGGGGGGCAGAGATCGCACGAAGAGCAGATCGAGGCAAAGCACACGAGCGGTTTACCCAGCTTCGGAGCTCGCCGGAGAGATAATACTCCTACTGCTGCATGTCTGATTTATATTGTGTTCTTGCTCGGGAGCGCTAGATGCTACAGTACACACTAGCTGCTAACGAGACCGAGCGTGAGTGTTTTCTGGCTTCGAACCCCCCTCTACGTTGCGCATGGGCCTCCTTTTATATGCTCAAGGGGTCACCGACAGGTGGCAACGTAGACAAGGGTAAAACTGGAAAGGAATTGTGGTTGGTACAACTACTTGTACAGTGTATCCTACCTAACCCTGACGACAGGGGACAAAGGCATTAAATGCCCGTATGTGTCGCCCAAACAGTGCAGAAAAGGGACCGTCAGGGGCGCCACCGCTTGCCACGATGGCAATCTTGTCAGCGCCGCTTGCCACCTCGCACCGCTGGCTGCACAGCCTCTTGCCACGCGCGCCTGGAAAGGTCCCAGGGCGACATGTTGGTGGATGCGCTGGAGCGCGGGTACAGAGTGGTAGCTTGCCGCGGCAAGCGCCTTGCCGCGGTCGTTGTCTTGTCGCGTCCGGAAGCTTGTCGCCACCGGGCCTTGCCGGACGCTGCGGCGGCGTCATGCAAGTTCCTTGAAATGCCTTGTTAGCCTTCCCAAAGCTCCTCTTGCCGGGTCTTGTCTCCTTGGCCTAAACACTTTGTTCTTGAATGGCTCCAAAGGAACCATGGAGGACCTTAGCGGTCACCCGCAAGGCTTGCCGCTGGGTGTCAAGGATCGCTCAGCACAAGTTCGGGATACTAGGGTACCCCTACTCTAGTACACCGACAGAAATACTTATGCTACTTTGCTGCATCATCCTCTCCTCTTCGGGGAAATCCAACGCAGTGCTCAAGAGGTAGCAAGAATAATTTCTGGCGCCGTTGCCGGGGAGGCTCACGCAAGAACAAGTCAACCATACCAAGTACCCATCACAATCCCTATCTCTCGCATTACATTATTTGCCATTTGCCTCTCGTTTTCCTCTCCCCCACTTCACCCTTGCCGTTTTATTCGCCCTCTCTTTCTCAATCTCCTTCTCTCTTTCCCGTTAGCCTTTCTGTTTGCTTGTGTGTTGGATTACTTGTTGCCATGGCGTAAGATAATACCAAATTGTGTGACTTCTCGAATACCAATAATAATGATTTCCTTAGTACTCCGATTGCTCCTCTTAATAATGATGAGTCTTGTGAAATCAATACTGCTTTGCTGAATCTTGTTATGAAAGATCAATTCGCCGGCCTTCCTAGTGAAGATGCCGCTACTCATCTAAACAACTTTGTTGATTTGTGTGATATGCAAAAGAAGAAAGATACGGATAACAACATTGTCAAATTGAAGTTATTTCTGTTTTCACTTAGAGATCGTGCTAAAGTTTGGTTTTCGTCTTTGCCTAAAAATAGTATTGATTCTTGGAACAAGTGCAAAGATGCTTTTATCTCTAAGTATTTTCCTCCCGCTAAGATCATCACTCTTAGGAACGATATTATAAATTTTAAACAACTTGATCATGAGCATGTTGCCCAATCTTGGGAAAGAATGAAATTGATGCTTCACAACTGCCCTACTCATGGTTTGAATTTATGGATGATCATACAAAAAATTTATGCCGGATTGAATTTTGCTTCTAGAAATCTTTTAGATTCGGCCGCGGGAGGCACATTTATGGAAATTACGTTAGGAGATGCTACAAAATTGCTTGATAATATTATGGCTAATTATTCTCAATGGCACACCAAAAGATCTTCTAGTAAAAAAGTGCATGCTATAGAAGAAATCAATGTTTTGAGTGAAAAGATGGATGAACTTATCTAGATGTTTGCTACTAAAAATACTTCTCTTGATCCCATGATATGCCCTTGTCTACTTTGATTGAGAATAATAATGAATCTACGGATGTGAATTTTGTTGGTAGGAATAGTTTTGGAAACAACGCGTATAGAGGGAATTTGAATCCTAGGCCTTATCCTAGTAATCCTTCTAATAGTTATGGAAATTCCTACAACAACTCTTATGAAAATTTTAATAAGATGCCCTATGAATTTGAGAGTAGTGTTAAAGAGTTTATGAATTCACAAAAGAATTTTAATGCTTTGCTTGAAGAGAAATTGCTTAAAGTTGATGATTTGGCTAGGAACGTTGATAGAATTTCTCTTGAAATTGATTCTTTAAAGCTTAGATCTATTCCTCATAAGCATGATATCAATGAGTTTCTCAAAGCCATGAGAATTTCCATTGAAGATCTAAAAGTTATTGATGTGTCCCCCATTAAATCTTTGTTTTGCAATATGAATCTTGATGAAACTGATTATGATCTTCCTTTACCTAGAAGGCGTTCTAAGAATTCGGAGTTTCTAGATCTTGATGATGAAATTGATAAAAGTGGGATTGAAAGAAATAAAAACCTAGATGTTGCTAAACCCACTATTTTGGATCTCAAGGAATTTAATTATGAAAATTTCTCTTTAATTGGTTGTATTTCCTTGTTGCAATCCGTGCTAGATTCTCCTCATGCTTATAGTCAAAATGAGGCCTTTACCAAACACATTGTTGATGCCTTGATGCAATCTTATGAAGAAAAACTTGAGTTGGAAGTTTCTATCCCTAGAAAACTCTATGATGAGTGGGAACCTACTATTAAAATTAAAATTAAAGATTATGAGTTTCATGCTTTGTGTGATTTGGGTGCTAGTGTCTCTACTATTCCCAAAACTTTGTGTGATTTGCTAGATTTCCGTGACTTTGATGATTGCTCTCTAAACTTGCATCTTGCGGATTCCACTATTAAAAAGCCCATGGGAAGAATTAATGATGTTCTTATTGTTGCAAATAGGAATTATGTGCCCGTAGATTTTATCGTTCTTGATATAGATTGCAATCCTTCATGTCCTATTATTCTTGGTAGACCCTTCCTTAGAACGATTGGTGCAATTATTGATATGAAGGAAGGGAATATTAGATTCCAATTTCCCTTAAAGAAGGGAATGGAACACTTCCCTAGAAAGAAAATAAAATTACCATATGAATCTATCATGAGAGCCACTTATGGATTGCCTACCAAAGATGGCAATAACTAGACCTATCCTTGCTTTTATGCCTAGCTAGGGGCGTTAAACGATAGCGCTTGTTGGGAGGCAACCCAATTTTATTTTTTTTGTTCTTGTTTTTGCTTCTGTTTAGGAATAAATAATCCATATAGCCTCTGTTTAGATGTGGTTTTATCTTTTAATTAGTGTTTGTGCCAAGTAGAACCTATAGGATAACCTACGATGATAGTTGATTTGATTCTGCTGAAAAACAGAAACTTTGCACGCACAAATATAATTTTGTTAAATCACAGAAACGTGATTTTGCGTTGATTCTTTTTGATTCTGTTGAATAGACAAATTCTCCAGGACTTCCTATTTTGTTAGGATTTTTAGAGTTCCAGAAGTTTGCGTTAGTTACAGATTACTATAGACTGTTCTGTTTTTGACAGATTCTGTTTTGCGTGTGTTGTTTACTTATTTTGATGAATCTATGGCTAGTAAAATAGTTTATAATCCGTAGAGAAGTTGGAATACAGTAGGTTTAACACCAATATAAATAAATAATGAGTTCATTACAGTACCTTTAAGTAGTTTTTTTGTTTTGTTTCTCTAACGGAGCTCACGAGATTTCTATTGAGTTTTGTGTTGTGAAGTTTTCAAGTTTTGGGTGAATTCTTTTCATGGATTATGGAACAAGGAGTGGCAAGAGCCTAAGCTTGGGGATGCCCATGGCACCCCCAAGATAATCCAAGGACACCAAAAAGTCAAAGCTTGGGGATGCCCCGGAAGGCATCCCCTCTTTCGTCTACTTCCATCGGTAATTTACTTGGAGCTATATTTTTATTCACCACATGATATGTGTTTTGCTTGGAGCGTATTGTATTATTTGCGGCTTTGCTTGTTAGTTTACCACAATCATCCTTGCTGTACACCCCTTTTGATAGAGCCATACATGAATTGGAATTTGATAGAATACTCTATGTGCTTCACTTATATCTTTTGAGCTTGATAGTTTTGCTCATAGTGCTTCACTTATATCTTTTGAGCGTGATAATTTTTGCTCTAGAGCTTCACTTAGATATTTTAGAGCACGGTGGTGGATTTGTTTTAAAGAAACTATTGATCTCTCATGCTTCACTTAGATTATTTTGAGAGTCGTTAATAGCATGGTAATTTGCTTAATGTTAATATACTTGGTATTCAAGATATGTGAAACTTTCTTTTGAGTGCGTTGAATACTAAGAAACGTTTGATGCTTGATAATTGTTTGAGATGTGAAGATGGTGATATTAGAGTCATGCTAGTTGAGTAGTTGTGAATTTAAAGAATACTTGTGTTGAAGTTTGTGATTCCCGTAGCATGCACGTATGTTGAACCGTTATGTGATGAACTCGGAGCATGATTTATTTATTGATTGTCTTCCTTACGAGTGGCGGTCGGGGACGAGCGATGGACTTTTACTACCAATCTATCCCCATAGGAGCATGCACGTAATACTTTGCTTTGATAACTTCTAGATTTTTGCAACAAGTATATGAGTTCTTTATCACTAATGTTGAGTCCATGGATTATACGCTCTTTTCCCCATCCTTCCACCATTGCTAGCCTCTCTAATACCGCGCACTTTTCGCCGGTATCATAAACCCACCATATATCTTCCTAAAAACAGCCACCATACCTACCTATCATGGCATTTCCATAGCCATTCCGAGATATATTGCCATGCAACTTTCCACCGTTCCATTTATTATGACACGCTCCATCATTGTCATATTGCTAGCATGATCATGTAGTTGACATCGTATTTGTGGCAAAGCCACCGTTCATAATTCTTTCATACATGTCACTCATGATTCATTGCATATCCCGGTACATCGCCGGAGGCATTCATATAGAGTCATACTTTGTTCTAAGTATTGAGTTGTAATTGTTGAGTTGTAAGAAAAATAAAAGTGTGATGATCATCATTATTAGAGCATTGTCCCAAGTGAGGAAAGGATGATGGAGACTATGATTCCCCCATAAGTCGGGATGAGATTCCGAACGAAAAAAAGAGAAAGATGAAAAAAAAGAGGCCATAAAAAAGGCCCAAATAGAAAAAAATGAGAGAAAAAGAGAGAAGGGACAATGTTACTATCCTTTTACCACACTTGTTCTTCAAAGTAGCACCAAGATCTTCATGATAGAGAGTCTCTCATTTTGTCACTTTCATATACTAGTGGGAAATTTTCATTATAGAACTTGTCTTGTATATTCAAATGATGGGCTTCCTCAAAATGCCCTAGGTCCTTGTGAGCAAGCGAGTTGGATGCACACCCACTTAGTTTCTTTTGTAGAGCTTTCATATACTTATAGCTCTAGTGCATCCGTTGCATGGCAATCCCTACTCACTCACATGGATATCTATTGATGGGCATCTCCATAGCCCGCTGATACCTAGTTGATGTGAGACTATCTTCCCTCTTTTGTCTTCTCCACAACCACCATTCTATTCCACATATAGTGCTATATCCATGGCTCACGCTCATGTATTGCGTGAAGATTGAAAAAGTTTTGAAAATGTTAAAGTATGAAACAATTGCTTGGCTTGTCATCGGGGTTGTGCATGATTTAAATATTTTGTGTGGGGAAGATGGAGCATAGCCAGACTATATGATTTTGTAGGGATAACTTTCTTTGGCCATGCTATTTTGAGAAGACATAATTGCTTAGTTAGTGTGCTTGAAGTATTATTATTTTTATGTCAATATGAACTTTTATCTTAAATCTTTCGGTTCTAAATATTCATATCACAATTAAGAGGATTTACATTGAAATTATGCCAAAGTATCACTCCGCATCAAAAATTCTTTTTTAACATTTACCTACTCGAGGACGAGCAGGAATTAAGCTTGGGGATGCCTGATACGTCTCCAACATATCTATAATTTTTGATTGCTCCACGCTACTTTATCTACTGTTTTGGACTATATTGGGCTTTATTTTCCACTTTTATGTCATTTTTGGGACTAACCTATTAACCGGAGTCCCAGCCCAGAATTGCTGTTTTTTTGCCTATTTCAGTGTTTCGAAGAAACGGAATATCAAACGGAGTCCAAACGGAATGAAACCTTCGGGAACGTGATTTTCTCACCGAACGTGATCCAGGAGACTTGGACCCTACTCCAAGAAGTAACAGAGGCGGTCACGAGGGTGGGGGGATAGTGGTGGAATACTTTTTGTAGTTTATAGTGCTCAATTCAAAAATCTCACCAATCAAGGTAGATGGCAAGTGGTGGAATACTTTTTGTAGTTTTGCAAAAGCACCTAATTAATGCTCTTGTTTTCCTCAAAAAATTATGTTTATCAATGCATTAATTGCAATGCATGCATGCATAAAGTACATGCATTGGTCAATTTTCCCTTAATACTTGCATGCAATGATTTAATGCACCTTGGAATCTGAACATGTGATGGAAAACAACCAAATTGAGCCTTATAAAATGGAAAACTAAAATTTTGAGATAAGCCCTATAAACCGGAAAGGAGGGAGTACATAGGTTGACAATGGTGTGGGACCGTGATGTCAGGAAACCAGGAGGAAGCAAAAAAATTATAGCTATATATATATATATATATATATATATATATATATATATAAAAATAAGAAGGCACTTGCGTACATGAGGCTATGGCCCTGGTGGGTCCCCATTGTCATCCTCTCCAAGTAAAGTCATCTCTCGCCCTTGCTTCCGCCAGAAATAGTCACGCCGCCGCCCGCTTCCAGTGCAGCAGTAATTGCTCGCTTTCAAACGACACAAGTGTTGTCCGTCCGTCCATCTGCCGCTCACATTAATGATACGCGGTTGCCGAGGCGGCTACTCCAGCGCCACACGTCCGTCCCTCCGCCGCCCACCATTGCTATATAAACTACTGCACCAGCCATAGCCGCAGTCATCCGCATCCGTTCCCTTTCTCCTGTCCACACCACTACTGCCCATCATGGCTTCCTCGCGCTCTAGCGCTCTTCGTGACGAGCGAACGATGGACCACAAGGAGATGGCAGCCATTGCTGCTGACCGGCTGGCCGGCAGGCAACCGGAGGACGACGACGTCCCAATGGAGAACATGGTAGTCGACGATCCAGCGCCAACCCCCCTCCTTCGCGCCATCCTCGCCGGTGCATTGCACCATGACCATCGGTGAGGCACATGCCTAATATATGGACACAGTGAGGCAGATGCGTGAGGAGCAGTTTCGGGAGGCGCAGGCCGACGCCGCCTACAACCACTATCTCCTCCAGGAGCACCTGCAGGCGGAGGAGCAGATCACCGCGGTGCGGGCGGAGCAGGAGGCGCTGCTCGACTCGTACCACTCCGCCCGCGAGGGCCGCCGAAGGCCGGGCGGTATCAAGATGCGGGTGGCGGAGGCTGCGGCCTCCTACAAAGAGGGCGATGAAGCGGGTGAGGCGCTGTTTGGCGAGACCGAGTACGAGGCAGAGGACAATGCCAGCTCCGACGAGTGCCCGCTCTGCTGGCGTCGATGAGGCCCTACTCCGTCGAGGCCCCGTGGCGCCAACAACGAGGCAGAGGACACCGCCGGCTCCGCCGAGGCCCCGCCCCACCAACAACGAGGCAGAGGACATCGCCGGCTCAGCCGAGGCCCCACCCTGCCGGCAACGAGGAGGAGGATTTCCACCGCTCCATCGAGGCGCCGCCCTCCAGCAACGAGACAGAGGACATCGCCGGCTCCGCCGAGGCCCCGCCTCGCTGCCAACGAGGCCGCGCCACATAGAAAATGAGGAAGAGTAGAACACGGTAGGTCGCCGCCGCTCGGGTCCAAGTAAGGCCACTGCTGCTACCCTCCGGTTGAAGCCAAGCTAGGTGGGTTGACCATTGACGGCCGGTTAGCTTCTTGGAGGCGACATGGAGTCGAAGAGCTGTGTTGGAGAAGAACGCTGCGTCTACTTAGCTGCTGGTGCAGTTGGCTGACTGACATGTGGGCCCAACAGGCCACATGTCAGTTACGCAACTGCACCTGCAGTTAAGTCACTGAAGCTTCTGTTTGGCTCAGCGAGACACAAGTGGGTAGCTTCGGTTAATTAATTATACCTCCAGCGCACCCCTTTTTAGTTGAAGAATGTATGAAATGTAATGAAATCTGACATGTTTATATGAAATCTGATCGTGTATGAATGAATTTATTTCGATTAGTTTGAATTCCTATATCACTGGCATTGGATGAACATGCAAAACAATACGTACTAGCATTATTCCTAGGGTGATCACCTCGTTTGCAGCAGTTTCACATGTACTCCCTCCGGTCCTTTCTAGTCTGCATACAAGTTTTGTCTGCAGTCAAAGTATCTCTACTTTGACCAATCTTATAGAAAAAAGTATGCACTTTCACAATGTGCAAAGTAAAAAGGAATAGAAGGAGTACAAAGAGTTTGAGCAGCTTTTTAGCGTTTCTGTACATTGCAATCAAACACACAGGGCTGGCAATTCATAGAGAACATTCAAAACAATCGATAATTATGCATCTCAGTGACTCACATGTCAGAGGCAATATTTACTTCACAACTAAAGAATAAAGAAAAAATTGATCGACGCTGCTGACAGCAAAGGGCGTCCCATTCGAAAAATATCAAACGCATGTCTTGATAAAATCAATGAGCAAAATTTGACAAGGTTGTCCCATTCCAAAATATCAAATGCCCGTGATTGTGGAATGGGCAGGGTTTGCCATCAGTTCGGACATTGACATGGCACCTCGTGCTAAATAAACCAGCTGTTCTTTTTGTGCAGTTCCACCAAAATCAACCAAATTCGCGCGTAGCTTGTATGATTTCACCCTTATATGTTGCAACGCCTTGAACTTATCGGCACCTCCTTTCTTGTGGTGGAAATGATTGATTCGATGTATTCATGAACATTTTGTGCTGTTCCCATTGAAATCAAGCTGAGCACCCCTGTTTGCACAAATACAAAAAGAGTGATTAGTATAAAGCAAACTGTACTATGAATTGATAGTTTAAACAGGCACCTACATGGTCCATGTAGAGCACACTTTTATAAAAATGGAACTCACCAGAAAGAATCCTAGAACAACATTGTACTCGTGCATCACAGCAAAGAATGGAGATTTGTCAGTCCTTCCGAGCTGAAGTTAGTTTGGTCTTGTGGGGAGTAATGTAACCATCCTTCAACTGCTCCTTCTGATGAGAAGATAGACAGGGCTTCTTCATCCTGGCATAATCGGAACTAGTCACTTCACGTACTTCATATTCTTCTTCAGAGGAAGATGATCCTGTTGTGCAACGACAAGAGGATAACTAAATGCTAGCATCCCTGTTTGCTCAAAAAAGGAAAGGAAATATTTAAACAACACAGATGAAGCACTTCTCAAGGACAATACCACTTTTTCATGACAGTATCTAAACAGTAGCACAACAGCAATAGAGATGACAAAGCTCAATCATATGGATGAAATCAGTGGGCGAGTACCAACCTTCGTCAGGAGGCTTATTGTGTAGAGCATACAGATGAAGCACTTCTCCGGAACCATTTGTTGCTATCTACTGTGGTGGCCATGCTTACTATATACTCCTCAATTAGTTTAATGTTTCCAACATCTTCTTGTGCAGTTCCACTAAAATATATGGTATCTTCAAAGAAGATCCCTGTTTGCACAAGTAGAGATAATTACGTATTACATTAAGAGTGTCATCAAATCAGTGGCAAAACAATTGCTCGTTCCAGCCATAGCAATAAATTAAGATGCAAAACTATATCATTACTTGTGTCATCACAGTTCCAGTGCTTCATTACAGATCCGGGAGTTGATTTTTGTTTTTCTTTTGCTTGTTCTTCCCCTTCATCACTTGGTTCAATAACAGACAAGCTTCGCCTTCAATCTAAGATTTGGCATGTCAATTAGGGAGCACAAGTATAGCACTAAACAATGACATTAATTTTCTAATGAAAGTGGCAAAATACAGGACAACGATTGTGAAATATCCTTATCTTACCTCAATGGGATATTACGGTACACATACAGATTGGAAGTCTTGTCTCCATTTGTGCAGTTCACTAAAATCAAGCAACATTACCATACAAGTAGCACAACATATGAAAGCACACTGCAGAATCATGTGAAAGAAGGCTAGTACTGACCTCTCATGATGCGGAATTTAAACAACTCACAAGACGAAGATCTGAACCAAATTTGCCAACACGAATAGGAAGTAAGATCTCCTCTTGTGCAGTTCCACCAAGATCAAGCAATCAAGCAACATTGTCGGTGTGACATTTTGGTTGAACTGCACAAAACACTCTTAAAACAAAAGTGTTTTGCGTAGTGCAACAAAAGGTCACAATGGCAACAAGGTGAAGTAGATAACCCTGTTTACACAGAGGTGCAAAGGAAACAACTAGTGGTCAATGACGGTGGATGACACAGAAGCCAACAAAAAGAAGCATCTACCTTATCTGAATGGGAAAGAAAGCAAGACAGTAGCATTTCCCAAACGGTGGCATTGATTAATATTAACAAAGAGATTATATTAACAATAAAATTCGTTAAAAAACATGTAATTTGCTTTTAACTGTGGCATTGCATCAATTTTCCAGCGGCATTATTAGAGGGTGTTTGTTTACAGGGACATTTTGGTGTAGGGACTAAAAAAACTCCGTGTCAGTCCCATCTAAACCAAACAGGAGGGACTTTTAGGGACTAAAAGTGGGCATTTTTGGGACTAAAGAAAGAAGACCCCGAGGGAGTCTTTTTGGGACTTTTTCCAACAGTTGCCCCTACCACGCATCGCACCTTGTCTCTATTAGTTCATTACTAGGGGTAACATGGTCTTTTAGCATGTCATTTCATAACCTCTAGTCCATGTTCAGTCCTTGGAACCAAGCAGGTAGGGACTAGGGAGTTTTTAACCAAACAGGGCCTTAGATTAACAACAACTAAAGAGTTGCACGGGACAGTGGACGCACCAGCACCATGTGCATCTACTGATGTACTGTGGTCATGCACAGTCTGTTGCAACAAAGAACAAACAACCAAGGAGCATATTTGTGTTGGTCCGAGTTTTGTTATCTTTAGACACCTTTCTCTATGTGAGCGCAGCAAATCTAGTCCTGCTCAAACTCTACAGCCTTGTCCCCCAAAACAAAAGATCAGTTCGTTACAGATGTGCGTACTGCGTTTGTCATTGTTTTCCCTTCCTTTCGCCCCTTCCTTTCCTCTTTGCGAAAGGTGTTGGATAGCCAGTCTGTATTAGTACTTTCGCCCCTTCCATTCCTCTTTGAGCCACATCCTAGATTTATGCGATACAACTTTCCCCACTACTTTCCCCCATTCCTTTCCTCTTTGAACCACGTCCTAGATTCATGCTATAGAACTTTCCCCCTTCCTTTCCTCTTTGAACCACTTTTCCCACTACTTTCCCCCACTCCTTTCCTCTTTGAACCACGTCCTAGATTCATGGTATACATGCAGCTAGAGCAATGCATGTGGAATAAGTAAATTATACCTTAAGGTTCTTGGGGCGTGGTTCGGTGGGCGACGGGACGACGACGAAGAAGAAGGGGTCGGAGGCCCTCCCGCGCCGCCGCTGGGTGAAAGTGAATAGCTGCGCCGGTAGTGGATTCCCTCCCTCGCCGACAGCGACAGCGTTAAGCCTCCTTCCCTTCCCAGCGGACAGATCCCGCCGGCTCTTTGAGCAGCAGTGAGGGGTGAGAGAGGCCAACTAAGTCTTGCTTAGATCTGGAGAGGGTGAGAGAGTGTGAAGAGAGCAACTACAAGCGCTGAGGCTCCAGCGTGTATATATATACTGGATAGAGAGTGTAAAGCGTGCAAACCCTAGAAAACAAGCGCCGAGGCTGCAGCTTATACGTGATGAGGTGATTATACGGTCACTACGAGATCGTATAGCTCCGTATCCATCCATTTTGACCAGTCAAAGAATCCTCCTGGCACAAATTATGCTCAAGTGTAGTTATCGAACCCGAGACCTCAAGTTTATTTTTTGAGTGGAACCCAAGACCTCAAGTTTGATGAGCGAATAGGCTAACCAGCTACACAACCCTCCCGTTATGTTCAACAAGAGGAAAATAACCTTTTATACATTCCTGCATTCGTGTGACAAGCATGCCATGTTTTGTGTGTGTGTGTGTGTGTGTGTGTGTGTGTGTGTGTGTGTGTGTGTGTGTGTGTGTGTGTGTGTGGGAGTCATTGGGATTTAAATCATAATCGTGTCATGTTGCTTTGGTGGTAAGACTATCCACAGTGGTGCAGAAATAATGCAGCCTTAGTCACCTTACCTCTCTCCATGTAGTATGTTGGGTCCCACCAATCGAGGGTGAAACAAACAAATTAATAAGAAAAATAAAAGCGCCAATGTGTATCTTACCTCACACATCTGCCATCGCTCGGGAACACTTTCCAATTGATCCCTCTGTTCGCTCACGTACTATTTTAAGTGAATCCTTATTATAACATGCACACAATTTTGGGCACTTGTATTCGACCTAAGTCAGTGTGCCACTGTATCTCGTACTTACTACTCCCTCCATCTAGGTGTAATAAGTCACGTTAGAAGGTGTATCGGGACCAAGGTGTGTGTGCGTGCGTGTGTGTGTGTGTGTGTGTGTGTGTGTGTGTGTGTTTAACAGCATGTGTGTGTTAGAGAGAGCGACAGATCGACCTACTCCTACAGAGAGATGGTGTGTAGTGTATGATTTTAGCTGCGAGAGTCGATGCATCCTCTTGTTTCCGGGCATGTCTGGTAGGGACAGGCGGACAACTGCCACGCCCGCTCCTGACTAGCTTGGCCCACCCAAAGCCCCTCCATCGCCCACGCGCGCTTCCCGCCTGAAACGGTCAGCACCACTCCAAAGAATCGGTGCCGCATTCATGCCCGGGCAGAGCGGACGTGACCTCTCACTGGCGCAAGAGTGATGGTTTCTTCGTCCGTCCAACTTACTGCTGGGTCTATGTGATTTGACGGCTCATTGGTCTTTATTACTGAGGTTGTAGGACTGCTGGATGTCCCACACTTTCGGCAAAAGGAGGTACTACTAGATTACAATTTTCTCCATTCTTACAGTGGAGGAGTGCAAGAGCAGTGAAAACACGCAGGCTCAGTGATTACATGGCCCACCTCACAGAATCACCATATTTTCTGGACACCGTGCGACACCTAACTCTTTACATAGTACTCCCTCTGTTCCTAAATACTAGATGAGTCCCCGCGCGTTGCCACGGAACAGCCGTATATCTCTCTGCATAAAATTACCGATTTCATAGAACTAAAAAACTCTATAACCGCATGACAAATGTGGTAGCCAAACTAAGAAAACTCCCATCATCATTTAGATCATCCCGCCTAAGGAAAAAAGATTAGCCAACTCCTACTGCATAATGGGATTATATTTTTCTTTTTGACATGTTAATGGGACTTAAAAGCTCACTTACATGCATGCTACCAGTGCATGCTTGCGTGCAGGCATGTTGATGTGATTTAAAACCCACTCACATGCATGCCACGGTATTTCTGCATGCTTGCATGTGGCTTAGTGCGGAGCCTCTCAACGTCTAGATCAGACGGCTATTATGGACTGATTTAGTTCATCTAACGGCTACATTAATTTTGATGATGTGGCTCAAGGAGAGGATAGAGAATTCCTAGTAGTGGGGGCTAGCTATTACTAGTAGATAAGTCTTTGTAGAGATTCCACTAGGTGAACTACATACGGAACAAAATGAATGAATCTACACTTAAAATGCATCTATATACAACTGCATGTGGTTCATGGTGAAATCTCTACAAAGACTTGTATTTAGGAACGGAGGAAGTACTAGTATAGTACGTACTGTAATTTATCAGCGAGATAAATTTGTACAATGCTATGAAACTTCCAGCTTCTGTTACATGTATCTTGCGTCCAAGGTTACCCGTTGCAACATTTCATCAAATACAAAGGAGACTAACATGCATGCTATTGCATCTCAATGATTGACAGATCATAGCAAATATGTACTCCCTCCATTCGAAAATAAGTGTCTCAACTTTATGAAAACTTTAGTACAAAGTTGTACTACTACTAAAGTTGACACTTATTTTGGAACAGAGGCAGCTAAAGAAAAGAATGATCCATGCAGTCCCTAGCCCTTGAATCGTGAACCCTAACCAGGCTTCAATTTGCTGGCAACGTTCGAGCTTCCTAAGAAATGAAGTTTGCAACCTTTTGACCATCAGATCATTTTGTGCAGTTTCACCAAAATCGAGATGAGCATCCCTGTGGCAAAGAAATTGAAGAAGCGTGATTGGAATAATATTACTGGGACTAGTTGATGAGACATAAACTCATCACAAATACAGTATGTAGAAGCCAGTAGAGGTATGTGCGGGGCAAAGAAGTAGATAAATATCCACATGGAGTGATGTGGGCAGCTGGAGCAGTGGTGCAAGCCGGCTGTAAAGGGAGTTGTACCTGAGGGACGTAGCTCAACCTTGAGGAGGGAGGCGGGAGGCGGCAACTACCCACGTCGCGGCAGTGAGCAAGGGATGAAGGCAACGTCACCGGCTTTGTGAGAGAGAATGGCGGGGACCCCTGATCGGGACGTGCCGACAGTGGGTTTTCGCCGTCGGCGACGGCGACCGCATCTACACTAAGCATCCACCCCTTCCCCCGGTGGACGTGATCCACCGGGATGTTAGAGATGTGGCCACAGTTGTTTTGTGCGAGAGAGTGTGAAGAGAGCAAACCCAGCAAGCAACCGTGTAGGCTAGCTCGTCCTGACTATGTATATAGTGGAGCGGTTTCCTTTTCTCTCCATATGAACCTATCATATTGCATACGTGCCACTGAAGAAAAAAAAACTTTATTTATAAATGACGAGACACCTACTACTCGTTCTCCTATAACCTTGCGCTTGGCATCTCCAAAATATTAACCTTGCGGCCTCTTCGGGGAGTCGAGCAATAATGGTAGTGCGGTGTATATCGTTCTGGCTATATGAGACTGAATGAATTGCTGCATGTCCACCACGTGGGCGAGGGTCGAGGGGCGAGGGAGAGTGCTACATACGGAGCAAAATGAGTGAATCTACACTCTAAAATACGTCTGTATACATCAGTGTTTGGAGTATGTACTAGTAGTTCATATTGAAATCTACTAAAGGACATATATATTCCAAACAATATGATATAATCTCTATAACGAAGGTAGTAGGGACGAGGAGTAAACGGAGGGACTAGTAAATTTTTCTCCTCCTCCTGCGAGCCACCGCGCATGGGCGAGGGAGCGGGCGTAAGGCGGACAGTACTAAGCAAGCTTCACCTCATCCTGCGAGCCACCGCGCCCATGGGCGGGGGAGACGGCGTACTAAGCAAGCTTCTCCTCGTTCTGCGAGTTGACGGGACACATCAAAAGTACTCCAGTGCATAGAGCCTTGCCTCTAAGGTAGGTCCCACATGGTTTGCCTCTTTTTTAAACATAACGCGTCAAGTCGCAATTTGTTTGTTCACCTGTGGTAGATGATCCTCCCTCCACCAAGTGGACAACCTATACACGTGCCAAATTACCACGTGGGCTTCATTTTTCGTACAGAAATGAGCTCCACCGTGTACCCGTGCGGGTGTGATTGGGAAAGAGACGGGAGTATGTGCGCCGTGCATGCACCTCTTCTCTTCGTGCACGTCACCCACCTACGTTGGTGTGTGTGAGAGATACAAACCACGTTCATGAGTGTTTTTTGTTTTGGGGTGGGGGTGGGGGGTTGATTTTGTGAATGTATTTGTGGGAATATGTGTCGATGACATCTCAAACAAAATTTTGCATGCAATGTGTGTGAAATGGAGGCCTATCCATATCATATATAGAGGGTCGGGCAATCCACGAGAAGAGAGGGAGGGGTCATAGATATCGATAGAGTCGAAGAGAGGATCAAGTGGGTGGGTGCGAGATCGATGAAGAGAGCCATCGAAATTGTGTGTGTGTGCAAGTCAAAGATATAGGGCGACTGACCTACCGGAACGTCAGAGGGCACATGTCAAGTTTGTGTGTGGCAGGGAGACATGACTAGAGCGCTTGATGTATCGGTGTGTGTGTATGTGGGGAGGGGGGTGGGGGGAGGGGTAGGCAGAGGCCTAACTATAGAGGTAGAACGACTCGTATATGTGTTGAGAAGGAGAGACCCAGCTATGTCTTGAGGGAGATCGGTCGACATCCATACATAACTGAAGGACGGGAAATATGATTGGACACACAGAGAGAGAGAGAGAGGAGAGAGATAGGGAGGGAGAGGGGTAGAGTGCTGGATGGGTAATGGAGTTGATTCTTGAAGATGGTGGGAGAGGCCTACTAGACAAACTGAGGGTGGAACTGCAATGTTATCAATAAGAGCGGGGATGTGTTTCTGTGTGTGCCTGTGCGTGATGGATCTGTCGGGACACATCCATGGATGATGAAGGGGAACCATGTGTTTGGTAAGCAAACCTAACTAGATCAGTAGATCAATTGTTGTTTGCCGGAGGAAGGGAGAGACAAAATTTATGAGGTAGATCGATCGACGCATGGGTAGAAACGAGTTATAAGGACCTAGCTAGCTATATGTATAGCGAGATATCGGTCGGTGTACGTCCATTTGTTAGAGGCAAATAAGACCCAACGAGACGAATAGACAAAGAGAATTGAGCTAGGAGGTGGTGCGAGAGGCCCAGCTACTAGCTAGATAGGGGGAGGAGTGTGCGTGATGAGGACATCACTCCTTCTGATACATACAAAACTCCACTGGAAATACAAGGACCGATCACTAGAGCTCGAGCGCGACAATTGAATTTAGAGGTGAGCTCGTTCCTAAGCACTTCTTTATATGTTCCTGAGAATAGATTGCTACCTAATGATTATATTATGATTAGGAACCATGGAGAGCACCAGGAGATACTAGGAGAGGGGCTCGGAGGTGGAGAGGACCAGCAAGGGCGTCCAAGTCAAGGTGGAGGCCCAAACAAAGTTGACTTCGAGTCTGTTTCGGAGTCCAGGAGCAGTCTGCACTAAAACAGTTGTCCAGGTCGCATACGGGCTCGGTTTTGGACGTTCTATATATGCACGGATAGCTGAGAAGATAACCTATCCAATGGCGCTGATCCCATGGTCAAATTCGTCCTGAATCAACAGGAATCATCGAAACAAAAGACGCCCATAATCTGTCTCGGTGCTACGCCACCGTTTTTGGCCTTTGGGCCATGTATCTTTTTGAGCCCAATTAGGGGCGTGACCAGAGGGTCCTTGCTTAACCCTAGACCATATTTACAGCTGCCAGTGCTTAGGTTAGGGTCGGGTTTTGCTTAGATTATCCTGTCAAGAACAGTTTTGCCCTTCATCGGTTTGTGAGACCCCAACTTCGTGAGATTAATCATACATCTGCAATTTGGTTGCATTCTTTCTTGTTCTTGCTTGTGTTCTTCGATTAGCGTGCAAGGATTAGCCTTCTTACAGGTCGACCGTGCATCGCCGGTCGATAACCAGAGGAGACGTGGTGCTGCGATTGGGTTCGTGACGTGTTGTTCGGAAGCCGGATCGAGTTGTGTCAAGTTTCCACCAAATCGAGAGTTATCAGAACCTTTCGAAAGATTGGGACACCCTTGTTCATATTAAGTGGTAATCAGAGACACAGGTGTTACCGTCAGGTTTGCCCTTACCCTGATTTGTTTGATTTCGCCTTTATCCTATCGTCCACAAAAAAAGCCAAAAACAAATTAGCTATATTTCTACCCCGTCCCAGAACCACGTTCAGCCTTTTGCATAATTCCTTTTCAGAGTTCGTAGTGTTGAGTTTGTGTCCTAGTATTGTTTTTGTTGTTGGTTTAGTTCGTGTTCTAGTCTAAGTAGTGTTTTCCATCATGTTCCTTCATCTTGTGCGACAGATCGCCTTTCACCCTGTTCTACTTCCATCACATACACGTCCTTGATCACCACACACCAACATAAGTTCAGTCCACAATCCGCTGCCACCATACCCCCCGTTTTTCCAACCATCGATTTTAATTCGGCCGCCACCAAAACATACCTCGGAGTACTCCCCTTGAAACAGCCATACCTTTTGCCTACAGACTCGGAGCAAAGAGTGAATTGCGAAAAAGAAAAAAAAAAGTTGAGAGAAAAAAAAAGCAAAAAAAAGGAGAGAAAAGGTCACATCTATTGGTGTTCCGATTCGCCGGGTTGGTGAATTTTGGTTGGCAAAATTCTGCTAAGAAAACCGATTGTCCGCGCGATATAGTTTCAGCACAAATTGTATAACACGGTTCTGATTTTCTGTAGGCCGCATTGTCTATCATATTGAGCTGAACCTTCACCTGCTGCTTGTGCAAAAAAAAAATCAACAAAAAAGTGCAGGAGCAAGAATTATTACGCATTGAGGGTTGTGTTGAGCTACTGTCCTTACCTTTGTTCATGTCCGTTGTTGTCTTTGCCTCATACTTGTTTTCTACCTTGTCATCCATATCACACTTGGTTTAGAACACGAGTAGACCAGCAACTAGGACAAGCTTTTTGGACATTTATTCAGCATTACTATCTGTTTTTGAATTGTGTTCCACTCACATATAGTGCCTTCCAAGCTCCACATACAACCTTCTGAACAGGCACAGGTTTTTGACCCTCGCAATCGCTGGATTACGCCTTCCAGGTATCCTTTGCTTTACTAGTAAGAACCTTGTAAGAACTTGTTAAGACGCTTCCATTTGCTGTGTTGAGAGGCACCACTGCAACTGCATAGTAGTTGATAGGGATAACCTTCACTGTGTGTTCCTGTTTTTTTGTGTGTTTACAATGGCAGGTACCGGCGAAAACGGCGATAGCACTCCCAAGGATTTCAAGGAATGTGTCAGCCAAGAGCAACTACAAGCTACTGGAGAGAAGGTTCAAGACGTGATGAACGAGGCAATCAAAAAGGCTGTTACTGATGCGCTCATTGAACTCAACCTCGGCAACAACATCGAGCGGTTGGACAAACGGATATCCACATTAACTGACAGGGTTACCGAGTTGGAAACCAGTTTAACAACCAACAACGACGATGTGTCTGGCAGCAACACCAGTGGACAAATGCCAGAAGACACGGTGTATGATGCTAATGGGAACATAGATCAAGCAGCTACACGACAAGCAAGATTGCGCCAACGTCTTTGCCGCAATACTCAAGGTATGGGTAGTACAGTTAATCAACATCGCCATCAAGGTAATAATAATCATGCTCCTGATGATCCTTATGCTAAGATTAAATTAACAGTACCAAATTTTTCGGGTCGTTATGATGCCGAGGGTTACCTTGATTGGGAGATGACGTTAGAACAGAAGTTTAATTCCCACCTTGTTCCTGAGCAACATAGAGTTCGACTAGCTACTAGTGAGTTTAAGGACTTTGCTATTATTTGGTGGAATGGGCTAGCTGGACAGGGTGCTTTACCTGATACATGGGAACGACTTAAGGTAGCTATGCGTGATCGTTTTGTTCCTCCTTCATATCATAGAGATTTGCATAACAAACTGCAGCGTTTAGAACAAGGAGAAAAATCTGTACAAGATTACTATGCTGAGCTTCAAAAGGGTTTGATGTGTTGTGGTATAGTGGAGGGGCTTGAGGATTCTATTTCTCGTTTTTATTCGGGTTTGAGGCGTGATGTTCAGGACATTGTTGATTATAAAGAATTTCATACTGTCAAGCAGTTGTTCCAGTTTGCTATGCTTGCAGAGAAGGAATTGCAGGGACGTGAGCAGCGGAACAAGAGCAACGTCCACGCCTCCTACACGCCACGCACGACGGCTCCTTCGAGGCTGCCTAAGCCATCCTCTTTTCGGGTGCCCCTAACAGCGGACCAGCAAGCTTCTGCCTCAGCCAGTCATGTTACTACAACACCTACACCACCTTCTACACGTCCTACATATTCAGGTAAAAATTCTTTGCAGGTTACCGCCAATAGTGCTTCGTCCGTCGCCTCGACGGGACGCACTTCCAGCATTCAGTGCCACCGCTGCCAAGGACGTGGCCATATGCAGAAGGATTGCCCAAGTCAGCGGGCATATGTGGCAACCGAAGATGGAGGTTATATCAGCACCTCCGATGTGGAGGATGATGCTAATGATGATGATGCCGCCACCGACGACGATGATGAGGGTCATGTCCTTGGGGGCGCCGATACTTCAGCCTACATGAACATTATTGTTCAGCGTGTGCTCAACACACAAATTCAGCAACCCGAGAAGCTACAACGCCACAGTTTGTTTCAGATTTTCTTCATTATCAAGAACCGACGAGCACGTGTTATCATTGATGGAGGAAGCTGCAATAATTTGGTGAGTTCTGATCTGGTCAAGAAGCTTTGTTTGACCACACGACCACACCCACATCCATACCATATTCAGTGGTTAAATGATTCTGGAAAAGCTAAGGTAACACAAACATGTAGAGTTCCTTTTTCCATTGGTGCCTATGCTGATTCTGTTGATTGTGATGTCGTACCTATGCAAGCTTGTTCACTTTTGTTGGGTCGGCCTTAGGAACATGATAATGATGCTACACACCATGGAAGAAGTAATAAATACACTTTTGTGCATAAAGGGCAGAAAATTACTTTGGTACCTTTGACCCCTGCTGAAATTGTACAAGCTGATAGAGAGAGAGCTGCTAGTTCAAGTGATGCTAAATCTGAAAATCAGCAAGTTGCTAATCCTGTTTTTCCACCTAAAAAAGATAAGCCTGCACCTATTTCTAAGGCCGAGGAAATTAAATTGAAGGGTGGTGTTATGCTTGCTACAAAATGTGACCTTGCTGAAATTTCTGATGATGATATTTGCTATGCTTTGATATGCAAATGAGCTTTGTTTTCACTTGATGATATTGCTAGTTCGTTGTCTCCTGCTGTCACTAACCTTTTGCAGGAGTTTGAGGACATTTTCCCAGCTGAGATACCCCCGGGGCTGCCACCTATAAGAGGGATAGAGCATCAAATTGATTTGATTCCGGGTGCAACTTTGCCAAATCGTGCTGCCTATCGAACCAACCCCGAGGAGACCAAGGAAATTCAGCGACAAGTCCAAGACCTTTTGGACCGCGGGTATGTACGTGAAAGCCTTAGTCCTGTGCTGTTCCTATACTTTTGGTTCCTAAGAAAGATGGTACTTGGCGTCTGTGTGCTGATTGTAGAGCCATCAATAATATTACTATTCGTATCGTCATCCTATTCCTAGGTTAGACGACATGCTTGATGAGCTGTGTGGTTCTATAATTTTCACAAAGATTGACTTGCGTAGTGGCTACCACCAAATTAGAATGAAACTTGGAGATGAATGGAAAACAGCTTTCAAAACTAAATTTGGGTTGTATGAGTGGCTGGTAATGCCTTTTGGCTTGACAAATGCACCTAGCACTTTCATGCGCTTAATGAATGAGGTTTTAAGAGCTTTTATTGGTAGATTTGTGGTGGTTTATTTTGATGATATCTTGATTTACAGCAAGTCTTTGGATGAACATATGGACCATTTACGTGCTGTTTTTAATGCTTTAAGGGATGCACGTTTGTTTGGTAACCTTGAGAAGTGCATTTTTTGCACGGACCGAGTTTCTTTTCTTGGTTACGTTGTTACTCCACAGGGAATCGAGGTGGATGAAACAAAGATTGACGCCATCCAAAGCTGGCCGCTACCCCAAGCTATCACACAGGTGAGGAGTTTTCTTGGTCTTGCAGGTTTCTACCGCCGCTTCGTCAAGGATTTTAGCACCATTGCTGCACCACTGCATGAGTTGACGAAGAAGGGTGTGGCGTTCCATTGGGGGAAGGCACAAGAGGAGTCCTTTGGCACCTTGAAGGACAAGCTTACGCACGCACCATTGCTGCAACTTCCTAACTTTGGTAAGACTTTTGAGCTAGAATGTGATGCTAGTGGAGTCGGCGTTGGTGGTGTTTTGATGCAAGATGGTAAACCCGTTGCATACTTTAGCAAAAAATTGCATGGTCCCGTTCTGAATTATTCCACGTGTGACAAGGAATTGTATGCACTTGTGCGTTCTTTAGAAATGTGGAGTCATTATTTGTGGCCTAAAGAATTTGTTATTCATTCTGATCATGAATCGCTTAAGTATCTTCGCTCTCAAAATAATTTGAATCGTAGGCATGCTAAGTGGGTTGAATTTATTGAATCTTTCCCTTATATCATCAAACACAAGAAAGGGAAGGATAATGTGATTGCTGATGCTTTGTCTAGACGATATACTTTGTTGTCTCAACTTGATTGTCGGATTTTTGGACTTGAGTCAATAAAAGAACAATATGCGCTTGATTCTGACTTTAAAGATGTTTTGCTGCAATGTCAAGAGGGGCGTACATGGAATAAATTCGTCCTTAACGATGGGTTTTTGTTTAGAGCTAACCGTCTATGCATTCCAGTTGGTTCCGTTTGTCTTTTGTTATTACAGGAGGCGCATGGAGGAGGATTGATGGGTCATTTCGGTGCGAAGAAGACGGAGGACGTTCTGGCCACACATTTCTTTTGGCCAAAGATGAGGAGAGATGTTGAGAGGTTCGTGGCTCGCTGCACCACATGTCAAAAAGCTAAATCTCGCTTGAATCCACATGGTTTATACATGCCTCTTCCTGTTCCTTCTATTCCTTGGGCAGATATTTCTATGGATTTTGTGTTAGGGTTGCCTAGGACTAAGAGGGGAAGGGATAGTATTTTTGTTGTCGTGGATCGTTTTTCTAAGATGGCACACTTTATACCATGTCATAAAAGTGATGATGCTGTTTATATTGCTGAACTCTTTTTCAAAGAGATTGTTTGTTTGCATGGTATGCCTTCTACTATTGTTTCAGATCGTGATGCAAAATTCTTGAGTCATTTTTGGCGCACCCTACGGAACAAGTTGGGTACAAAATTGTTGTTTTCTACAACTTGTCACCCACAAACTGATGGGCAAACTGAGGTGGTGAATCGCACTTTGGGCACCATGTTGAGGGTTGTTTTGAAGAAAAAATTGAAGATGTGGGAAGAATGTTTGCCTCATGTGGAGTTTGCTTACAACCGGGCAACACATTCTACCACCAAGGTAAGTCCTTTTCAGGTAGTGTATGGTTTCAATCCCCGTGCTCCTATTGATATCTTGCCTTTACCTAAAAGTGAGAGGATTCACAATGATGCCAAAGAACGTGCTGATTTTATCTTGAAAATGCACGAGACAACAAAGCACAATATTGAAAAAAATGAATGAAAAGTATAGAATTGCTGGTAGTAAAGGTAGACAAGGAGTTATACTAGAACCGGGTGATTTGGTTTGGTTGCACTTGAGAAAGGATAGGTTTCTAGATTTAAGAAAGTCTAAGTTGATGCCTAGAGCTGATGGTCCTTTCAAAATACTTGCCAAGATAAATGATAATGCATATAAACTTGAGTTGCCTCCCGAGATTGGGGTTAGTTCCACCTTTAACATTTCAGATTTGAGGCCATATTTGGGAGAAGAGGATGAGTTTGAGTGGAGGACGACTCCAATTCAAGAGGGGGAGGATGATGAGGACATCACTCCTTCGGATACATACAAAACTCCACTGGAAATACAAGGACCGATCACTAGAGCTTGAGCGCGACAATTGAATTTAGAGGTGAGCTCGTTCCTAAGCACTTCTTTATATGTTCCTGAGAATAGATTGCTACCTAATGATTATATTATGATTAGAAACCATGGAGAGCACCAGGAGATACTAGGAGAGGGGCTCGGAGGTGGAGAGGACCAGCAAGGGCGTCCAAGTCAAGGTGGAGGCCCAAACAAAGTTGACTTCGAGTCTGTTTCGGAGTCCAGAAGCAGTCTGCACTAAAACGGTTGTCCAGGTCGCATATGGGCTCGGTTTTGGACGTTCTATATATGCACAGATAGCTGAGAAGATAATCTATCCAATGGCGCTGGTCACATGGTCAAACTCGTCCTGAATCAACGGGAATCATCGAAACAAAAGACGCCCAGAATCTGTCTCGGTGCTGCGCCACCGTTTTTGGCCTTTGGGCCATGTATCTTTTTGAGCCCAATTAGGGGCGTGACCAGAGGGTCTTTGCTTAATCCTAGACCATATTTACAGCCGCCGGTGCTTAGGTTAGGGTCGGGTTTTGCTTAGATTATCCTGTCAAGAACAGTTTTGCCGTTCATCGGTTTGTGAGACCCCAACTTCGTGAGATTAATCATACATCTGCAATTTGGTTGCATTCTTTCTTGTTCTTGCTTGTGTTCTTCGATTCGCAGCAAGGATTAGCCTTCTTACAGGTCGACCGTGCATCGCCGGTCGATAACCAGAGGAGACGTGGTGCTGCGATTGCGGGGTTCAGAACGTGTTGTACGGAAGCCGGATCGAGTTGTGTCAAGTTTCCACCAAATCGAGAGTTATCAGAACCTTTCGGAAGATTGGGACACCCTTGTTCATATTAGTGCGGTTGTGAGATCGATGAAAAGAGGGGTGAGAGTTTACATGTGTGTGTGACCGTATGAGAGACACGAGGCAAGGACACATAAAGGAGGAGATTGAAGGTGCGTGTGTATGTTGTAGGCAGGCATCGCTGGAGAGGTTTATCAATCGTGTGTGTCGGAAAGGAGTTGTGGAGACTCTGGGAGAACGACCTAAAGAAAAAAATGAATGTGCCTGGTGGATAGAATGCCGAGGGAGGGGGAGGGTGTAACGCCCTCGATGCGGCTATATCTCCCACGTGTCGAAGCACGACTTAGAGGCATAACCGCATTGAAAGCAATGTCGCAAGTGAGGTAATCTTCACACAACCCAAGTAATACATAAGGGAAAGAGATACATAGTTGGCTTACAATCGCCACTTCACTCAATTACATGAATAAAGCATTACATCAACCAGATACAATCAAGGTCCGACTACGGAACCAAAATAAAAGAAGAACCCCAAATGCGACAAACGGTCCCCGATCGACCCCAACTGGGCTCCACTACTGATCAACTAGAACGAAACAACGCAAAGGGCAAGATCTTCATCGAGCTCCTCCTTGAGCTTGGTAGCGTCACCTGCTCGGTAACATAGTCACCTGCAAACTGGTTTTGGAAGTATCTGGTGAGCCACGAGGACTCAGCAATCCCATTACCATGGGTATCAAGACTAGCAAAGCTTAATGGGAAAGGAAAGGGGTAAAGTGGTGAGGTTGCAGCAGCGACTAAGCAAGTATGGTGGCTAACCAACGCAAATAAGAGCGAGAAGAGAGCAAGCGGAACGGTCGTGAAGCTAACAATGATCAAGAGGTGATCCTGAACACGTACTTCGCCAAACATAACACGAAACCGTGTTCACTTCCGGACTCCGCCGAGAAGAGACCATCACGGCTACACACTCGGTTGATGTGTTTTAATTCGATCAAGTGTCAAGTTGTCTACAACCGACATTAACAAATTCCCATCTGCCACATAACCGCGGCACGGCTCTCGAAAGTTTATACCTGCAGGGTGTCCCAACTTAGCCCATGACAAGCTCTCGCGATCATCGAAGGAATAGACCTTCACCCAGAAGACCCGATCGTCTCGGAATCCCGTACATCAAGACATTTCGACAATGGTAAAACAAGACCAGCAAAGCCGCCCGATCGCCGACAATCCCGATAGGAGCTGCACATATCTCGTTCTCAGGGCAACACCGGATGAGACATCCTACGAGTAAAACCAAACCTCGAGTTGCCCCGAGGGGGCCCCGCAGTCTACTCGGTTCGAACCAGCACTTAGACAAGCACTGGCCCGGGGGGGCTGAAATAAAGATGACCCTCGAGAGAGCGACTCCCAAGGGAAAAAGATAGGTGGTGGTGAGGCAAATGGTAAAAGTCAATGTTGGGCCTTGCTGGACAAGTTTTATTCAAAGCGAACTGTCAGGGGGGGTCCCATAAATTACCCGACCGCGTAAGGGACGCAAAATCCGGGAACATAACACCGGTATGACGGAAACTAGGGCGGCAAGAGTGGAACAAAACACTAGGCATAAGGTCGAGCCTTCCACCCTTTACCAAGTATATAGATGCATTAATAATATAAGAGATATTGTGATATCCCAACATAACCCTGTTGAAAGCACATTTGCTCCCTGGGTGGTTTTGGTAATTAATGACAACATACTTTGTGGTTGGACTAATGCTTCTATCAAGTATGTTTCAGGAAGTTCAATCACATTGGCTGGCAAAAGGACTGGAGAGGTGGACCCCTCAAAATGCTAAGGCAAGCATTGGCAAAAGCTCAAGACTCCATTTTTGGTTTAGTGATCCAAGATCACATTGAGTCCATAGGAAAGCCAATACTATTAAAAGGGGATGAGGTTATGATAATGATCTGGTTGCTCTAAGTGCTTAGTGATACATCTCCTAGACTATCAGCACCTCTCACTTCCAATACACACTCATAAGTAATCTCGGTCTCACCGATTCCATAAACTCAGTCACACCGAGATGAACCACCTCAGCCATATAGCCAAACCCTAGTAATTTCGGTTTTTCTGATTCCAAACTCGGTCTCACCGAAACTAGTGTTGCCAAGCTTCTGTAATCTTCTATCATCAAATCGGTGTCCCCGAGATGATAAAGTCGGTCCCACCAAGATTGGCAAACCCTAGTCTCTGGAAGAATCGGACTCACCGAGATTGTATTTTCGGTCCCACCGAAAATCCCAACGTTCACAAGATTTGAACTTTCGGTCTCACCGAGTTGTCAACTTCGGTCTGACCGAGATTGGTCAAATGTGTGTAACGGTTGGATTTTGTGTGGAGGCTATAAATACCCCTCCACCTCCTCTTCATTCATGGAGAGAGCCATCAGAAAGAACTACCACTCCTACCTTACATTTCTGAGAAGAAAACTACCTACCCTTCTGTTGAGATCAAGTTGCTCCACTCCCACCATATGAAACTTGATTTCTAGCCTTCCCAAGTTGCTTTCCACTCAATCCTTTCTTCCACCACAGCCAAATCAGTGAGGAGAGTTGAGTGTTGGGGAGATTATCATTTGAAGCACAAGAGCAAGGAGTTCATCATCACCAACACCATCTATTACCTTTTGGAGGGTGGTGCCTCCTAGATTGGTTAGGTGTCACTTGGGAGCCTCCGTCAAGATGTGGAGTTGAACCAAGAAATTTGTAAGGGCAAGGAGATCGCCTACTTCGTGAAGATATACCCCGAGTAAGGCTAGTCCTCCGTGGACGTATGCCATGATGGCATAGACAAGGTTGCTTCTTCGTGGACCCTTCGTGGGTGGAGCCCTCCGTGGACTCTCGCAGCCGTTACCCTCCGTGGGTTGAAGTCTCCATCAACGTGGATTGACGATAGCACCACCTATCGGAACCACGAGAAAAATCTCCGTGTCTCCAAACTGCGTTTGATCTTCTCCACTTCTCTTTACTACTTGTGCAATTTACTTTCTGCTGCCCATACTCTAAAATTGCATGTGTAGTATGCTACTTGACTTGTATGTATGATGCTTGACTTGATCTCCATTGTGAATCTGCCAAAAACTTGTCTTTGTCAAAAGGCATAATTTTTATCTTGTCGAGTAGTCTAATCACCCCCCCTCTAGACACTCTCACCTTCAACGATCCTACAATTGGTATCAGAGCTGTGGTCTCCATTGCTTTGGTTTGCACACCATTGGAGGAAGATGGGCGGTCTCGTTTGGGAGTGTTAGCCATAGAGTGCCTATTCTTGATGGAGTGTCCTATAACTCGTGGAGGATTGAAATGCTCGCTATCTTTAAGATGTACAACTTGCGCAAATATGTTGAAACCCCATATGTACCTCCATTTGACCCCTTGCACCCTATTATGGATGAAGAGCTTGATTTGCTTCGTAACCTTAGAACTGTAAATCTCATCATTAGAGGCTTGCCCGATAACTTGCTTGAGCTTGTCACAAACTTTGAGTGTGCCTATGCTATGTGGAAGTTCTTGGAAGAACTTTATCCGGACTACTCTTTGAGAGGTCTTGATGAAATTCTATACAAGACTATTGAATTTGATATGATGCGCCCCAATGATCCCAACTTTGATAAATGCTTCTTTGAGCTTTGTGACCTTATGAAAAGGAAGGGTGATCCCGGACTTATCAATGTTCTAATTAGAAATGCTCTTGTATTGCATTCCGATGATTATTGTCACATTGACAAAACTAATGCAAGTCATTGTCAAATTGACCTAGGTATTGATGATGAATTATCTATGGGTCAATATGATAATGAGCATGAGCATGATGACGATTACTCCGATTCGGACACCGAGCTAGACAAGATCATGAAGAGTCTCAATCTTATGGCAAATCTGAGAGACTACATATCCGGTGGAAAAGAGTGGATTCTTGATAGTGGATGCACCGATCACATGACCGGAGACGAAGACATGTTTCGAGAGCTTGCAAAGAACGATGGTCCACGCAAGTATGTGACTTTTGGATATAACTCCAAGGGTAAGGTACTTGGCCTTGGTAAGGTGGCCATATCTCATGATAGCTCTATTCAAAATGTCATGCTTGTTGAATCACTTGGATACAATTTACTTTCCGTGTCTAGATTAGCTGACTTTGGATTTAATGTGCTATTCACCGAAGTAGATTGCCAAGTCTTTCGTCGTGACTATCATAACATGGTTTTTACCGGTATCCGTAGAGGTGATCTATACATTGTTGATTTCACTAAGAAAGCTCAACCTAGAACTTGCTTCATTGCTAAATCTGCTAAAGGTTGGTTATGGCATAGAAGGCTTGGACATGTTGGTATCGTAATCTAGATAAGCTAATCAAAGGTGATCACATTCTTGGTGTTAAAGATGTTTTCTTTGACAAAGATAGACTCTGTAGTGCTGCCAAGCAGGAAAACAAGTAGGTGGAAGTCATCCGTGAAGAACATCATGACCACAAGGAGACCGCTTGAGCTTCTTCATATGGATCTCTTCGGTCCCAATGCTTACAAAAGCCTTGGTGGTAACTCCTTTGGTCTAGTTATAGTTGATGATTATTCCAGATTTACGTGGGTATTTTTCCTTGATGACAAATCGCAGGTTCGAGAGAATCTTCAAAACCTTTGCCGAAAGGCCCAAAATCAATTTGAGGTGAAGATCAAGAAAGTTCAAGTGACAATGGAACGGAGTTCAAGAACGCCCATGTGGACTCTTTTCTCGATGAGGAAGGGATTCTACATGAGTTCTCGGCTACGTACACACCTCAGCAAAATGGAGTTGTTGAGAGGAAGAACCGAACGCTCATTGAGATGGCGAGAACGATGCTTGACGAATACAAGACACCAAAACACTTTTGGGGAGAAGCCGTCGAGACAGCTTGTCATGCTATCAACAGGCTTTATCTTCATAAGCTCCTCGGCAAGACTTCATACGAGCTCCTCACCGGTAACAAACCCCAAGTGGGATACTTTCGTGTCTTTGGTTCAAAATGCTATATCCTTGATAAACATCGTCGGTCTAAATTTGCTCCTAAAACTCATGAAGGCTTTTTCCTCGGTTATGGATCAAACTCCCACACCTACCGTGTCTACAATAATTTCACCCGAAAGGTTGAAGAGACGGTAGATGTGAAGTTTGATGAATCTAATGGCTCGCAAGTAGAGCAAATGCCTATTGATGTAGGAGACAAGGACCCATCGGAAGCCATTCAAGATCTATCCATTGGAAAGATCCGTCCCATGGAAGTGAAGGAGAGTACCTCATCTACATATGTGGAGCCCCCTACCTCACGGCAAGGTGAACCTCAAGGCAACGTGGAGGCTTCCACAAGTGGAACTCACCAAGATGAGGAAGTGCAACAAGAAGATCCACCACAACCTCCTTCTCCACCACCTCAAGACAACACCAACAACAATGAAGAAGAAGAGGAAGATGAGGATGATGAGGAAGCTCAGCCACGACCACAACAAAAGCTATCCCGAGTTCGAGCAAGAGTCAAGAAGAATCATCCCGTGGAACAAATGATGAATGACATCGACTCCGGGAGAATTACTCGCTCTAAAACTCGTTTAGCTAACTTTTGTGAGCATTACTCATTTATCTCTAGTCTTGAACCTATGAAGGTAGAAGAAGCGCTTGAAGACCGGATTGGGTGAACGCTATGCATGAAGAGCTACACAACCGAGAGGAACAACGTTTGGACTTTGGTAGAAAGCCCAATGATGACCAAAACGTCATTGGAACCAAATGGGTGTTTCGGAACAAGCAAGATGAGGATGGACAAGTCATCCGCAACAAGGCTCGTCTCGTAGCTCAAGGTTACACACAAGTCGAAGGTATGGACTATGGTGAGACCTATGCCCCCGTTGCTAGACTTGAGTCCATTCGCATTCTTCTTGCTTATGCCAACCACCATGATATTACTCTCTATCAAATGGACATTAAAAGTGCTTTCCTAAATGGTGAAATTGAGGAGGAAGTATTTGTGAAACAACCTCCCGGATTTGTGAATCCTAAAAAGCCTAATCATGTTTACAAGTTGCACAAAGCTCTTTATGGTCTTAAACAAGCCCCTAGAGCTTGGTACAAATGCTTGACTAGCTTTCTTCTTGAAAAAGGATTTGAGATTGGTAAAATAGACTCAACGCTATTCACGAAAAGGGTTGATGGTGAACTATTTGTGTGCCAAATATATGTTGATGATATTATCTTTGGTTCAACTAACTCTCATTTTAGTGAGAAGTTTGGGAAGCTTATGTCGGAGAAGTATGAGATGTCCATGATGAGTGAACTCAAATTCTTCCTTGGGTTGCAAATCAAGCAATCTAAGGAGGGTACCTTTGTCTCACAAACAAAGTACACCAAGGATCTCTTCAAGAAGTTCAACATGCAAGAAAGCAAAGGTATGAGAACCCCCATGCCTACTAGTGGACATAATGACTTGACTAAAGATGGAGAACTTGTTGATCAAAAGGTTTATCGATCCATGATTGGTTCTCTACTATATCTCTGTGCTTCTCGTCCTGACATAATGTTGAGTGTATGCATGTGTGCTCGATATCAAGCAGCCCCTAAAGAATGTCATCTTAAAGCTGTTAAAAGAATTGTGAGATATTTGATACACACACCAAACTTTGGCAATTGGTATCCTAAGAGGGCCTCTTTCGATCTTGTTGGCGATTCCAACTCGGACTATGCCGGAGACAGGGTTGATAGAAAGTCAACTTCGGGTACGTGTCAATTCCTTGGTCGATCCCTTGTATCTTGGTCCTCCAAGAAACAAAATTCGGTATCATTATCTACTGCCGAAGCAGAATATATTGCTGCTGGTTCATGTTGTGCTCAGTTACTATGGATGACACAAACGCTTAAGGATTATGGGATACATGCGAGACATGTTCCTTTGCTTTGTGACAATGAGAGTGCGATTAAGATTGGACACAATCCTGTGCAACACTCTCGTACGAAACATATTGAAGTTCGTCACCATTTTATTCGTGATCACATTGCTAAGGGTGACATCAATCTTAAGCATGTTCGAACTGACAAACAACTTGCTGATATCTTTACAAAACCACTTGATGAGAAAGTGTTTTGTCGCTTAAGGAGTGAGTTGAACATCATTGATGCTTCAAACTTGGAGTGAAAACTCCATTGATGCATGCAAGGCATGAGCCTACTTGACTAATCCTTGATATTTCTCTTATGATGATGATCATATGTCTTGGACACATTTGCCCCTTGTATTGCATCTAACTCCTTGCGGTACTTGGATGGTCTACATTCCACAAGATTACCACACACTCAAATCATGAGTAATCTTGTCATTGACCAAGTATCTAGCCCTTTGGGATGTTGAGTTCAAGGAACAAAATTTCACATATCCTTTTTGACACCTAATACATCTAGTATTTCACTCTTGTCATCTTGGATATTCTAGAGTATTTCCTTGCTTGCCTAACCCATGTAGGAAGATGAACTATACAATTGGAAATGGTGCTTCAACTTCACATTCTATGAGCACCTACATCAAGTTCACCTACATGAGTACAAGCAACAACAAGCCCAAGGTATGTTCTTCACATCTTGAAGGAGCTTTGCTCAAAGTCATGAGTACAAGCAGCTTCAAAAGATGTTATCACATCAAATGCTTAATCGAAAAATGGCAACCCCATTTTGAGCTTAAACGATGAGTATGACCTATGATCAAATGTTCTCATTTGACTCCTAAGTCAATATACTCAAACATAGGTGACCTAGTCATGACCCTATCTAGATGAAGTACATAAGATTTGGAGTTTTTCTATTTTCTCTTATGTTCTCTCATTAAGTCTTCTTTTTAATTAAAAAAAAACTTCATCTAGCAATCTTTTTCATTTCTATTCTTCTGTTTTTGTGAATATCCTTTTGGCTCTGATCAATTCCTTGAAAATCATTTACAAATTCATTGCAAATCTTTTGAAACATTCCTTGCAAAGTGAGCTGAGTTATTTCTATATTTCCTTGGAATTAAACTCGGCGTCACCGACGTACCAATTTCGGTCTGACCGAAAAAGGATCTGCCCTAAGTCCCAGACTTTCGGACCCACCGATCCATCTAATTCGGTGTCACCGGTTTTTTTTTTCAGGATATCATCTTCTGCAGCTCTATTCAATGATCCTCTATGCATATTTCTTTTTACTCACTCGTGATTCTTAGGGATCCCACTTCTTTCCTTCTATCTTTACTAACCTTCCTAGTCTGCTGTCCTTTTCGGCACTTGATGTCAAAGGGGGAGAAGATTTAGGGGGAGGGGGAGATAAAGGGGAGAAGAGAAGATTTGAAGAACAATCTTACCTTAAGGGGGAGAGAATCACATCAAAGCTTTGCCGTGTTTCACATTGGATATTACATTTGGCATCATTCTATTGATTCTGCTTTCTTCGCTCTCACAATTGGTATCTTATGGAAAGCAAAATCTCTCAGAGTTAATTGAAAATCTTTCAGTTTCAGGAGACATGTTTGCTGATTCAAGCTTGTGCTCAATATAAGACACTCATTATACATGTCATCCCTGGCTTGGTACTCTTGATGTTCTTGCAGTTGGTTGAAGAAATAATCTTGTGTCATCTAACCCTGTTTTCCCAAGTCTATTTCTTCAGGTACAATGCCAAGGAATCTCAAGGTAAGTATATGCATCTTGCAGAATGTGCATGATGGTGACTTGCTTGTGAATATCTGTTTGCAAGAAATCACCATGCACATATGCTTTATCACTCACCTATCCTCATCTCGCTCTCGATGCATATAGCCAAGCTGCATGTAGCACATCTTGTTTTTCTCTTGTGTGCTTGTGGTAGTCCAAAACCATAATCTATGAAAATCTTGCACACTTGTAGGGGAGCCTGTACTACATGTTTGTCAAAGCTTTAGTGATAATTCTGTCTTTATTTCATAAGCTTTGATGTCTTGTTTTGTGTGTTGCCATCAATTACCGTAAAGGGGAGATTGAAAGCACATTTGCTCCTGGTGGTTTTGGTAATTAATGACAACATACTTTGTGGTTGGACTAATGCTTCTATCAAGTATGTTTCGGAAGTTCAATCACATTGGCTGGCAAAAGGATGGAGAGGTGGACCCTCAAAATGCTAAGGCAAGCATTGGCAAAAGCTCAAGACTCCATTTTGGTTTAGTGATCCAAGATCACATTGAGTCCATAGGAAAGCCAATACTATTAAAAGGGATGAGGTTATGATAGTGATCTGGTTGCTCTAAGTGCTTAGTGATACATCTCCTAGACTATCAAGACCTCTCACTTCCAATACACACTCATAAGTAATCTCGGTCTCACCGATTCCATAAACTCACCACACCGAGATGAACCACCTCACCATATAGCCAAACCCTAGTAATTTCGGTTTTCCGATTCCAAACTCGGTCTCACGAAACTAGTGTTGCCAAGCTTCAGTAATCTTCGTCATCAAATCGGTGTCACCGAGATGATAAAGTCGGTCCCACCGAGATTGGCAAACCCTAGTCTTTGGAAGAATCGGACTCACCGAGATTGTATTTTCGGTCCCACGAAAATCCCAACGTTCACAAGATTTGAACTTTCGGTCTCACCGAGTTGTCAACTTCGGTCCGACCGAGATTGGTCAAATGTGTGTAGCAGTTGGATTTTGTGTGGAGGCTATAAATACCCTCCACCTCCTCTTCATTCGTGGAGAGAGCCATCGAAAGAACTACCACTCCTACCTTACATTTCGAGAAGAAAACTACCTACCCTTGTGTTGAGATCAAGTTGCTCCACTCCCACCATATGAAACTTGATTTCTAGCCTTCCCAAGTTGCTTTCCACTCAATCCTTTCTTCCACCACAGCCAAATCAGTGAGGAGAGTTGAGTGTTGGGGAGATTATCATTTGAAGCACAAGAGCAAGGAGTTCATCATCACCAACACCATCTATTACCTTTTGGAGGTGGTGCCTCCTAGATTGGTTAGGTGTCGCTTGGGAGCCTCCGTCAAGATGTGGAGTTGAACCAAGAAGTTTGTAAGGGCAAGGAGACCGCCTACTTCGTGAAGATCTACCCCGAGTAAGGCTAGTCCTCCGTGGACGTATGCCATGATGGCATAGACAAGGTTGCTTCTTCGTGGACCCTTCGTGGGTGGAGCCCTCCGTGGACTCTCGCAGCCGTTACCCTCCGTGGGTCGAAGTCTCCATCAACGTGGATTGACGATAGCACCACCTATCGGAACCACGAGAAAAATCTCCGTGTCTCCAAACTGCGTTTGATCTTCTCCACTTCTCTTTACTACTTGTGCAATTTACTTTCTGCTGCCCATACTCTAAAATTGCATGTGTAGTATGCTACTTGACTTGTATGTATGATGCTTGACTTGATCTCCATTGTGAATCTGCCAAAAACTTGTCTTTGTCAAAAGGCATAATTTTTATCTTGTCGAGTAGTCTAATCACCCCCCTTCTAGACACTCTCACCTTCAACGATCCTACAATTGGTATCAGAGCTGTGGTCTCCATTGCTTTGGTTTGCACACCATTGGAGGAAGATGGACGTGTCTACGTTTGGGAGTGTTAGCCATAGAGTGCCTATTCTTGATGGAGTGTCCTATAACTCGTGGAGGATTGAAATGCTTGCTATCTTTAAGATGTACAACTTGCGCAAATATGTTGAAACCCCATATGTACCTCCATTTGACCCCTTGCACCCTATTATGGATGAAGAGCTTGATTTGCTTCGTAACCTTAGAACTGTAAATCTCATCATTAGAGGCTTGCCCGATAACTTGCTTGAGCTTGTCACAAACTTTGAGTGTGCCTATGCTATGTGGAAGTTCTTGGAAGAACTTTATCCGGACTACTCTTTGAGAGGTCTTGATGAAATTCTATACAAGACTATTGAATTTGATATGATGCTTTAATGATCCCAACTTTGATAAATGCTTCTTTGAGCTTTGTGACCTTATGAAAAGGAAGGGTGATCCCGGACTTATCAATGTTCTAATTAGAAATGCTCTTGTATTGCATTCCGATGATTATTGTCACATTGACAAAACTAATGCAAGTCATTGTCAAATTGACCTAGGTATTGATGATGAATTATCTATGGGTCAATATGAATCACCACGAGGAAATAAGAATAAGATTTATTGTATGCTTATCCTTCATCAAATTTAATTGATGACAAGCAATGGATTTGGCATACTACTTATCCTCGTAGAAAGGATTAAAAGAGATATATCAAAACTTGAGAAGGTCTTGATGGAACCACCGGTGGGATTGGAAAGATCGAGTGAATTGATAAGATAATGAAGGAAGTGAAATCTTGAATGAACCACCGTAAGAATTGAAAATGAACGTAGCAAAGGCACAATTCACCGAAAGAGTTTGAAAACGAATGAAGATACTTGAAGGGATTTAGAAATAAGAGAACAAAGAGATCCTGAGCTGACTAGAGGATATTTGAACGATGCACCGAAAGAATTTGAGAACGAGAGCTGAACGCTGAGAATGAATAATACTGAGATGATGGGCTTCGAAGAATGAAACTGAAAAGACTCCTAAAATGCTCCGGATGGGTGAAAAGATTCTCACAATCGAAAACAATTATGAGAGGATGGCAACAAGCTAGCACCATGAATCTTGAAGAGAATAGAGCAAGATTAAAGAGAAATCCTTCTTCGGTCTTCACATGTTGAGAATGATGATGAGAACCACCATGAATTGTTGAGATACTCCGGGAGAATGAAAAAAAACAAGGTTGTTGAGCCAATAATGAAAAATAATTTGAAAGATCTTGGAGAAGGCATGTGACTGATGACAACTCATTCTTACATCAAACTTGGAGAAGAATTTAGGAATCGCTCCGGAATAATTAGAAGAGTCAGGTAAGATCCTGGGAAAAGACCTGTGGGTTAGGGCCCACTCAAAAGAACACCGTTGAAAAGATTTAAAAGAGATGTTGCACCGGTTGAATTAAATGGCTTGAATGAGATACCAATCTCGAAAGAGCTTGAACGAATGCAGAGTGGAAACACGAATCTTTGAGATATCTTGAGCACTCCGGAATAACAAATAGCGAGAAGTAGAATGATAATGAGGTGCATCAGCATGGGAAAGCATTTGAAACGAGGAAAGGGATATGATGAATATCGAAAGCTTGAATTGGATCCACCGGAGAAGAAACAACAATGAAGGATGATGAACTTGAAGCTGTTGAGCATCTTCATGGGAAATCACCGGATAAGAACATTGACGGAAAAGAATGGAGAAACTTCACAAAAATAAAAGGATACTTGGTAAAGAAATCTTAGTCCTTGAGGAAAAAGGGGTGGGTGGGCGGGAAAAAACAAAGGCAACTTGGAGACGGATGATACAAACACCGTTGAGAAGAAATGATAATCGGTCTTGCTGAAGTTGAAGAGATCGGATCCACTTGAAGAGAAACACGCCGGTTGAAAAGGATTGACATGACAATCTAGATTGTCGAGAAGGATTGGTATTCACATCGGAGTATGAGAACACCATTTCGGAAAGGTATGGAATCAACACTTGGCATTGAAGCAACTCGAATACCACAACTCAAAACAAAAACAAAGGACTGGCTTGCAGAATAAGCCGGAACAAACATATGATAGAGATTTCGTCCAAGTTTTTAGTGGTGGGGCCTACACGGCTCAATCGTATAGCACCATCATGTACAAGGCAATGCACATGACATACGAAGTGTCCCAGTCGGCATAGCCAAGGACTCTTTAAGACACAACGAGACCATCAGAAACCAACCGTGAATAGGCGGACCACTAGACGTGAACCCCAATTTCATATCATACATCCGTCGGAAAGATATCCTAAGAGCTACTTGAATTCCCACCTATAAACTTCGAAACTTTCGGTTATGCAATCTGGTGTTGGGGATACAGGGAGCAATATATCTCACCCAAACTAACAATCCCTACATCCAAATTGTATCCATCCGTCAACACATAACCAAGAAACCTTCGAAATCGTGTACCTCAACCTTGAAAAGCATCCGTTATACGAGTCATGGCAATACTCCGTACTCACCTCGATCTTTGGGTTAGCGGGGTTATCTCACCAACAACTGCATAAAAGAGATTTTTGATGTCGGCGACTAAACTCGGTATTCCGAATCGCAACGATAAAATTATGGCGACAACACCTCGGAGCTCAACTCCCGGGACACCGCCACAACCCCTAAATGTCGAGGCAACCAAGACAATGTTGTCATCATAAAACCATCGAACGATTCTAAGATACCAGCGTGATCCTAAAAATTTTTAGTGAAATTTGAGAAGAGAAGAGTCAAAACTCTCGTCGGGATACCTCACCGTAAGGTCGAAGGACCGGGAAGTAAAAAGAATTCCTAACTCTCCGATATATATAATCCTAAATGACTCAAAACATTTTTCTAGACACAACTCGGCCACTAAAAACGATCAAGCAGTGGGGCTCCTAAGGTCGGGGAAGGCTCTGATTACCAACTTGTAACGCCCTCGATGCGGCTATATCTCCCACGTGTCGAAGCACGACTTAGAGGCATAACCGCATTGAAAGCAATGTCGCAAGTGAGGTAATCTTCACACAACCCAAGTAATACATAAGGGAAAGAGATACATAGTTGGCTTACAATCGCCACTTCACTCAATTACATGAATAAAGCATTACATCAACCAGATACAATCAAGGTCCGACTACGGAACCAAAATAAAAGAAGAACCCCAAATGCGACAAACGGTCCCCGATCGACCCCAACTGGGCTCCACTACTGATCAACTAGAACGAAAAAACGCAAAGGGCAAGATCTTCATCGAGCTCCTCCTTGAGCTTGGTAGCGTCACCTGCTCGGTAACATAGTCACCTGCAAACTGGTTTTGGAAGTATCTGGTGAGCCACGAGGACTCAGCAATCCCATTACCATGGGTATCAAGACTAGCAAAGCTTAATGGGAAAGGAAAGGGGTAAAGTGGTGAGGTTGCAGCAGCGACTAAGCAAGTATGGTGGCTAACCAACGCAAATAAGAGCGAGAAGAGAGCAAGCGGAACGGTCGTGAAGCTAACAATGATCAAGAGGTGATCCTGAACACCTACTTACGTCAAACATAACACAGAAACCGTGTTCACTTCCCGGACTCCGCCGAGAAGAGACCATCACGGCTACACACTCGGTTGATGTGTTTTAATTCGGATCAAGTGTCAAGTTGTCTACAACCGGACATTAACAAATTCCCATCGCCACATAACCGCGGCACGGCTCTCGAAAGTTTATACCCTGCGGGGTGTCCCAACTTAGCCCATGACAAGCTCTCGCGATCATCGAAGAATAGACCTTCACCCAGAAGAACCGATCGGTCTCGGAATCCGGTACATCAAGACATTTCGACAATGGTAAAACAAGACCAGCAAAGCCGCCCGATCGCCGACAATCCCGATAGGAGCTGCACATATCTCGTTCTCGAGCAACACCGGATGAGACATCCTCGAGTAAAACCAAACCTCGAGTTGCCCCGAGGGGCCCCGCAGTCTACTCGGTTCGAACCAGCACTTAGACAAGCACTGGCCCGGGGGGGCTGAAATAAAGATGACCCTCAAGAGAGCGACTCCCAAGGGAAAAAGATAGGTGGTGGTGAGGCAAATGGTAAAAGTCAATGTTGGGCCTTCTTTGGACAAGTTTTATTCAAAGCGAACTGTCAGGGGGGTCCCATAAATCACCCGACCGCGTAAGGGACGCAAAATCCGGGAACATAACACCGGTATGACGGAAACTAGGGCGGCAAGAGTGGAACAAAACACCAGGCATAAGGCCGAGCCTTCCACCCTTTACCAAGTATATAGATGCATTAATAATATAAGAGATATTGTGATATCCCAACATAACCCTGTCCACCATGGAGAAATCTTCAACTTCACCTGCAACTAGCAACGCTATAAGAGGGGCTGAGCAAAAGCGGTAACATAGCCAAACAATGGTTTGCATAGGGAAGGTGTCAAAGGTTAGAGGTTCATGGCAAAATGGGATGGCTGGACAAACAGGTAATAGGTAGCGCAGCATAGCGAAAGAACGAGGCAACTAGCATAGCAATGATAGTAGTGAGATCCAAGGTAGCGGTCATCTTGCCTGAAATCCCGCAAGGAAGAAGAACGAGTCCATGAAGAAGATGAACGGATGAAGCCGAACCAACCGAAGACGAACGAATCCTCACGAACGCAACGAAACAGGAACTAACAAGAAGAAGCACACAACATAGGTAAACACACCACACATGAGCAAGGCATGATGCACAACAAGCATGATGCATGACCAAGCTACATTAAGCTACTCATGGCAAGAGATGATGCAAACAAGAACAACACATCACGACAAGTTTAAATGAGGCCGGGAACAACATATAACAATTCCGGTAAGTCCTCATATGCAAATTTCGAAATGGGTCCAGAACTGAATAAACCTTATGTTGAAGTTGTTAAACAGCAAGTTAAAGATCACCAAGATGACCTACACGAAATTCTAGTCAAGTTACATATAAAGTTCATTAGATTCGGAGCTACGGGCTAGAAGATATGAGCAAAACAAGTTAAACATGGCATTGATGCAAATTGCACCCAAACATCAAGCAAACACCAAAACAAGGATGCAACATGATAATATGAAGCTACATGCAAAAACAATCAAGTTTCATATAGAGGACACTCAAAACGGAGCAACGGTTCAACACATGCACACTATACAAATCATAGCAACAATCTGTCCAAAACAGCAACTAGGCATCTTACAAGCATCAAAACAATATGCTACAGCATCCCAACATAATAACAAAAGGCATGGGCATGAATTACACATAAATCATAACAAAACATGAACACTGAGCTATCTCCAGAAATCACTAGAACATGCTCAAAATGACATGGAGATATTGCAAGTAATAACAATTTCAGACTTTAGCAAAAATAACATCAGGTTGCAATGTTTAGAGCTATCAAACAACATGTTACAGGAACTTATCATGGCAAACAAAGGCATGGCATGAAACTACTAATAGCATATATCAAAAGACCCTTACTGACCATAAGCCAAAAAGGCACGAAAAATATGATGACACCCATGTAAACATGGCAAGTTATATTACAGATTTGAACATGGCAGAAACAACGATTAGTAGGCATGTTCGTGAGCTCGAACCACTCACTACAGAGCAATACATGGCATGGAAAGGCAACCAACAGTAAGAAGGCATGATTATGAAGCTAAGAATGGCAAGAGCAAGGTCATAGCATAGACGGATCAACTACAACGACCTCGTGAAAATTGAATCTCATGCAAACAATCTGTCAGGAAACATTTTCAAGCAAGTTTAGAGCAAGATATGAACATGTTCCAGCAGGATATAATTTCAACCAAGGGCATGAATGGATATAGCAAGACATGTATATCAAAACATGTTTATAGAGCATCTCCAGATTATGCATAGAATGATTACTAGAAGCATGTTAACATGGCATCAAAAATAACAGAATCTGTCAGGAAAACAGCAACAGCAACTACCCTACTTTACAAGCTTGATGCACTCAGCACACAACTCACAAAACTACAAGGTCAACACCTCTGGAAATATGGCACGGCCTAGTCCAACATTCATGTAGAGCTCATACTCATAGGATGCACACATAAATCATGGCAAAAATGACAAAACAACAAGTTATAACAGTTTCAGCAGATTAACATCCTAAAGCACTCTTCCAACAGCATTTAGGGCATCAAGATGAGCTCAAATGAAAATGATGCAATGGAATGAAATGATGTACTCGTCGAGACGAACAATTTGACATATTATACGCGCAAAACGGACATACGGATGCAAAGATGTGATGGCATAAATATGGCATGAAAATATATGCAGAAAAGGACTTGGGCGTTTCTGGAAAAAAAACGGACGAGCGCAAAAGACTATATGACGCCCAGGGCGGGGTTTAGGGGCTGCTCACCCTGGGCTCGGCCCATGAAGAGGAAGTAGGCCGGGGTGAAGTTGGGCTGGGCATTGCTTTGGAGGAGGCAGGCTGGGCAGCGTGGATCGGGCCGCAGGGCCACAGGGAAGCGAACAGGCGGCGTGGATCGGGGCTCCTCCCGATTCCGTCCGTCGGCGGCAGCGGCGAAGCGAGTCGGCGGTGGCGATGGGCGATCCGGCGGCCGGTGCCGGATCTGGCGCGGGCGGCAGAGCTTCAGCGAACAAGCGGCATGCGCCGCCGACGCGACGGCGCGAGCGGCGCGCGGAGGATAAAGCGGCGGCGAGGGCCGAGGCCGGGCAAGGAGGCGGAGGCCGAAGCGTGGCGCCGGCGGAGAGGCCGGGCCTTGGGCGCGAGGCGGGAGGAGCACCGGCGGCGGCGGGCAGGTCGTCGCCGGCGAAGTCGCATGGCGGCGGCGGGTCGCCAGCGGCGACGGGCGGCGGAAGCGAGGCGAGGGCGCGGCGAGGCGAAGGGCTCGGCGGGCAGCGCTGGGCCCGGCGGGCTGCGGCATCGGGCGCCGGCCAGGACGCGTGGCGTACCCTGGTTGGCTGCGGCGGCGAGGAGAGTGACGTGGCGACGCCCTATTGGCCGGAGTGACGCGTCCGGCGGACATGTCCGGCGCGGGCGGACGTGTCCGGCGGCGCGGAGGAGCGGAGCTAGGGTTCATCTGCGAATTCGTCCGCAAAATTCGGGGGAGGGGCTAGATTTATAGGTAGAGGGAGCTAGGAGAGTCCAAATGAGGAGCGGTTTTCGGCCACACGATCGTGATCGAACGACCGAGAGCATGGAGGGAGGTTTGCTGGGTTTTGGGCCACTTTGGAAGGGGTGTTGGGCTGCAACTCAAAGAGGGCTTTACGGTTACCCGGTTAACCGTTGGAGTATCAAACGACCTCCAAATGGCACGAAACTTGACAGGCGGTCTACCTATGGTATACCAAGGCCGCTTGGCAAACCTCGGGTCATTCCGAGAAAGTTTAATACCCGCACACAACATGAGAGAAGAAGGGGACGCCGGAGGACATAGGAGTGCCGGATTGCAAAACGGACAACGGGGAAAAGGCTCGGATGCATGAGATGAACATGTATGCAAAATGAAATGCACATGATGACATGACAAATGCAACACGCAAGCAAATGACATGGCAAAGATGGCGAATAACTGGTGGACACCTGGCGCATCGGATCCGGGTCGTTACAACACTCCACCACTACGAGAGGATCTCGTCCCGAGATCTAGGATGGCACCAGAGGGGAAAACGGAAGAGGAAGAGAAGAGGTAAAACTAAGTTGCTTCTTTGACGAACGAGTGAAAACCATGAACCTTGAGAGGTTGAGCAATTTAAAAGAAAGAGTACAACAGAGATGAACGAGATTGCAAACAATCCGTTAGAGAAGATGAACAAGGAGTATTACGAGGACTTAAAGGTTGCAAGGACAAGAATCAAAAGTTTCACGAACAAAAAGAATATGACCACCTCGGGATAATGAGATAGCCAAGGAACAAGAATGACAGAATTTGGACAGCACTCCGGTAGAAAAGAGAAGAAAACTTGATGAGATGAAAAGATATGGAAGAGATGATACAACACTCCGGTTAAATGGATAAGCAAGAAAAGAACACGATCTTGACAAAACGAGGTGATGGGTGGATAGCACAACATCACAATGTCTCCAGAACGAAAGAATAGAAGCTAGACCGTTGGGATAAAGGGACGGAGAAGAAAAATGACAACTTCTGCCACAATTGAATTTGGAAAGCATCCTTGCAATGATTTAGATGGATCTCCGTGATGATGAGAGCTTGGAACTCCGGGAAAAGAAAAGATGAAACAACTGAAACCGAGAATTACTTCATCATGAACAATCTTCGGAAGAAAAGAATTGAATCACCACGAGGAAATAAGAATAAGATTTATTGTATGCTTATCCTTCATCAAATTTAATTGATGACAAGCAATGGATTTGGCATACTACTTATCCTCGTAGAAAGGATTAAAAGAGATATATCAAAACTTGAGAAGGTCTTGATGGAACCACCGGTGGGATTGGAAAGATCGAGTGAATTGATAAGATAATGAAGGAAGTGAAATCTTGAATGAACCACCGTAAGAATTGAAAATGAACGTAGCAAAGGCACAATTCACTGAAAGAGTTTGAAAACGAATGAAGATAATTGAGGGGATTTAGAAACAAGAGAACAAAGAGATCCTGAGCTGACTAGAGGATATTTGAACGATGCACCGAAAGAATTTGAGAACGAGAGCTGAACGCTGAGAATGAATAATACTGAGATGATGGGCTTCGAAGAATGAAACTGAAAAGACTCCTAAAATGCTCCGGATGGGTGAAAAGATTCTCACAATCGAAAACAATTATGAGAGGATGGCAACAAGCTAGCACCATGAATCTTGAAGAGAATAGAGCAAGATTAAAGAGAAATCCTTCTTCGGTCTTCACATGTTGAGAATGATGATGAGAACCACCATGAATTGTTGAGATACTCCGGGAGAATGAAAAAAAACAAGGTTGTTGAGCCAATAATGAAAAATAATTTGAAAGATCTTGGAGAAGGCATGTGACTGATGACAACTCATTCTTACGTCAAACTTGGAGAAGAATTTAGGAATCGCTCCGGAATAATTAGAAGAGTCAGGTAAGATCCTGGGAAAAGACCTGTGGGTTAGGTCCCACTCAAAAGAACACCGTTGAAAAGATTTAAAAGAGATGTTGCACCGGTTGAATTAAATGGCTTGAATGAGATACCAATCTCGAAAGAGCTTGAACGAATGCAGAGTGGAAACACGAATCTTCGAGATATCTTGAGCACTCCGGAATAACAAATAGCGAGAAGTAGAATGATAATGAGGTGCATCGGCATGGGAAAGCATTTGAAACGAGGAAAGGGATATGATGAATATCGAAAGCTTGAATTGGATCCACCGGAGAAGAAACAACAATGAAGGATGATGAACTTGAAGCTATTGAGCATCTTCATGGGAAATCACCGGATAAGAACATTGACGGAAAAGAATGGAGAAACTTCACAAAAATAAAAGGATACTTGGTAAAGAAATCTTAGTCCTTGAGGAAAAAGGGGTGGGTGGGCCGGAAAAAACAAAGGCAACTTGGAGACGGATGATACAAACACCGTTGAGAAGAAATGATAATCGGTCTTGCTGAAGTTGAAGAGATCGGATCCACTTGAAGAGAAACACGCCGGTTGAAAAGGATTGACATGACAATCTCGATTGTCGAGAAGGATTGGTATTCAGATCGGAGTATGAGAACACCATTTCGGAAAGGTATGGAATCAACACTTGGCATTGAAGCAACTCGAATACCACAACTCAAAACAAAAACAAAGGACTGGCTTGCGAGAATAGCGGAACAAGCAGATGATAGAGATTTCGTCAGAAGTTTTTAGTGGTGGGGCCTACACGGGCTCAATCGTACAGCACCATCATGTACAAGGCAAGGCACATGACATACTGAAGTGTCCCAGTCGGCATAGCCAAGGACTCTTTAAGACACAACGAGACCACTGTAAAACCAACCGTGAATAGGCAGACCACTAGACGTCGAACCCCAATTTCATATCATACATCCGTCGGAAAGATATCCTAAGAGTGTCACAGCCCTAGAATAATGTTTGTAAATAGTGGCTTTGTCACCCATGCATCATGTCTAGATTTCTGAAACTTGAATTGAGGAATTTTGAAAGCCTCAAAAAAATTAAATAAAAGAAGGGCAAAAACCCTAAAATCTCATTCATTGTTTCCAAAATGCCCTTATTAAATGTTTGATATTTTGGCAAGGGTTCTGGTCCCAACCAAAAATATTGAACATTTTTATGGACTTAATTTTGGGAATTTGAATTTAAATCATTAGCTATTTGAATTTGAATTATATTCTTATAATTAGAATATAACTTCAAATACCCCTGAAATATTTTATGAGCTTTTGGAAAAGTCCATCTCGCAAAATAAAAATATTCAGAGGAGTTTTTGGCATTGTTTGAATTGTTCTGAATTCAAAACAGTGGCAAAATAAAATAAAAAGAGAAACAAAACAAAAATTAAAACAGAGCAGAGAGACTCACCTGGGCACTTACCTGGCAGCCCACTGGCCGGCCCAGCACTGTGCTGGCCCGTGCCAGCCAGCTGCTTCCCCTTGCCAGAGCAGGCAGGGAGGTGAGCATGGCGCGCCCGAGCTCGCCACGCACCACCCAGCCTCTCTGCATCGCCCTGGTCGCCGTTGCGCCGCGTGGATCGTCCCCTGGTCGTCGCCCCGACCTCGCCGATACCTCATTCGCCCCCCTGCCTCTCTCCCTCGCCATTCCCCATCTCACCGAGCGCCACCGCCGCCGCCGCTCGCCACTGCCGCGCCCACCAAGCTCGCCTGACCTCCCCACGGTATCCCTAGGCTCCTTGTGACTCTGCGTCGGCGACGAAGAACAAAACAAGCCCCGGAGCCCTCAGCCTCGCCATCGCCGTCGTCCTCATCCTCGGGGAGCCGACCACCGCCGTCGTCGATTCGCTGCCACAGGCCGTCCCGAGCAAGCCGAGCCCCTCTTCGTGATCACTTGTGAGCCCCGCCGCCGTTTCCCCTCTCCATTTTGCTACTCTCGCGCCATAGCCGTGCTAACCACCGGCCAGAGCTCGCCGCCGCCGTGCCGTCATTGTCGTGGCCACAGCCACGTTGGCTCGACTCGGCGCGTCACCGACTTCGCCGTGTCCCGGGAGCCCGCAGAACCGCTCCGCGTCTCCTGCCATGCCTCCTAGCGATGACCCCGAGCTCGTCAGAAGCTCGGCAGCCGCCAACGTCGTCGCCGGCGTCTTTTCCGACCACCCCGAGCCCAAACACCACCACCACTGGACGCGGACGAGTCTCCTCGTCTCGTAGAGCCTCTCCCCCGCGCAAATGGTCGTCGGAGGGCGAATCCCGACGCTCTCCGCCGTCCCTGGCCTCGCCGGCGACGAGCGCGGGTCAACTCCGGCGAGTTTGACCTGGGTTTGACCACACTTTGACCCCTCTCGGGTCATCGGCGTCTGGGCCCTGTGCCACTAACTAAACTAGGTTAGTGTTAGTTTAACGCTTACTAATTAGATTAGTTAGGTTAGTCAGCGACAGACGGGACCCATGGCCAGGTTTGACTGGACCGGCCTGGATTGATTCTTGACGTCATAGTGACGCAATCTTGACGCAATAAATATTTTCTGGATTTAATCTTATTCTGAAAAATCCAGAAAATTGCCTAAACTTCTAAAATTCATATAAATTCAACTGTAGCTCCAAATCAAACAAGTTATATATGAAAAATGATCAGAAAAATCTAATCTATCCATGTGCACTAGTTTCATGCATGTTTAAACAACTTAACCTTGCTGTTTAGTGCAAAACATGATAAGGCACTATTTGAATTCATAATTTGAATTTGGGGTTGAACCTTTGGCTCAATATGACCCAAATCCATCTGGTTGTAGTTGCATTAGCCCAAAACACATTCATATTGCCATGTCATAGCATGCATCATATTGTGCATTGCATTGATCGTGTTTCTTCTCTGTTTGCCGGTATTGTTCCCCCTCGGTGAGCGTTGTACCGACGTTGTGATCGTTGACACCGATGAAGACTCAATGCTATCTTGAAGTGCCGGCAAGCAAAACCCCTTGTTCATTCGATACAATCCTACTCTCTCGCTCCTGCTCTCTTTTCTGCATTAGGACAACAATGATTCATCATTACTTGCTGCGGTAGCTGAACCCCTTATCCTTTGCATGACTGTCATTCCACAAGAATTAGATGAAACCCACTAGCATGAGTAGGAGTTGTTTGAGCCTGTTGTGCCTACTCATACATGCTTGTTTGTCATGCCCGCTCTCGCTTAGAGTTGAGTCGGGTCCGATTCTTGAGGATGAACCGGAGGTGTGTGAACATGTCCTCTTGTGTGTGAGCTAAGTGTGTGAACACGTTTTGGTAAAGGTAGCGGTGAGAGGCCATGTAGGAGTACATGGTGGGTTGTCTCATTGCAGCCGTCCTCGAGAACTGAGTTACGTGTTTGTGATCCATGATTCAGCTACTACCACGCATTGGGCCCGAAACCAATGGACCCTCTCGACTTCTTAATCACCCTTGTCCTCTGTCCGGGAGTTGCAAGTAGTTTCGGTGTTTGTAGTATCTTTGGAGGCCGTGCTTGCAGCTGGCCGTAGGGGTGGGCTGTGATGCGGTAGGCACGTGGCGGGTAAACCGGCGCCCGTTTGGTGTCACGGAACCTGTACACATCGTTTGGGGCTGTGAGCGAAACTTCGGCCGGAACTCCTCATAGATGGAACCCAAATAGGCGATAAACCTGGACTAGGGACTTGAGTGTTTAGGTAGGTCGTGGCCTACACCCACGTTGGGCTTCCGCTTGAAGGTTGCCGAGTACATGTCGTGTAAACGGCGGTAAGTGGTGAGAGCGTGTGTGAAGAAGTACACCCTGCAGGTTAACATCATCTATTGAATAGCCGTGTCATGAAAAGGACTTCAGGTTGCCTATAACAGTTCATAGACAAGTGAAAGTGGATACTCTAAAATCGCAAGATAAGTGTGAGTGCTATGGATGGCGTTCTCGTGGGGAGACGGAGCGGATCCATAGTGGTGTATTGATATGGTGAATATGTGGACTCGTGCGCCACCTCAAAAGAGTTACTTGCGATCGTAGTTTAGGATAGCCACCGAGTCAAAGCTGGCTTGTCTGCTGTTAAACTCCACCATCCTTGTTGATAATGATGCATATGTAGTTAGTTCGATGTAAGTCTTCTTTGGGTACATTTGTACTCACGTTTGCCTATTTTATGTTTTTGCAGAGACTTCGGTCTCGCTAGTAGTTCCACGTGGACTTGACGTTTAGCTTGTTACCTCAGCTACGATCTTGTGCCCTCGGCAGATCTCGGTAGATAGTCGGGCTTCTAAGCCTTCTTCATTTGTAGATGTCGTACTCGGACATGTTAGCTTCGCTTGTGCTTTGATTTGTATGCTCTGAATGTTGGGTCATGAGACCCTGTTTGTAATATCTCGCTCCTCGGGCCTAATGAATAAATACTTGAGTCGTAGAGTCATGTTGTGATGCCATGTTGTATTTGCACATATCGAGCATATTGTGTGTATGTTATTGAAATGCTTGGTATGTGTGGGATCGACTATCTAGTTGTTTATCTTTAGTAGCCTCTCTTAGGAAATGTCTCCTAGTGTTCCATCGAGCCATGGTAGCTTGCTACTGCTCCTAACACTTAGGCTGGCCGGCATGTGTCCTTCTTCGTTCTGTGTCATCCCCTCGGGAAATGTCACGCGTTAGTACTGGAGTCTGTTAGCCCGCTACAGCCCGGTTTATCGAGTCTGCTAGCCCAGTGCTACAGCCCGAACTTATTCGCCGATGACCGACACGTTCGATCTTTGGGTCATGGATGCTGTCCTGTAAGTCTGTGCCACTTTGGGTTTACGACTAGCCATGTCAGCCGGGCTCCTTTTCATATGGATGCTAGCGACACTATCATATCGTGTGCCAAAAGGCGCAAACGGTCCCGGCAAAGGTAAGGCGACACCGTGGGGATACCGTGCGTGAGGCCGCAAAGTGATATGAGGTGTTACATGCTAGATCGATGTGACATTGAGTCGGGTCCCGACAGCTTTGGTATCGAGCTTTGTTGCTCAGTAGGATTACCAAGCCAAACTGGTCAAGTTGCGTCTAGAAATGCTTTAGTTATGTAAGGGAATTGATTGTGGGATGGAGCGTAAGGCTCTTTTTACTCCTTATACCTCATGGCCTTCTGATCTGAGTCATCCTCTTCTCTTCTACGGGGATTAAGAACTAGGCCTTCTCATCTATCTATCAGGATGACGTGTTACTAATCCAGAGACTTATAGAATTATTAGTTTCAACTCTTAGTTCAGCTTTACTACTTCCGTATGTTCATAACTGCTGATCTCGAAACTTTGATATTGTGCCTCGGAGTGGCTATGCCACCATTTTTGTAGTGTGTCTCCAAACTTTTTGAGCATTTATAGCCGTTATGCTGTCCGAGTCATCCCAGGTTTCTAAATAGTCTGAAGCATTTGCAAAATCCCTTCTTTCCATTCCGATGTTCCTTTGGGCCAGGTTAATCACACTAATTGCTGAGTTGAGGTATTCTATTGCCTCGACATATATGTTGGAATTATTATTATGACCCTAGGTGTCTTAGGGGATCATCTAGTAATCTAGCCATGATTTGTATCCCAGTGTGATGACTCTGGCCTTCATTCTCGAAAGCATCCCGTGATGCCATTTAGTAGTAGGTATTCTACTCCTGGGTTTTGAACCCGATATTCACCCTACTCAATTCATGTTGATAGTGTTTGCTCGTTCCTTTAGGTTATTAGTAACCTTTGCGATAGTCCTCGAGCTTCGTGGTATATCATTCTTCCAAATACCATGAACTACTTATGGCAGCAGTTCCTCGTTGAACCAAAAGATCACAACAAAAGTGCTCTCGATGAATTATCGATTCTATGTGGTGACTCTGCCAGTTCTACCTTTCTGCATGGGTTACCCGGAAGAAATGTTGAGCTTTGCTCGACATACTAATCTATGCATCCACAACTCAGAAAATCATATGTTCCTTTGAGTTGTTCCTCTTAGTTGTTTTCTGACCCCGTCTATCATTTGATAGTCAAGATTATGCGTGCGATTGTTCATCGATACCTATTACTCTTGTGGTCCGTCAAGCCATCCTATTCGGAATGACTAGGAGAAACAAAACTCCAGCACCTCATCCATATCCAGGATTGGGTCAAAGTAGTTGTATCTCGCAGATCAAAATGCCAACCCAGCTTTTGTTCTGTTCTACTTTGGAGTATTACCATCTTTTATATCAGGATTATTATAGGAATTGCACATCATCCTATGTACTCTTGACACAGTGATACTTCTCGCCATCATTACTCATTCCTCGGTTCCGTGTTGTCGCAACCGGAATACCGACAAGTGATTCGTGATGTGTGAAATCTATACTCCTAGCAACTCTGTTGCTTGGTAGTTAAATGGACGATAACCTCATTCTTAGCGTGTTGATTATTGAATCGTCACCCTAAGTATGATTGTGCTACCTAGTCCTTATTTCCGGTGCACTCTCCGATCAAAGAGCTAGGATTATTCAGTCCCTTGCTTATTTGATCATATCGTCTTGGTCTGGAAGCAAGATTGTTCTCGAGCGTAGTAACATATCGGTGGTTCATGATTCTCCGATTGTCTTCTCGGAGGTATCACCAGGATGTCACCTGACCGCTATGTTGAGTTCGTGATCAAGTTGGTTTATTCTTGTAAACCACCCTTTCTCCAAGAATCTGTGCTGGATACCCCTGAGCTAGTTGGCTAAGCTAAACAACAACTTGGAGAGTTGGAAGATAAAAGCTCACCTGACTTAGTTCATCTCCAAGGGATATCCTTGTGTGTGTTTGTTGAAGAAAGGTAATATCTTCATTGATTGACCCTCGTGATCAGTTGTTGGACTTATTGTCTTGCCAAAACTTTGATTTGAGTGTGGGCTATTCTCAAATCAAATCAGAACCAACGATGTTCGTAATGTTGTCTTACTCGTGAATTTTCCTCGAGCATACACCATTATATCTTTTGTTCTGACCAATGCTATCACCGTGTTCACATAACTGTGGAATTCGATTTATATGAAAACCAGGATGGATTGTTGTTAAGCCCATCGACAACATCCTTGTCTTCTCCATAATTTTGTTGAACATTAAGCTAGTGTTGGAAACTTCTAAAAGCATTTGTTCATGCTAGCTCATGAAGCATATGTTCAGATGTAAGAAGTGACTTTCTCTGATTCACGTGCAATCGATGCAAGTTGCCGCCGTGAGTTCGAGAAAGATTGTTTTTGTTTCCTCTGGTACTATCCCAAGTCAGTCATGCACGTGCGAAGTATTCTGTGGTATGTTAGACTGATCATCTTCGTTCCATATGAATCTCCTAGCACACCAAGCCACTAACTGATTTGTTCAAGGAGAAGAAGTTCCTTCTTAAGAGCTAGACTTACGCAAGGACTTCGATATCCTCGATGATGGTTCCCCACCTGAACTCGGTAGTGTTTTATCATAAGACTACTACGTGGTCATGCTTGTCTTGGACAGCGTGTTCACGGGTTTGAAGCAGAACCAGCTCATGTTTTGGAGCTTGCTATCGTAGTTCATTTCCCGAGAATCTCGCAACGTCATCTCGTCGACTTGTGTTGCAAACTTTCATTTTTCTTTCTAGACTCGATGATTCTAGATTATTCTGACACCAACCAGATCTGAATCTCAGGCAGATATGATGGTTGGAACATTTCCCAAGAACTATAATATTGGTCTCGCGATAACCGGTAAAGCGGGTGTCATGGCCAACACACCCCGCCGGAAGACCTATTATTGTAGTATCTTGTTTGAAGAAGTTGGCCACCTCCCCATAAGGATCTCGTAGAATTTATTCTAGTAGCTGTTCCTTATGTATTCTTGAGCTCCCGAAGTCCGACCTGTTACTTGATGTTCTAGGTACCAGACCATTTCAATGGATGGGATACACTAGCACATCAAGGAGTACATTAGAAGCGGAGTGCTAAATGTTTCTCGGTCGACCATCCAGATATTGTTTCCTTGGCCCCGCTAAGGTGAAATCTGAGAAAGTATTATCTTCCTTTGCATCTGCATTGTCCGTCACTATTCATCATGGTGGTATGTTGTGTTGTCAGCACCCTTGACACGGATGTTGGTAAAACCTTGATGAATATGGAAATGCTCAAGTTCTTGAGAGCACGCACAAGCACTATGTATTATCGCCGGCACTAACTGGGATTCCTCTCAGTTTCCTCGGTTATGCTATAACCACTCCAATAGTGGAATCACTCTCTACTGTTGAGCTTCTCCCCAGTTACTAAAATCATCCTTTGTGTTTGTCTTCAACAAGGTAATCCACATCATCCATTCTGCTCCGAGAATGTCATTCTCTCGGACTTCTTCAAATGATCGACTGTGAATTTCCATAGGCTGATATAAAGAGTTTCAATGATCTTTGAATCAAATGTAATTCTTTTTGCCACTTAAGGGGATATTTCTATGAGTCACCTCTCCCAAGGTGCCCCGTTATGGGATCATAGTAATTGTTCCCTCGCTACTTTGAAACCTCGTCAAATTATGTCTTCTATCCTTCCCAAGCATGTCTTGCCTCTCAGCTCGAGAGATGTTTCTCGTCTCATTCGTGAGTTGATCTTGTGATCCTTGAGATGATCCTAAGTTGCTCGAACCTCAAGAAGATTGATTCTTCTAAAACCCTCTTTTCCCTCCTGTTGTCATGTTGGAAGAAGACCCTGCAAGCAAAGACGTCAAGATTGTTTTGAGTCAACAGATCAACACCTCGAGGAAGACAGTTGGATCATGAAGTTTGTGATCCTTAGTGTCCCCTTTGTCTTCTTACCTCACGTCTTGAATCTCGGGACGAGATTCTTGCTTAGTGGGGGTGAGTTGTCACAGCCCTAGAATAATGTTTGTAAATAGTGGCTTTGTCACCCATGCATCATGTCTAGATTTCTGAAACTTGAATTGAGGAATTTTGAAAGCCTCAAAAAAAAATTAAATAAAAGAAGGGCAAAAACCCTAAAATCTCATTCATTGTTTCCAAAATGCCCTTATTAAATGTTTGATATTTTGGCAAGGGTTCTGGTCCCAACCAAAAATATTGAACATTTTTATGGGCTTAATTTTGGGAATTTGAATTTAAATCATTAGCTATTTGAATTTGAATTATATTCTTATAATTAGAATATAACTTCAAATACCCCTGAAATATTTTATGAGCTTTTGGAAAAGTCCATCTCGCAAAATAAAAATATTCAGAGGAGTTTTTGGCATTGTTTGAATTGTTCTAATTCAAAACAGTGGCAAAATAAAATAGAAAGAGAAACAAAACAAAAATTAAAACAGAGCAGGCGAGAGACTCACAGGCACTTACAGCAGCCCATTGGCCGGCCCAAAGATCTGTGTCTGGCCCGTGCCCGACCACCGCTTCCCTTGCCGTGAGCAGGGGGAGGTGAGCATGACGCGCCCGAGCTTGCCACGCACCACCTAGCCTCTCTGCATCGCCCTGGTCGCCGTTGCGCCGCGTGGATCGTCCCCTGGTCGTCGCCCCGACCTCGCCGATACCTCATTCGCCCCCCTGCCTCTCTCCCTCGCCATTCCCCATCTCACCGAGCGCCACCGCCGCCGCCGCTCGCCGCTGCCGCGCCCACCGAGCTCGCCTGACCTCCCCACGGTATCCCTAGGCTCCGCCGCGGCTCTGCACGTCGACGAGAAGAACAAAACAAGCCCCGGGAGCCCCTCAGCCTCGCCATCGCCGTCGTCCTCATCCTCGGGAGCCGACCACCGCCGTCGTCGATTCGCCGGCCACAGGCCGTCCCCGAGCAAGCCGAGCCCCTCTTCGTGATCACTGTGAGCCCCGCCGCCGTTTCCCCCTCTCCATTTTGCTACTCTCGCGCCATAGCCGTGCTAACCACCGGAGCCCGAGAGCTCGCCGCCGCCGTGCTTCGTCGCCGTCGTGGCCACAGCCACGTTGGCTCGACTCCGAGCGCGTCACCGCACTCGCCGTGTCCCCAGGAGCCCGCAGAACCGCTCCGCGTCTCCTGCCATGCCTCCTAGCGACGACCCCGAGCTCGTCCGAGCTCCGGCAGCCGCCAACGTCGTCGCCGGCGTCTTTTCCGACCACCCCGAGCCCAAACACCACCACCACTGGACGCGGACGAGTCTCCTCGTCTCGTAGAGCCTCTCCCCCGCGCAAATGGTCGTCGGAGGGCGAATCCCGACGCTCTCCGCCGTCCCTGGCCTCGCCGGTGACGAGCCGCGGGTCAACTCCGGCGAGTTTGACCCGGGTTTGACCGCACTTTGACCCCTCTGGGTCACTGACGTCTGGGCCCCAGGCCACTAACTAAACTAGGTTAGTGTTAGTTTAACGCTAACTAATTAGATTAGTTAGGTTAGTCACTGACAGACGGGACCCACTGGCCAGGTTTGACCTGGACCGGCCTCGTTGACTGCTGACGTCATAGTGACGCAATGCTGACGCAATAAATATTTTCTGGATTTAATCTTATTCTGAAAAATCCAGAAAATTGCCTAAACTTCTAAAATTCATATAAATTCAACCGTAGCTCCAAATCAAACAAGTTATATATGAAAAATGATCAGAAAAATCTAATCTATCCATCTGCACTAGTTTCATGCATGTTTAAACAACTTAACCTTGCTGTTTAGTGCAAAACATGATAAGGCACTATTTGAATTCATAATTTGAATTTGGGGTTGAACCTTTGGCTCAATATGACCCAAATCCATCTGGTTGTAGTTGCATTAGCCCAAAACACATTCATATTGCCATGTCATAGCATGCATCATATTGTGCATTGCATTGATCGTGTTTCTTCTCTGTTTGCCGGTATTGTTCCCCCTCGGTAGAGCGTTGTACCGGCGTTGTGATTGTTGACACCGATGAAGACTCAATGCTATCTTGAAGTGCGGGCAAGCAAAACCCCTTGTTCATTCGATACAATCCTACTCTCTCGCTCCTGCTCTCTTTTCTTGCATTAGGACAACAACGATTCATCTGTTACTTGCTGCGGTAGCTGAACCCCTTATCCTTTGCATGACTGTCATTCCACGATAATTAGATGAAACCCACTAGCATGAGTAGGAGTTGTTTGAGCCTGTTGTGCCTACTCATACATGCTTGTTTGTCATGCACCTCTTGCTTAGAGTTGAGTCGGGTGCGATTCATCGAGGATGAACGGAGGTGTGTGAACATGTCCTCTTGTGTGTGAGCTAAGTGTGTGAACACGATTTGGTAAAATAGCGGTGAGAGGCCATGTAGGAGTACATGGTGGGTTGTCTCATTGTGGCCGTCCTCGGGGAACTGAGTTACGTGTTTGTGATCCATGATTCAGCTACTACCACGCATTGGGCCCGAAACCAATGGACCCTCTCGGCTTCTTAATCACCCTTGTCCTCTGTCCGGGAGTTGCAAGTAGTTTACGGTGTTTGTAGTATCTTTGGAGGCCGTCTTGGCGCTGGCCGTGAAATTGGGCTGTGATCACGGTAAACACGTGGCAGATAAACAGGCGCCCGTTTGGTGTCACGGAACCTGTACACATCGTTTGGGGCTGTGGCGAAACTTGGCGGAACTCCTCATAGATGGAACCCAAATAGGCGATAAACTGGACTAGGGACTTGAGTGTTTAGGTAGGTCGTGGCCGACACCCACGTTGGGCTTCGCTTGAAGGTTGCAGTACATGTCGTGTATGCGGCGGTGAAGTGGTGAGCGTGTGTGAAGAAGTACACCCTGCAGGGTTAACATCATCTATTGAATAGCCGTGTCATGGAAAAGGACTTACGGGTTGCCTATAACAATTCATAGACAAGTGAAAGTGGATACTCTAAAATCGCAAGATAAGTGTGAGTGCTATGGATGGCGTTCTCGTGGGGAGGCGGAGGCGGATCCATAGTGGTGTATTGATATGGTGAATATGTGGACTCGTGTGCATCACCTCAAAGAGTTACTTGCGATCGTAGTTTAGGATAGCCACCGAGTCAAAGCTGGCTTGCTGCTGTTAAACTCCACCATCCTTGTTGATAATGATGCATATGTAGTTAGTTACGATGTAAGTCTTCTTTGGGTACATTTGTACTCACGTTTGCCTATTTTATGTTTTTGCGAGAGACTTGATCTCGCTAGTAGTTCCACGTGGACTTGACGTTTAGCTTGTTACCTCAGCTACGATCTTGTGCCCTCGGCGGGATCAGTAGATAGTCGAGCTTCTAAGCCTTCTTCATTTGTAGATGTCGTACTCGGACATGTTAGCTTCTGCTTGTGCTTTGATTTGTATGCTCTGAATGTTGGGTCATGAGACCCTGTTTGTAATATCTCGCTCCTCGGGCCTAATGAATAAATACTTGAGTCGTAGAGTCATGTTGTGATGCCATGTTGTATTTGCACATATCGAGCATATTGTGTGTATGTTATTGAAATGCTTGGTATGTGTGGGATCGACTATCTAGTTGTTTATCTTTAGTAGCCTCTCTTACGGAAATGTCTCCTAGTGTTCCTTGAGCCATGGTAGCTTGCTCTTGCTCCGGAACACTTAGGCTGGCCGGCATGTGTCCTTCTTCGTTCTGTATGCATCCCCTCGGGAAATGTCACGCGTTAGTCTGGAGTCTGTTAGCCCGCTTCTGCCGGTTTACGAATCTGCTAGCCCGTGCTACTGCCGGAACTTATTCGCTGATGACCGACACATTCGATCTTTGGGTCATGGATGCACTGTCCTGTAAATCTGTGCCACTTTGGGTTTCGACTAGCCATGTCAGCCGGGCTCCTTTTCATATGGATGCTAGCGACACTATCATATCGTGTGCCAAAAGCATAAGCGGTCCCGGCAAAAGGTAAGGCGACACCGTGGGAATACGTGCGTGAGGCCACAAAGTGATATGAGGTGTTACATGCTAGATCGATGTGACATGGACCCGACTCAATGCCACATCGACCTAGCATGTAACACCTCATATCACTTTGCGGCCTCACGATACGGTATTCCCACCGGTGTCGCCTTACCTTTGCTCGGGACCGCTTATGCCTTTTGGCACACGATATGACAAAGGTCGCTAGCATCCATATGATAAGGAGCCCGGCTGACATGGCTAGTCGTAAACCCAAAGTGGCACAAACTTACAGGGACAGCATCCATGACCCAAAGATCGAACGTGTCGGTCATCGCCGAGTGAATCCAGTCTGTAGCACTGGGCTAGCAGGACTCGTGAACCGGCCAGTAGCGGCTAACAGACTCGGGTATTCATCGCGTGACTTTTCCCAAGGGAGTACACGTGAACGAAGAAGGACACATGCCGCCAGCCTAAGTGTTCCGGAGTAGTAGCAAGCTACCATGGCTCGGTGGAAACACTAGGAGACATTTCCGTAAGAGAGGCTACTAAAGATAAACAACTAGATAGTCGATCCCACACATACCAAGCATTTCAATAACATACACACAATATGCCCGATATGTGCAAATACAACATGGCATCACAACATGACTCTACGACTCAAGTATTTATTCATTAGGCTCAAGAGCGAGATATTACAAACAGGGTCTCATGACCCAACATTCAGAGCATACAAATCAAAGCACAAGCGAAGCTAATATGTCCGAGTACGTACATCTACAAATGAAAAAGGCTTAGAAGCCCGACTATCTACCGAGATCGCCGAGGGCACAAGATCGTAGCTGAGGTAACAAGCTAAACGTCAAGTCCACGTGGAACTACTAGCGAGACCAAGTCTCTCTCAAAAACATAAAATAGGCAAACGTGAGTACAAATGTACCCAGAAGACTTACATTAGAACTAACTACATATGCATCATTATCAACAAAGGGATGGTGGAGTTTAACAAAGAGAAGCCAGCTTTGACTCGGTGGCTATCCTAAACTACGATCGCAAGTAACTCTTTTGAGGTGGCGCTGCGAGTCCACCTATTCACCATATCAATACACCACTATGGATCCGCTCCGCCTTCCCACGAGAACGCCATCCATAGCACTCACGCTATCTTGGCGATTTTAGAGTATCCACTTTCACTTGTCTATGAACCGCATGTGCAACCCGTAAGTCCTTTTCCGCGGACACGGCTATTCAATAGATAATGTTAACCTGCAGGGTGTACTTCTTCACACACGCTCACCACTTACCGCCAGATACACGACATGTACTTCGGCAACCTTCAAGCGGAAGCCCAACGTGGGTGTCGGCCACGACCTACCTAGACACCTAAGCCTCTAGTCCAGGTTTATCGCCTATTTGGGTTCCATCTATGAGGAGTTCCGCCAAGTCTCGCCACAGCCCCAAACGATGTGAACAAGGTTCCGTGACACCAAACGGGCGCCTTGGTTTACCTGCCACGTGCCTACCAGATCACAGCCCACCCTTTACGGTCAGCGCCAAGCACGGCCTCCAAAGATACTACAAACACCGTAAACTACTTGCAACTCCCGGACAGAGGACAAGGGTGATTAAGAAGCCGAGAGGGTCCATTGGTTTCGGGCCCAATGCGTGGTAGTAGCTGAATCATGGATCACAAACACGTAACTCAGTTCTCGAGGACGGCTGCAATGAGACAACCCACCATGTACTCCTACATGGCCTCTCACCGCTACCTTTTACCAAAACGTGTTCACACACTTAGCTCACACACAAGAGGACATGTTCACACACCTCTGATTCATCCTCAAGAATCGCACCCGACTCAACTCTAAGCAAAGAGCAGCATGACAAACAAGCATGTATGAGTAGGCACAACAGGCTCAAACAACTCCTACTCATGCTAGTGGGTTTCATCTATTTACCGTGGAATGACAGTCATGCAAAGGATAAAGGGGTTCAGCTACCGCAGCAAGCAATGATGAATCGTTGTTGTCCTAATGCAAGAAAAGAGAGCAGGAGCGAGAGAGTGGGATTTTATCGAATGAACAAGGGGTTTTGCTTGCCCGGCACTTCAAGATAGCATTGAGTCTTCATCGGTGTCAACGATCACAACGCTTGTACAACGCCTACCTAGGGGGAACAATACCGGCAAACAGAGAAGAAACACGATCAATGCAATGCACAATATGATGCATGCTATGACATGGCAATATGAATGTGTTTTGGGCTAATGCAGCTACAACCAGATGGATTTGGGTCATATTGAGCCAAAGGTTCAACCCCAAATTCAAATTATGAATTCAAATAGTGCCTTATCATGTTTTGCACTAAACAGCAAGGTTAAGTTGTTTAAACATGCATGAAACCAGTGCAGATGGATATATTAGATTTTTCTGATCATTTTTCATATATAATTTATTTCATTCTGAGCTACGGTTGATTTTCTATGATTTTTAGAAGTTTAGGCAATTTTCCGAATTTTCGAATAAGATTAAATCCAGAATTAGTTATTGCGCCACCGACGTCAAGAGGTCAACTGAACCGGTCCAGTCAAACCTGACCAGTGGGGTCCACTGGTCAGTGACTAACTAACTAACCTAGTTTAATTAGCACTAACCTAGGTTAATCTAATTAAGTTTTAATCCTAAACTAGATTAATTATCCGGGCGGGGCCCGCATGTCAGTGGGAGAGAGGGGAGAGTCAAACCGGGCAGTGGGGTCAACCCACGCCGGTCAAAGGTCAAAGCCTGCCGGCGTTTAGCCGCCGGCGAGGCCAGACGCGGCGGCGCGCTTCGGAAAACGCCCACAGGGCACCGTTTGGCGCGCGGAGCACATCTACGGGATGCGGACGCTCGTCCGCATCCAACCAGGGTGGTGGCGCGGCCGGAGAGTGGCCGGAGTGGCGCCGGCGACGAGCTTGGCGGCGGCCGAAGCTCGGGTGCAGGTGGGGTTGGGGCTGCGGTGCGCAAACGGGCGCGGCGAGGTGCCCCGGAGGTTCTACGCGATGCGGGGAGCGTGTTGACGCGATGCCCGGGACCAAAAGGTCACCGGAGCATCACCGGCGACGAGTGCGGGCGACGGCGCGTCCGGGTGAGTGCGGTGTGGTTGCTACGGAGCACGGCAGAGCGAACGGAGAGGGGGAGGAGGAGCAGGGGCTCACGGCGATGACGAGGGGACGCTCGGCGAGGTCGGGGACGGTCTGGAGCCGACGAATTTGACGATGATGGCCGGCGGTCCCGAGGTTGGAGAAGGCATCGATGGCGGTTTTGCTGGCCTCCCGAGGTCGCGTGCTTTGGCGTGCGGCTGTACGGCGTCGGGGCGGAGCTTGTGGGGGCGTTGGTGAGGCGTGGGGTGGCCGGTGGCCACGGCGGCAACGAACGGCGGCGACGAGCGCGTCGGCCAAAGAGGGGGTGGACGAGGGAGAGAGCAAGGGGGGAGAATGGGGTGTCGGCAGGGTCGGGGCTGCGCCGAGGGGTGGCTTCGAGGCGTCGCCACGCTGTCCAAAGCGAGGCAGCAGCCAGGAGCTGCGTGGCGAGCTCGGCGTCACGGGCGCGCCTCCTCTCTGCTCTGGCGAGAGGAAGCAGTGGTGGCACGGGCCAAAGATCTTTGGGCGGCCGCCATGGGCTGCCAGTGGGCCGCCAGATGGGCGGTGTAGGCGACAGGTAAGCTTCGCTCTTTGTTTTATATTTACATTACATTACATTTTGTTTTGATTTAGTAAAATACTAAACCATTTTATAAAATCCTGAAAATAATTATGTGGCTAGAACTAAAATATACCATACCACATAAATGTCCCAGAATTATTGGACATATATTAATTATATATAAAATATATATCCAATGCAAATAGTTATTGAATTTATTTCAAAGGCCCAAAATAATTAACTCGAGATACCAAAAATATTGTTTTGAGTTTTACCTCTTTGCAATATTTTCAGGGACTAAGAGGAACATTTTCTTGGACTTCTCTCGAGAAGATTTAATGTTGATCATTTTTAGAAAGTTTTCTGAGGCTTTGAAGATCCCTCGATTCAAATTTCATTTGAATTAAAACATGATGCACACATGAGGGTCTAACCTAGTGCATAACAGAACCAGGGATGTGACAACTCACCCCCACTAAACAAGAATCTCGTCCCGAGATTCAAGACGTGAGGTAAGAAGACAAGGGGGACTCTAAGTATCACAAACTTCATGATCCAACTGCCTTCTCGAGGTTGATGATTTGTTGACTCAAATTGATCTTGACGTCTTTGCTTTTGAGATCTTCATCCAACACGAGGACAGAAACACTCTACAAGGATGGATCATTTTAGTGATCACAAGATCAACTCACGGGATGAGATGTTGAGCATCTCTTGAGCTGAGAGGTAAAACACACATCATGAAGGACGGAGGAAACAATTTGATGAGGTTTCCAAGTAGCGTAGGAATATATGCCATGACTTCAGAACGGGGCACCTTGGAAGAGGTGGCTCGTAGATCTATCCCCTTAAGTGGCAAAAAGAATTACCCTTGATTCAAAGATCATTGAAACTCTTTATACCAGCCTAAGGCAATTCACAATCGATCATTTGAAGGAGTCCGAAGGAATGACATTCTCGGCCAGGTTGGATGATGTGGATTACCTTGTTGAAGACAACATAAGGAATGATTTTGGTAACTGGGGAGAAGCTCAACAGTAGAGAGTGATTCCACTATTGGAGTGGTTATAGCATAACCGGGGAAACTGAGAGCAATCCTAGTTAGTGCTGGTGATAATACATAGTGCTTGTGCGTGCTCTCAAGAACTTGAGCATTCCCATATTCATCAAGGTTCTACCAACATCCGTGTCAAGGGTGCTGACAACACAACATACTACCATGACGAACAACGATGGACGATGCAGATGTAAAGGAAGATAACACCTTCTCAGATTTCACCTTAGCGAGGCCAAGGAAACAAAATCTGGATGATCGACCGAGAGACATTTAGCACTCCGCTTCTAATGTTCTCCTTGATGTACTAGCATATCCCATCCATAGATATGGTCTGGTATCTAGAACATCAAGTAAAGGTCGGACTTCGGGAGCACAAAAATCATAAGGCACACAAGTAGGGAATAATTCCTACGAAGTCCTTATGGAGAGGTGGCCAACTTCTCAGTCAAGATACTACAATAACAGGTCTTCCGGTTGGGTGTGTTGGCCACGACATCCACTTTACCGGTTATCGCGAGACCAATATTATAGTTCTTGGGAAATGTTCCAACCATCATATCTGCCTGAGATTCAGATCTGGTTGGTGTCAGAATAATCCAGACTCATCGAGTCTAGAAAGAAAACTGAAAGTTTGCAACACCAATCGATGAGATGACGTTGCGAGATTCTCGGGAAATGAACTACGATAGCAAGCTCCAAAACATGAGCTGGTTCTGCTACAAACCTATGAACACGCTGTCCAAGACAAGCATGACCACATAGTAGTCTTATAATAAAACACTAGCGAGTTCAGGAGGGAAAACCATCATCGAGGATATCGAAGTCCTTGCATAAGTCTTGCTCTTAAGAAGGAACTTCTTCTCCTTGAACAAATCAATCAGTGGCTTGGTGTGCTACGGAATACATATGGAGTGGAGGTAATTAATCTACCAAACCATAGTATACTTGGCACATGTGCGACTAACTTGGGATGGTTCCAAGGAAGCAACATTGACTTTATCGAATTCACGGCGGCAACTTGCATCAGATGCACATGAATCAGAGGGAGTCACTTCTTACATCCGAGCATACGCTTCATGAGCTAGCATGAACAAATGCTTTAAAAAGTTTCCAACACTAGCTTAGTGTTCAACATGACTCATGGGGGAGACAAAATGCTGCTGATGGGCTCAACAACAACTCATCAAGATTCCCATGAAGATGGAATTCCAAGCTACTTGAATTCCCACCTATAAACTCCCGAAACTTTCTGGTTATGCAATCTGGTGTTGGGGATACAGGGGAGCAATATATCTCACCCAAACTAACAATCCCTACATCCAATTTGTATCCATCCGTCAACACATAACCAAGAAACCTTCGAAATCGTGTACCTCAACCTTGAAAAGCATCCGTTATACGAGTCATGGCAATACTCCGTACTCACCTCGATCTCGGGTTAGCGGGGTTATCTCACCAACAACTGCATAAAAGAGATTTTCGATGTCGGCGATTAAACTCGGTATTCGAGCTGCAACGATAAAATTATGACGACAACACCTCGGAGCTCAACTCCCGGGACACCGCCACAACCCTAAATGTCGAGGCAACCAAGACAATGTTGTCATCATAAAACCATCGAACGATTCTAAGATACCCGCGTGATCCTAAAAATTTTTTAGTGAAATTTGAGAAGAGAAGAGTCAAAACTCTCGTCGGGATACCTCACCGAGAAGGTCGAAGGACTGGAAGTAAAAAAATTCCTAACTCTCCGATATATATAATCCTAAATGACTCAAAACATTTTTCTAAACACAACTCGCCACTAAAAGCGATCAAGCGGTGGGGGCTCCTAAGGTCGGGAAGGCTCGATTACCAACTTGTAGCGCCTCGATGCGGCTATATCTCCCACGTGTCGAAGCACGACTTAGAGGCATAACCGCATTGAAAGCAATGTCGCAAGTGAGGTAATCTTCACACAACCCAAGTAATACATAAGGGAAAGAGATACATAGTTGGCTTACAATCGCCACTTCACTCAATTACATGAATAAAGCATTACATCAACCAGATACAATCAAGGTCCGACTACGGAACCAAAATAAAAGAAGAACCCCAAATGCGACAAACGGTCCCCGATCGACCCCAACTGGGCTCCACTACTGATCAACTAGAACGAAACAACGCAAAGGGCAAGATCTTCATCGAGCTCCTCCTTGAGCTTGGTAGCGTCACCTGCTCGGTAACATAGTCACCTGCAAACTGGTTTTGGAAGTATCTGGTGAGCCACAAGGACTCAGCAATCCCTTTACCATGGGTATCAAGACTAGCAAAGCTTAATGGGAAAGGAAAGGGGTAAAGTGGTGAGGTTGCAGCAGCGACTAAGCAAGTATGGTGGCTAACCAACGCAAATAAGAGCGAGAAGAGAGCAAGCGGAACGGTCGTGAAGCTAACAATGATCAAGAGGTGATCCTAAACACCTAATTACGTCAAACATAACACAGAAACCGTGTTCACTTCCCGGACTCCGCCGAGAAGAGACCATCAGGGCTACACACTCGGTTGATGTGTTTTAATTCGGATCAAGTGTCAAGTTGTCTACAACCGGACATTAACAAATTCCCATCTGCCACATAACCGCGGGCACGGCTCTCGAAAGTTTATACCCTGCAGGGGTGTCCCAACTTAGCCCATGACAAGCTCTCGCGATCATCGAAGGAATAGACCTTCACCGGGAAGAACCGATCGATCTCGGAATCCGGTACATCAAGACATTTCGACAATGGTAAAACAAGACCAGCAAAGCCGCCCGATGCGCCGACAATCCCGATAGGAGCTGCACATATCTCGTTCTCGAGGCAACACCGGATGAGACATCCTCGAGTAAAACCAAACCTCGAGTTGCCCGAGGGGCCCCGATCTACTCGGTTCGAACCAACACTTAGACAAGCACCGGCCGGGGCTGAAATAAAGATGACCCTCGAGAGAGCGACTCCCAAGGAAAAAAGATAGGTGGTGGTGAGGTAAATGGTAAAAGTCAATGTTGGGCCTTCTTTGGACAAGTTTTATTCAAAGCGAACTGTCGGGGGTCCCATAAATCACCCGACCGCGTAAGGGACGCAAAATCCGGGAACATAACACCGTATGACGGAAACTAGGGCGGCAAGAGTGGAACAAAACACCAGGCATAAGGCCGAGCCTTCCACCCTTTACCAAGTATATAGATGCATTAATAATATAAGAGATATTGTGATATCCCAACATAACCCTGTCCACCATGGAGAAATCTTCAACTTCACCTGCAACTAGCAACGCTATAAGAGGGGCTGAGCAAAAGCGGTAACATAGCCAAACAATGGTTTGCATAGGGAAGGTGTCAAAGGTTATAGGTTCATGGCAAAATGGGATGGCTGGACAAACAGGTAATAGGTAGCGCAACATAGCAAAAGAACGAGGCAACTAGCATAGCAATGATAGTAGTGAGATCCAAGGTAGCGGTCATCTTGCCTGAAATCCCGCAAGGAAGAAGAACGAGTCCATGAAGAAGATGAACGGATGAAGCCGAACCAACCAAGACGAACGAATCCTCACGAGCATAGCAAACAGGAACTAACAAGAAGAAGCACACAACATAGGTAAACACACCACACATGAGCAAGGCATGATGCACAACAAGCATGATGCATGACCAAGCTACATGAAGCTACTCATGGCAAGAGATGATGCAAACAAGAACAACACATCACGGCAAGTTTAAATGAGGCCGGGAACAACATATAACAATTCCGGTAAGTCCTCATATGCAAATTTCGAAATGGGTCCAGAACTGAATAAACCTTATGTTGAAGTTGTTAAACAGCAAGTTAAAGATCACCAAGATGACCTACACGAAATTCTAGTCAAGTTACATATAAAGTTCATTAGATTCGGAGCTACGGGCTAGAAGATATGAGCAAAACAAGTTAAACATGGCATTGATGCAAAATGCACCCAAACATCAAGCAAACACCAAAACAAGGATGCAACATGATAATATGAAGCTACATGCAAAAACAAGCAAGTTTCATATAGAGGACACTCAAAACGGAGCAACGGTTCAACACATGCACACTATACAAGTCATAGCAACAATCTGTCCAAAACAGCAACTAGGCATCTTACAAGCATCAAAACAATATGCTACAGCATCCCAACATAATAACAAAAGGCATGGGCATGAAGTACACATAAAGCATAACAAAACATGAACACTGAGCTATCTCCAGAAATCACTAGAACATGCTCAAAATGACATGGAGATATTGCAAGTAATAACAATTTCAGACTTTAGCAAAAATAACATCAGGTTGCAATGTTTAGAGCTATCAAACAACATGTTACAGGAACTTATCATGGCAAACAAAGGCATGGAATGAAACTACTAATAGCATATATCAAAAGACCCTTACTGACCATAAGCCAAAAAGGCACGAAAAATATGATGACACCCATGTAAACATGGCAAGTTATATTACAGATTTGAACATGGCAGAAACAACGATTAGTAGGCATGTTCGTGAGCTCGAACCACTCACTACAGAGCAATACATGGCATGGAAAGGCAATCAACAGTAAGAAGTCATGATTATGAAGCTAATCATGGCAAGATCAAGGTCATAGCATACACGGATCAACTACAACGACCTCGTGAAAATTGAATCTCATGCAAACAATCTGTCAGGAAACATTTTCAAGCAACTTTAGAGCAAGATATGAACATGTTCCAGCAGGATATAATTTCAACCAAGGGCATGAATGGATAGAGCAAGACATGTATATCAAAACATGTTTATAGAGCATCTCCAGATTATGCATAGAATGATTATTAGAAGCATGTTAACATGGCATCAAAAATAACAGAATCTGTCAGGAAAACAGCAACAGCAACTACCCTACTTTACAAGCTTGATGCACTCAGCACACAACTCACAAAAATACAAGGTCAACACCTATGGAAAGATGGCACGGCCTAGTCCAATATTCATGTAGAGCTCATACTCATAGGATGCACACATAAATCATGGCAAAAATGACAAAACAGCAAGTTATAACAGCCAAAGATTAACATCACGAAGCACTCTTCCAACAGCATTTAGGGCATCAAGATGAGCTCAAATGAAAATGATGCAATGGAATGAAATGATGTACTCGTCGAGACGAACAAGTTGACATATTATACGCGCAAAAAGGACATACGGATGCAAAGATGTGATGGCATGAATATGGCATGAAAATATATGCAGAAAAGGACTTGGGCGTTTCTGGAAAAAAAACGGACGAGCGCAAAAGACTATATGACGCCCAGGGCGGGGTTTAGGGGGGCTGCTCACCCTGGGCTCGGCCCATGAAGAGGAAGTAGGCCGGGGTGAAGTTGGGCTGGGCATTGCTTTGGAGGAGGCCGGTGGGCAGCGTGGGATCGGGCCGCGGGGCCACGGGAGCGAACGGGCGACGTGGATCGGGCTCCTCCGATCCGTCCGTCGGCGGCGGCGGCGGGAGCGATCGGCGGTGGCGATGGGCGATCCGCCGGCCGGTGCCGGATCTGGCGCGGGCGGCGGCAGGAGCTTCAGCGAACAAGCGGCGGCCTTGGCCGACGCGACGGCGAGCCGCGGCGGCGGAGATGCGCGGCCAATGGGGCCGAGGCCGGCGGCGGAGGCGGAGGCGAGCGCGGCGCCAGGGCGGAGGAGGCCGGGCCTTCGAACGGAGGCGGGAGGAGCACCGGCGGGCGGCGGGCAGGTCGTCGCCGGCGAAGTCGCGGGCGGGTGGGTCGCCGGCGGGCGACGGGCGGCGGAAGCGAGAGGCGGAGGGCGCGGCGGAGGCGAAGGGCTGGGCGGGCAGCGCTGGGCCCAGCGGGCTGCGGCGTCGGGCGCCGCCGAGGACGCGCGGCGCACTGGTTGGCTCTGCGGCGAGAGGAGAGTGACGTGGCGACGCCCTATTGGCGGAGCGACGCGTCCGTGGACATGTCCGCGCGCGGGCGACGTGTCCGGCGGCGCGGGCGGAGCGGAGCTAGGGTTCATCTGCGAATTCGTCCGCAAAATTCGGGGGAGGGGCTAGATTTATAGGTAGAGGGAGCTAGGAGAGTCCAAATGAGGAGCGGTTTTCGGCCACGCGATCGTGATCGAACGACCGAGAGCATGGAGGGAGGTTTGCTGGGTTTTGGGCCACTTTGGAAGGGGTGTTGGGCTGCAACTCAAAGAGGGCTTTACGGTTACCCGGTTAACCGTTGGAGTATCAAACGACCTCCAAATGGCACGAAACTTGACAGGCGGTCTACCTGTGGTATACCAAGGCCGCTTGGCAAAACTCGGGTCATTCCGAGAAAGTTTAATACCCGCACACAACAGGAGAGAAGAAGGGGACGCCGGAGGACATAGGAGTGCCGGATTGCAAAACGGACAACGGGGAAAAGGCTCGGATGCATGAGATGAACATGTATGCAAAATGAAATGCACATGATGACATGACAAATGCAACACGCAAGCAAATGACATGGCAAAGACGGCGAATAACTGGCGGACACCTGGCGCATCGGATCCGGGTCGTTACAGAGGGCGAGGAGGGCGTGTGCATGCACGAGAGAAAGTTAGTGGTAGCTACAAAGGTTAGAGGATTGTGTAGGTGTAAGAGACTAACAAAGATCATAATTTGATATGAAAGCGGATTCATATATTTGAATAGGAGATCATAGTATTTTAAACATATGCATGCATGAATATAGCGGTGATACACGTGCTGTGCACATGTTATACCATAATGTGATAATGCATGGCGTTTGCAACTCACAGCTAAATGTCGAACAATCTAAACCATACTATACATCAAACAAACTCACATTTTATTTGAATTTGTGATAATGTGTGGCATTTGCAGCTTACAACTAAATATCGAACAATCTAAACAATACTACATATCGAACATTCTCACGTTTTATTTGAATTTGTGGTAATGTGTGGTGTTTGCAACTCACATCTAAATACTTGTAGGCATAGGGGCGGGGCACCATACATAATGTGATAAACACATTATACATATGAGACATGGTTTATATTATGAAGATCTAGCTAGAGCTAGAAATGTAATGTGATTTGAAATCAACATATAGTGGATTCAAAAAATCGAGTTCGAGTTCATATAGTACACATAGTTCATATCTAACTCGAGACTAATCATGTGGTGTGCTGTGAAGATAATACACAAATGATGGTTTAACTTGACAATAATGATGATTGTAGATCTTATTAAAATAGAGAAACGAATTCAAATGCTTTGACTTCACAACAATCATTACTGTAGATCTTATTCAAATAGAGAAACGAATTCAAATTTAGTTCATATTGAAGCGGTAGTATATACGTTTGGAATGCACTAAAACGTTCATTTGAGTAGTAGGTTGCATGCATTATACATGTAGCGAAATATTTTAATTAAACATAACATGAATTCAAAGTTTTGAATGACATTTGTAGTGGGCATTGATTTGGTATAGTACACGTTAGGCTTGTCCGGAAATTTCAACCCGCGCCTTGTTATCCCGAAATATTTAAGATATATCTTTGTCTCTTCATGCTCCGACAACTCCCTCCATCTCAACCCGCGCCTTGCTATTCCGAAATTACAACGCGCGCGAAAACTCCCACCTCCTGTGAAATCCTGACACGCAAAATGCCCGTGGTAGCCCTGAACCGAAAGAACCACCTCAAATCAGTGGGGGTATTTTCGTAAGTTACCCCACATTTCAGACAAGTGCGTCCGTAAGCCATGGTTCCCCACTGCCATCCCACCCGCCCACCCATTCATACACCGAGGCCGCAAAAACCCGCGACGAAGCCCCACACCCTGCTCCGTCCGCCACCCAGCCGGAGCCTCTTCCCCGACGACGTCGTCCACAGCAACACCTCGACGTCCCTCATCCACCATACCGGGTGAGGATCCGTCATCGATCTCGTCGTCCCGCCGGTTCAGCCACCCCGTCCTCCACCTCCAAGGAGCTGCCCCGACGTTCCCCTCGTCTTTCATGCCACCTCCATTCCCACACCGCCGTCTTCACCTGCACCACCGGAAGAGCATCATCATCAGCATTTCCTCGGATGAAGTTGCGGCCTAATTGGCGCCACCAAAGAGGTTGTACACTAATCGCCGCATTTTCTTCTTGATTCGATCTCACGGTGCTGCCGGCGCTCGGTCCCAAGCTGACACGGCACGGCTCCATCCACGGTGGCGTTGCCGGCCACTTCCTCCACGGCGTCGCTCCCTCGGCGGCGATGTCCACATCATTAGGAGCTGCTGCTGCTTTAGTTCTCGCTCGCGATGCTGCTCTGCTCTTGCTCTGGGTCCCCTGCCTGGTCTGCTCTTGCTATTGCTCTTGCTCGCGTTGCTGCTCTCGCTCTTTCTCTTGCTTGCGACACTGCTCTGATTTAGCTACACTTCAGTCGACTGAATCAACTTTTGGGTCAGTCGATTTTCAAGGGGTGGGGGGGCTCGCCGGGTGAAGGAAGAACTAGCCGCAGCAAGGAGGGAGGCTCACCGGAGAGGTACCCCATGATCTATCTTAGGGTTTAGGTTGGGGGCGGTGGTCGCCGGCGGTGGCGGGGCGGTGGCGTGGGGATCGCCGGAGAAAAAGCTCGGCACGTGGGGGGCCTAGAGGGATGGCCGGGGCGGCGGCGGACCGGCGGTGGGGAGTGTTTTCGGGGCAAGCGGGACGGCGCACCACCGGCCGCGGACGGCAGGGGGCTGCTGTTTGGCCGGTGGTGGCTGGCGGCTCACGGGGGTAAAGGTTGAAGATGAACTGCAGGCCCTTGATTTCATATCCAACGGCTGCCAAATCGACTGACCAGAGATGAAAAAGTCAGTCGACCGACGTGTAGCCTCACCTTTCTAGTGCGTTCGGTTTGACAAAGAAAATTTAGTTTCGACAAAGAAAATTCAGTTTCGACGGTTAAGTTCAGATTTAACGCTTAAGTTCAGTTTAACGCTTAAATTCAGTTTGACGCTTAAGTTCGAGAGATGCGGCTGATGTATTTTACATATAGCACTTTGTGGTTATGTATTTCACGTCATGTATTGGAGATGCTATTAGAATTCCACTCAGGTTAACGTTGTCTCTCTTGTCCTGCTTCAACCTCGGCGTCGTACAACTCACCGGAGCTGCTCCAACAATGAAACCCTCCATCACAGTGGAGTAGTACCTTGGGCTCCGTCTCCAGACGCCTAAGATCTTCTTCCCCTCCTCAGCCAGCCAAGTCAGCCAGAGCATCCTCACCGACCAACCCAATCACGCTGAGATCGACATGGCTTCGCCAAAGAGGTTGTACACTTGTTGCATCTCTTTTTTACTCTACATGTTATATATATTGTCCACTGAGCACACGTAGTAATGGGAAATACGATTATTTTATCCTACTATATGACAAGCAGTGAGGTACCAGGCAACTTAGCTTTTCGTGATGGACTCTCTTGAACGCCATCATTATTTATCTCTACGCGTTTGAGCTGTGCATTTGTCGATGGCCCTGGGAGTTGAGCTAGTAGGGCAGTGGCCTGGGTCCAAAGTAATAGAAGTAGCACAAAAACATTTTTTTAGTGTAGGATTTTCCTTGCTCAAGCCTGCCTACTAGAATCGCCAGTGCTTGAAAAGGAAAAGTGAATGATAAACATAGGAATTGGGAAGTTTCCTATGGTACTACTATTCATGAAGTTGGTTCAAAGGAATGGAGCAAAGGAAAACTGTACGATTTGTTCCTTTAGTGTCTCCTTGAAAGAAAAAACATAGGAATTTTAATTTTCACTTGTCCTCCTTTTCAAATTCCTATTCATGAAGCACAAGACTAAGAGATAGTAGCATAATAGCATTATAACCGTACATTTTCTTGTGGTTTGACTTAATCTCACCATGCTTCTTTGCATCCTGTGATCTTCCAATTGTTGTGAATCAAACACCCAGATTGGCAGAAATCCTGTGTTTTTAAATTCTCTATTTTGCACGTGCATTCCTATCCTATTCCTATCTATTTCCTATCCCTGCATTGTTGGAATCCTCCAGTTCAAACGAGCCCTTACAGAATTACTTCTCTTACAGATAGTTGTCGAAGAAAACCTTGCGTGGTTTGTCCCGCTCCTGCTGCACCGTCGTCTACCCCAGCTTAGCTGCTCCAACGACAAAAGGGTCCAGCACAGCAGGAATCCGGCCTCCAGACTGTCTTTCACTGCCTCAGATCTTCTTCCCCGCCGCCGGCAGCCATGAAAACTGCATTACCATCATCAACCGAGCAGATGACCTCGAGGACTACACGGGTCCGCAAGAGAGGTCGCACTGTTTCGTGTCTGCTAATGTTATGCATCACTTAATATTACATGCTACTTTATCGTCCTGTTCACCGATTAGACTCTGAGTCAGCTCCAAACTAATGTCAAACTTGAGTTTTTAAATGGTTGCGGGGTACATATCGGGGCCACAATCAATAGTATCTACCTACTATCTAGTTAATCTCCGGTGTCTACTATGAGTTTCATGTTAGGTGGGAAACAAACAGTAAAGAAGCCATTATCTGTATTTTTTAACTGGAGCCATTATCTGCCTGCTATTATTGGTTTTTAGTCTATCCACAGGTTGTACCATCACTCTGGATTTCTGCATGCACTCCTTACATAATCTCACTATGTTTTATTCCTATGCATGACAATTATTGTAAACAATGGAACTAAACATGCAGAGCAAAAGAGATGAGCCTTGCGTGGCAATAAAATTTCTTGCAGACGTCGCTCCATGGTAGGCGCAAAGGCAGCCCCCCTCCACGCATTTCGAATTGTAATCGAGAGGAAGATATCTGTTCTGAGGGGGATTCAGAAGGAGAAGACAACTCCTATTTACCCCCTGAGGTCTTTGCTCTAACTTGGCATGCTGATGTTGGTTATATCATGCATATGGTGCCTTGCATTGCTTACTTTATACATCAAATATTTCATCTACTTAGTTTAGACATCCTTTGTGTGAATGCCATTTGTTTAGTTTATTCATCGTTTATGTGAATTATGCAATGCCATCTTGTTTAGCCAGACATCATATATGTGAATTTTGCAACGCCATCCCTTAGCTTAGTCATCTTATATGTAAATTATATCAGCCATCCTTTTTTCGTTACATATTACATTTGTCAACAATGTTAGTACATTCAGCTGCTCTTCGTGTGCATCAGCCATTTGACACGGTGATGGCAAATTCTAGAGTGAAAACAAGGTCTTCAGAGCAGACTATGCTATCTGACGAAGCGCATATCTCGCTGGTTACGGATAGTTCCTCAGAGGAGGATTCAGAGACATATGACCAGTCCTATTCCCCCCCCCGAGGTGTATGCTCTAACTTGGCATGGTTATGTTGCTCATATCATGCGTATGGTGTCTCGCATTGCTATGTCATTTGATTAGCTTAGACATTCTTTGTGTGAATGCCACCTATTCAGTGTCTAATTACCATATATATGAATTATGCATTGCCATCTTGTTGCAAGACATTATATATGTGAATTATACAATGTTATCTTGTTGCAAAGGCATTATATATGTGAATTATGCATTGCCATGTTGTTTAGCCAATCATCATGTATGTGAATTATATCATGCTATCATTTTTTTGTATTATGTGTTCCATTTGTCGACAACGTTTGTATATTCAACTACTCTTCTCGTGCATCAGCCATTTGAAGCGGTGATGGAAGTATCTCGAGTGAAAACAAGGTATTCAGAGCAGACAATGCTACTCTGAAAGCGAGACATCTTGTTGATTCTGAGAGCTCCTCAGAGGAGGATTCAGAGACTATTGACCAGTCCTATTTCCCCCTGAGGTCTATGCTCAAACTTGGCAGGGTTATTGTCACGCCCTCGATGCGGCTATATCTCCCACGTGTTGAAGCACGACTTAGAGGCATAACCGCATTGAAAGCAATGTTGCAAGTGAGGTAATCTTCACACAACCCATGTAATACATAAGGGAAAGAGATACATAGTTGGCTTACAATCGCCACTTCACACAATTACATGAATAAAAGCATTACATCATCCAGATACAATCAAGGTCCGACTACGGAACCAAAATAAAAGAAGAACCCCAAATCGAAAAAGGGTCCCGGTCGACCCCAACCTGGGCTCCACTACTAATCAACTAGAACGAAACAACACAAAGGGCAAGATCTTCATCGAGCTCCTCCTTGAGCTTGGTTGCGTCACCTGCTTGGTAACAAAGGCACCTGCAAACTGGTTTTGGAAGTATCTGGTGAACCACGAGGACTCAGCAATCCCATTACCATGGGTATCAAGACTAGCAAAGCTTAATGGGAAAGGAAGGGGTAAAGTGGTGAGGTTGCAGCAGCGACTAAGAAAAGTATGGTGGCTAACATACGCAAATAAGAGCGAGAAGAGAACAAGCGGAACGGTCATGAAGCTAGCAATGATCAAGAGGTGATCCTGAACACCTACTTACGTCAAACATAACCCAGAAACCGTGTTCACTTCCCGGACTCCGCTGAGAAGAGACCATCACGGCTACACACGCGGTTGATGCGTTTTAATTCGGATCAAGTGTCAAGTTGTCTACAACCGGACATTAACAAATTCCCATCTGCCACATAACCGCTGGCACGGCTCTCGAAAGTTTATACCTGCGGGGGTGTCCCAACAGCCCATGACAAGCTCTCGCGATCAATGAAGGAATAGACCTTCTCCAGAAGACCCGATCAGTCTCGGAATCCGGTACATCAAGACATTTCAACAATGGTAAAACAAGACCAGCAAGACCGCCCGATCTTGCGACAATCCCGATAGGAGCTGCACATATCTCGTTCTCGTGGCAACACCGGATGAGACAGGCTCTGAGTAAAACCAGACCTCGAGTTGCCACGAGGTGGCCCCATGAAGGGCTCGGTTCGGACCAACACTTAGACAAGCACCGCCCGGGGCTAAAATAAAGATGACCCTTGGGTTGGCCGACCCAAGGAAAGGGATAGGTGGTGGTGAGGCAAATGGTAAAACCAAGGTTGGGCCTTGCTGGACAAGTTTTATTCAAAGCGAACTGTCAGGGGGGTCCCATAAATCACCCGACCGCGTTAGGAACGCAAAATCCGGGAACATAACACCGGTATGACGGAAACTAGGGCGGCAAGAGTGGAACAAAACACTGGGCATAAGGCCGAGCCTTCCACCCTTTACCAAATATATAGATGCATTAATAATATAAGAGATATTGTGATATCCCAACCAAAATCCTGTCCACCATGGAGAAATCTTCAACTTCACCGCAACTAGCAACGCTATAAGAGGGCTGAGCAAAAGCGGTAACATAGCCAAACAACGGTTTGCATAGGAAAGGTGTCAAAGGTTAGGGGTTCATGGCAATATGGGATGGCTGGACAAACAGGTAATAGGTAGCGCAGCATAGCGAAAGAACGAGGCAACTAGCATTGCAATGATAGTAGTGAGATCCAGGGTAGCGGTCATCTTGCCTGAAATCCCGCAAGGAAGAAGAATGAGTCCATGAAGAAGACGAACGGGAGTAGTCGAACGAATCCTCACAATCGCAACATTACCGGAACTAAGAAGCAACACCGGAAAGAAACAAACAACATGGTAAACACACAAGCATAAACATGGCATGATGCACAAACAAGTATGATGCATGTCCAGTTTAATGAGGCATGGCAAAGTGCAACAAACAATACTACAAGTTAAGTGGAGCTCAATATGCAACGAGTTGCATATTGACAAAACACCACATTCGAGTTATTTAGTTCGCTCTCGTTTAGGTACACAACAATGTTAAATGTTGTTAAACATGGCAAGGGGTGAAGCATAATAAAACTACCTATCTAGGCAAGTTTAAATAAGGCCGGAACAACAAACAACAATTGCCGAAAATCCTCATGAGCAATATTCGAATTTGGTACTGTTCTGCCCTAAAACATATTTTAAAGTTGTTAAACAGGAAAATAAAGTGGACCATGTTAATCTAGGCATTTTTCCACCCCAAATACATATAAAGTTTATTAAATTCGGAGTTACGGTTAAATAGTTATGAATTAAATCATTTTAACATGGCATTTGAGCAAATTTAAACAAACATTATTTTAAACATTTTAAACATGGATGAAAGTGGGATATTATTAATCTACACAAAATTCTAAGCAGTTTACATGTTTAAATCATTTTAATCCGATGCACGGTTTGTGAGTTATTAAATGCATGATGCTTAGGTTTTTTTTTGCAAAACTGGTAAATCCTGGGATAATGCTAAATTCGCAGAATCTAAAAAAACATGAACGGGCCGAATCTGGTGCACTGCGGGGCTGAACAGGAGGGGCTGTGGGGAGCTCACCCATGGGCTTGGCCCATCTGCAGAGGAGGGGGGAGGCCGGCAGGGCGCGCTGGGCCGGCCTGCTGGACCGGATGCGGGGCCGGGGCCCACGTGGGCGAGGGCGCAGCGGCGGATCGGGCGGGCGGCGCGGCTCGGCCGGGCAACGGCGACGAGGGCCACTCCGGCGAGGGGAGGAGGTCCTGCGAGGCGCGGGAGGGAGCTGGGGGCGCGGATCCGGTCGGGGACGAGCGGATCTGAGCGTGGGAAGCTCCGATCCGGCGACGGGCGAGGCCGAGGTGGCCGGCAACGAGCTCGACGGCGGCTCCTGCAAAACGGCGGCGGCGCAGGGCTTAGGGGAGAGGAAGAGGACGGGAGAGGAGTGAGGAAGGATGGAGGGAGAGGAAGGCGCAGCGCCGACGACGACCTGGAGCCGCGGCGGCGGTGGTCGACGAGGCGGCGGGGCGATGCGGTCGGCGGCGAGGCGAACGAGCAGCTCGGGCGCGGGAGGCTGGGGCGCCTCGGGTGCACGGGGTCGGGCCGGATCTGGGCTCCTCCGGGCCCCGACGAAGTGGGCGCGGGGAGGACATGTGGCGCGTGCGGGTTGGATGCGGGAGGCGGCGGCTGTGACGTGGCATGCTCTGATTGGTCGGAGTGATGTGGCGGCGGTGAGCGGACATGTCCGGCGCGGCATGGACGCGTTCGGATGCGCGGTGGAGGAAGAAGACTAGGGTTAGGCCGAGAATTGATCCGAAATTTCGGGGAGGGGTGCTCTTTTATAGGTAGAGGGAGTTAGGAGAGTCCAAATGAGGTGCGGTTTGCGGCCACGCGATCGTGATCGAACGCTCAAGATTATGGAGCAGAGTTAGGTGGGTTTTTGGGCCAAAATGGAAGGGTGTTGGGCTGCAACTCAAAGAGGCTTTACGGTTACCCGGTTAACCGTTGGAGTATCAAACGACCTCCAAATGGCACGAAACTTGACAGGCGGTCTACCGGTGCTATACCAAGGCCGCATGACAAACCTCGGGCCATTCTGAGAAAGTTTAACACCCGCTCACAACAGGAGAGAAGAAGGGAACACCGGATGACATAGGAGTGCCGGATTGCAAAACGGACAATGGGGAAAAGGCTCGGATGCATGAGACGAACACGTATGCAAAATGAAATGCACATGATGACATGATAAAATGCAAATGATGACATGAGACGAGATGCATGCCAAGAACAAAATGCAAAACAAAAGACAAAAACCCAACCACGGAGAAAATAATATATCGCATCTCCAGAAAAGGCAGGAGTTGGAGTTACGAATATGGAAAGTTGTATCCGGGGCGTTACAACACTCCACCACTACGAGAGGATCTCGTCCCGAGATCTAGGATGGCACCGGTGGGAAACGGAAGAGGAAGAGGAGAGGTAAAACTAAGTTGCTTCTTTGACGAACGAGTGAAACCACGAACCTTGAGAGGTTGAGCAATTTAAAAGAAAGAGTACAACAAAGATGAACGAGATTGCAAACAATCCGTTAGAAAAGAGGAACAAGGAGTATTACGAGAACTTGACGGTTGCAAAGACACAAATCAAGAGTTTAATGGACAAGATAGAATTCGAAACCACTCCGGTTAAAACAAGATGAGAGAGGAAGAATGATAATGAGGTGCACCGGTATGAGAAGACACTGAAATGAGGAAAAGGTATGATCAACAAAACTTGACTTGAATCCACTAGAGAAGAGAAAGGAATGAGGAATGACGAACTAGTAGAACATCTTCTTGAGAACCACCGGGTAAGAACATTGATTGAAAAGAGTGAAGTGACTTCAAATGAATAAATGGATACTTGATCAAAATAAATGAGTCCTTGAATAAAAGGGTGGGAGGGTTGGGGAAAAACAAGGACAACTTGGGATGAACGAAACAAACACCGTTGAGAAAACTTAGAATTTATCTTGCGGATGGGGAGAATGATGGGATCATCTCGAAGAGAAGCGCACCGGTTGGAAAAGAATTAACATGACAACCTCAATGATCAAAAAGGATTAGTATTCACATAGCAATATGAGAACACCGTTTAGGAAAAGGTATGGATTCAACACTTGACATTGAAGCAAACTCGAATACCACAAATAAAGCAAAACAAAGGATTTGGCTTGCAGAATAAGCCGGAACAAACATATGATAGAGATTTACCCAATCCCATATCATGCATCTGTCGGAAAGATATCCTAGGAGCTACTTGAATTCCCACCTATAAACTCCCGAAACTTTCTGGTTATGCAATCTGGTGTTGGGGATACAAGGGAAGCAATATATCTCACCCAAACTAACAATCCCTACATCCAGCTGTATCCATCCGTCAACACATAACCAAGAAATCTTCAGAAATCGTCTACCTCAACCTTCGAAAAGCATCCGTTATACGAGTCATGGCAATACTCCGTACTCACCTCGATCTTGGGTTAGCGGGGTTATCTCACCAACAACTGCATAAAAGAGATTTTCGATGTCGGCGCACTAAACTCGGTATTCCGAACTGCAACGATAAAATTATGGCGACAACACCTCGAGCTCAACTCCTGGACACCTCCACTAAAAACCCTGCCGACGGAGGCACCAAGACAATGTTGTCATCATAAAACCATCGGAACGATTCCAAGATACCAGCGTGATCCTAAAAAAATTTAGTGAAATTTGAGAAGAGAAGAGTCAAAACTCTCGTCCGGAGACCTCACCAGAGCGATTTAAGGACCGAGGAGTAAAAAGAATTCCTAACTTTCCGATATATATAATCCTAAATGACTCAAAACATTTTTGTAGACACAACTCGGCCGCTAAAAACGATCAAGTAGTGGGGCTCCTAAGGTCGGGGAAGGCTCTGATTACCAACTTGTCACGCCCTCGATGCGGCTATATCTCCCACGTGTCGAAGCACGACTTAGAGGCATAACCGCATTGAAAGCAATGTCGCAAGTGAGGTAATCTTCACACAACCCATGTAATACATAAGGGAAAGAGATACATAGTTGGCTTACAATCGCCACTTCACACAATTACATGAATAAAAGCATTACATCATCCAGATACAATCAAGGTCCGACTACGGAACCAAAATAAAAGAAGAACCCCAAATGCGACAAAGGTCCCCGATCGACCCCAACTGGGCTCCACTACTAATCAACTAGAACGAAACAACACAAAGGGCAAGATCTTCATCGAGCTCCTCCTTGAGCTTGGTTGCGTCACCTGCTTGGTAACAAAGGCACCTGCAAACTGGTTTTGGAAGTATCTGGTGAGCCACGATGACTCAGCAATCCCATTACCATGGGTATCAAGACTAGCAAAGCTTAATGGGAAAGGAAGGGGTAAAGTGGTGAGGTTGCAGCAGCGACTAAGAAAAGTATGGTGGCTAACATACGCAAATAAGAGCGAGAAGAGAACAAGCGGAACGGTCGTGAAGCTAGCAATGATCAAGAGGTGATCCTGAACACCTACTTACGTCAAACATAACCCAGAAACCGTGTTCACTTCCTAGACTCCGCCGAGAAGAGACCATCACGGCTACACACGCGGTTGATGCGTTTTAATTCGGATCAAGTGTCAAGTTGTCTACAACCGGACATTAACAAATTCCCATCTGCCACATAACCGCGGGCACGGCTCTCGAAAGTTTATACCCTGCAGGGGTGTCCCAACTTAGCCCATGACAAGCTCTTGCGATCAACGAAGGAATAGACCTTCTCCCAGGAAGACCCGATCAGTCTCGGAATCCCGGTACATCAAGACATTTCAACAATGGTAAAATAAGACCAGCAAGACCGCCCGATGCGCCGACAATCCCGATAGGAGCTGCACATATCTCGTTCTCAGGGCAACACCGGATGAGACAGGCTACGAGTAAAACCAGACCTCGAGTTGCCACGAGGTGGCCCCGCAGGCGGCTTGGTTCGGACCAACACTTAGACAAGCACTGGCCCGGGGGGCTAAAATAAAGATGACCCTTGGGTTGGCCGACCCAAGGGAAAGGGATAGGTGGTGGTGAGGCAAATGGTAAAACCAAGGTTGGGCCTTGCTGGACAAGTTTTATTCAAAGCGAACTGTCAGGGGGGTCCCATAAATCACCCAACCGCATTAGGAACGCAAAATCCGGGAACATAACACCGGTATGACGGAAACTAGGCGGCAAGAGTGGAACAAAACACCAGGCATAAGGCCGAGCCTTCCACCCTTTACCAAATATATAGATGCATTAATAATATAAGAGATATTGTGATATCCCAACCAAAATCCTGTCCACCATGGAGAAATCTTCAACTTCACCTACAACTAGCAACGCTATAAGAGGGGCTGAGCAAAAGCGGTAACATAGCCAAACAACGGTTTGCATAGGAAAGGTGTCAAAGGTTAGGGGTTCATGGCAATATGGGATGGCTGGACAAACAGGTAATAGGTAGCGCAGCATAGCGAAAGAACGAGACAACTAGCATAGCAATGATAGTAGTGAGATCTTGCCTGAAATCCCGCATGGAAGAAGAACGAGTCCATGAAGAAGACGAACGGGAGTAGTCGAACGAATCCTCACAATCGCAACATTACCGGAACTAAGAAGCAACACCGGAAAGAAACAAACAACATGGTAAACACACAAGCATAAACATGGCATGATGCACAAACAAGTATGATGCATGTCCGGTTTAATGAGGCATGGCAAAGTGCAACAAACAATACTACAAGTTAAGTGGAGCTCAATATGCAACGAGTTGCATATTGACAAAACACCACATCCGAGTTATTTAGTTCGCTCTCGTTTAGGTACACAACAATGTTAAATGTTGTTAAACATGGCAAGGGGTGAAGCATAATAAAACTACCTATCTAGGCAAGTTTAAATGAGGCTGGAACAACAAACAACAATTCCGGAAAATCCTCATGAGCAATATTCGAATTTGGTACTGTTCTGCACTAAAACATATTTTAAAGTTGTTAAATAGGAAAATAAAGTGGACCATGTTAATCTAGGCATTTTTCCACCCCAAATACATATAAAGTTTATTAAATTTGGAGTTATGGTTAAATAGTTATGAATTAAATCATTTTAACATGGCATTTGAGCAAATTTAAACAAACATCATTTTAAACATTTTAAACATGGATGAAAGTGGGATATTATTAATCTACACAAAATTCTAAGCAGTTTACATGTTTAAATCATTTTAATCCGATGCACGGTTTGTGAGTTATTAAATGCATGATGCTTAGGGGTTTTTCTGCAAAACTGGTAAATCCTAGGATAATGCTAAATTCGCAGAATCTAAAAAAAAACATGAACGGGCCGAATCTGGTGCACTGCGGGGCTGAACAGGAGGGGCTGTGGGGAGCTCACCCATGGGCTTGGCCCATCTGCAGAGGAGGGGGAGGCCGGGCAGGGCGGCCGAGCTCTTTGGACCGGATCTTGGGCGGGGCCCACGTGAGCGAGGGCGCAGCGGGCGGATCGGGCGGGCGGCTCGGCCGGGCAATGGAGACGAGGGCCACTCCGGCGAGGGGAGGAGGTCCTGCGAGGCGCGGGAGGGAGCTGGGGGCGCGGATCCGGTCGGCGACGAGCGGATCTGAGCGTGGGAAGCTCCGATCCGGCGACGGGCGAGGCCGAGGTGGCCTGCAACGAGCTCGACGGCGGCTCCTGCAAAACGGCGGCGGCGCAGGGCTTAGGGGAGAGGAAGAGCACGGGAGAGGAGTGAGGAAGGACGAAGGAGAGGAAGGCGCAGCGCCGACGACGACACAGAGCCGCGGGCGATGGTCGGCGAGGCGGCGGGGCGATCTTGTCGGCGGCGAGGCGAACGAGCAGCTCGGGCGCGGGAGGCTGGGGCGCCTCGGGTGCACGGGGCCGGGCCGGATCTGGGCTCCTCCGGGCCCCGACGAAGTGGGCGCGGGGAGGACATGTGGCGCGCGCGGGTTGGATGTGGGAGGCAGCGGCTGTGACGTGGCATGCTCTGATTGGTCGGAGTGATGTGGCGGCGGTGAGCGGACATGTCCGGTGCGGCGTGGACGCGTCCGGATGCGTGGTGGAGGAAGAAGACTAGGGTTAGGCCGAGAATTGATCCGAAATTTCGGGGAGGGGTGCTCTTTTATAGGTAGAGGGAGTTAGGAGAGTCCAAATGAGGTGCGGTTTGCGGCCACGCGATCGTGATCGAACGCTCAAGATGATGGAGCAGAGTTAGGTGGGTTTTTGGGCCAAAATGGAAGGGTGTTGGGCTGCAACTCAAAGAGGCTTCTGATTTACCGGTTAACTTGCTGGAGTATCAACGACCTCCAAATGGCACGAAACTTGACAGGCGGTCTACCGGTGCTATACCAAGGCCGCATGACAAACCTCGGGCCATTCCGAGAAAGTTTAACACCCGCTCACAACAGGAGAGAAGAAGGGAATGCCGGATGACATAGGAGTGCCGGATTGCAAAACAGACAACGGGGAAAAGGCTCGGATGCATGAGACGAACACGTATGCAAAATGAAATGCACATGATGACATGATAAAATGCAAATGATGACATGAGACGAGATGCATGCCAAGAACAAAATGCAAAACAAAAGACAAAAACCCAACCACGGAGAAAATAATATATCGCATCTCCGGAAAAGGCAGGAGTTGGAGTTACGAATATGGAAAGTTGTATCCGGGGCGTTACAGTTATATTACCCATGTCATGCATGTTGTCTTGCATTGCTTAGTTTTTACATCATATATGGATTGCCGTCTGCTTACTTGCTTACTATATAAATCATATATTTGAATTATGTCATGCCATCATGTTTACATAATACATACACATCATCTATCTGAATTATGGCATGGCAACCCATTTAATAAAGACATCATATAGTTATATCATCTCATCCTGTTTAGTGTTTACAGTCATCATATTTTGAATTATGGAATTCTATCCGTGAATGTATGTGAATTATGGCATGCCAACCTATTTAATAAACACATTATATAGTTATATCATGTCATCCTGTTTACATAGTCATCATATTTTGAACTATGTCTTTCCATCTTTTTTAGTTAGCCATCATAATGTGAAATTGTGTCATGCTATCCTGTTTAGTTAGCCATCATATATGTGAAATTGTGTCATGCTATCCTGTTTGGTTAGACAACATAAATATGAATTATTTCATGTCCTCTTTTATTCCCCACTATCTATTGCACCTGTCTATCATACAATGTCTATACTTTCAATTACTTTTCTTGTTTATCAGCCATTTGAATTGGAGAGGGTGATGGCAGTATCTAAGGAGTAATAAAGACGGTCTTGAAAAACATAGTGCTACCAGTTGATGCAGATAGAAACACGGTTGTACTTGCCCAAGGACCAGATCCACCACACATAACCTGACTCTCATGATTACACCCCTACCCAGTTGGACAGAGAACCAGCTACACCCCTTCTAACCCCAACCCCGGCAGATAGTAACCCAGTTCCAGTTGACACAGCACCGTCTCCACCACAGAGCACCCAAACACGAGCAGTTAGTAAGGGAACTGTAGTGCCCAAAGCATGAGGACCACCACTTCGAATCCCAACTCAACGCTTAAAGGAGAAGAAGATTTGTTCTCATGTCAGGTTCTGTAGCTATGGTTCATACTCCTTTGCTCTTGCATTACTGTATTTACTCATACCAACTATTTTCAAATTTGAAGGATGGAATTGAAACTCCAATGGCGCAACAGGTATGTGTTCAAACCTGTTTCTTTAATTGGTTTGCTGTTGTAACCCGCTCTATGTTGATTTCAGTTTCAATTGAATAAACAGTTATGTTCTCATGTCATGCACATTAAAAGTGTTGTTATTGCTCTATAGTTTCCCACACTTATATTCTGTCTATTCTGCTTTGTCTTGAACAAATATTATTTGAACTGTGTCTCTATCTCGATTTGGCAACAAAAACTAGAATGATATAGACCATAAAGTGACCATGGTACATAGATATATGTTTGTTTCATGTTGTTATCCTGTCCACTTTACTACTGAACTCATTTACCAAAATGAGTTTCATATACAACATAGTAAACCTATGATGTGTCCGCTTGTTTCTCTTTTAGAATCGAGACAAAATATTGGAGAAACGATGCAGCGTTATGCAATGGTAAAGGAAGTAATGCAGATAAGGTTCAAGATAGTGAGACATGCTGTTGGTCTCCAAGAAAGTGATAAAAACTATCTTGACGACGGTGAGAGAACCCAAAAGTCATGTCTTGATGTAGTGTTCGATTCTTGGCCCTCTATCTGCCGCACAAGCTCTTGAACTTCTTTGCTGAATCAGTTCGTCTTCTTGAGTCTCAACTTCAAGTTGAAAGACATCAATCAGATGTGTTGTGACAGGAAGCTGAAGGACTGAGGAAGTCCCAACAGAATTCAGATGCATATTTCCTGGTGCAACAACAAGCGCTAGAGGATTTAAGCGCCAAACAAGAGAAAGTTAATAAGCTTGCTAAGCATCTTGCCAGCATTATGGGTACCCATGATATTGTTTCTTGAGATCTTCTGAAGTGGTTTCAGTTCTGGATTTGTTTTGTTGCGGCGTTTATTTGTGCTGGTCGCCAACTTTGATAACTAGTGTATATGATATGCTGCTTTGTTCCTATATTTGCACTAGTGGCGAACTTTGATGCCCTGTGGATGTAATATGTGTAATAGCCGTGATAGCCTAGTGTTAGTTGCTTGCTTATTTATTTCATTGCTGTCTTGTTTATTTGTTTGCTTGTAGTCATTGCAGTTCTTTTTCCGTGGTTTGCTAGTGGCTGCAATAACCTATTTTTTAAAACTAGGCCACAATAACCATGGGCTAATATTTACTGTAGTGACACTGGGCCTCCTACGGGCCGTAGAAACAGTGGGCCTTCTATGGGCCATAGAAACAATGGGCCTTCTACGGGCCGTAGAAACAATGGGCCTTCTACGGGCCGTATCATCAATGGGCCTTATACGGGCTGTATGATCGATTGGCCAAACATGGGCCAAACAGACCGCATTATGGCCGTAAACGGGCTAGTGTTGGAATCGTTCGTTCATGGGCCGACCATAACGGGCCATAGTTAATAGGCCGTATTTGATGACGCTATGAAAATGACCCAACATATTAACGGACCACAAACGGGCCGACTGTAACCACGGGCTGAATTTGGCCCACAAGCGTAAAATAGCGATGTGGGTCATAAGTAAACGAATGCTGGAAATGAACCCAAGAATAAATGGGCTCTGAGAAGGCCGAAAGATAACATGGGCTGGAAACAGCCCAACGGAATAATGGGTTGTTAATGGGTATAAAGTGGTACACTGTTCATTGCGGGCCAGTTTCAGCATGGGTCGTTAATGGGTGTAAAGTGATACACTGTTCGTTAGGGGCCAGTTTCACCACGGGCCGTTAATGGGCCAAGAGTTACAAAGGGCCTCATATGGGCCGAAAGACGTCATGGGCCATACATGGGCCAGAAGTGAAAAAGGGTGTCAGTGTCAAAACCGGCGGATCTCGGGTAGGGGGTCCCGATCTGTGCGTCAAGGCCGATGGTAACAAGAAGTAAGGGACATAGGTGTTTACCCAGGTTCAGGCCCTCTCAATGGAGGTAAAACCCTACTTCCTGCTTGATTAATATTGATGATATGGGTAGTACAAGAGTAGATCTACCACGAGATCGTAGAGGCTGAACCCTAGGAGCTAGCCTATGATGGTATGAATGTAATTGTGATCGGCCTTCTAAGGACCAACCTCTCCGGTTTATATGGACACCGGAGAGGGCTAGGTTTTACATGGAGTCGGCTACAAGGAAGGAAATATAATATCTGGATCGCCAAGCTTGTCTTCCACGCCAAGGAAAGTCCCATCCACACACGGGCCGAAGTCTTGAGTCTTGTATCTCCACGCTTCAATAGTCCGGATTTATACACAGTCCGGTTGTCCGGATACCCCCCAATCCAGGACTCCCTCAGTAGCCCCTGAACCAAGCTTAAATGACGATGAGTCCGGCGTGCAGTATTGTCTTCGGCATTGCAAGGCGGGTTCCTCCTATGAATACTCCAAAACGGTTATCGAACACTCAAATCGTGTCCGGATCTGGAAAAAATGATCTTCGCATACCACCGTAGAGAGAATGATATTTCACAAATGCAATCTGCTGACAACCTTTCGTAATGACGTGGCGTGTTATTATGATCGAATTAATTATTCAAACCGTTTCCACACAACCAGCAACAACGCATATCACGAGGCGGTTTCTGTGACACGTCTTGCCAAAGCAGAGATCGTGTCCCCTTATTACGGGATTCTCATCAATACGGGCATGGGTAATCTAACCGTGCCGCTATTCGTGGCGAGTGGGAGGCGGACGGGTTCCTCCAGGCAAGTGGGGAAGCACAAAAAGCCTTTATCGCCTTTATAAGGAGATTAGGTTCCTTTCTCTTTTACCCACGCCTCCTTCTCCTGCTAGCTCATTCCCCTCTGTGCGATCCCTAGCGCCCAAGCACCCTTCTCCCCCATCGAAGGGAAGTTTTCTGAAGATGTCCGGATCCGGAGCAGGAGGCAAATGGATGGCCTCAACTGTCCAGGAGAAGGACATCAAGAAGCTCCGAGAAGCCGGGTATCTGGCCCAGAAGATCGATCACCGTCTTCCCCCGGTGGGACAAGTCGTCCCTACTCCAGAACCGCATGAGAGATTCGTGTTCCTTCCCCATTTCGTCCGTGGGCTCGGGTTTCCCCTTCACCCATTCATTCGGGGAGTCATGTATTACTACGGGATCGACTTTCATGATCTTTCCCCCAACTCCTTCCTCAATATCTCGATGTTCATCGTCGTGTGCGAGGCCTTTCTCCGGATCCCACCTCACTTTGGCCTATGGCTGAAGATCTTCAATGTAAAGCCCAAGGTGGTGAGTGGCGAACACGCCGAGTGCGGCACCGCCATGGTAAGCAAGATGCCCAAGGCTGTTTGGCCAAAGGGCGCTTTCAACGACTCCGTCAAGGAGTGGCAGCAGCAGTGGTTCTATATCTCCAAACCACGCGGCAAGAAGTGGGCGGCAGCTCCAGAGTTCAAATCCGAAGCTCCACTGCGGCTCACGTCCTGGCCCGAGAAGGGCCTGAACTGGTGCTCATCCGACGAGCTGCTACTACTCCAGACATGCATCCAGGGCGTGATTGATAGGGACGTCAAACTCATTGACGTAGTCCAGGTGATGCTAGTCCGCCTGGTTCTCCCTTGTCAGCGCCGAGCCTGTACCTGTGGGAGTTCAATCCGGCCGAGCACCAAACCCTTAAGGAGCTTTATGACTCCACCCACAAGGATATCTGGAAGGTGCTTTTTAAGTCCGGCAAATCGTGGTCGGGCCCCGCCGAGGACATCATTCATCCCACTCTCCCAGCTCAGTAATTCACAGCCTTACTCTGTCTATTCATGCTTTAATTGGCACATCATGCGGGAGTCGCCCTAATCGTATTTCATTGCAACCTCAGGGATGGGTAAAGAAGGTGGAGCGGCTACATTGTCCGGCCCCCCTGCTGGAGGAACCGGTCGGACCTCTTCTGACGAAGATGTTGGTCCCCGCGCCTTACAAGGCGCCAAAGAAGGAGGCCTCCAAGAAGGTCAAGAAGACCCGGGGTGGCCTTCGCCGTCGCAAGGTTTCGGACGCCAGATCCGAAGACTCCAGGGACGATCCTTCGTCCGAGGACGAAGAGGAGGAAGTAGAGGAGGATGAGCCTCACTCTGATGGTGGGAGGAAGAGGACGGCCTCCGCATCTCTGGAGGCCGGATCACCCAAGAGGGGGAAACATTCCCTCCTAGGGGCATCCCCCACGGCTGCCGACAGCAGCCCGGAGTGGGATCCCAGGGCCCAGCCCCTGGAGAAGTCGTAAGTATCTGAACACGCATATGCGTCCGGGATCGTTTTTTTGGTATAGTGGTTTTGACTATTGCCTATATATTGCATAGTCCGGCAAGGTCCCGCGCCGGCCAGTCCTCGTCAGAGGATTCACTGGACTCGAACACTTTGGCGAGCGAGACGCCTCCGCAGGCCCCTTCCCCCAAGTCTGGGCCCGACACCGAGGTGTCGTCTTGACAAGACCCGGACCAGGGAGGACATATCCTTGGTGCCGAACACGCAGGGATGGATATGCCCCCCGGGACCTCTAGGGTTCTAGGATTGAGCAAGCAGCCCCCCCCCCCCCGATGGAGGGGGCCAGCCTATGCCGCTGGTGTCCTCTGTTCAAGCAGGGCTGCCTGGCGTTCTATTGACAGCGTTGAAGAACGCGTCTATTGTCGACGAGCATCGGGCCCTTGTGGGCGAGGTGGTTGAAAGGATTCAGTTCGCCGAGAGTAGGCTGAACGCGTCCTGCCTTAGTCTTATAAAGGCTTTTGAGGTATGTCTCCTAGGAAATCCTTTAAGGAATTGTCATAATATAAGTAGTAGCCCCTGATACACTATCTGGTGAAGGAGGCAGAGCCGGGCAGGGGATCAAACCCCCTGCCTTCGCAGGAACCTTTGTAAATGATGTGTACCCTTTGGTGTGAAAACAGGCATCCGCAGGGAGGACTTCCGCTTTCGAGGTGGAAGTGTCCGAGCTAAAGCGGAACCTTGCACGGTCCGAGGAAAAACTCGGCCGTGTGAGGAAGAAAATGGAAGACAAGCAAGGTATGTTGAAAACATTTGTCTTAGAGTTGGCACGAACACATGGTTGTGCATCATAAAAATTTTGGTATTGTGTGCTTTAGGAGCGTGTGCCGAATATGAGGCACTAAAGAAAGCTTTGGCAGATGCCAACAAGAAGGCTAAGGCCGAACAGGCGCTTTGTGGAAAACACGAGGCCAGGGTTATCACCACTGAGCGGGAACTCCAGGAAGCTGTGGAGAGAAGCGAGAGTTTGGAGCAGAGTCTAAAAGGGAAAGAATCTGAGCTCGCCCAAGCTCTTGAGGATGCAAAAGGTGTGCAGGAAGAAGCCCGAGGTGCTGCGCGGGACATTCAGGAGGCCCGAAAAGTGACGGCTGGTAAGGCCTTCTGTATTATTAGTTTCCTGTATGTTAGAATGTGAAGAATCCGAGCGGCAGGCTGAATTCTTATTTTTCCAGGGGCTTTTGCAGATCTTCCTCACAGCATATCAGATGCTGCTCAATTCTATCGCACCGAGGAGAATAAGACCGCGGAGAGGGATTTCTGGTCGCAGTATCTGGCGCCGAACTATCCGGTGCCATTTATCGATCAGATGAAACAGCTGATCAAACTGCACGAGGCGGCCGAACTAGCCATGAAGGACTTAGTTGTCCGGCTATGGCCTGCGGATCCAATTCCAAGCAGCTACTTCGCACTCGTCAAGCGGATCGTGGGTGCCTGTCCTCGGCTAGATGTTATCAAGCGATCGGTCTGCATAGAAGGCGCGGGTATGGCGTTTGCCCATGCGAAAGTGCATTAGGGGAGGCTTGACGCGGAAAAGCTGATCACTGAGGGGCCGCCCGAGGGTAAAGAGCACCGCAAGCCCGAGCAATATTATGAAGGTGTTATAAAAGGGGCCCGCCTTGTGGCGGACAGGTGTACGAAAGACATCATATTCCCCTGAGGGCATCTATGCCACTTGTTGTAATATGGGATAACGGCATGTTTGTTATATATTGTCTGTTTTATTTGAACATATGTTCTTCCTATGCGGCTGTTTATTGTATGCAAATTCTGGGAGTTGGCGATCGTTAAACCGCCTCGTAAAAAGGATACGGGGGTGTTCGGGATATATCTGAACGCTCTTTATCCCATAGTTGGGTCCTTTTAAGGAGGTGTATCTTTCAGCGAACCAGGCAATCGGACTATAGGGCTTTATTACTCTCACTTAGCCATAGGAATTTGAATATGGTCGGCGCAGCCCCTAGTGTTCGGAAGGCCGAACTAGGGGCTCTACTGGCACCTGATCAGAAGACCGATCCATCGCACTTAGCATTTATGATGGCGTTATGCGGAATAAATCTTTAAGGATTTTATGACCTCTCGAATAGCTGACCGGCTCTCGCTTCATCATGAAAGTCGGTTTTCGGCTTTCTCTACTGAGGTGCTCGTCCGGCTGAACCGGGACACAATCGTAGTAGTTCTCCCAACGCTACCTTAGCCGATAGAACGGAACGTAAGGTACCAAAACATGGGAGCCGGGCAAACCCAACCAATGACCCAAGACATGATTTGGAGCAGATGCATATAGTGCTATAAGTTTGGGGTGCCGAACGACCGAAAAGGTGGTCGGACTTGCTTGTCGTACTGTGGAGCCCCTGGTGCAACCAGGCGAACGCGTAGCATGGCTTTCATTTTCGGCAAAGAGGCGTCAGCGATAAACGACAGCCGGTAATTGCTATTTTCGCATTGTAGTAGAGTTTTATGTCTATGCATATTAGTATGATGTATGGAAAGAGGTGTTGTTTGACAGAACCTGTTATGGACGGACTTGAGGGGGCTGTGAGCGGGCCGAGAAGGAATCTGAACTGCCTTCTACCTGCATGTTCCTTCCTTTGTGTGTCCGGGATAATTCCGTGTCGCCAGTTCTGTTCTGCGTCAATTGTTAGTTTGCAAATGCGAAATGTTTGAAGACAGCAAGGTGTCCTCTTGTTGTTGCTCCCAGGGTCCCAAATCGGGCCCTGGTGTGCCCAGTCGCTAGACCGTGAGGTGGTACGGACTCCGCAGTGGATGTACGGATGGTTGGCCTGGGTAATTTGCCACGTAGAATCTAGTTGACGTGGTTTTTTCTCATTAGCATACGGTAAGCTATCTTATGGGAAGGTGCCGAGGATTTATTCCTTGGCGTAATATTTTTGGATGGTCCGAAGGCAACCATTTAGAGTGGTGGGCCAACAGAACTTGGCCTTTGCGCCTTACATCTTTTAGGAGATGTTTTCTGTGGCGTCATGCCCTTGTGGGCTTTGTGTGTTATGGAGCCCCCGGATTACTAGGTCAAGAGGCACTGCAATTAACTTTCCGTGGTTTAGGTGGTACTGGGCGGTCGGTCGTACTGTTACGCTCCGGGGGGCGGTTCTTGACGAGGCATGTCCCTTTTATCGCTTCCGGCGTGCGACCAGCCGCTTTGTTTTGAGAATCCTGCATTCTCCATTGGTATGTGATGGATTCATGTACCTAGGGTAAGGTCATAGGCCTGACCTAAACGTCCTACCCAAGGGCACTCGTAGAAGAGATCATCTTCCAGTCGACCAAAGAGGAATCCACTCGACCAGACTGGAAGGACTCGACCATGGAAGACTCACTCGACCATGAAGATCACTCGACCACGGAAGGTCGAAGACACTCTGCGGTATAGCGGTTTGCTATTGAATAGACTTAATGATAGTTAAAAGCGCCTTATGAGGCGTTACAAGACCCCCCGGCTTAATGTACTTTAATCCCTCCATTATGTGGGCTGGCTGGGGTCTGGCGCACTCTATATAAGCCACCCCTCCACGGATAGAAGGGTGCACACTCTTGTAATACTCATACCGATAATCCACTCGACCGCCTCGGGGCTCCGAGGCGTGGGGCTGTTACTTCTTCCGAGAAGGGCTGAACTCGTACATCTTCATCTTCACAACTGCTCCATAGCTAGGACATCGCCTCTCCTTACCTACCCCTACTTCTCTTGTCGGACTTAGAACCACGACGGTTGGCGCCCTGTGGGGCAGGTGTTTTAGTGATTTGTGGAGGAGTTGCGGTACTTCAAGTACCTTCATCATGATGATCGCTGGAGTTTTGGGTGAGGGGCACGAGATCCGTCTCGGTGCTCTCACTTTTGTCGTAGCGACTCCGCATGGCTCGAGGCCCCTCTTGACATCGGCGCTCCCGTCCGGAGGCGGCGACTTCGTGCATGTGTTCGCGGCGTTCTGCTGCGGCAACCGTCGATCCCGTGCGGTCGACTCTTTTATCAACCGCCCGCCGGTCTCCCACCAGTATAAGCGCTCTGGTGATCGAGGCTTCAGCGGTGGGTGAAGCGCGGTGGCTCGCCAGACAGCCACCGCTCAGTCGCGGCTATCGAGCCCGACGAATCCCTCTGACTGTTCGATCTGTCGGTGGCTCCGTAGAAGCGCATCCGAGTGTGATAGCGGTGATCCAGCCGGCGGAGATCCTCATGGTCGACGGCCCTCGCGATCCTCCGGCCGCCCGCGGCGGTGGGGCGCCGGAGGAGACCCGATGCAAAAGCACGAAGAGTACCAACCGAAACACTCGACTCTGCGGAGAGAGAAGCCGTCGCGAGAACATGGATGCACTACATACTCCTATTGCGGAGAGACCCACGAGGCTCGTACCTTGGAGGAGGCACGTTTGGCCAATGTGGCTGAAACGCTCGCTGGAGAATCTTCAGCGAGCACTCGGCGAAGGCTTGCAACGACTCCACGAAGCCGGTCGGCGTCGTCTCTTCCGCCGACTCAGGTATACCGCCGCCGATTTAAATTTAGCAGCTTTCGCGCCGCAGAGTCCATCCAGCCGTCGGTCGGAAGCTGGAAGAGGCTTGCAGCGAATCGATTTACTCGGCGGCGGCGACCAAAACTCAGCCGTGTCGCGATCGCGCAACAGGATTCCTGATCGATCCGTCGCTGCGAACACCGCCGGTCGACTCACAGCCCCAGATCGCCTCCGGCGAGAAGAAGCGCGACAACCGGCGAGAGCAGCACGGAGACCGATTCGACCGAGGCGGCAGCGTCGAATGCCCTTTCCCCTCCGAGGAAGGGTCGTGCGCTCCTCGGCGACAAGGCGACAGACAACGTTTGATCTGGCGAAGAGTTCGGTCGACCCGAGGAACCAGGCTTTGACGCGCGATCCATTATCGTGCAAGGCTTGGTCGACCGAGCAGAGCCCATCGTGGCGGACCGAGAGGATGCACCCACCAGCGATCGAGTGCATGTCTACGGTCGAGTGTTTTAGCGAGGCTATCAGAGCCGCGATGATCCCCCAATTTTAGATTGGCAACGAGTCGGCAAATTCCTTTGGAGAATCCAAGCACGAAACTTGGCTCGAGGATTACCGAGTGGCTGTTCAGATTGGTGGTGGGAGCGATGAGGTGGCCATGAAGCATTTGCCCCTCATGTTGGAAGGTTCTGCGAGCATGGCTGAATCAATTACCTCCAGACAACATATATACTTGGGAAGATTTGTCCCGAGTGTTAAATCGGGACTTTTGAAGGGACTTGCAAGCGACCGGCTAGTTTGTGAGCTGCAAGTTTGTGTCGTAAGACAAATGAAACTCTCCGAGAGTACATTGAGAGGTGGATTACCTGCACCATCTTGTGGAAAATGTGTCGACCATCGGTGGTTTTAGCCTTCAAGGATGGCGTCAAAAGCAGAGAATTGAGTCTGAAGTTTGGTCGAACGGGGACATGACCACAGAGTCGAATGATGGAGATTGCTAGCAAACGCTTAACGGCGAGGAAGAAGACCGACTCCGAAGCGGTAAATACAAGCCAAGTCAGTCGGAGAAGGGCAACTCCAGTCGGAAGCAGAAGCGCAAAGCCGAGCCAGCAGCTCCTGGAGAAGCCCTGGCCGTGACTCAGGGAAAGTTCAAGGGGAAGCCCAAAGGGTCCTGGAATCCGAAGAAAGTGAAAGATAAAGAAGGAAATGACGTGATGGATATGCCATGCCATATTCACACGAAGAAGGATGAAGAGGGCAACATTATTTACCCGGCACACCACTCGCCGATGTCGACTCTGATTCAGCGGTTTGGGAAAAGCAGTCTAAGGACAAGGAGAAGGAGCGGACAAGGCGGAGAGAAAGAGGACGATGAGGAGGAATACCGCATGTTAACTCCACTCGATGATCTTGGCGGATGTGGAAAGCAAAAGTCGTGAAAGTCATCAACCGGGAGGTGAATATGGTTGCCCAGTTAAGCCAAGTTATGTGAAGTGGTCCCAGACACCCATCACATTCGACCAATCTGATCACCCGACTCACATTGCCACCTGGGCGGCAAGCGTTAGTGGTCGATCCGGTTATCGAAGGCACTCGGCCCGACAAAAGTCTTGATGGATGGTGGTAGTGGGCTGAATTTGTTATATGCGGATACATTGAAAGGGATGGGCATTCCGATGTCCTAATTGGCGCCCGACAATATGAGTTTCCGCAGTTCATACCAGGAAGAAGGCCAACTCACTCGGCCAAATAGCCCTAGGCGTGGTTTTGGTGATTCCAAGCACTTCCGCAAAGAAAAGTTGACCTTTGAGGTTGTGGATTTTCGAGTGCATACCACGCCATTTTGGGGAGGCTCACGTCGCCGCGATTCATGGCTCGACCATGCTACGTGTACCTCAAACTGAAAATGCCAGGACCTAAGGGAGTGATCACCGCCACCGGCGATCGAAGAAAGCGGAAGAGTGCTTTCGAAGGGCTCGAAGATTGCCGACTCCCAAGTGACAGCGGTCGAATTCGGCAGTACATGCAAAACGCAGATCCGAGTGATTTGCTACGATCTAAGAAGCCAGCCACGAGTCTACATTCAAATCGTCCGGTGAGACAAAGCCAGTTCATATTCATCCGGTGATCGATGCAGCCCGACCCACATATCCACAACACTCGACTCGAAATAGGAAGAAGCGCTCATCCGGTTCCTCCGTGAGCGGGACATTTTGCATGGAAGCCACCGACATGCCGGTGTTCGAGGCTGGCTGAGCATCGCCTCGAGTCGACAAGTCAGCGAAACCAGTCGAAAGACATCTTGGCGGTCCGCCGTCGGAAGAAAAGCTATTGGTGAAGAAGTGGCTCGACTATTGTGGCAGGATTTATCCGAGAGATTTACCACTCCGAGTGGTTAGCTAATGTTGTTATGTTCCCCAAGAAGGATAACTCACTCCGCATGTGTATTGATTTTAAGCACATTAATCGGGCCTGCCGAAGGATCATTCCTCTCCCCGCATCGATCAAATTGTTGACTCGACCGCGGGGTGTGAGATTGTCTTTTAGGCGCATATTCGGGTATCATCAGATCCGTCAGTATGGACCCGATGAAATAAAACAGCTTTCATCACTCCATTGGTGCTTCGCTATATCACCATGCCATTTGGCCTCAAGAATGCGGAGCCACATTTATGCGAATGATTCGAAGTGTCTTCTCACTCAAATCGGTCGGAATGTGGGCGTATATGGATGATATCGTCATTAAGTCGCGAAAAGGTTCCGACCTGCTTGCGACCTCGCGAAACATTTGCCAACCTCGGAAGGTTCGATATCAAGCTCAATCCGTCAAAGTGCACATTCGGAGTTCCCGGTGGAAAGTTACTCGGTTTTCCGTTTCGAGCGAGGATCGGCGCTAACCCAGAGAAGATCGGCACTATTCTCCGAATGAAACGCATACATGCGAGTGCGGCGTCCGAAGCTTCTTTGGATGCTTGGCGCTTTAAGTCGATTCATCTCACGACTCGGTGAAAAGGCATTACCTCTTTACCGGTGATGAAGAAGGCTGACAAGTTGAGTGGACTCCGGAAGCGATGCAGCGTTTGCCGAGCTAAAAGCTCTGCTCTCCACCCAGCCGGTGCTTGCTGCTCCAATCAGCAAAGAGCCTCTGTTGCTTTACATTGCAGCCCTTTGGACAAGTTATCGATTCTGTAACTTACGGTCGGCGGGAAGAGGAAGGAAAGGCCTTCAAAGTTCAGCGCCCGTGTATTATTTATGCAAGTGTTGACTCCATCAGCGAGATATCCTCATTATCGAAGCTTGTGTATGGCATATACATGACCACAAAGAAGGTTGCTCATTATTTCTTTGATCATTCTATCACGATCGTCGTGACGCTCCTTTATCGAGATCCCTGCTGTGACAGAGACGCGAACCGGTCGAGTGGCGAAATGGGCGATTGAGCTTCTTCCCTTGATATCAAATTCGAGGCAAAAGCCATTAAGTCCCGAGCTATAGCGGATTTCCTCGCCGAGTGGATTGAACAACAACAACCGGTGAAGTTCACTCGGAGCATTGGACCATGTTCTTTGACGGCTCCAAGATCTTTGAATGGTTCAGTCTTTGGGGTTGTTCTGGTCTCCCCGGAGGAGATAAGCTTAGGTATGTGCTCGATTCACTTTGATTCCTCCAACAATGAGGCGAGTATGAGGCCCTCTTATATGGATTGCGCATGGCCATCTCACTCGGCGTCCGTCGCTTTGATGGTCTATGGCGATTCAGATCTAGTGGTCAATCAAGTGATGAAGGAGTGGGATGTGAAAGCCCGACTATATTTGAATCTTGCAATGCAGTGAGGAAGCTTTGGAAAAAGAAGTTGAGGGTTGGAACTCCATCACATCCCGATTGAAAAATCAAGCGGCAGATGATCTGGCGAAGATAGGGTCCAAGAGAGAAGCCATTCAGTGGCGTGTTTTTGGAACATATACACACTCCGTCGATTAAAGAAGATCCTTCACAGAGGAAGCTCCACAACCCAAGAGTGCATGAGACCCGGTGAGGTCGAGGTTCGGCGATGGTCGACTTGGTTATGGAGGTTTTAGTGGTGACTCGATTGGACGATTCCATACATCACATATATTACGAGAAAGGAACTCCCGGAGGATGAAGAAGAGGCTCGGCGGATCGTCCGTCGATCCAAAGCCTTTACCGTTATCAATGGGCAGTTATATAGAAAGCCGGCGAGTCGGACAAAAATGCATAACGCCGGAAGAAGGTCGAGTCATACTCAATGATATCCACTCGGGGACTGTGGTCACCATCGTCCTCTCGGACCATTGTAGCCAAAAGCATACGGGCTGGATTTTCTTGGCCTAGAGCAAATGAGATGGCAAAAGAGATAGTGGACAAGTCACGAAGGATGCGGTTTATTCAATATGTCTCACAAGCTGCGTCGACCTTGAAGACCATTCCACTCGTCGGCCGTTTGCGGTTTGGGGTTGGACATGATCGGTCCCTTGCGAACAGGTCGGGCGGTTTCACGCATGTCTTGGTAGCGATCGACAAGTTCACCAAGTGGATTGAAGCTAAACCAATCAAGAAACTTGATCTTTGTATCTTTGTTTCGCCGTCGAGAGGTTGGCGTTCAGGTATGGAGTCCCGCGGTATTATCACGGACAATGGGTGAATTTTGACTCGGAAGAATTCAAGGATTTCTGCAACTCCCAAGGCACTCGAGTCGACTACGCTTGATCGCCCATCCACGATCGAGCGGACAGCAGTAACGAGCCAATGGATTAATCCTCAAAGTGCGAAGCCCGATTGATCGAGATCTCAAGCATGCGGCTGGAGCTTGGGTCGACGAACTTCCTTCAGTGCTTTGGGGTTTGCGGACCACGCCTAATCGGTCGACGGGAGAACTCCTTTCTTCTGGTCTATGGGGCGAAGCAGTTTACCGAGTGATCTCCTTCACAATGCTCCACGAATTGAACTTTATAATGAAGCGAAAGCTGAGCAAGCGCGTCGAGGATCGGTCGACCTCTGGAAGAAGAAAGGAAATGGCTCGATCCGCTCGACCATTTACCAGCAAGACTTGCGCCCTTTGTCGCCCGAAAATGTGAGAGGTCGAGCCTTCCGGGAAGGAGATCTGGTCCTTCGGTAGATCGCGAAGCAAAGATAAGCTTGCTCCCTCCCAGGAAGGACCCTTCATCGTCACAAAGGTTCTCCACAATGGGGCATATCGTCTCTACAATGTCGAACACAATATCGATGAGCCCCGAGCTTGGAATGCGGATCTGCTCCGCCGTTTACACTAAGGTTTTTCACTCGGAAGAGTTGTAATAAAATACTCACAGTAGCTCACGAGCTTTGAAGTAATAGTGTCGTAATTCCTGTATAATTTTTGTCATTCTTTATTTTTTAAATCGAGTGAAATTTTCCCCGATGGGTGGCTTAGAGCCTTGAATCCGTTTTGCCTAAGTTTTTACAAATCCTACCGAGTGGTAAGCCAGACTTCCACTCGGAGCTTAGCTGCAGCTCGATGCTCGCCTAAGTTATTAAAATCCTCACCGAGTGGTAAGCGGACTTCCACTCGGGGCTTAGCTGCAGCTCGATGCTCGCCTAAGTTATTAAAAATCCTCACCGAGTGGTAAGCCGGACTTCCACTCGGGGCTTAGCTGCAGCTCGGTGCTCGCCTAAGTTATTAAAAATCCTACAGTGGTAAGCGGACTTCCACTCGGAGGCTTAGCTACAGCTCGGTGCTCGCCTAAGTTATTAAAATCCTCACCGAGTGGTAAGCGGACTTCCACTCGGGGCTTAGCTGCAGCTCGGTGCTCGCCTAAGTTCTTAAAATCCTCTGAGTGGTAAGCCGGACTTCCACTCGGGGCTTAGCTGCACTCGGTGCTGCGCCTAAGTTATTAAAAATCCTACCGAGTGGTAAGCGGACTTCCACTCGGAGGCTTAGCTGCAGCTCGGTGCTGCGCCTAAGTTATTAAAATCCTACCGAGTGGTAAGCAGACTTCCACTCGGGGCTTAGCTAGCAGCTCGGTGCTCGCCTAAGTTATTAAAAATCCTCACCGAGTGGTAAGCGGACTTCCACTCGGGGCTTAGCTGCAGCTCGGTGCTCGCCTAAGTTATTAAAAATCCTACCGAGTGGTAAGCAGGACTTCCACTCGGAGGCTTAACTGCAGTCCAAGGACTGCGCCTAAGTATAAAATATACTAGCAAGGAAAAGCAGGCGCAGCCGATCTACGATCCTCTCCTCCGAGCTACACCATAAGTATGATGTGCGATTGCAAGGAAGGCGAAGTGCAGGTCATTGCGACCCACTTCTCCGAGCTTCGACACAAATACAACAGAAATCCTACCGAGTGGAGAGCAAACCTCCCACTCGGGGCTTAGCTGCAGCCAGTGCTGCGCCTAAGATAAAAGAAATCCTACCGAGTGGAGAGCAAACCTCCCACTCGGGGCTTAGCTGCAGCCCAGTGCTGCGCCTAAGATATAAGAAATCCTACAGTGGAGAGCAAACCTCCCACTCGGGGCTTAGTGCAGCCAGTGCTGCCTAAGATAAAAGAAATCCTACCGAGTGAAGAGCAAACCTCTCACTCGAGGGCTTAAGCTGCAGCTCGATTGCTCGCCTAAGGAATAAGTCATTGCGATGGGCATCTCATTTTGTTAACTTTGCAAAGAGCAATTCAAGCCGAGAGCAATCATTTCCCAACATCAATCTAAATTTAGGTCGACACCTAAAATAACCGAGAGTGCTCAGCGCTAAGCTGTTAAAGTTTTATCGGTTACAACTCCACTCGACATACCGAGGCAAATTTAAGGTCAAGGAAAGTTTTTACCCTCCTGTGGAGGCTGGATGGAACAACGAACTCGTCAAGGTCAATCCGTCGGCAATCCGCGTGGCAGCAGCAATGAAAGTTTCCATGAAGGCCCTGAAGTCGTGCTTCTTGGTGTTGGCCACTCGGAGAGCCACCAGCTTATCTTCTCGGGTATCCTTGCAATGGACTCGCGCCAGACACAGGGCGACGTCTGCACCGCACCGAGCCGAAGACTTCTTCCACTCTTGCACTCGGTCAGGGACGGCGTTTAGTCGAGCCATCAATGACTCGAGGTCATTTCGAGTGTCTCACCGGGCGAGGCGTCGAGTCGATGCGGGGCGTAGCAACCTTGATCTTGCGAGATAGTCCACGACAATGACAACACGGGACTCGATCGGAAGATGTTCATGGCAGTTTCATCATTCACCGGAGAATTGACAGGGTCAAGGTTCGTCTCCAGCTGGCTGGTTTCTTCTTCAAAGTTGCGGCAGAACTCTGCAAAGACAAAACCCCGAATCAGGAAAATAGTCGAATGGGAACTTAACAGTTGGAAGAATTGGTCGAGTGAAGAAGGTTACCTTGAGCTTAAGGAACAATTTCTTAGCAAGACCACCCAAGAAGCTTTCCAACTCGTTCTTCTTCCCAGCCATTTGGAGGACCTTCTCGATCGATTCTTCTTGTCGGCCTTCATTCGTTCAACATCCTTGCTTGCACTTGGCGAGCAGCCTTGATTGGTGTTATCTGTTCGAGCTTGGCGGCGAGGCGATTTTTCATCGGCAAGCTTGATCTTCTCGGACAGCTCAAGCTCCTTCTTCCTTTGGGCCTCCTTCACCTTGCCTGTAAATCGCAGCAAAGTCAAGCTTGAAGCAAATGAGGGGAGAAAAGAGTCGTTGAAATCTCACCAAACATACCTTTGGTCTCTTCCTTCGCCTTCGCCGATTCTCTGCACTAGCTTCAAGTCCAACTCGAGCTGAATATGCTTCGCTCCGGTTCAATATAAGCGTGCATGAGGTCACAAGATTTCTCTGAGTCGATTGCAAAAATATTAGAGATAATCCACTTCCGAGTGAATAAAGAAGAATTGTGCGTTTCTAAGACTACAGTCGAATGCGAGCATTCGACCGTAGTCTCGGGGACTACACCCAGTGGGTGCACTCAGCGTGCCCCCACTGGTCTTATTCAAGACATGGTCGACCAGTCGACCAGTTTAAAAAAAAAAAGAGACCGAGTCGACCAGTCGACCGGTACTTCTTCAGACCGTAGTCAACTGCCAGCAGTCGACCACAGTCTCGGGGACTACACCCAGTGGGTGCACTCAGCGTGCCCCCACTGGACTCAGAAACCCATTCGTTCCATTCGGGTAATGATCAACATCTACTTAGTAAGCCTAAGACCGATTGCCCGGTGATCGACCTTATATTGGGGACTACACCGGTGGTGCACTCAGCGTGCCCGCCAACAAGGAGTTTTTAACCAACACACCCGATGGGTGGCTGCTATGAATTCGAGAAAGAAAAGTTTTGATAGCATATCCTAACAGTAATTGGTGGTCGGTGACTGAACATTGCTCTGAAGGCGGTAGCATCGTAAGCTGCTTGGCTCGCATCGGCGATCTTCACTGCTCCATCATGATCCTGCTGACAGATCGCCTCCTTAGCGACATCGGCTGGTCCTCCGGGGCGTGGTGCGTAGTGAAGATCGAAGGTTGTCCAGCACTTTCGGCGAAGTGGGCGAGCACTTTCGTCGGCGGTTCCGCAAGGACACGGTATGTCGAGTGCCGACCTCTCCTTCCGTCTACGGTCTCGGCGCCGTCACACCTTGGGCTTCTTTGCGGTGGATGGCTTCTGCTCCTCCTAGTCCTCAATGGCTCCTCATCCTCATCATCGTCGTCGGGAAGAGTGATGATGTCATTGGTCGGAGCTTGAAAAAGAGTTAAAGTCGAAATCTTGAGTCGATCGACCAAGAACAAGAATTAAGGATATAGTACCAGGATTTGAGGTGGCGGCGTCCTCCATCTCATGGTCTTCAGCCTTAGCTGAGGTTTGAATCGCGCTGAAAATCAAAAGAATCGATCGACTGATTCAAGTATCAACCAGAGATAAAATTTATATAGAACAAGAAGATTTAAGCAATATGTTTACCCTGAGATGGTGGGGATGGACACCTTCATTTTTGGCAGAGGCTTGGTTGTCCTCGGCGGAACTACCTTCGGCTGCTTCGGCGTCTTCTTAGTCGGCACCGGAGAAGCAGTCCGAGGGCGTTTGGTCGACTGCGAGACAGTCGCAACTCCCTTACCGCGTTCAACCGAAGGGTCGTGCACAAGTTTTGACCGCCTTTCCAAGCGCGGTGGTGCGGCTTCCTCCTCTTCATCCTCGTCATCATCATCCTCGTCATCATCATCGTCGTCGTAGTCGTCTCCTGCAGCATCTGAATCCCACTCTTCCTGGCTCTCGCCTCCACTGGCTTCCCCCTCCTCAGTCGGAATCTGGGCGCCATTGGGCATTGAGTATAACTCTGTGAGGGCCTGGAAGTATCAAAGCAGAGTTCAGTCGACCAAGTTTCAGAAGCACACTCGACAGATATACAACGGAAAACAGAGCAAATGTACCTTATCTGGAACGCTGTCACGATCAAGTGGGGAAATCCTCCGAGATCATGAGGATTGTCCTTGTTCCCGATGATCGCAGCCATCCATCTTTCCACTACAATATCGTCGACCGCCTCCGGTGGGCCGAGTCTCGTCTTGGTGCCGCGATACAGCCACATGCAATGACTCCGGGCTGAAGGGGCTGGATTAGCCTCGAAGAAAAACCTCCAGAGGTCCATGCCGATCCTCCGTCCCTAACCAGCTGCACCACGGTCCATCAGCATCTTCACTTCAGCCCTCTCTTGGAACAACCTTGAGGAGGAGGGTCTATTCACTCGACTCATGGTGAATGCGGGAAGGCGGTCATTGCCCGGCGTCGTCTCATTCCGCAATAGAACCAGGTCGATTGCCAGCCCCCGACTGACTCGGGAAAAGACATAGCTGGGAAGGTGCTTTTGTTCCTCAACTGGACCCCTAAACCACCACACATCTGGACTACTTGGGTCTTCTCGTCACCAGGGCTTGCCTTCTTCACAGTCTGAGAGCGACATGTGAAGATGTACTTAAACAAACCCCAGTGCGGTCGACAGCCCAAGAAGTTTTCGCACATAGACACAAACGCGGCAAGGTATGCGATGGAGTTTGGAGTAAAATGGTGGAGCTGGGCTCCGAAGAAATTCAGAAAACCCCGAAAGAAGACACTCGGTGGCAACGAAAAACCTCGGTCGACATGGGTGGCCAAAAGCACGCACTCACCCTCTTCTGGCTGAGGTTGCCACTCTCGGCCAGGAAGTCTCGCGGCGCCGTGGGGAATCAATCCGTCGTCGGCCATATCGAGGAGATCCTTCTCCTTGATGGTCGACTGGATCCAGTCTCCCTGGACCCAGCCTTTCGGCAGTTTGGATCTTGATGAGGAACCACCGCGACCGGTAGATCTCCCCTTCGCCTTCTCGGCCGCCGACGCCTTCTCCACCGCCGACGCCTTCTTCGCGCGCTCCAACATCGTCGTCTTCTCTTTGCCCATGGCCGCCGGCGGAATGCGCAAGGACGGAGATGGCAAGAGAGCAGCAGCGGTGGCGGAGGGCGGAGACGGAGAGAACTAAGGAGGAAGAACAAGGTACTGTGCATAAGCCTCCGGAAGTTACATTTATAGCATCCCTTCCGAGTGGATGACAGGTGGACCCAAGCAATCCAATCATATCGAGCAGCCGCCTTTGCGTGATACGTGGCGGAAAAAGTGGCGCGGAGATCGAGCGCCCTATTACGTCCCATCCAAGCGCCGCAGATCCGTTCCGTTTAGCGCTTCCCCAAATTTCGTATCCCGCGAGATCCATGACGACAGATCGATCTGTCAAGTGCGAGATTTCCTGCGATCCGTTGCTCGGGAATAGCAAAGGAAGTCACTCGACTAAAGAACAAGAATGGATCAAGTCGATGAAGGAAAGTTTCTTGTTATCAACAGAGAAGATCTTGATCCAAGACAACACGTAGCGATATGCAAAAGGCGTCGGAAACAACGTCAACTCCTCCTTCCTCAAGCCTCAATCCATTCGGGGCTAATGATGGATTCATGTACCTAGGGTAGGGTCATAGGCCTGACCTAAGCGTCCTACCCAAGGGCACTCGTAGAAGAGATCATCTTCGATCGACCAAAGAGGAATCCACTCGACCGGACCGAAGGACTCGACCATGGAAGACTCACTCGACCATGAAGATCACTCGACCACCGAAGTTGAAGACACTCTGCGGTAAACGGTTTGCTATTGAATAGACTTAATGATAGTTAAAGCGCCTTATGAGGCGTTACCGTAACCCCCGGCAATGTACTTTAATCCCTCCATTATGTGGGCTGGCTGGGGTCTGGCGCCTCTATATAAGCCACCCCCCTCCACGAGATAGAAGGGTGCACACTTTGTAATACTCATACCGATAATCCACTCGACCGCCTCGGGGCTCAGGGGCGTGGGGCTGTTACTTCTTCCGAGAAGGGCCTGAACTCGTACATCTTCTGTCTTCACAACTGCTCCATAGCTAGGACATCGCCTCTCCCTTACCTACCCCTACTTCTACTGTCAGACTTAGAACCACGACAGTATGCTTTGCCGTTGTTCTTGGGGTACCGTGAATTTCACATGGCTGATCCAGCGTGTATCTTCGGTTGAGTAGTCCTATGTTGCTCTTTGCCTGTTTGTCAGACTGAGCGTTGCCGGACTTGGCACCAGCTTCCTTGTTTTGATGTTTATAACCTTTATGCCAAGGTCTGAGGGTGCCTCTTCGTATATGCTGCTTGCCACCTTGGATCGTAGTGATGCGTGGGCGTCTGTGTGCATGCCCGTGGTTTTCCTGCTCGAGTTGAGGTAGCCAGTTGTGTCGTGTGTGCCCTTTATTGGCGCTCTCGAGTTCGTATTTTTCGGTGGCCAGTATCTTGGTCCACCTATCCTCTAGCGCATCTTGGTCCGCTGTGAGCTGCTCTTGTTTCCTTTGTAGGCTCCTTGTTGTAGCCATGAGCCATCGCTTGAAGCGAACTTGTTCCACTGGGTCCTCTGGTACGCCGAATTCGTCATTGTCGAGGCTTGCCTCGTCGTCGGAGGGGAGTGTGTGGTTGTCCCTCTCCCAGTATCTCGTCGTCATTGGTCCGGCCTGCTTAAGTGTTGGCTGACTCGGGTTGCCTTCCTTTTTGGGACCGTCCGGACTGCTATCGTTTCCGGGGTCGTTTTCGGTGTGGCGGGGTTTGGAGTGGTGCCAATGACGCACATGTTTTGACTTTCTTTCTGAGGGATTGTCCTCTATTGCCTCGTCGCCACTAGTTTCCTTTGGAGTGTCCACCGTATATATATCATATGAGGAGGTGGCCATCCACCGCCAGGTCAGCGGTAGCTCCTGTGATTCTCCTGCATCGTCGTCCATACCGTCGATGTCTCCGGAGTCGAAGTCAAGCACGTCGGTTAGATCATCGATCGTGGCAATGAAGTGGGTGGTGGGTGGGCAACGAATTCCGTCGTTGTCTGCTTCCCACTCGAGCCGGACATAGTTCGGCCAGGAGTCTCCTGACAAGGAGAGAGACTTCAACAATTCCAACATGTCGCCAAAGGGCGAATGCTAAAAAACTTCCGCCACGGTGAACTCCATCACCGGAGCCCGACCAGGATCGGCGGGCTCGGGGCGCACGGACTGGAACCTGCATCCGGATATGAATCCGGCGGTCCGAGGTCACAGGTTCCTTCAGAGGTGAAACCTGTGTTTGGCTCCGTCGCCGATGAAGGTACGGCCTGCGGAGCGGGGTCCAGCCCTCCATCCTTAGGCGAAGCAACCTGTCTCGGATTTATATCCGGGGTTTCTGCCGGGACGATATCCCGAGCGACGTCTGACAGCAGGTCTAAGCCATGCTCATCGCGAGTGTTCGGCACTTCTGGCGCTGGCCAGAATCCGTCGAAGATCATGTCTCCGCGGATATCCGCCGCGTAGTTCAGGTTTCCGAACCTTATTTGATGTCCGGAGGCACAGCTATCGATCTGCTCCAAGTGGCCGAGCGAGTTGGCCCGCAGCACGAAGCCGCCGAACATGAAGATCCGTCTGGGGAGGAAAGTCTCACCCTGGACAGTGTCGTGAATGACGATTGAAGGAGCCATCGAACCTGACGGCGACGTCACAGAGGAACTCTCAATGAAAGCACAAATGTCGGTGTCAAAACCGGCGGATCTCGGGTAGGGGGTCCCGATCTGTGCGTCAAGGCTGATGGTAACAAGAAGTAAGGGACACAGGTGTTTACCCAGGTTCGGGCCCTCTCGATGGAGGTAAAACCCTACTTCCTGCTTGATTTATATTGATGATATGGGTAGTATAGAGTAGATCTACCACGAGATCATAGAGGCTGAACCCTAGGAGCTAGCCTATGATGGTATGAATGTAATTGTGATCGGCCTTCTAAGGACCAACCTCTCCGGTTTGAATAGACACCGGAGAGGGCTGGGGTTTACATGGAAGCTTGTCTTCCATGCCAAGGAAAGTCCCATCCGGACACGGGCCGAAGTCTTGAGTCTTGTATCTTCACGCTTCAATAGTCCGGACGTTATACACAGTCCGGCTATCCGGATACCCCCCAATCTAGGACTCCCTCAACGGGCTGGAATCATATTGGATGGCCCAGATGATGCTACTGGGCCTAATTCGGATAGGGCATAACGGGCCTTGGGTTAGCGGGCTATAATTGGGCTATATGCTTACAAGCCGTTAACAGGCTTCCCATGGGCCGGCCCGCCACCTTTTGACTAAGTCAAACGGGCCGGCCTTTTCACAGGAATGGGCCTCTGTTGGGCCGTGCCATGTGTCGACGTACCATAGGCGCCTTCTGTCCAATGAGTGGATGACATCAGTCCCAACGATGAGCCGACACGTGTTTCCTCCAGCCAACGATGATTTTACACATGGAAAATCCCCATTGGTCGGGGCTATTAACGGGTTATCGGATCCAAAACCCGACCCGATAGCTTAACGGCGTTCCGTTACGGTGGATGCCATGTGTCGATTACCCTTTACGAAAGCACTTCTGTGACGCATGATTTATCGTCATGTAAGTGGACACTTCCGTGATGATAATTTTGGTAATGTCATGGAACACTTCTACGACAGCACAGGTATGACTATCTTGATTCTGTCATAAAATCGTCATGGATGTGCATGCATGACAAAAAACGTGACCTACTGTGACAAACATGTATCATCACGGAAGTGTATTTTTTTGTAGTAGGAGCCGTGCGTGGTGGGCCGCAGGCAAGCAGGACTGGATACCCCCAAGTCCAGGATGCCGACAGTAGCCCCCGGGCCCAAGGCGCGCTCGGACTTGGCTTCCAGGCGAAGCCAAAGGGCAAGGACGGAGCACCGCAGGCCCTAGCCGCCTGTGGCCTTGATGACGTGTGGCGACTCCGCTTCCCCACGCAGCCTCGGCAACTACTCAACTTGACAACTGCATGTTGCATGTAGAAAGGCTCATCATTACTAGAAATCATGGGAGGCCGACGATTTACCTTCTCCCGGCTATAAACGTGCGAGCGGGTGGAGCCCCTGCTCACTTCTCTTTCGTCTTGCTCTTGCTTGCTCCTCCTCCTCCTCTTCTCCTTGCTTCCATGGCGCCGATCAAGAGGTTCTCTGTGGCGGAGAAGGGGAAGGCTCCTAGGGAGGGGAAGGCTCCTAGGGAGGGGTCGGACCCTCTCCCGCCGAAGAAGCGACTCCTCCTTTATGACGATGCTGGCGCGAGGCGAGAGGTGGCCAGGCCTTGGCAATCGAGGCCTCCGCCTGGCTTCCCCTCCCCTTGTACGCCCGGGCGCAAGGTGAAGGAGTGCGACGCTGAGCGGCGCCTCGCGAAGATGGCAGGGCTGCCATTGCCCTGTCGGCCGCACGACGAACCCACACTGAGGGTAGCTCACGCGAGTTCATGGTGTGGGCGGTGATGCCTCCCGATACTTGGATTTGATTCCCGCGGTTCTTCACCAGCGAACTGCCTCCGAGGGGACCGGTGGAGCTGTGGCTGCTGCACCCTAGCCACTGGGGCTGAGGTCGAGGTGGTGTCGTCCAAAGACGTCTTCATGACGCGAGGATGGGGCGAGGTTTCCCAAGCTTGTCGAGCGGAGGGAGCCCTGGTGATCCACTTCAAGTATGACGGTGCGGCCACCTTGTTCTTCAAGGTCTTCAACGAGCAGGGCGAGCGGCTGGAGTGCTGCCCCAGAGGAGACAGCTCGAGGGACGCCGTCGTGGTACTGGATATGCCGCTGCCCCCTTCAGTGCTTCGTCCAGCAGCAGCAACGACTACTGGGAATCCAGCGACTCTCCTGAATCGAGTGACGACAGCTACGTGCCGCCAAGCTCCTGCCGAGGGTCAGAGTGCTGTTGCGGCTGCCGCCCAGCATCGTCAGTGACGTCATAGGGACCTGTGGTTGTTTCTCCTGCGTGAGATGAAAATCATCCCCTGTGGGGCTTGTAAGGACCGAGATGTATTCAACAGTATCGTTTGTTCCTTTTGACTTTGTAATGAATGCGCGTATTCCAGTCCGACTGTGTTCCTCCCTTTTCTCTTCCCTAGACAGCGTGGCGCTCTACGCCGGCAGGACCCAGTCCCTAGGCAGGCTTCAGCCGTCGCTAGTATGCCAGGTTGCGATGCCGTGGGCAAGGCTAGGAGGTGAGCGGCCCGAGGTCCGGTAAGAGCTCATGAGACGCGATGCTCACGAGGTCCCCCTTGGCATGCAAGCAGCTGCGCAGAGAGTTGAAAAGGGGAGCTGAGCCTCCCAAGTGGAACTGCGGGGCGAAGCGTGTGGAGCAAAACAGGTGCCATAGAGAGTCGAGACTTATCTTTTGCAGTCTGAGCCCATCGGAGGGGCAATGCTTGCCGTCGCGCTTGCGGTGCCATCAGGCGCAACCCGTCTTGGCCACCCTCCTACCTCGTTTGCCAAGGTGCTCTATGTCCTCGGGACCCGGCCCTTGAGCGTGCTCAGCCGCCGCTGGTATGCCAGGTCACGATGTCGTGGTCAAGGCTAGGGGTGAGGGCTGGAGAGTCAGTAGGAGCTCCCGAGACGCGATGCTCGGGCGCCCCCCCTTTAACATGCAAGCGGCTCGTGAGGCTGGACGGTGGTTGTCCGGGCTGACCCTTGGCTCATTGTAGGGTGATCCTGCAAGTTAGATGACAAAGGGGGGTCAAGAGCCCCGGGCGTGAGACGGAGGCACCGAGGACCCTGTGAGGTGGTGTCATGCGAAGCGGGCCGCGAACCAGAGCTCGGTCCCCAAGTTTATCAGTGTTGCAGGGATGGACCCGAGCACAAGCACCGTGATGATGTGTGGGTTGTGCGGAAATGGCGTTAGTCAGATGCATCAGGGCTGCGAGGCAGAGGTCACGAGGTGACAATCATAGGTAAATCCACGAAAACAATTAGATAATCCCGGTGAGTGCAAAACGGTACACGCCGTAGGGACGGACCAACACGGCCTGGGGATGATGCAGCCCGAAGGGCTCCCCCAAACTGAACGAACTAGGGAGATGTCACCTGGTACCATTGCCAAAGAGTTGTCGAAGTAGCCAAAAAACACGTGCTGCTGAAGCCGTTCCTCATGAGCCGCTTCGGAGCCGGGCCTCAGGAGGCTCAGACGGACCGGAAGGCTCCTGAGGGTGCTCCTCCATCTCCACCAGGATCGCCTGGCGCCTGGCCTTGCTGGCCGCCTGAGCGTCCCTCATGCAGCACTGCAAAGCCCTAGCCACGCCCGCCAGGCCGAAGGGCATGCAGATATAGCTGTGAGGCGGTCCCTCGCATCGGCCAACACGAGATGGCCACATGAGCTGCCGAGACGTGGCCCTATTGAGCCCAGGGATGTCGATGCAGACGCGGAACTCCTTACCCTCGCTAGGGCAATGAGCTCTGCCTCGCGGCAGGCGACGATCGCCTTGCAGAACCCTTCCTTCCTAAATCTCCTCGATCGCTTTGCTGATGAACTCCTGAATGCCTGGTTCTCACGCCTACTGCCTTCTCCTGGGAAGCGTGCTCTGAAGAGCGCCTCCAAATGGTGCCTGAGCGCCACTCTCATGACGTGGGCTAGGTCTGAGGCCCTCCAGAGGAGATCCCCCAAGCCCAGCCTAAGAGGGGCGCCGGGCGCGCCTTCCTATGTGATGGGTGAAGGCGCCTGATACGTCCCCAATGTATCTATAATTTTTGATTGCTCCATGCTACTTTATCTACTGTATTAAGCAATATTGGGCTTTATTATCCACTTTTATATATTTTTGGGACTAACCTATTAACTGGAGGCCCAGCCCACATTTGATGTTTTATGCCTATTTCAGTGTTTTGAGGAAAAGGAATATCAGATAGAGTCAAAACGGAACGAAATCAACTAGAGAAGTTATTTTTGGAAGGAAAGCAACCCAGGGAACTTGGAGTGCACGTCAGGGGAGATACGGGCTGCCCACGAGGATGGGGGCGCGTCCACCCCCTCGGGCACGCCCCCCTACCTCATGGGGCCCCCGTAGCTCCTCCGACGTACCCCCTACACCCATATATACTCTTGTACATAGTCAAAAAGAATGTATACTCTTGTACCCTAAAACTTCCAGAACAGAAGATAGATCGGGAGTTCCGCCACTGCAAGCCTTTGTAGCCACCACAAACCTCTCGGGAGCCTGTTCCGGCACCCTGCCGGAGGGGGATCCCATCACCGGTGGCCATCTTCATCATCCCGACGCTATCCATGACGAGGAGGGAGTAGTTCACCCTCGGGGCTGAGGGTATGTACCAGTAGCTATGTGTTTGATCTCTCTCTCTCTCGTGTTGCTCTATGGCACGATCTTGATGTATCCCGAGCTTTGCTATTGTAGTTGGATCTTATGATGTTTCTCCCCCTCTACTCTCTTGTGATGAATTGAGTTTCTCCTTTGAAGTTATCTTATCGGATTGAGTCTTTTATGAGAACACTTGATGTATGTCTTGCCGTGATTATCTGTGGTGACAATGGGATATCATGTGCCACTTGATGTATGTTTTGGTGATCAACTTGCAGGTTTCGTAACATTGGGAACCTATGCATAGGGGTTGGCACACATTCTTGACTCTCCGGTAGAAACTTTGGGGCACTCTTTGAAGTATTTTTATGTTGGTTGGATGAATCTGAGATTGTGTGATGCATATCGTATAATCATGCCCACGAATACTTGAGGTGACAATGGAGTATCTAGGTGACATTAGGGTTTTGGTTGATTTGTGTGTTAAGGTGTTATTCTAGTATGAACTTTTATAGATTGATCCGAAAGAATAACTTTGAGGTGGTTTCGTACCCTATCATAATCTCTACGTTTGTTCTCCGCTATTACTGTCTTTGGAGTGACTCTTTGTTGCATGTTGAGGGCTTGTCATATTATCTATCTATGTTATTATTGTTGAGAGAACTTGCACTAGTGAAAGTATGAACCCTAGGCCTTGTTTCCTATCATTGCAATATCGTTTACACTCACTTTTATCATTAGTTACCTTGCTGTTTTTATTATTTTAGATTACAAAAACCTATATCTACTATCTATTTTGCACATGTATCACCATCTCTTCGCCGAACTAGTGCAACTATACAATTTACCATTGTATTGGGTGTGTTGGGGACACAAGAGACTTTCTGTTATTTGGTTGCAGGGTTGTTTGAGAGAGACCATCTTCATCCTACGCCTCCTACGGATTGATAAACCTTAGGTCATCCACTTGAGGGAAATTTGCTACTGTCCTACAAACTTGTGCACTTGTAGGCCCAACAACATCTACAAGAAGAAGGTTGTGTAGTAGGCATCAAGCTCTTTTCTGGCGCCGTTGCCGGGGAGGCTAGGTAAGTGAAGGTATATCTTTAGATCTTGCAATCGAATCTTTTTGTTTCTTGTTTTAGCACTAGTTAGTCTATAAAAGAAAATTACAAAAAAAATGGAGTGAAGTTTGTCTCATACGCTTCACCTTTTTAATATCTTTCGTGAGTATGATGGAAAGGATAATTGTGCTCAAGTGCTAGAAGAAGAAATCTCTAAATTGTTTGGCACTAAATATTTGAATGATGAGCATGATTGCAATGTTGTTAGTACGAATTCTTTGAATATCCATGATGCTAATGACGATTGCACTAGTTATGATGAAAATGCCTCCTATAAGCATGTCAATTTTTATGGAGTGCATTGGGCTTGCAAGGACACACCAAATAGGGAAGATAGATATTGCAAGAGGCATAAGTACTTAGAAACTAAATGGTTGCAAGAAAGGCAAGATGTATGTGCTGAAAATTTATTTTTTCTTAGCCATACTTGTGAACTTTGCAATGAACGTAATCATTTTAGTACCCAATGCAAATTGTTTCTTGATCGTATCATGTCCAAAAATTGTGATGACTTGATCTCCCTTGCACATCATAATGAGCTTAGTTTGCTCTTGGGTTATGAAGAAATAAAACGTATAACTAAGATTATTCCAGAATTTGCCCTTGATAGAATTCTTCATTTTGATCTAGAAGAAATTTATATGTATTGTGCGGTGAATTGCATTGAAAATCCTTATATTGCCAATTACATAAAGAAAAGAAAGCAAATAGAAGATGAAGAAAATACTAATAAAAGGGAAGAGACTTCCCAATCTCCTCCTATTATTTCTTATGATGAATCAGATAACGAGGAGGAGCCTTCTATTCAACCAATCTCATCAATAAGGAGCTCAAAGAGGAAGGTTGAACCCACACATAATCTGAAGAAGAAGAAGAAAAGAAGGAGCAACAAAGGTAGAAAGGTATCCCTCCCAAATGATGTTTCTCCTACTACTCATTGTGATGATGATAATTGCTATACTATTGGTGCTATCAATATTTTTAATGATGAGAGTGATTATGCTTATGGTATGAAAGGGCCCAAGCTTGGGGAAGCTATGTTTGATTGGGATGAAATATTTGAGAATATATTTGCTGGAATTAATGTTTGTCCCAAGCTTGGGGATGCTATGTTTAATGAAGATGGTATTTTTAGCATCCCAAGTTTTGATATGCAAAGTTGTTATGATGATAGCATGCCTCCTACCTATGATGATTATATTGATGAAAGTGGGTTCGGAAGAGAGTCAACTTTAGGAAGTAGTGATCCCACTATTTTGGAGGATGTTTAATTTTATTGTGATGAATATGAAAGTGGATTTGGAAGATTGTCAACTTTATTTAGTGATTCCACTATCTTGGGAGAGGTTTCAATCGATTATGATGAGAACAAAGTCGCTACTTATGATGATTATTGTGATGAAACTTATGCTATAAAAAATAGTGATGATTATATTTACAAATATTTTCATGATTATGTATACCCTTTTTATGAACATTACTCTTTTAATGTGGTGTTCAAGTCTCTTATGATACTCCCACTATTTCGAATGAGAAGAATTTTGCTTATGTGGAGAGTAGTAAATTTTCTATGCTAGTAGATCATGAAAAGAATGCTTTAGGTACTGGTTATATTGTTGAATTCATTCATGATGCTACTGAAAATTATTATGAGGGAGGAACTTATGCTTGTAGGAATTGCAATAATGTCAAGTCTCCTCTCTATGTGCTTAAAATCTTGAAGCTATGCTTGTTTTACCTTCCTATGCTTGTTGATTATTGTTCCCATAAGTTGTTTGTTCACAAAATCCCTATGCATAGGAAGTGGGTTAGACTTAAAAGTGCTAGTCATGTGCTTCATGATGCTCCCGTTATGTTTCAATTCTTATCTTTTATGTGAGCATCATTGCCATCATCATGCCTAGCTAGAAAGGCATTAAAGAAAAGCGCTTGTTGGGAGACAACCCAATATTTATCCTTACTGTTTTTGTGTGTTCACATGCTTATGCTACTGTAGTAATCATGTTTTATAGCTTTTGTTTCAATAAAGTGCCAAGTAAGACCTTTAGGATGGCTTACGGTGATAGTTGTGTTGATCCTGCTGAAAATCAGAAACTTTTGCACCCAGTAAATTAGTTTTGTTAATTCACAGAAACGTTCTCCTGATATGCTTATTTTTGCTCTGGATTGGTACACAAATTACGTAGGACTTCCTAATTTTGTAGGATTTTTGGAGTTCCATAAGTATACGTTTGATACAGATTACTACAGACTGTTCTGTTTTTGACAGATTCTGTTTTCTATGTGTCGTTTGCTTATTTTGATGAATCTATGAGTAGTATCGGAGTGTATGAACCATATATAAGTTGGAGTACAGTAGATATTACACCAATATGAATTTATAATAAGTTCACTATAGTACCTAAGTGGTGGTTTTGTTTTCTTATACTAACGGAGCTTACGACTTTTCTGTTGAGTTTTGTGTTGTGGAGTTTTCAAGTTTTTGGTAAAGATTCGATGGACTATGGAATAAGGAGTGGCAAGATCCTAAGCTTGGGGATGCCCATGGCACCCCAAGGAAATATTCAAGGACAACCAAGAGCCTAAGCTTGGGGATGCCCCGGAAGTAATCCCCTCTTTCGTCTTCGTTCATCGGTAACTTTACTTGGAGCTATATTTGTATTCACCACATGATATGTGTTTTGCTTGGAGCGTCATTTTCTATTGTTAGTATTTGCTTGATGTTAGTTAGATTAATGCTTTGCATCTTTATTTTCAATAAGAAAGTCAAGGATAGCCTTTGCCATGCTTATTTTGCTAGTATACATGTTGCTGTTTGAAAACAGAAAGTTTACCGCTGTTGCAAAAATTCCCTAGAAAAGTCAGAGAGTGGTATAATGTTGAATCTTTTTGCATATTGAGATCTGACAAATTTATTACAGTGGGAATTTTAGTTCATAATTGTTGGAGTCAGGGAAGTATTGATCCTCTTGTATTCTTTACAGACTGTACTGTTTTGACAGATTGCTGTTATGTTTGCGTTATTTGCATATGTTTGTTTGTTTAATTATTCTATTTGATGATATGAGTATTAAATATGCAGAGGAATTTAGTATTCAATGTTGAATAATAATTTTAGTGATTTGTTACAGTGGAAAATGATAAGGTTTTGCATTGGTTTATACTAACCGATCTCACGAGTTCTTGTTGAGTTTGTTGTGAATGAAGCTTTTGATAAAAAGAGAAACCATGATATGAGAGGAATTAAGGAGACACAAAAGTTCAAGATTGGGGATGCCCAAGGCACCCCAAGATAATATTTCAAGAAGTCTCAAGCATCTAAGCTTGGGGATGCCCCGGTAGGCATCCCACCTTTCTTCTTCAACAACTATCGGTTAGTATCGGTTGAGCCTAAGTTTTTGCTTCTTCACATGAGTTGTGCTATCCTTGCAATGTTTTCTTTAGCTTTGCTTGCTGTTTGAATAAAGTATCAAGATCTGAAATTCTTTAATGAGAGAGTGTCTTCGCATAGTTACATAATTATTTAGCTACTCATTGATCTTCACTTATATCTTTCGGAGTAGTTTGTCATTTGCTCTAGTGCTTCACTTATATTTTTTAGAGCACGGTGGTGGATTTGTTTTAAAGAAACTATTGATCTCTCGTGCTTCACTTAGATTATTTTGAGAGTCGTTAATAGCATGGTAGTTTGCATAATGTTAATATACTTCGTATTCAAGATATCTGAAAATTTCTTTTGAGTGAGTTGAATACTAAGATAAGTTTGATGCTTGATAATTGTTTTGAGATATGGAGGTGATAATATAAAAGTCGTGCTAGTTGGGTAATTGTGAATTTGAGAAATGCTTGTGTTGAACTTTGCAAGTCCCGTAGCATGCACGTATTGTTAAAGTTGTGTAACAAATTTGAAACATGAAGTGTACCTGGCTTGTGCATCCTTATGAGTGGCGGTCGGGGACGAGCGATGGTCTTTTCCTACCAATCTATCCCCCTAGGAGCATGCGCGTAGTACTTGATTTTTGATGGATTCTAAATTTTTGCAATAAGTATATGAGTTCTTTTGACTAATGTTGAGTCCATGGATTATACACACTCTCACCTTTCCGCCATTGCTAGCCTCTTCGGTACCGTGCATTGCCTTTCTCACCTTGAGAGTTGGTGCAAACTTCGCCGGTGCATCCAAACCCTGTGATACGATATGCTCTATCACACATAAACCTCCTTATATCTTCCTCAAAACAGCCACCATACCTACCTACCATGGCATTTCCATAGCCATTCCAAGATATATTGCCATGCAACTTCCATCATCATCATCATGACATACATTACTTTTGTCATATTGCCATTGCATGATCATGTAGTTGACATCGTATTTGTGGCAAAGCTACCATGCATTATTTTTCATACATGTCACTCTTGATTCATTGCACCAATCCCGGTATACCGCCGGAGGCATTCATATAGAGTCATATCTTGTTCTAAGTTTCGAGTTGTAATCCTTATGTTGTAACCAATAGAAGTGTGATGATCATCATTATTAGAGCATTGCCCAAAAAAAGAGAAAGGCCAAAAAGAAAAAAAGAAAGGCCCAAAAAAAAGAAAGGCCCAAAAAAAAGGGCAATGCTACTATCTCTTTTTCCACACTTGTGCTTCAAAGTAGCACCTTGTTCTTCATGTAGTGAGTCTCGTAAGTTGTCTTTTTATACTAGTGGGAGTTTTTCATTATAGAACTTGGCTTGTATATTCCTACGATGGGCTTCCTCAAATGCCCTAGGTCTTCGTGAGCAAGCAAGTTGGATGCACACCCACTTAGTTTCTTTTGTTGAGCATTCATAGCTCTAGTGCATCCGTTGCATGGCACTCCCTACTCCTCATGTTGACATCAATTGATGGGCATCTCCATAGCCCGTTGATTAGCCTCGCCAATGTGAGACTTTCTCCTTTTTTGTCTTCTCCACACAATCCCCATCATCATATTCTATTCCACCCATAGTGCTATATCCATGGCTCACGCTCATGTATTGCGTGAAGGTTGAAAAAGTTTGAGATTATTTGAGTACGAAACAATTGCTTGGCTTGTCATCGGGGGTATAGAAGTTGGGAACATCTTTGTGTGACGAAAATGAAGCATAGCTTAACTATATGATTTTGTAGGGATGAACTTTCTTTTGCCATGCTATTTTGAGAAGACATGATTGCTTTGATTAGTATGCTTGAAGTATTATTATTTTTGTGTCAATATGAACTTTTGTCTTGAATCTTTCAGATCCGAATATTCATATCACAATTAAGAAGATTTATATTGAAATTATGCCAAAGTATCACTCCGCATCAAAAATTCTTTTTTATCATTTACCTACTCGAGGACGAGCAGGAATTAAGCTTGAGGATGCTTGATACGTCTCCAACGTATCTATAATTTTTTATTGCTCCATGCTACTTTATCTACTGTTTTAGGCAATATTGGGCTTTATTATCCACTTTTATATTATTTTTGGGACTAACCTATTAACCGGAGGCCCAGCCCAGATTTGCTGTTTTATGCCTATTTCAGTGTTTCGAGGAAAAGGAATATCAGACGGAGTCAAGACGGAAGGAAATCAACTGGAGAAGTTATTTTTGGAAGCAAAGCAACCCAGGGAACTTGGAGTGCACGTCAGTGGAGACACGGGCTGCCCACGAGGGTGGGGGTGGGCCCACCCCTCCCCATCCCCCGGGCGCGCCCCCCTACCTCGTGGGTCCCCCGTAGCTCCTCCGACGTACCCCCTGCACCCATATATACTCTTGTACCTGAAACTTCTGAGCAGAAGATAGATCGGGAGTTCCGCCACGCAAGCCTCTCAGAGCCACCAAAACCTCTCGGAGCCTGTTCAAGCACCTGCCGGAGGGGGATCCCATCACCGGTGGCCATCTTCATCATCCCGGCGCTATCCATGACGAGGAGGGAGTAGTTCACCCTCGGGGCTGAGGGTATGTACCAGTAGCTATGTGTTTGATCTCTCTCTCTCTCTCGTGTTCCTCTATGGCACGATCTTGATGTATCCCGAGCTTTGCTATTGTAGTTGGATCTTATGATGTTTCTCCCCCTCTACTCTCTTGTGATGAATTGAGTTTCCCCTTTGAAGTTATCTTATCGGATTGAGTCTTTTATGAGAACACTTGATGTATGTCTTGCCGTGATTATCTGTGGTGACAATGGGATATCATGTGCCACTTGATGTATGTTTTGGTGATCAACTTGCGGGTTTCCTGACATTGGGAACCTATGCATAGGGGTTGGCACACGTTTTTAACTCTCCGGTAGAAACTTTGGGGCACTCTTTGAAGTACTTTTATGTTGGTTGGATGAATCTGAGATTGTGTGATGCATATCGTATAATCATGCCCACGGATACTTGAGGTGACAATGGAGTATCTAGGTGACATTAGGGTTTTGGTTGATTTGTGTCTTAAGGTGTTATTCTAGTACAAACTCTTTTATAGATTGATCCGAAAGAATAACTTTGAGGTGGTTTCGTACCCTACCATAATCTCTACGTTGTTCTCCGCTATTAGTGTCTTTGGAGTGACTCTTTGTTGCATGTTGAGGGCTTGTCATATTATCTATCTATGTTATTATTGTTGAGAGAACTTGCACTAGTGAAAGTATGAACCCTAGGCCTTGTTTCCTATCATTGCAATATCGTTTACGCTCACTTTTATCATTAGTTACCTTGCTGTTTTTCTTATTTTAGATTACAAAAATATATATCTACTCTCTATTTTGCACTTGTATCACCATCTCTTCGCCGAACTAGTGCAACTATACAATTTACCGTTGTATTGGGTGTGTTGGGGACACAAGAGACTTTCTATTATTTGGTTGCAGGGTTGTTTGAGAGAGACCATCTTCATCCTACGCCTCCTACGGATTGATAAACCTTAGGTCATACACTTGAGGGAAATTTGCTACTGTCCTACAAACCTGTGCACTTGCAGGCCCAACAACGTCTACAAGAAGAAGGTTGTGTAGTAGGCATCAGCTCCGTGTCCAGAGATGCGAGGCTCAGTGCTGCATCCTTGGGTGATGCTTCCTCATGTGATCCCTGGCCCAGCTGCAGCTTCTTTGTCTTGGGGGCGACCTCAGGAGGGAGGGCGCCGTCTTCGTCTTCTGGGTTTTCGACTGCTGCAGCTTGGAAAGTGCGCTCGAGGGAGCACACCGCATCCTTCTCCTAACAGGCGACCATGATGATGCCGCTGCTTCCTGGCATCTTGAGGATGTTGTAGCCGTGGTGCGTGGCCGCCATGAACTTGGCCAGTGTTGGGTACCCAAGGATGGCGTTGTAGGGCAGGCGGATGTCAGCAGCGTCGAAGTCGATGAGCTCAGTGCGGTAATTGTTGCGCTCGCCGAAGGTGACAGGGAGGCGAACCGGCCTGATCGGGTGTGTCGATCCATTGGTCACTCTTGAGAATGGCTTGGTGGGGTGCAGCTGGTGGTATGGCACCTGGAGTCTGTCGAACGTCTGGACAGAGAGGACATTGAGCCCTGCTCCGCCATCAATGAGAGTCTTGGTGACGGTTACGTTGCTGATGACGGGGGAGCAGAGCATGGGGAGCGCGCCGGTGGTGGCCGCGCACTTGAGCCGGTCTGTGGAGTCGAAGGTGATGGCGCACTTGGACCACTTGAGAGGGCGAGTCGCTTCAAGCCTGGGGAACACCGCATTGACCTCGCGCGCAAACTGCTTGAAGACACGGTGAGAAGCTGGGGCTTGTGAGCCGCCCAAGATGCAGTCGATGGCTCGCGGCTCCTGGAAGCCCCTAGCCCCCTCGTCCTGGTGGTGATCTGCATTCCTTCTTGGCGGTGGAGGCAGAGGAGGCAAGGCTGCGTTGCCCTGAGGGCGGTCCTCACGAGGCTGCTCCCTCCAGTTGCCCTCGCGAGGCTGGTCCTGCCAGCGGTCCTCACGGGGCTGGTCGCGCCACTCATGACGACGGTCGCGTCCATCCCAGCGTCCTCCGCCTCGGCCACCTCCGCGACCGTAGCCCCGATCGTTGCGCTCGAGGCGTCGACCAAGGCGCCTGTCGCGGAGAGCCCTGAGCTCCTGGCAGTCGCTGGTGTTTTGGCTGTAGATGTTGTGGAAGGCATAGAATGACCTCTTGCCCTTGGATGACTCGGGGTGGTCACAGCCGCGCTTGGTCTCTGTCTCTGCCGCAAGCACGGACGGCCCCTTGCGCTTCGTGTCCTTGGTCTTGGTTTTCTTGTCTTCTGGATCAGCACCAGGGAGCTCGAGGAGGGAGAGGCGTCCCTCCTTAGCCCTCGCACACTTGTTCGCTATGTTGTACATCTCTAGAGCGGTGCAGAGGTCCTCATGGATGGCGAGCTCCTCCTTCATCTTCACGTCACGGACGCCGTCGGTGAACGCAGAGATGATGGCCTCGTCCGACGCCTTCGGGATCTTGAGGCGGACGTTGTTGAAGCACTGGATGTACTTATGCAAGGTCTCCCCAGGCCGCTGCTTGATGCAGAGCAGGTCGCCCGCGGCCGGCGGACGGCCGCGAGTGCCCTAGAAGTTGGCGATGAAGCGGCTGCGCATCTCACTCCCAGGAAGAAACCGACCCCTTGGTCAGGTTCAAGAGCCAAGAACGCGCTCCATCCTTGAGGGCCATCGGGAACCAATTTGCCATAATCTTCTCGTCACAGTTGGCTGCCTCGATGCTCAACTCATAGAGCTGTATGAACTCGGCAGGCTCTATGGAGCCGTCGTAGCGTGGAGGCAGGCCAGGTTTGAACTTGCTCGGCCAAACGACATTACAGAGCTCTGAAGTGAACGCGCGACATCCTGCTGTGGCCACCGGAGGTCGTCGAGGGGGTGGAACGTGGTCCTGGTGCACGCGCCTCCGCCACCTCCTGTGGCGGCTCGCGAGCCTGGAGCTGGGGCGCTGGAAGCACGCGCGCCTCTCCTCAGGGACGTTGAACCACCTGGCAGCTCACGTCATCTCGAGCCGATGTCGGGTGCTGCGGGTCGCGCCGTGGAGCCATAAGCCTTGGCTCGACAATGGCGCCCCGGGCCGGAGGCGGGGGAGATGCCCCGTGCGCGACGTCACCCGCTGCAGGTGGTTGCTAAGGCAGCGAGTGAGCCAGCCCGTCGGAGCCCCCGTGCGTGACGCTGATGAGCTCGGCGATGGACTCGAGCCACTCCTCGTAGAGATCACCCACGGAATGGTAGCGAAAAGCTCCCACGCCGTGAGCAGGGCGGCCTGCGCGTCCACCTGGCCGTGGTGCGCGTGGGATGACGAAACTTCTAGAGTCAGGGACGGAGTAGCGGTGCGGCCGTCACGGCGCACCGACCGGTGCAGCGACGAAGCTTGCTGCTCATGGCCGGCAGGGCCCGTGGCGGCGTTGGCCACCGGTGAAGGAGCACGGTGGGCACAGCCGTCACCCGCCGGAGCTATCTGAGTAACGCAGGCAGCGACTATAGCCCGACGCTCAGCACGAGCCCTGCGCGCGTCGGCCATGGAGATGTCGGAGCAGTGGCGGATCGAACGACGGAAGAGAGGATCCCACGCACCCCTACCCGGCGTGCCAAATCTCGGATTTCGGGATCCGGCAACCCGTGAGAGGTTCGAACACTAGGGTGCGTGCGGAGATCTCAACCTGCCCAGCTTGCCTACTCGCGATCCTCCCTAGCCTAGCGCGAAGAGCTCATAGAGACACAAAAACACAGAGATTTATACTGGTTCGGGCCACCGTTGTGGTGTAATACCCTACTCTAGTGTGGTGTGGTGGATTTCCTCGAGGGGCTATGGATGAACTAGTTATAAGGATGAACAAGCCTCAGGAGGTGAGGTGTTCTTGAGCTGGTGTGGTGCTCGGGGTGGAATGGATCTCTCCCCCTCGCTATGGTGGTGGCTAAGTCCTATATATAGTCGCCTTGGTCCTCTTCCCAAATATGAGCGGGAAGGGATTCCACAACGGCGGGATTTGAAAGGGGACAAGTAGTACAGTCTATCCTGACAAAAGTAGTCTTCGCCTGCGAAATGCCTCTGGCCGTGACGCTGCGGTGGGCTCCATGATGACCTCCATCTTGCCGTCCTTGCGGTCTTGGTCTTGTTGCACCAGAATGGAAACCTTTGGCTGATGCCTCGGGACTCCGCGCCTGTGGCTTGCCTCCCTTCCACCAAAGAGGAAACATGTGCTCTGCACCCGCCTGGCGCCCGCCTGGCCTTGGTCATCATGTCTCACGTCAGCTGAGCCTCATGAGGTAGCTGCATATATCTCTCCGCCCTTAGGAGCCCTCCTGAGGAGGCCAACTCCTTCAGGGGTCTTGGCGTCGTCTGCCTCGCGAGGGTCTTGCTGCGTCGTTGTTGAAGCTGGGCCATACCAGGCCGTCGATGGAGCCGCACGTGGTGGGCCGCAGGCAGGCAGGACAGGATACCCCAAAGTCCAGGACGCTGACAAATATGTATTTTCCATCTCTCGACCGTTGGATGGGCATATCCAACGACTAATATGTTGATGAAAAATAAGCACTTTGCAGATTCATCAGATTAATTCAAGCCACATGGAAAACCCATTTATCCAAACCAAGCATGATTAAGAACTAGGAAATATAGCACTTGTATATGTTTCTCATGTATTAAGTGCAGCCAAATTCAATTTATTCCTCACGTGGTATACAATAACAAAATGCAGCCACAACAATTGAACATCGCATTGCAGAATTGAACCAAGCACTTAACTAAACACCATAACAAATGAACCAAACATTAACTGAGCACCACATTGCACAATATAACATACTCCTAATAGAAGATCAGACAGTTAACCAAACCAATCATGCTTAACAACTTGGAAATATAGCAATTGTATTTGTTTCTCATGTATTTAGTACAACCAAATTTGATTTATTTCTCACATGGTATACAATAACATAATGCACACACAAAAATTGAACATCGCATTACAGAATTGAACAAAACAGTTAACTAAACACCACAACAAATGAACCAAACGTTAACTGGGCACCACATTGCACAATATAACATACTCCTAATAGAAGATCAGGCAGTTAACCAAACCAAGCATGCTTGACAACTTGGAAAATTGCACCCTAAAGAATTGAACGCCACATTTGCAGAATTGAACCAAACAGTTAACTGAACACCACATTGCCCGACATATAGAACATATACACTATAGCAGAAGATTGCATGGTAAAAGTATATAGCACAATTCACTAGAATTTGTTAAGGAAAGGCAGTAGCTAGCAAACTAAACATGGGTCCTTATAGTGAGCTAATAAGACAAGCTACTCATTGTCGGAGATATCGATGACGATTGGCTCCTTGGACATGGAAGAGGGTGAGGCCTCCGCATCGTGGGTGCCCTCGTCGTAGTGGTGAGTTGCCTGAACTGCTCCGGGCACCAACATGCTGGCTCTCGAGATGAGGTAAGCACGTGCACGCTGAGAAAACACCTCGTAGTCTTTGTCAAAGGCACCAACGATGGCCTCAAGAAAATGCCGTGAACTGTTGTTTAAGGCAGCCACCGCGCCTTGGTGTCGGCGCGTGAGGCATCGATGGTGGCCTCAACAGCGAGGTGATCCTCCAAGATCCGGGGTCGGCACGAATGGTAGCCATCGCGACCACATCCGCGCGTGCGGTCGCGATTTGCTTCTCCACTGCCAAATGCTCCTTGAGATCCTGGCTATACTGCGTGCACCATGGCTTAGGGCGGCGCTTATTTGGTGAAGGGGTCGTGATTTGGGTGGAAGGTGTCGCGCTCGCGCCGGAGGTTGGGGCATGTGCGATGTGGAAGGAGCAGGATGGGGGTCGGGTGTGGATTACCTACCTGGATAGGCGAGGCCGAAGAGCGTGAAGGAGGGGCACTAGCGAGGGGGGCGATGATGCAACCAAGGAGTGAAGGTTTCAACTTGGAAAGGAAGGCGGAAACAGGGGAAATGTGGCTTTTGGTAAGGGGGAGGGAGCGGGGAGGTAGATATTTCCGCGGAAGCCGAAAATTTGGAATCGCTTCAGCGAAAATACTGGCGCACAAAGTGTCATTAGACACGGTCCCTTATTCAGAGCGAGCTGTGGACTGTAGCTGTCGCACCTTCTCGTGTAAGCCATAGGCATACTATACACCAACGATGCTCCAGGATATTTTGTACTGCATGTCACACGGTTGGTGATAATAAACTGTGGGGCTCTACTTGATTTTTCACCTTGATTTGAATTACATAATGGGGTCACAACTGCAAAGGATGGTGTTTGAATTGCTAGAACTTCTATCTGTAGTGAACATGCAACTATAGGTGTGTCATCAAATTTTTTGGAATTATTCAGGGTTCGTTTGGACATTTTTATATGGTAACTTGGTTTTTTAGGCATTTCAGGTGCACAATTCAAAATTAAACCACATGCACATGTTCCGGTGCACCAAAATGGGTTGTAAAATGATATATGTGTTGGGGGACGCAGTAATTTCAAAAAAAATCCTACGATCATGCAAGATCTATCTATGTGATGCATAGCAACGAGAGGGGAGAGTGGTCCACGTACCCTCATAGACCAAAAGCGGAAGCGTTTAGTTAACGCGGTTGATGTAGTCGAGCGTCTTCGCGATCCAACTGATCCAAGTACCGAACGTACGGCACCTCCGCGTTCAGCACACATTCAGCTTGATGACATCCCTCGTACTCTTGATCCAGTTGAGGCCGAGGGAGAGTTTCGTCAGCACGACGACATGGCAACGGTGATGACGAAGTTACCGGCGCAGGGCTTCGCCTAAGCACTACGATGATATGACCAAGATGTGTAACTATGGAGGGGGGCACCGCACATGGCTAAAAGATCAGCTTGTGAGTCCTAGGGTGCCCCCCTGCCCCCGTATATAAAGGAGCAAGTGGGAGGCCGGCCGACCCTCCTAGGGCGCGCCCCACAAGGGGAATCACTACAAGAAAAATACACCTCCATGATGATACGTGTTTGTCATAGTAGGTCACGTTTTTTGTCATGCATGTACATCCATGACAAATTTATGACAGAATCAAGATAGTCATACCTTTGCTGTCGTAGAAGTGTTCCATGACATTATCAAAATTATCATCACGGAAGTGTCCACTTCCATGACGATAAATCGCGCATCACAGAAGTGCTTTCGTCAAGGGTGACCGACACGTGGCATCCACCGTAACGGAACGTCATTAAGCTATCGGGTCGGGTTTTGGATCCGATAACCCGTTAACAGACCCAACCAATGGGGATTTTCCATGTGTAAAATCATCATTGGCTGGAGGAAACACGTGTCGCCTCACCGTTGGGACAGATGTCATCCATTCATTGGATCGAAGTCGCCTATGATACGGCGACACATGGCATGGCCCCAACAGAGGCCCATTCCTGTGAAAAGGTCGACCTGTTTGACTTGGTCAAAAGGTGGCGGCCCGGCCCACGGAAAGCCTGTTAACAGTCTGTTCGCATATAGCCCATTTACAACCCGCTAACCAGGGCCCGTTATGCCCTATCCGAATTAGGCCCAGTAGCGTCATCTGGGATGTCCAATATGATTCGGCCCGTTTTAACTTCCGGCCCATGTGTGGCCCATGACTTCTTTCGGCCCATATGAGGACCTTTGTAACTCTTCGCCCATTAACGACCCGTGGTGAAACTGGCCCGTAATGAACAAAGGTATCACTTTATACCCATTAACGCCCGTTATTCCATTGGGCCGCTTTAGCCCAAGTTATCTTCGCCTTCTCGGGGCCCATTGATTCTTAGGCTCATTTGCAACATTCGTTACATACGACCCGTTCTCGTCACTTTACGCTAGGGGCCAAATTCAGCCCATCGTTACAGTCGGCCCGTTTGCGGACCGTTAATATGTTGGGTCGTTTTCATGTAAAAAACCCATTGGGCTGTTTTCATAGAGTTATCAAATACGGCCCGTTATGGTCCACGAATAGTACGACCCATGATTGGCAAAATGATGATACGCCCCATAGAAGGCCCATGGATCCTACGGCCCGTATGAGGCCCATGGATAGTACGGCCCGTAGAAGGCCCATGGACCCTACAGCCCGTAGAAGGCCCATGTACCCTAAGGCCCGTATAGAAGGCCGATGGATCCTACGGCCCGTATAGAAGGCTAATGGATCCTACGGCCGGACGAAGGCCCATGGATCATATGGCCTGCAAGAGGCCTATGGTTACAACAGTCCATGTGTTGCCATGATTATTTTGGCCTAGTTACCAAAAATAGGCTATTGTGGCCACTAGAAAAACACAGAAAAAGAACTGCAGTGACTACAAGCAAACAACTAAATAAGACAATAAGGAAATAAATAAGCAAGCAATTAAGGCTAGCGTATTACCGCTATTACACATATTACATCCACTGGGCATCAAAGTTCGCCACCAGTGCAAATATAGGGAACAAAGCAAAGATATTACATACATCGCCGTCAAAATTGGCCACCAAAGGCAAATAAACGCTGCAAAGAAACAAGAGCATAACTAAAACAACTTCAAAAGAGCTCAAGAAACGTTATCCTGGGTATCCACCATGCTGGCAATAAGCTTAGCAAACTGATTAGCTTTGTCCTGTTTGGCGCTAAAATCCTCCAACACTTGCTGTTGCACCAGAAAGTATGCATCTAAATGCTCCAGGGACTTCCGCAGTCCTTCCGCTTCTTGTCGTAGCACAGCTGATCGATGTCTTTCAGCTTGTAGTTGAGATTCAAGAAACCGAACTGATTCAGCATAAAGGAGTTTGAATAGCTTGTGCAAGCGGTAGTGGCCAAGAATCAACACTAAACCAAGACAGACTTTGGGGTTGTCTCGCTATCTTCAAGATAGTCTTCCTTACCTATTTTATCAGCTTTGTTGGAGACCAACAAGGATGTGTCACTATCCCGAACCTTATCTCATTACTTCCTTTACCATTGCTTAATAAGGCACTCTTCCCCAATATTCTCACAAGATTCTAAAAGAAGAAACAAGCGAGACACATAACAAGTTTAGCATGTACTAGTATATGAAACTCATTTCGTGAACCAGTTCATCAAGAAGGTGGACAGGATTAAACTACCAAGTCTTCTATTGCCAAGTACTAGTACATAATAAAACATCAAACAAACATATATCTATGTCCTATGGTCACTGCATTGTCTTGCCAAATCAAAATAGAGACACGGTTCAAATCATATCAGCCAAGACAAAGCAGCGGTGAAAGAATACAAAGCGTGGGAAACTACACGGCACAACAAGATTTCAGATGGGTACCACGAGTCACGGTACAACAACACTATTGGCTCTGTTGTGATGCTAGTAATGTGCATGATATGAAAGTCAATCAGATACATAATTGAAATTGAAATCAACAGAGCTATTGATAAGAGCAAACCTGTTAAAGAAACATGCGTGAACATACCTGCTGTGCCATTGGAGTTCGATTGATCGTTGAATTTAAAAATAAGTTTGTATGAGTAAATACAAGGATACAAGAGCAAAGCAATCATAGTTAAAAAGGCGCGCTTAAGCGAAGCGCTTATGTGCCTAGGCTCTAGGCATTGGCAAAACGACAGTATAATCGCACATAATCATGCATAATCACGCATAAGCGTGCGCTTTGGTCAGTAAAGCGCAAGGCGGTGGCAAAACACACAATTAACGCCTAGCACTCTTTCGAACTATGATAGCAATGGAATCATAAATTAGAACAATTGTTCTTCAGGTTTAGGCACTTGTTCTACATGAACAGAGTACAGTAAGACGCAAGAATAAAATACTTAAAAATAGAAAATGAGCTCATAGACCTTACCACATTCTTGGTTCAGACCAAGATGTAACAAGGCGTGCCCAACCATCGTCCAAAGAAATGTGTCTCGTGAGAACGTAAGGGAATTTGATGAGTTTCTTGCCGGTGAAGTACGTTTTCTTCAGGTAATTCTGATACTACCACCAAGCATTCTTGAAGATAGCAGAGGTATTAGCACAGGTTACCTCATCCTAAGTTTCCAAATCGGTCCTTCTCTATAGAGAAAAATGGGAAAATTTGCTGTATTATAACAATCATGGAGGTAGGATGTATGGGACGAAGCAAAGTAATTGCCATGAATAACATTACTTACACATAACTCCTGGATAAACACCTGCAACTGGCATTTTCCTTCATCTTCAGTACAATATTTCCAAGATGGGAAGATACGCACATACGATTTAACAACATCAAATGCGATAGATGCTAAATTATGAGTGGTTGGTTGTGCTTCCTCCACAGGAATAGGCGTACTAACTAGTGGAGTTAGGGTTCGCCGTGATAGTACTAGCCCTTTGGGCACTGGAGCTGCCTTACTAACTGCTCTTGTTTGGGAGCTCTGTGGTGGAGATGGTGTTGCGTCAACAGGAACTGGGTTACTATCGGCTGGGGTTGGGGTTAGATTGGGTGAAGCTGGTTCTCTGTCCATCGCAGTAGGGGTACAATCTGCGAGAGTTTGGGTTATGTGTGGTAGGGCTGGTTCTTGTGCATGTATAAGCGGGTGCTATCTCCACTAAGAGGTAGCACTGCTTTATTTGAAGACCGTGTTTTTATTCCGCTAGATATCGCATCACCGCTCCAATTCAAATGGCTGATAAACAGAAACATAGTTGAATGTACGTACATTGTATGAGAGATGATGCAATAGATAGTGTGGAAAAAACAGGCATGAAATAGTTGACATGTATATTGTTTAACTAAAACGGATAGCATGACATAATTTCACATATATGATGTCTATCTAAACTGGATAGCATAGCATAACATAATTCAAAGATATGATGAATAACTAAACAGGATCGCATGACATAATTCACCTACATGTTATCTAAGTAATCAGGATCACATCATTTAATTCACATATGTGATTTATATGCTAAACAGAGGGCATTTGATATGATGTCTGAACTAAGAACATGGTGTTGAATATTGTGTATATGATGTCTAAACTATGCAATGCAAGACACCGTATGCATGATATGAGCAGTATAACTGTCGTGGATTTGTCACGACAGATGTCCTTAGTGACAGGACTTAGTCGCGAGGCCAACGCATCTATGTGGTAGCTTGAGAGGGGTTGAGCGGGACGAGAGACGCAGGGCGGATCAACACGCAAGACAAGGGTTTAGACAGCTTTGGGCCCCGGGAAACATCATCCGGTAAAAACCCTACATGCTGTTTGAGGCTAGGTCTCATTATCATCATGAGGGAGTCGCCGTAAACCGGCTCTCCTCTTTATGTCTAGCCCTAAGATTGTTTCTTCTTGCTTGTAGCTTGTCCCCCCTTTGGGGAGCCCTGCCCCTCCTTATATATGTTGAAGGGGCGGGTTACATGTGGAGTCCTATTAGGATTAGGACTACTCTATCTCTAATACAAACCGGATACAAGTCCTGGTCTTAACTCCTTGTAAGGCAAATATTCCTTTCCTCTTAAACCGGCCCACCATAGCTGAACGGCCTTCATGAACCGCCTGCTTAGGCCATCGGGTCTTGTTGCTCCTCCGCCCGCCGCCGGATTACCAACGAGCTATAAACCGTCTCGTCTGCATGCAGTCGCCGGTGAATCGCCAAGTCCGCCGGTTTATCCTTCCGCCGGTTTACGCCATGGGCATATCCCGACATTAGCCCCCAAGTTTAGCTTGGATTTATCCATGGTAAACTTATGCTGCAAAATAAACACCAGAACAATTCTGACAGGTTGTGCTCTAGGTTAAGAATTCTTGTGGACCGACACTGATCATCCTTAAGTCCTTGTTATTTCCTCCTTCTAGAAAATTCGGGTCAATAACCAGCTTCATACTCAAATTGCTGACGTTGGCTTCTCATAGAAAAATATTGTGAAGAATAATCCACTTGAGTCGGCTTCCAATGACTTAACAGAAATAATGGTCCTTGAAATCCTCATCTGATCTTCAGCCGGTTTAAGAATGTAGAACTTGCCGGTTTATAAATATTGATGTTACCGGACCATAACTGTTTGTTAACATCAGCTTTTGAAAATATATCTCTTATATGCCTATCAATTGTAGCCCTCAAATCTTACGAAGGTAACGTATTAACAGCTTAAGATTTGCTTCAATATGAATGTCACAAGCTTGAAGAAATCCAGTTTGTTCATCTCAATCACTAGTCAGAATTGAGTATTCCCCATATGTAGCCCCCAAGTGCCGGGTTGTCATGCTTGCAAAGAATCTCGACTTGTAATTTCGATGCTCATAAAACTTCAACTAGTGTAGCCCCCAAGGGCCGGGTCATTATGCAATAATAAGCAGGGACTTTGTAAATATAATCATGTAATCTTTGAACAGCAACAGTGTAGCCCCCAAGGGCCGGCTCAGTAAGATAATATTGGGCTGGGACTTTGATATATACTTCAATGAAAATAACATCATATGATATAACCCCCATCATGGGGCTTGAATCCACGTCCACAAGGTTAAGAGCCTTGTGCTTTACCAACTGAGCAATGTACCCTTCAATATAATGGATAAAAAAGCTTTGTACCTTGAATTGTTGACAGGAGCAATTGGCAGCCCCCAAGGGCCGGCTCATTGTAATGTGATGAGTCGGGTCTTCAATAATATGAGAAAAAAATGACTTTGCATTAGCCCCCAAGTGTCATGGTGCATGCTTGCAGCGACATGAGACTTGCAAATTTGATGTAATCTCAACTTAAATAATGTAGCCCCCAAGTGTCGGGTTGTAAGCTCCAAAGAACTCGACTATTCCTTCAATTATAAAATAAGTCATATCCATTGATAAAATAATAACCGCTATGCTTAAAGCGACTTTTGAAAACCTCAATCATAATATCGGTCATTGATAACCATAATAAAAATCCAGCCATGTTGGCTATTCAAGATAATATAATCTGGTATGAAAACCTTATTCAGTATCATAATGAAAATTCAGCCAAGTTTGGCTATTTGAATAATATAACCCAATGATTTATAAGCCCATGATTCCAATGGCGCAATCCAAATATATATCGCGACGATAGTCCAAAAGCCAGGCGGTTTAATAAACACCGGATAATTTTCCATCATATATCGGGCGATTTATCGCCTTAAAGCCAGCCGGTTTAATAAACACCGATAATTTATCATCATGCTTTATTCAACTGCTCCTCGCATACAACAAGTTTAAAGTGTCCCGGCGGTTTACCGGACAGTCATAATGCCCAACATATAACCCAGGTTTATAACCAAGGCTGCACTTAAGAATAATCAAATATGAAATATATCATACCGTGACATTGAATCACATCGAGGTTTACCAACTTTTCAGATATGGGTGATAACCCGCCTTGAGTAATGATAACTCCTTTCATACTGCGGTTTATGATAAACCGCATCGGTTGTGATAAACACCCGCTTAACCATATATAATGTCATGCGATTTATAGTCGAAACCGCATCGGCTGATAGTCTCCGGATTATGATTTGATCATGTACTAACAGCTTGTAATTGAAAGCCAAGCCGGGTTAATGGACACCAGTTTACTCCATGATAAGATGGTAACATAAAATCAAAAAATCAAACCGGGCAAATAATCTCTGGATTAAGAATTGACCGTGTTCCGTCAATTTGACAGTCGAACCGGTCTGCGAATTTTGTCGGTTTAAGAACACAACAAAGAAGAAATATTTATTAAAGAAAATTTCAAGCAAAGGCAACGATAAAACCGTTTGCAAAAAACATGCTATACAGAGCTGATCAGATGGTGTTACCATGGTCGGACAGGACCAAGCCCCCAATAGGAGTGACAATGATTCAAGTCAGCCAGGTCCCCAAATGATTCGTGGCATATATGCCAAATCAAGAGGCGTGGCAATGGTTCGGGTTCGAGCAAGCCCCCAAGTGATTTTGTGGCCTTAGGCCGATCAAGAGGCGGATCGGTTCAGACTTGACCATGTCCCTGCGATCCGGTGGCTTTCGCCTATCAAAAGGTGTCGCGTTGGTTCGGACACGACCAAGGCCCCAAGTGATATAAAAAGCAAATTTCAAGGGGTAAACCGGAGGCCGTTTTAAAAACAGAGCCACTCCATGTAACCACGTATGATGTAAAAAAGAACAGAGACCCCGCTTTATGAAGCAGAAGCCCCCATGTGATCAATAATATGTTAGGCCAATAAGGCATGATACCCATGTTTGAACCGCGCATCATGGCATAGGTCCTCTCCGGTAATTTTTAACCTTTTTGCAAGAGATAAAAAAAATTCTTGAACCGGGATCTTGAACCGGATATTTAGAGCTTCAGAACTTTGTGGGAGACATCTTTCCCTTGAGCCGGATTTTAAACCAGAATCTTCATTTTTAACCGGAAATTTTCTGACGGTCTTTAAACTCGAACTTGCGAGAAGTTAATTCCTTCTTGAACCGGACATTTTCAAACCAGATTTGAGAGCTTCAGAGCTTTGTGGGAGAATAGATTTCCCTTGAACCGGATTGTAAACCGGATATTTGAGAGCTTCAGAGATCGACTTCCTTGAACCGGATTTTAAACCGAATCCTTTTCTCGATGACCCGGAACTTCTTCATTGAGCCGATTTTGTAATCGCTATATACTTTCTAAGCCGAAAATTTTCTGACGGCCTTCAAATAACAATAGCCTCCGGGACCGGGTTATCTTTCCCTCCATTCTCCTGGGGTTCTTAAATTTGCTGAGTCATGTCATCGTAGCCCCCGAGTCTCAAGGTGACTCTAGGAGTTGGCTTGAAACTCTCCATATTTGACCGTGATGTAAACCGGCATAAGTTGTATATCATCGGTGTTGATAGCCCAGCAGAATCCACGTAAGATTGAGGTGATCGCGCGGGTTATAAATGATCTCAGTATGAGCCGTGTCAAGAATCTCGCCAATGGTTCCTTCCAACTGGTGATTTGAAGTTAACCAAACTGTAATGGCGGCGACTTGTGCGCCTGCCCATTGAGCCATCCAGTGCAGACGGCGGCTGATAATACATGATAATTTGCCTCCAATTTGTTGAAAGAAAAACGGGCTTCCCAAGCAGTGACTTGCTCATACTCAATAAATAGCTCATGCAGACAGGTGCAGCCCGATGTGTTGATGTAGACCCGGCCGTGAGAGACGGACGGTAAAGACGACCGCAACATCTGAGGCGGCACAGACAGATGAACCGGCCCTGGCGCTGTAAGCCGGTGCGGACGGGCAAGTTGTCTTCCTTGTTGTAAGCCGGCGCAGACGGGTGAGTCGGCCTGGGCGTGGTAAGCCGGTGCAGACGAGAGAATCGGCCGCGACATTGTAAGCCGGCCATGACGAGAGTATGTGAACTTGTGTTTTGGTAACAAACAAAGTCCATTTTTTCACAAATTTCGCTTGATAATTCCCGAGGGCTTGAGGCGACTCGAGGAGTCGCCTTCAAGCTCTTTGTTCCTAAATAAAACACATGAATGCATTACACCGCTCGTGATATATAAAACAAAATTAAATAATAATTTTGATGACTTTGTCAACTTGTGTTCAAGTTGTTAATCGCTTGACTTCGACTAAGTAGGCTCTCGTGGACTTTTTTCATGGAATATGATATGTTCTGTGGTCCACAAAGTCCATGATAGGCATCGAGTCGATTGACAATACCATACCCACTACTTGGTCGGTTACGAGTTGCATCTGACTTAGTAAAAAACAAACATAAAATTATTTCGCTGATATGTAGGGCACCCATGTTTGAACTGTGCATCGTGGCAAATAGTCCTCTTTGGTAACCTTACAACTCAACTTTATGAGAAGAAATGATAGCCCCCATGATTAACTCAAAGGTGCCGGATATATTTAATTGACTGGAAAAAATGAAATTTAAATATAAAAGTGACTTAGCTTGTTTTTATGATGTGGCATAAGCCGGCGAAGTCGGAGATGGTCCAGCAGGAGTCGTAAGCAGGTAACCTGACTGACGGCTCGAGACAAATATCTTCTCAACTGACTGCTGGATAGATCCTTCAGGAACTGGGTTATGATGCCAGAACTGCGCAAGGTTCAAACCGGCTGTATATGCAAGTGTTCTTACAGCAAGCAAAGTCCCTCGTACTGTGGTGTTTTGATGAGCAAAGATTCTCAAAAAACAGATTCATCCTCTGATCTGTATATTGTAAACAATCAAACCTTGTTGACTCCATATCTCCCAATTTCTGAATAATAATCAGTAGCGCAAAGAAAGCCCTGAAACCACTTGATGTTTCCTCCAAAGATGTCTACGATAAACTCACAAACTCAGGCGCAACAGCCAGCCTTGCTCATAACAACCGCTGAAACGACATACCACCGGGCGATCTTCCCATGTATTAACTCACGGCCAAGGCGATAGTAATTTCCTTGTTTTCCAATGGTAGTAGCTTCCCATCGCATATAGGGAGCCACGCCACGTTGCTTGTTTCTCATATTCGACTCTCACGCTCTTGTTGCTAGCAGATCAGGAAGGGAAAAACCACTTGTATTGATTTTGTAATACATGTCCATGTACTATACTCCTTTTGATCAACTCCACTGTTGGGGCTGGGGCTGGTTTGGTCACCCGTCGCGGAGGAAATCAGGCGCGACGGTGACTTGCCGATGCCCTGGGCAAAAAAACAAGCCAGAGCAGCGGCTGAATCCATGGCAGCAGTGGCTTGGCGCAGCTGCAGGTGAGAAGGCGAGGCGGGTCAGGACGCCGCAGGCTCGCGGAAATGACGGGTCGACGAGGCTACGGCAGGCAGGGCCCGGCTCAAAGACGGCGGCTTGAACGGCACGAGGTAGAGGCACATCGCCGGAAACTTGAAGGCGGCGGTAAGCAGAACCACGGAGACGGAGCAGCTCGACGCATGGCGAGGCCATGGCGGTGGTTCTGCGCAGGCGGGCCCGCCACAAAGCGGCGGCCGGCTGGTTGAGGCGAGGGCAATTTTGAAACAGAGTCACGGGGACGAGGCGTAGGACGAGGAAGGAGGAGTAAGGCGCCGGGCGGCTCGTGGGCGCGCCAAGCAAGGGCAACTCTTCGCAAAGCCCGACGGACAAAGGCCCACGACTAAGACGGCACGAGTCCGAGATGACAGCCGGCGACGCGAGTTCGAGCAGCTTGCGCGCTGTGGGAGACCTGGCACTGAAGCAGAGTCCGGGTCGTAGCGGTGGAGAAAATCCAGATTGCGGTTGTACGTCCGAGAAGGCAGCGGCTTCAAATCCAGGGCAAGACGACGCGACTCCGGCGACTTGCGGCGACGGGGCGATTCACACAGGGCGGCCGAGACAAGGCCGTAACCGCGGAGGCGCGGTGGTTCGATGAAGCGAGTCGCAGGAGGAGTCCAAGCTCGTGTTTTTCCTTTTCTTAGACTATTTACTTTGACCCAGCTTTTACTAGTAATCTTCTCACCGATTGATAGAACCCGGCGGATCAACATCGAAGACTTTCTTTTATCCATCTCGACGGAAACTGCTATTTGACAGATTGCAATATTCGGCATCAAACGGAATCAATCCCCCGTCGGTTTCGACGAATCGCATCAGCGCGGTGACGCATCGAAAGGCCAAAACCTAATTGTTGTACCTCAGTCTGGGATATGCTATTCAGTTTTTCTCGTCATGTAAATCCTTTGCACCGGCTCTTTCATCTTTCCAGTTGCGAAATTCCCGATCCCTAAAAGAGATCCCTTCAAGAACTCAATACCACTGTGCGATAGCCCTCCTTCTGGCGCCAACTGTCGTGGATTTGTCACGGCAGATGTCCTTAGTGACAGGACTTAGTCGCGAGGCCAACGCATCTATGTGGTAGCTTGAGAGGGGTTGAGCGGGACGAGAGACGCAGGGCGGATCAACACGCAAGACAAGGGTTTAGACAGCTTTGGGCCCCGGGAAACATCATCCGGTAAAAACTCTACATGTTGTTTGAGGCTAGGTCTCATTATCATCATGAGGGAGTCGCCGTAAACCGGCTCTCCTCTTTATGTCTAGCCCTAAGATTGTTTCTTCTTGCTTGTAGCTTGTCCCCCTTTAGAGCCCCGCCTCCTTATATATGTTGAAGGGCCGGGTTACATGTGGAGTCCTATTAGGACTAGGACTACTCTATCTCTAATACAAACCAGATACAAGTCCTGGTCTTAATTCCTTGTAAGGCAAATATTCCTTTCCTCTTAAACCGGCCCACCATAGCTGAACTGGCCTTCATGAACCGCCCGTTGGGCCACTGGGTCTTGTTGCTCCTCCGCCCGCCCGCCGGATTACCAACGAGCTATAAACACCGTCTGCAGGCAGTCGCCGTGAATCGCCAAGTCCGGCCGGTTTATCCTTCCGGCCGGTTTACGCCGCGGGGCATATCCCCGACAATAACCGTGCCAAGTTAGAGCATACACCTCAATGGGGGAATAGGACTGGTCATCTATCTCTTAATCCATCTCTGAGGAGCTATCGGGACCCAACAAGAGATCTGCTTGGCTGTGTAGCACCGCTCGCTCAAGGCCTTGTTTTCACTCCAGATTTTTCCATCTCCCACCGAAATGGCTGATTCACAGTGAAGAGTAGTTTAATGTACAAACATTGTCGACAAATGGAAATGTAATGAAGAAAAGGATGGGCAAGATATCATTCAAATATATGATGCCTGGTTAAACAGGATGGCATTGCACATTTCACATATATTATGGCTGGCTAAAGACATGAGACGCATAATTCCCATATATGATATAGAAACTAAACAGTGGCATTACGTAACATGTCTAAACCAAGCAGATGACATATATGATGTCAAAAGTAGGCACTGCAAGGCAACATATGCATGATATGACTAACATCATCATGCCAAGGTAGAGCAAACACCTTGGGGGTAAATAGGAGTGGTCACGGCGCCTCAATCCGCCTCGTAATGATATCTTCCTCTCGATTACAACTGAGAGGGGTGGGAGGGTTTGCCATTGAACCCACCATGGAGCGATGTCTGCATGACATTGTATTGTCGCAAGAAAACTCTTCTCTTTTTCTCTACATGTTCAAGATGATCAGTACAATATCTCGACATGCATACGAAAAAATATGGTGAGATTATGTAAGGAGAGCATGCAGAAATTTAGAGTGATGGCAACAACCAAGGATCGACGCTTTTCCGCTGAACCAAAATAGCCCTAATGGATCAAGTGAATGTATAGTAATAAGTGATGCAACAAGTGTACAACCTCTTTGTCGTAGCTGTAGACCTCAAAGATCATTGGGTTGGTCGCTAAAGCGCTTGAGGCAGAGGTGGCTGCCGGAGGTGTGGAGGAAGATCTCGAGGAATCAGAGACGGCGCCTGTGGCACCGCTCACAGATGGATCGTTTGTTGCTGGAGCAGCTCCGTGAGTCAGAAGACGCCAAGGCTGAAGCAAGACAAGACGTACATCGCCAATCTCAAGTTGATTCTAATAGCATCTCCAATAGACGATGTAAAATGGATGTAAAATTAACATCACCAAAAACCACCGACTACAAATGATGAGGTAAAAACTGCTGACTCAACTTAATCTGTCAAACTAAAATTTATCAGGAATCTGAATGCTACTAACGAAACTGAACGCAATGGTAGCAGAGAGGCACTTGACATGTAGTTTAGGAGGGCCTCAGCTCATCTTCAACTCCGCACCCGAGCTGCTCGCCACCATCGGCCAAACCGGCTGCCCCAGCGCCGCCATCGCCGCCTCAAACAACTCGCCACCGCCGCCTGCCAGCCCTCTAGGCCCCCGCCCCACCTCAACCCTAAGATAGATAGTGGGTACCGCCCAATGAGCCTCCGTCCCCGCCAGGGTGGTGGTCTTCCTTAACTCCGCGAGCCCCCAACCCCTGAAAATCGATCGACCCAAAAGTCGATTCAACGATCAAGTGTGGCTTAATTGGAGCAGAAAGCAGAAGATGAGCGAGGGGAGAGCAGCAGCAGAACTGGGCGAAAGCGACGAGCGAGAGCCGAGCAGCAATAAAGAAGCAAGCAGCGAAGCGACAGCCGAGCAGCAGATGAGCAGATCCGACTGGTATGGACGCCACTGCCGAAGGGGCCTCGCACTGGGGGAGAGCCATCATGGAGGTGTCACCCGCGGAGTCGGCTTCAAGGTAGCCGCTCCATGGGGGTGCGCGATGGAGCACCATCGGTGCCAGGAGGTCGAGTTAAGGAGAAGGTGTGATGCGATGAGTGTACAACCTCTTTGGTGGCGCCGAGTAGGCCTCGGCTTCGTCCGAGGAGTCGGTGAGGATGCTGCGGTTCCGGTGGAGCAGGTTAAGGCAGTGTTGTGGGGATGGAGCAGCCGCGATAGATGAGGCAATCATCGGAGCAGCTCCTTGGAGGTGGAGGACAGGGCAGCTGAACCGGCGGGACAGCGAGATGGACGACAGATCCTCATCCGGGGAGGTGGACGAGGGACGTTGAGCTGTTGTGGTGGACGACATCATCGGCGAAGAGGCTCCGGCTGGGCAGCGGTGACGTGGCGGATGGAGGAGGGTGGGGTTTCGCGGCTGGAGCGGAGAGTTTATGGCGGCCTGGGATTTGAATGGCTAAAAGGGGCAATGGGAGGGGTGAAGCATGACTTAGGGACGCTTTGTCCAAAATGTAGGGTGTGTTACAAAAGTACCCCCACCGATTTGAACTAGCGGCCCTTTCGCTCGTGGTTAGAAGGGGATTTCGCGGTCGGGATTTGGCAGCTAAAGGGAGTTTTCGCTGTTCTAATTTCGGGATAGCGAGGCGCGGGTTGTGAAGGCGCCAGTTTTGGGAGCACGGTATCTGAATTTTCGGATATAACAAGACGCTGGTTGAATTTTAGGACAAGCCTAACATGTAGTAATATTGTACTTGTACGTACCAAATCAATTCGCACTTCCCTCAACCAAAAGAAAACGAAAAAAATAAAACTATTCACATCACACAAAGAGAGAGTCTTGCCCCATTTTACTATACAAATGCTATTCAAAGCTACTCCCTCCTTCCATCTATATAGGGCCTAATGCGTTTTTTGATGCTAGCTTTGACCAAATATTAGAGCAATGATATATGACATGCAACTTACACAAAGCACACCGTTAACTTCATCTGTGAAAGGTTCTTTCAATGATATAATTTTCACATTGTGCATGTCATGTACTATTAATCTTGTCAATAGTCAAAGGCGGTCTTAAAAATCTCATTACGCCCTATATAGATGGAAGGAGGGAGTATGAATCCATGTTATGTTCGATGAATTTTTTTTGCTTGTTGTATAATGCATGTAACCTACTCATACCAACATTTTAGTGCATTCCAAATGTCTATACTATTGCTGCAATTCGCACTAAATTTGAATTTGTTTCTCTATTTCAATAAGAATCTACAATCATGATTGTTGCCAACTTCAACCATCATAGTTTCCTTGCTATCTGCCAGATATAAATCGGACGGCCTATAATGCAGGATGGCAGGCACACCATCATCAACAACTTCGTTTTTTATAAGAGTAGAGATAAAATATATTAAATGTAGTATAACATGTTCATAAACACACCATGTGTATCACCGTTATATATATTCACACATGCGTCGGTTTAAAACACTATGATAAATTCTTCAAATATCTGAATTTGCTTTTTATAATGAAGTATATATGATCTCTATTCGTCTTTTACACCCACACAACCCTCTTATCTTTGTAGCTAGCGCTAACTTTCTCTTGTGCATGCACACGCCGCATCCCTCTCACCCTCCCTCAAGATTCTCTAGCTCCATAGCGCAAATTGCCTTTTCACTTTAGGTCGCTCACCCACGGTGTGTGTAGGCCCCCAGCTCCTTCTTTACGGCACACATCGATCGATATGCCTCTCTAGCCAGTGTGTGCCTAGCACAAACACAAGCTTCCCTTTCTCTTGTCACCGCCCATGCCTCACTCCCACCACTCTTTTCATTGTTCTCGATCTACACTCCTCCCCGCCGATATAGTATGCCTCTCGCACCACCTCCTACATGCATCCCTCTCTCTATCCTTCTCCTCGTGCCTCATTTGCTTCTAACACACACATGCATGTATACCGATCGATCTCCCAACATATACCTAGATCGACTTTAACTACCCCCCATCGATCGACGCACCTCACAAGTTATGTCTCTCCTTTCTAACAAAGGGCGATTGATCTTCCTATGTAGTTATGTCTGCTACCACAGCCACATTGTCCCCCTCATCATTCGTGCATGCCTCCCGACCCGCCTCTCACACGCACGCACGCACAACAAGCAGCCATCTCTCTCTTATTGATATTAAGGGCGTGCCTCCATTTGTCTAGCAAGCCTATCCCACCATTTGTTAGAAGCAAATCCACTACCACCCCCTCCAACACTCTATCTCTGTCTCTCTCCCAACCTTATTCCTCTCCTGCACATATACCAGTCATTGTACCTCTATAGTTAATTGGGCCTCCCTCTTCCCCCACCACACACTGATAGTCAAGCACTGCAGGTAGGTATCCATGCCACAGAGAAAAATTGCACATGTCCCCTCTCACGTTCCAGTAGGCCAGCCACTCTATATCTTTGATGTGGGCACACACAAATTTGATGGCACTCTTTATCGATAGCGCGCGCACAAACACACATCATCCCTCTTTTTGATTCTATGGACACCTCAAGCCGATGATACCTCCACTCTCTTCTCGTGGATCGCCCCCTCTATATATATGTTATATCCAGGACTCTATTTCACACCCATTGCATATGTTACATTTTTTGACTGACCCCCCAAAAAAAAGCTTTCAAGAACCCACACACTATATCTCTCTAGGTTTGTATCTCTCTCACACAACCCCACGTAGGTGGTGTACGTATACAAGAAGAGAATAGGTGCACCGTGCATGTACTCACGCTTCGTGCCCAGCCACACCCGCGCTGGTACACGGTGGAGCTCATTTCTTTACGAAATGGCAGCCCAGGTGCTAATTTGAACGCATGTAGCGGTTGTTTACCTAGGGAGGTCATGTACCACGCCTGCATGAAACAAAGTTCGACTTGACGCGTTGTCGCATTATTTTTAAATAAAGTTATAGCACTCAATGGCACGTACACAGAATATAAAACGATTTTTATGGAGAAAAAGGTAGTTCGCTCACTATATACAATGGAGCCTTGCGTGCCTGGTTTTTCGCTCTTCAGAGTATCTCACACAAGGCTGCGGTGGCCTCTCTCTCTCTCACCGTTGGTCACTGATCCGGCCGCATCCCATCCGCCGGGGGAAAGGAAGTGCGGTGGCCTCTCTCTCTCTCACCATTGGTCACTGATCCGGCCGCATCCCGTCTGCCGGGGGAAAGGGAGGAAGTGCATCGTTTCTCCGTTCGACGGCGCCGAGGCAGCACGTCCCGATCTGCAGTACACGCTATTCTCTCTGACCAAGCTCCAGTGCGGCAGGGCCTATGCCACCTGCTCGCAGATTCCGCCCGCTGCCGCTCACCTAGTTACATGCCGACGACTTCCAGGTATCCCCTCCGGCCTTGCTCCACTACCCGCCTTCCCACGCCGCTGCATGTGGATCTTCCATAGTTCTTTGCCCAAAACGTAGCTCGTCCAAACAGATTTTCCATATTGCATTCTTGTCCTCACACCGCTTTTAGACAAACACAACTATGTTGTTATCTTCCCTTAGGGCAAGGAACATGCTTCTTTTTGTCGTCGCATGTGTCATCAACTGTTATTGGCCAAGAATTGTTTCCTTTCTACCTCTTTTTGCAAACAGGCTATCCATTTCACCTCGTTGCTATTATGACCTTTTGGTGAACTGCACAAATCACTTTTTTCTTAAGAGTGTTTTGTGCGCTTGTACTAAAATGTCACATGGGCAACGCCTCTACATTTCAAAGGCGATCGCACAAAGGAGATTGGTTTTGCTCTATCCTCCTCATCCAACTCCGAGCCTAATCTTCTCCAACTAGTTAGTCTTAAGAGAGACCGCAAAGGTGACCGGCTTCTATTTATGTGTTTATTGTTTCATCAGCAGTCCTCTATTATCGTAATCACACTTAATATCTTTGGAACAGGGACGCCAAATCTATTTTAGTGGAACCGCACAAATGATCGGAATGTTGCATGCTCCGCATAGCTACTTTTTTTCCCAACATGCCTTGTTGATTTAGACAGAGCTGGGGGACGTTGTTTGCCAATGAAAGCATGGATAAATTTTAATTTAACACCTTCTCACAACTCGTCTTCGCCAGATGTAATTATTAGCTCGATCCGTAATAATTGACATGCATTAGCAAGGAAGTTAGTTTTTATTGTTTCCAAAGAGCATCGATGGCAAGACACGCGAAACAAAAGCTGAAAGCTCACATCATTGTACAATTTCATGTCTCTGGAAAATTATTTGTATGGTACGTCAATTATGTAAACAAATGATGGAAGCTTGATAGCATTGCCAGAAGCCTCTTCATCATCCGGTCCATGTGCCATGCACAAAATTATACTCCTTCGCTCCTAAATATTTGTCTTTTACAAATTTCAAACAGGCATATTTTAGAGTGTAGATTCACTCATTTTGCTTCATATGTGTACTCCTCCGCTCCTAAATATTTATTCGTTTTCTAGAGATTTCAACAAGTGACTACATACGGAGCAAAATGAGTGAATCTACACTCTAAAATATGTATATACATCCGTATGTGCCACTCCATTTGAAATCTCTAAAAAGACAAATATTTGAGTAGTCACTCGTTGAAATCTCTAGAAAGACAAATATACTCCGAAGTATATTTAGGAACCGAGGGGGTAGTGCACAACCGCATGGGAGACTCAGCCCGGTCGATGCGCCGCATTAATAGTGACTAATGGGCAGTCAAATCGTAAGCCCCACCTTTCCCACTATAAGTTGCTCTGAAAAAGCAACCATCAATACGCTCTTCTTTGAATCCGCTCATACTACTCCATCCGTCACTGTTTATACAGCGCGCTTCAGAAAAAAGATCTGTGGGGCCAAGCCGACTAGCGATCGGCCTGAAAAATAGCATTGGTAGTTATAGCACGACGTCTATTACTAGAGGGAATAATGTGTACACACATGCATGCAGTGCTTCCACCCCGGGTACACACATGCATGCACTTACTCCACTCCGTAGTAGTACAGAGTACATGGAGAGAAAATTGTGGACTTGATTGCGGTTACCACGCCCTAATTAATTGAGCATTAAACCAAATGCGTCTAAAGTCTCTCTGGTGGTGGAAATGCATTCAGAGAAATGCATCATAATGAAGCGCGCCCTGTAAACTGTGATGGAGGGAGGAGTAGTATGAAGGTGCAAAACCAAGTACGCGCATGGCCAGTCGGTCAACGCACCTCCTCTTGGCATATCATTGACATGTGGGATAGGAGTGTGAGCAAACCGATCTCAATTGACGGCAAAGAGACAACCCGCCGTTCCTTGAGAGAGACGAGGAGCAAGAACACACAGACGGGCTCGCATGGAGGCCAAGATATATTCGAGCATGGTTGGTTGATCGATATCATTCATTACATGTTGGGATGCCGTTTTCCGCCCTTCTCTGGAATAAAAGTGTACTTTATCAGAGATAAAAAAATAAGAGTACAGACGCTCCACCATGCGGTTCTAGTAGTAGTACTACTCGTACTACTGCGCTTGGCTCTTCGCCTCTTCGTGAAGTCGAACAATGATGGTACTCTGCATGTTGGGTACTACAAAGGTATGCCTCGATAACTCGACACCGAATGGATCGATGCATGTCCACCGAGGGTAGGTTGCATTAGTCAAAAGGCGAAGCGAGCTTCACCTTGTCCCGCAAGCTTCTCCTTGTTCTCATGAGTTGACGGGACACACCAAAAATTAGTGCTAGTCCATACTCCCTCCTTTCCGGTTAATATGGCTTAATCTTTTTTGTGGGTAAATGAGAGAGCTTTACTCATATATAAGCATTCTTAGGACGATCAGCTAAGACACTGGTCACTAGGAAGCGAGGTACCCCGCAAAAAAGAAGTAGGAAGCGAGGTGTTTCATCAAGCCAGCTCTCGGCCACATTCAAACTGCAGCAAGCACGGTTCGCACGAAGATGCGCTGCAAGGTTTGCTGAAATGTTTACATGCTGAATAACAAAAAAAGAGGAAATATTACCGAGCACTACTATTTGTAACAGGATATGAGCCAGAATTAAGCGATAATTGTGGCGAGTGTTCCATGCAATCAACTTCCATTATCACATGCGAGAACCCTCGAAGAGAACCAAATGTGTTGAAGATTGATTTATCACATTTTAAAATTATAATTAGAGTGCAGACGCTCCTCCATCCGGTTCCTAGTACTAGTATAGTACGTACCTTTATAGACTATAGTAGTAGTACTAGTACTAGTAAACTTTGCGCTTGGCTGTTCGCCTATTCGGGAAGTCGAACAATAGTAGCACTAGTAGTATAGTGTATGCTTCGCAACTGACACCAAATTAATCATTGCACGCCCACCGCCTCGAGCGAGGGAGAGCTTGCATTAGTCAAAAGTTTCTCCTTGTCCTCATGAGCCACCACAAGAAGCTTCTCCTGTCCTGCAACCTTCTCCTTGTTCGGCAAGTTGACGGGACATAGCAAAGGCCCTGTTTGGATCCATGGGTTAGAGTTAGTTTGGGTTATTTTGTACTCAACTAACCCAAAAGTATCCAAACAGGAGGTTTAGTTTGGGTTAGAAGCATCTAACCCATCCAGAAAATCGAACCCACCCAAGAGGTGCTTATTTGGGTTAGTTCTTCTCTCGGAGCACTAAAAACACATTTTCTCTCGCCTCGCCAAAAGAAATCCTCGCCACTTCCTCAAGCTTCTCATCCTCTTCCTCCTCCTCTCGCAACGCCTGTGAAGGCGCCTCGCCGTATCCGCGCCCATCTAACCCTCATCATCTAAACAGCTCTTTGGCTAGAGTTAGTTCACGGTTAGTTCAGGTTAGAATCTAACTCTAACCTCTAACCGAAAGTTAGAGTATCCAAACAAGGCCAAAGTAATGCTAGTCCATACTACCTCCTCTCCTGTTAATATGGCTTAATTTCAAACGAGATAAATACACATGCATCATCGCATATTTGTAAAAATACGGTCAAGGACTTCATAATACGCCATTGCGCCAATATATATATTTTTCCGGTGTTTATACGGTCACTAGCTCACCTCGACCGAGTATGTGTGTGCATGCACGTAGGTTGAGCACTTAGCGTGACCGTGTGTGTTCCGTCGTGTGCTCGGGCATGCATGCATTAGGGCGTCATGCGTGTTTTTATGCTCATGTACGCGTGTGATCGCTGCATACACGTAGGGGAGTACGTAGGGGCCACTAAGGAGCAATCAAATCACACAAGAAGTTAGTCGGAAGAAGCAAACATCATTTCACTCTTGAATGACACGTCACGCAATATAAAATGGTTGATATGGAGAGAAAAGAAAACCACTATATATACACTAGCAGGAGCCTAAGCTACAAGCCCGCTTGCTAAGGTTGCTCTCTTCACAAGCATAGAACGACGGGCATGATCCCGCTGGGGGGAAGGAACAATGTTCATGAGACGCGTCGACATCAGCGAGGGAGAAAACCCACAGTCGGTGCGTCCCAATCAGGGGTCACCGTGGTATGGGCCGATGCCGCATCCCAACCGCCCTTCTAGCTACAGCCCGACGTCCTAGGTAGTCCATCTTCCTTTTGGAGCCGGCTTGCTCCACTGCCATAGCTCCATCTCCATGTCGATCTTTCTCTACTTCTACCGGCTTCTACTTGTGATGAATTTATGTATCACGAACTAGTGCTAGTACTATTATTCTAATCACACTTCTTCAATATCTTTGCCATCAGGGATGCTCAGGTCGATTTTAGTGGAACTGCACAAAAGCATCGTATGATCCGAGGGTGGCAGCCGCCTTTCCTTCGACGTGTTCTACCCGCCAGGAATTAAATCATGTTTAGGGTTTAGGGTTTAAGTCGTAGTGACCCCATCAGTAGTTTTTCTTTCGTACACACTCTCACAACTTTTTTCTTTAGTTCTGAAGTAAATATTGGCTATGATCTGTGAATCATTGAGATGCATCAGCATGCGTGTAGGATCGAAAGTATGTCTAGAGGGGGGTGATTAGATTACTTGACCAAATAAAACTTATCCATTTCCCAATTTTAGTCTTTGGCAGATTTTAGCTATCTTAGCACAAGTTAAGCAATCTTAACACAATTCAAGCAAGCATGCAAAGAGTATATGAGCAGCGGAAAGTAAAGCATGCAACTTGCAAGAATGTAAAGGGAAGGGTTTGGAGAATTCAAAAGCAATTTGAAGACACGGTGATTTTTGAGCCGTGGTTCCGATAGGTGGTGCTATCGTACATCCACGTTGATGGAGACTTCAACCCACGAAGGGTACGGTTGCGCGAGTCCACGGAGAGCTCCACCCACGAAGGGTCCACGAAGAAGCAACCTTGTCTATCCCACCATGGTCGTCGCCCACGAAGGACTTGCCTCACTAGCGGTATTTTTCACGAAGTAGGCGATCTCCTTGCCCTTACAAACTCCTTGGTTCAACTCCACAATCTTGTTGGAGGCTCCCAAGTGACACCTAGCCAATCTAGGAGACACCACTCTCCAAGAAGTAACAAATGGTGTGTTGATGATGAACTCCTTGCTCTTGTGCTTCAAATGATAGTCTCCCCAACACTCAACTCTCTCTCACAGGATTTGGATTTGGTGGAAAGAAGATTTGAGTGGAAAGCAACTTGGGGAAGGCTAGATATCAAGATTCATATGGTAGGAATGGAATATCTTGGCCTCAACACATGAGTAGGTGGTTCCTTCTCAAAAACAGCAAGTTGGAAGTGTAGGTTTGTTCTGATGGCTCTCTCCACGAATGAAGAGGAGGTGGAGGGGTATATATAGCCTCCACACAAAATCTAACTGTTACACACAACTTGCCAAACTCGGTGGGACCGAATTGATAAACTCAGTCGGACCGATTCAGCAAATCTAGTGACCGTTAGGATTTTCGGTGGGACCGACATGCAACTCGGTAGAACCGACATGGTTAGGGTTAGGGCATAACGTAATCTCGGTGAGACCGATTACTCAAACTCGGTGAGACCGATTTTGGTAATAAGCTAACCAGAGAGTTGGTCAAGTAAACTCGGTGGGACCGGTTCGCTCATTTCGGTGGGACCAAAATGTTACGACAAGGAAACAGGGAGTTTACATTGCAATCTCGGTGGGACTGATCGCTCATCTCAGTGGTACCGAAATGTTACGAAGGGAAACAGAGAGATTACAACCCCATCTCGGTAAGACCGAGATCCCTATCGGTGAGACCTATTTGCCTAGGGTTTGTGGCAGTGGCTATGACATCTGAACTCGGTGGCGCCGGGTAGAAAGAATCGGTAGGGCCGAGTTTGACTTTTCGTTTAGGTCATATGTGGATATGAGAAACTAATTGAGGGTTTTGGAGCATATCACTAAGCACTATGGAGCAAGAAACTCATTAAGAACACCTCATCCCTCCTTGATAGTATTGGCTTTTCCTATAGACTCAATGTGATCTTGGATCACTAAAATATAAAATGTAGAGTCTTGAGCTTTTTGAGCTTGAGCCAATCCTTTTCTCTTTAGCATTTTGAGGGATCCACTTTTCTCATCCATGCCATGCCATTCATTGAGCTTTTCCTGAAATATTCATCTTGGAATAATGTTAGCTCAATGAGCTATATGTTGTTAGGAATTACCAAAACCACCTAGGGATAGTTGCACTTTCAATGCGTGTTAGTTTTCCTTTGTATTTGATGGAATGTTGTAACGGGGCAACCTTGGAATAGGGATGAAAATGGAGTGGAAAGTTTCCGTTTTTCCAGAGAAAAAATGGAAACGGAGAGAAACCAACGTTTCATTTTGTTGGATCGCACCATCGAGCAAAACCAACATTTAAATCACGTCCGTCGTGTTCGTGTCTCACCCTCCTCCACGGGTCGACCCCACATGGTCACTCGGCATGCCACTCACCGCAAACCGAGTATACGATAACTTTCCCGCCTGCTTGTCGATGGATCGCGCCATCGAGTACTAGCACTACTGGAAGAGATTGACGAGTTGGCGGAGGATAGCTAGCCGTAGCATGGACTCCAAGAACTTTTTACATGCATGTTGTAGCCGGCTATTGCGACCTTTGAACGCGGAGCAGCCGCGTGCACCCGAAAGCAGCGCGGGCGACACTCTCTCGGCGGCGCGCCGCTTCAATGCCGGCGCCAGTGAGAGGTCGCGTCCGCTCTAGCCGGGCATGAATGTGGCGCTGACCGTTTCGGGCGGGAAGCACGCGCGGGTGATGAAGAGGGTTCAGGTTGGTCAGGACCGGCCGTGGCAGCGGCCCGAACGTGCGCAAACAAGAGATGTTGTATGTTAATATTGTTGCGTATATAATTAACAACGTAAATAATGTGTCAGTTGGACAAATATGATTGGAGATGGAGATGGAAATGGAATTTTACATAAACACGGATATGCATGTCTATGTCTATGTGTGTGTGCGCGACGACTCTCGCGACCTGGAAGCGGGGGCGTGTTTTTGATCGAGTTTTCTTTCTTGGTATGTTAGAAAATCAGTTTGTCTAATTCACATCTAGATGTTATTTAAGGATATCACATCTAAGCTCCCACAAGTATATAATGTAGCAACAGAAACAAAAAAACTAGGACAAAAAATTAGACCACAAACAGAGTGGACATCAACTTAGATGTGACATAACTATGTCACATCTAGATGTGTCCTAGATGCACCCTAAAAAATTGTCCGCCAGTTTTCTTTCTTTTTTTCCGAACGCGCATATTCTATTTAAAACCACTGCTATGGAGAGATTTTTTTACTCCATTATAACCTCTTGTTTGATAGAGTTTCTCGTGTCTCGCTCTCTCACCCTCTCCATATCAAAACAAGATGACAGTGTCCACTCTATCTCTCTCCTCACCGGTGGTCACAGATCCAGCTGAATCCCGTCCGCTGCGGGAGGTGAGGAGGTGCAGCGTTGACGTTGTCGCCGTCAGTGACGGAGGGAGCCGATGTGCACCGTCCTCTTGGAGCCGACGCTGGCGTGGACGAAGATCCTCCGCGCCCTTGTTCGCTGCCGTCGTGTGGGCAGATCCCGCCCGCCCACCTAAACGACATCTCGCCCACCTGAGGTATAACTTCTTGTGCTGGTCCAGCTCCCCAGGTTGTTGTGTGCGGGTTTTCTTCTATGCGACTACTCCCCAGCTCCCCATGCATAGTAGCTAGGGTTTGTCAGCTGGTCCAACATCACCTACTAGTACTATTATAGAGGAAATGCCACTCAAAAAGTTGTCCTAATTTATGCCTCGATGGAGGTATACATGTTGTTTCGACAAAAAGTACATGGTGGTTGTGCGGTCATTGTCCATATGGTGGTAGTACTATCACTGGTTAAATGAAGAAATGCTTTTTTTCTCGGGGATCCTGGTTTAGTTCCCATCAAGATATAATTATGATGCTTCTGTTTGTTGGTGTACTTTTCATTAATTCTTATTGACAATTGAGATGTCGTTGATAACCCTTTTTTATATTTTTGGAAACAATGATGTGTGTCTCCGTACCCGGGCATGTCTTCCTCAATTTTAGTGGAACTGCACAAAATTGGATGGCCATTATTGTTCCGCCTCACTGTCCTCTGCCACGTGGTTCTTCCTTCCTCGAGCTTGATTACTGAGAAGAAATAGACCATAGTGAGGATTTGTCGAACTTCATAGGTGCCTCACCCAAACTTGATGCCAAATGGATGATGCATCACCACGATGACCTATCGATGCTCATGGTTGCGCCTCATGGTTGCATCGGCTGGTGAAGCTGATCGATTTTCAATGAAAAACAAGATGTCTTCCATCAGTGCTCTTTGCTTGTTACGCACAAAGATGATATCCTTCGTTAGTTCACCTTGGTTGCGTTGGAGACGCAGTCGCCTTTCACGTTAGTGCAATTTTATCACACAATTGGCTATGAACCAAATGTTTCCTCGAAGAAGGATCGACGTTGGTACTAAGAGCATAAGTTTTGTATTGATTTCTAAGCCTTCTCACAACTTTGTCTCCAGCTCCCTGTAATTTTATTTGTCCAGCTATTAACTTTGATTTAAAAATGGTGTGGACTAAAACCCGGATGGACGAGTAGCCTCCATTTTTATTTACTCCAAGATATTAATTAGATTTGATCAAGTCAAACTTTGTAATACTCTCAAACCTTTCTCGATAATTGAAATTAAAATTTTTATTTGTACACACTCTCACGCTTCCGATAATTTGGCATGTGTGGTTGTTCACTTAAGGGAGGGTAGTGTACCACACGTGAAGGACAGTGAAGTGCGACTGGGACGTGTGGGCGTGGATCATTAGTTCATCGGAAGTAGTACTAGTTTTCTTCATCGTACATTAAATAAAGAGTTTCGCTTTTGTACTTACACAATTTAAAACGATTGTTATGGAGAGAATAAGAAAACCACTCCTCTATATATTAGTCGATACACACGAGAGTACTATATGGACGCAATTCATTGACTTAGTGCACTGCTTTTGGGTTTATGACAGTGGTCCCAAAATGTGGCTGGCTCACTGTCATACAGCCAAAAGCAGATGCATCAAGGCACCGGAGCTCATCCAGCATTACATTAGTATATATATAAGCGGGATCCTCGGCGCTTGTTCGCTAGGGTTTGCACTCTCCACACGCCGCCGCAATACATATATGTTACACGCTGGAGGCTCAGCTGCTCATTTGCTAGGGTTTGCTATATTCACGCCTCTCACCTCTCTTCACAAGATCTAAACAAGACAGCATTGGCCTCTTGTCTCTCTCTCCCCCTCACACCGTGGTGAAGGAGGAGTCCGTATCCCGTCGCACCGGAAGGGAGGAGGTGCAGCGTTAACTCTATCGCCTTGGCGAGGGAGGCAATCCACCGCCGGCCGCGCTTATTCTCTTTCACCCAAAGGCTCAGTAGGGAGGGCCACCGACCCCTTCTTCCTCGCTGCCGTGCGTAGTGTGGGCAGATCCGCATCCCACAGACGCCTTGCCACATCCCGACGACCCTAAGGTATAAGTTTTTTGAAACCGCTGCTGCTCTAGCTGCATGTGGATCTTTTTCGATCTCAGTAGTCAATCTAGGTCTTGGTTCAAAGAGGAAAGAAAGGTGCGGTGGGGTGGAGCATGAATCTAGGACGTGGTTCAATGAGGAAAGGAGGGAGGAAAAGTAGTATAGACCGGATATCCACCGCTTTTTTGGTCGAAAAGGGAAAAAGGGGTAACCCAAGACACACATCTCGTAAGGAACCGATCTCTTTGTTGAAAAGGGAAAGAAACGGGGGTCGGGTAGTTTGTGCAGACTAGATTTGCTACCCTCACATAGGAAAAAGGTTCAAAGAGAACAAACATGGGACCAACACGTGATATGTTGCTTGGCTACATACTCTGATCACCCATTTATACGTGTGGGCGCACATGGTGCTAGCATTTCCCATACAGCTATTTTGTCTGTTGTTAATCTAAGAATGCCACCGAAAATTGAAGCAATGCCATCGTTAAAAGTAAATTACATTTTTAACAAATGTTGTTTCAAGAGAATGTCTTTGTTAATATGAATCAATGCAACCGCTTTTAGAAATGCTACTATCCTACTTTGTTTTCCATCCAAGATAAGTTAGATGCTTCTTTCTCACACCGCTTGTTTCATCCTCCTTTATCGGCAAGTAATTGTTTCCTTTTTGCCTCTGTTAAAACAGGGTATCGATTCAACTTGTTGCTATTATGACATTTTGCTTCGCTACTCGAAAGACTTATGTTTTAAGAGTGTTTTGTGCAGTTCAACTTGAATGTCACACCGTGACTTTGCTTAATTTTGGTGGAACTGCACAAAAGGAGATCGAGATTTGTTTCAGTCTTCGTGGCGAAGTTGTTTCAAATCTTGGTCTCAACCACATGATGTGCAAGGTGCTTTGAGATGTTGTGCTACTTGTTTTGGTACTGTTTTAAATAAATGTTGAATTGAAGCTATTGTATTGTCAGTTTTTCCCATTAAGTAGTGAACAAAATGGGACCAACCTGCACATGATGCTTGTTGCTTTGTTACAACAAATTCAGCATCAACCCCTTTATAAGCCAAGAATTGATGCCACTCTCGTAATTAACTATCAAACTTATTTCAAAACTGCAACACATGTTAGGGATTGGCGGGATTACCATTTTTGTGGCCGCATGTTTCATCCTCCTTTATTAGCCAGTAATTGATTCCTTTTTTGCCTCTGTTTAAACAAGGATATCTATTCAACTTGTTGCTATTGCAACATTTTGCTTCGCTATGCGAAACACTTTGCTTGATTTCAGTGCAACTGCACAAAACGAGATTGGATTTCCTATTCATGTTGGCAGATTCGTATTTTATCTTGGTGTTCTCATGAAAGGTCAAGATGTGCCTTCATCCACATGATTGTGCAAAGGTGCTTTGAGATGTTGTGCTACTTGTATTGGTACTATTTTAAATAAATGTTGAATTGAAGCTATTGTATTGTTGTCTTTTCCCGTTAAGTAGTGAACAAAAATGGGACCAACCCAGACATGATGCTTGTTGCTTTGTTACAACAAACTCTGCATCACCCCCTTTATAAGTAGATGGAAGCACATATTATTGTTGCGCCCACTCTCCCCTGGAACTATTTATGCTTTTCGTTAATCTAATGCCGCTGGTAAAATTAAGCAATGCCACTCTCAGAATTAATTAACTACTGAATCTTAGTTCAAAACTGCAACACTTGTTAGGAATGGTACTATCCTGCTTTGTAGTTCTTTCTACATGTTTAACCAAGGTATTGTTAAGATAATGTCTCTTTAAAAATGAATCAGTTGCATTGTTTTAGGAATGTAACTTTTTTGCTTTGTCGTTCTTTATACATGTTGAAACAAGGCATTGTTAATATAATGTCTCAGTCAATATGAATGAATCACACTGATGGAGAATTGCTACTCTCCTACTTTGTTTCCCATTAAGACAAGTCAACAACCATTATTTCTCAGTAATTGTTTCCCTTATACCTATTGTTGCTTACAGGGATATCAAAATTAAAGCTCGGTCTTATTCTGACTTCGATTTTAGTTGAACTACACAAAAGGAGCCAATGTGTCCAAGGCAAACTACTGTGTTACTGGGTCCAGTTAGTCGTTCCACTTTGTAGAAAGAAGCAGTCGCTGTTTGCGATACATTACAGAAGGAATGACCAAGAAGAAGCTTTACAAAGTATTATTAGACACCGGTGACATGACTAGTCTGCAGAGACCATTGGCAATTTAACAACATGTGAAGTGCCCTGGGCAAAAAGTGCCCAAACAAGTACAAGAAGCTACGACAGGACACGATCATAGGCATTACATATTTTGAATGGGAAAAGCTTGTCAAAGTTTAATCATTAATGTTAGCAAGAAGACGTTAGTTTAATATATTGGAATTGGAAAACCTTGTCAAAATTTGCTCATTGATGTTAGCCAGAAGACATGCATTTGATATTTTTGAGTGGGACACCCTTGCTGTGAGCAGCGTCGAGTGTTTTTTCCTATTCATGTGTTCAGTTTAGAAGTAAATAGTTACTCTGCTGAGATATTCCTGTGTTAAGAGTTTGTTCTGAATATTGTCTATGTAATTCCAGGCCTTGTGTTTGATTGCAAAGTTGAGCTTGGAATGTTGTGGCATGCGGCATCACGAGCTGTTCACCGTGCCTCCTGAGAATAATGCTTCATATTGTTTTGCATGTCGATCTAATGCCAGTGATTTGCTTGTTAAGAAGATCATCCTCTTCTGTTGTTTCCGTGCGTAAGAAGTTCATCGTCTGATGTTTCATTCATAGCCTATAAGACATGTCGGGTAGGTTAGACGTGAAACCATATGAGCTTTCGACCAACTCATGATATTAGGCCGTGATTGGATTGTCGTTTTCCAACCAAAACCGCTTGTAAAACTGACGCTTGTAAATTAAAGTAGATGGTCTCGGGCGAAGGCGCTTGGTTGGTCGATTTCGACTAGTAAAATATCGGAAGTACTTCACACGCGATAAAAATGTTGAACGACACTTGAACGATTGCTAATCCAGCCGTTAGCTGTTGTTTTAGCCTTGCCCATGGATGGCATGATACGCACGTCGTGCATGTATCGTCTGGTAATGTCGTCCATATAGCAGTGCTCGTAAAATATACACTGGTCTCTCAAATTACACGCGTAATCCGCCGGTTTTACTTACAGACCTCGGGCCCTCGGTTTCATTACGCCTATATTTTACGCGTTGTTTCCGATGACGAGTAAATTACACTTGTATGTTAATACAGGTTTGAAATAAACCAGAGCTCGCAAGCGCGGCCTTACCGTTTCATGCCATCTCAGTTTCTCGAAGGTGCTCATAGGTGTCCGATGATCCTGGCTTCCTGAATGAGCAGCGGCGCCAGATCGACCTTCGAGGGCCCGCGAGGCCCTCTCTCGCTGTCCTTCGTTGTTGCACTCGTCGTGGCGCCAAGCATTGTTAACATGATTAACGAACATGAGGATTCAGGAAATGACTTTATTTTGACTGGATGACACTAGGGACCCACTAGGGCCATAGCCGTACGTACGCAAGTGCCTCCTTATTATGTACAACTATATTTTTTTGCTTTCCGTTTCCGACATCACGGTCCCACACCATTATCAACCTATGTAGTCAATATAAACGAGAGAATTGCACAAGGTGCGGCCGATACCGGGACCAAGCAGCTCGAGCAAGATTTGTGTTTTTGAAGCGTGAGCACCGCAGAGTTTTTCCCGGCGATGATTTCGTTGTTGTTCGAGAGGAGAGCAGGGTATTAATTGGGCAGGTCTGGCCCGTCTAGCCCAAAGCGATATCCAGCCCAGATACTAATTTTTTTCAAGATGAAAATGGCTAGCCCAGCTATACATCTTTTTGAGGAATACCCAGGCAAGGTCAACTTGTTATTCTCCGCCCCGCTGGGCTGCAAATCTTTCCTAGGAGGGATGCATTAGGTTTAACAGGAAAATGGGCTTTAAAAAATAATAAATGGGATGTAATTGTAAAAACTGGGCAGTAACTATAAAAAAATGCACCAAACACGAAATTAGTTTATAAAATATTATTTATGGATTTTGAAAATCTTAAATCTTCATTGTTGTGCGTGCAATGTTTTGTTGGATTTTTACGTAATACAAATTTATATTTAATCTGACTAGAAATTTCGGGATAAAAATATTTCGGATCCCATCAAAATGTGGGAAATTTTATTGAATTTTGTCTTCAACGGTTGGTTGAAATTATTAATCATTGTCCTAGCTAGAAAATGGGTTGTACTTTTAACAAATTGTAAATGGGGTGTTGTAAATTCCATTAGAATTCAAAAATGGGTTGTACATTCTTACAAAACGCAAATGGGCTATAAGTTCTCTGCCACACACTTGTGGGCCTACTAAGTGACGCATCCCCTAAAAAAATAAGTTGACGCGTATGCAAGGCTTTGTCAACTTATTATAGTCAACACACGGTTCTAGCAGCAGTGGCCGTTGGATGTCTATCCAACGGATGTCGTGCTTCTTCTTCAATCTTAGATATTCTTAGCTTCGGCCACCCAAAAAATGATTCCTCCCCCTGACATCTGGGGTGCACCATTTCGGAGGCTGGCCTGTGGGCCTACTAAGTTGGAGCGTACCAAGGGCTTTGTCAACTTAGTCAATATAAACGATTCTAGCTTCAGTGACCATACGATGTCCATCCAACGGCCATAGTGCTTCTTAACCCTCTGGTCTTCTTGGTCCAGCCGCCCAAAGCAGCGCCGGTCGTGCCGCCTGCTCCTGCCTCTCGTGGCCGGCTGTGCTGCCGCGGAGGCCTCACCGCCCCCATACTACTCCCACCGCTGGCCAGGCCATCCCTCCTCTCACCCACACCTCCTGTTATTCTGCGGCAACGGCAGCCTCACACCGCAGTCGAACCAGTGAACCCTCGTACTCCTCTCTGCGTGGGCTTCCACTGCTGCGTCTTCCCCGGCTCCGTGTTGTCCCCTTCCTATCCGTCGCCGTCGTCCACCGCCCTGGTGCTCTCGGCACGGCGTGGTCAACGACTGACTTCCATCGGAAGAGTACTGTACGTGGAGAGGCTGACAGCTGGGTCCACGGCGGCCGCAAGGAAGTGCCTCCTTATTACGCGCAAAATAATTATTCCTCCACGACAAAGAGGACCCACCAGACGGGCCACCTTATTTCGCTAAAAAATGTTTCCCCATCATGGGGACCCACCGAATGGGCCACCGTATTTCACTTAAAAACGCTCCCCATTGTCACTTCGGACCCACCGGAAGTGCCTCTTTATTACGCACAAAAATGAATACTCCTCTGCTAGCTGGGACCCACCTTGGTGGGAGGCTGACTTAGGGCCTATTAAGTTGACGGGACGGAGGGCTTTGTCAACTTAGTCAATATGAACGGTTCTAGCTCCAAAGGACCGTCGATGTCCATCCAACGGCCGTAGTGCTTCTTCAACCTCTGGTCTTCTTGCTCCAGGCCGCCCAAAGCAGCGCGGTCGTGCTTTGCTCCCGCCTCTAGTGGCTGTTGTCTTGCCATGAGGCCTCACCGCCTTTACTATTCCCGCCACGGCGAGCCCTGCGGCGACGGCAGCCTCACACAACAGCCGAACGAGTGAATACTCATACTCCTCTTCGCGTGGGCATCCACGGTCGCGTCTTCACCGTCTCTGCGTCGTCCCCTTCCTAGGCCTCGCCGTCGTCCACCGCCCTGGTGCTCTTGGCGCGGCGTGGTCAATGTGGTCAAGGAACGACTTCCATCGGACGTGGACTGTACATGGAGAAGCTGACAGCTGGGTCCACGGCCGCAGCAAGGAAGTGCCTCCTTATTACGCGGAAAATAATGATTCCTCCACCTAACAGCAGGGACCCACCGGACGGGCCATCGTATTTCGCGAAAAAAACGTTTCCCTCCTGACTGTTGGGACCCACCAGCTACACCTTCGCACAGAAGGAAGTGCGTCCGGGCAAAAAAACGATTCGCCCCCCTGACTGCTGGGACCCACCAGCTACATCTTCGCATGCAAGGAAGTGCATCCGGGCAAAAAACGATTCACCCCGACCGTTGGGGACCCACCACTACATCTTCGCAGCAAGGAAGTGCTCGATAGTCGGGACCCACCGGTCAAGCGTGCGAAGCGTTGTCATTCGGTGTCGCGAACGCGTACATCTTACCGGTCGATGTAGAGGCACACACGTGTCGTAGTAGAGGCGCGCATGTAGCATATACACGTACGTATAGCGGCGAGGGTGCAAGAAATAAAATACGGCCACGTACGTACATACGGGCAGGGTCTCGAACGCCTACTCGCGCGTACGTACATGGCTGGGTCGGAACGGAGAAACAGCGTCATCGTCGTGTTCATGGGGAGCCAACCGGCTGGGTCGGAACGGAATGCGTGGTCGTGTTCATCGGGAGGGCTTGGACGGAACAGGTGATGGAAACGAGGCCTGGCGTACCGCACAACGGAGGAAACGACCTTGTGTTCGATCGGCCACGTTCGAAACGGGATCCTTTTGATCGGGAGGGGGCTGGCGTACCGCAAAACGGAGGAAGCAGACCTCCTACGGTCGAAATGGGGGTCCTGTTGATCGGGAAGGGTGTGGCGTACCGCAAAACGGAGGAAATGGACCTCCTACGGTCGAAACGGGGGTCCTGTTGATTGGGAGGGATGTGGCGTACTGCAAAGCGGACGAAACGGACTTGTGTTGGAGTGCTACGGTCGAAACGGGGTTCCTGTTCATCGGGAGGGGTGTGGCATACCGCAAAACGGGACTCCACAGGATATTGTTCATCTCCACCGTCGACCTCCTCCAGCCTCCACGGGCTACCGTCGACCTCCTCCAGCCTCCACGGGCTCCTGTTCATCCAACCTCCACCGCGCGCTACTCCACCGCCATCGCTCAACCACCCTCCATTGTCTCTGCTCATCCAGCCCTCCACCATCTACTGCTCATCCAGCCTCCACACCACGGGTCCTGTTCAACCACCCTCCACGGGCACCCTCCATCGCCTATTGTTCATCCAGCCCTCCACACCACGGGTCCCGTTCATCCAGAGGCAACGCCATCGCCACCGCTCATCCAACCCCCCCACAACGCCACTATTCATCCAATCGATCGGCTTTAGTTAGCGGCAGAGCAAAGGAATCGCCAATCGGGTTCGATTAACAGCCATCGATCGATCGCTCGGGTTCGAGAACGCGTAGCCTGCAGCTTTAATCGCTCGGGTTCGATTAGAGCCCAACGCCGCTTCGGGTTCGATTAGAGCCAACGCCTACACACGCCACAGCGTCGTGTATGAGAGAAACACGCATCGCTCGGCCCCCGACCTCCCACCGTAACCGGCAACTCCCCGAAATTTTCCTCCCCCTCGCTTCTACCACGGTTTTTTCTGTCATGGACGGCCCAAAGAATGTCATGCAGCTGCGTCTCCGGCCCCTGTGACTAAAAAGCCCATTTTCTCATCATGATTTTTGTCATAGAAGTAGGAGCCCACCACATCTATGATGATACCGGGTTTTGTCACAATTATCGTCACAGAAGTGTCATATGTATGACAGAGAAAAAATTTGTTCGGCCCAAACTGTCATGGATGTGCCTTTTTTTGTAGTGAATCCTACTAGGACTACTAGTCCTAGTAGGATTCCACCAAGCGGGAGAGAGGGGGAAGGAAGGAGAGGGAGAGGGAGAAAGAAAGGGGCGCCGCCTCTTCCCCGGTCCACCCGGACCCAAGGGGAGGAGGTCTTGTGACCCTGCCCCGCCGCCTCTCTGTCTCCACTAAGGCCCATGTGGCCCATTAGTTCCCCAGGGGGGTTCCGATAAACCTCCGGCACTCCGGTTTTATCCGAAACTTCTCCGGAACACTTCTGGTGTCCGAATATAGTCGTCCAATATATCAATCTTTACATCTTGACCATTTCAAGACTCCTCGTCATGTCCGTGATCTCATTCGGGACTCTGAAAAAACTTCGGTCATCAAAACACATAACTCATAATACAAATCGTCATCGAACGTTAAGCGTGAGGACCCTACGGGTTCGAGAACTATGTAGACATGACCAAGACACATCTCCGGTCAATAACCAATAGCGGAACCTGGATGCTCATATTGGCTCCTACATATTATATGAAGATCTTTATCGGTCCAAACCGCATAACAACATATGTTGTTCCCTTTGTCATCGGTATGTTACTTGCCCGAGATTCGATCGTCGGTATCATCATACCTAGTTCAATCTCGTTACCGGCAAGTCTCTTTACTCGTTCTGTAATACTTCATCCCGCAACTAACTCATTAGTCACAATGCTTGCAAGGCTTATAGTGATGAGTATTATCGAGAGGACCCAGAGATACCTCTTAGAAACACAGAGTGACAAATCCTAATCTCGATCTATGCCAACCCAACAAACACCTTCGGAGACACCTGTAGAGCATCTTTATAATCACCCATTTATGTTGTGACATTTGATAGCACACAAAGTGTTCCTCGGTATTCCGGAGTTGCATAATCTCAGTCTGAGGAACTTGTATAAGTCATGAAGAAAGCAGTAGCAATGAAACTGTAATGATCATAATGCTAAGCTAACGGATGGGTCATGTCCATCACATCATTCTCCTAATGATGTGATCCCGTTCATCAAATGACAACACATGTCTATGGTTAGGAAACATAACCATCTTTGATTAACGAGCTAATCAAGTAGAGGCATACTAGGGACAATATGTTTTGTCTATGTATTCACACATGTACTAAGTTTGTGGTTAATACAATTCTAGCATGAATAACAAACATTTATCATGAAATAAGGAAATAAATAATAACTTTATTGTTGCCTCCAGGGCATATTTCCTTCAGTCTCCCACTTGCACTAGAGTCGGTAATCTAGATTACATAGTAATGATTCTAACACCCATGGAGCTTTGGTGATGATCATGTTTTGCTCGTGGAAGAGGCTTAGTCAACAGGTCTGCAACATTCAGATCCATATGTATCTTGCAAATCTCTATGTCCCCCTCCGACACTTGATGAAGGATGGAATTGAAGCGTCTCTTGATGTGCTTGGTTCTCTTGTGAAATCTGGATTCCTTTGCCAAGGCAATTGCACCAGTATTGTCACAAAAGATTTTCATTGGACCCAATGCACTAGGTATGACACCTAGATCGGATATGAACTCCTTCAACTAGACTCCTTCATTTGTTGCTTCCAAAGCAGCAATATACTCCACTTCACTCGTAGATCCCGCCACGATGCTCTGCTTGGAACTACACTAACTGACAGCTCCACCATTCAATAAAAATATGTATCCGGTTTGTGACTTAGAGTCATTCGGATCAGTGTCAAAGCTTGCATCGACATAACCGTTTACGACGAGCTCTTGTTCACCTCCATGAACGAGAAACATATCCTTAGTCCTTTTCAGGTATTTCAGGATGTTCTTGTCCGTTGTCTAGTGCTCCACTCCAGGATTACTTTGGTACCTCCCTGATATGCTTATAGCAAGGCACACATCAGTTCTGGTACACAACATTGCATACATGATAGAACCTATGGCTAAAGCATAGGGAATGACTTTCATTTTCTCTCTATCTTCTGTAGTGGTCGGGCATTGAGTCTGACTCAATTTCACACCATGTAACACAGGCAAGAACCCTTTCTTTGACTGATCCATTTTGAACTTCTTCAAAACTTTATCAAGGTATGTGCTTTGTGAAACTCTAATTAAGCGTCTTGATCTTTCTCTATAGATCTTGATGCCCAATATGTAAGCAGCTTCACCAAGGTCTTTCATGGAAAACTCTTATTCAGGTATCCCTTTATGCTATCCAGAAATTATATATCATTTCCAATCAACAATATATCATCCACATATAATATTAGAAATGCTACAGAGCTCCCACTCACTTTCTTGTAAATACAGGCTTCTCCAAACGTCTGTATAAAACCATATGCTTTGATCACACTATCAAAGCGTTTATTCCAACTCCGAGAGGCTTGCACCAGTCCATAAATGGATCACTGGAGTTTGCACACCTTGTTAGCACCCTTTGGATCGACAAAACCTTCTGGTTGCATCATATACAACCTTCTTCCGTAAATCCATTCAGAATGCGCTTTTGACATCCATCGCCAAATTTCATAATCATAAAATGCGGCAATTGCTAACATGATTCGGACAGACTTAAGCATCGCTTACGGGTGAGAAAGTCTCATCATAGTCAACTCCTTGAACTTGTCGAAAACCTTTCGCAACAAGTCGAGCTTTGTAGACAGTAACATTACCGTCTGCGTCGGTCTTCTTCTTGAAGATCCATTTATTTTCTGTGGCTTGCCGATCATCGGGCAAGTCCACCAAAGTCCACACTTTGTTCTCATACATGGGTCCCATCTCAGATTTCATGGCCTCAAACCATTTCGTGGAATCTGGGCTCATCATCGCTTCCTCATAGTTCATAGGTTCACCATGGTCTAGTAACATGACTTCTAGAACAGGATTACCGTACCACTCTGGTGCGGATCTCACTCTAGAAGACCTACGAGGTTCGGTAGTAACTTGATCTGAAGTTTCATGATCATCATCACTAACTTCCTCACTGATTGGTGTAGGAATCACTGGAATTGATTTTTGTGATGAACTTCCTTCCAATAAGGGAGAAGGTACAATTACCTCATCAAGTTCTACTTTCCTCCCACTCACTTCTTTCGAGAGAAACTCCCTCTCTAGAAAGGATCCATTTTTAGCAACAAAGATCTTGCCTTAGGGTCTATGATAGAAGGTGTATCCAACGGCTTCCTTTGGGTATCCTATGAAGACTCATGATAACCCACAAGTATAGGGGATCGTAACAGTTTTTGAGGGTAGAGTATTCAACCCAAATTTATTGGTTCGACACAAGGGGAGCCAAAGAATATTCTTAAGTATTAACAGTTAAGTTTTCAATTCAACCATACCTGGATAACTTAGTATCTGCAGCAAAGTATTTAGTAGCAAAGTAGTATGATAGTAACGGTAATAGTAGCAAAAGTAACAGTTTTGTAGTAATTGTAACAATAGCAACAGTAAAGTAAATAAGCAAAGCATAATATGTGAAAAGCTCGTAGGCATTGGATCAGCGATGGATAATTATGTTGGATGCGATTCCTCATGTAATAGTTATAACATAGGGTGACACAGAACTAGCTCCAATTCATCAAAGTAATGTAGGCATGTATTCTAAATATAGTCATACGTGCTCATGGAAAAGAACTTGCATGACATCTTTTGTCCTACCCTCCCGTGGTAGCGGGGTCCTAATGGAAACTAAGGGATATTAAGGCCTCCTTTTAATATAGTACCGGACCAAAGCATTAACACATAGTGAATACATGAACTCCTCAAACTATGGTCATCACCGAGAAGTATCCCTATTATTGTCACTTCGGGGTTGTCAGATCATAACACATAATAGGTGACTATAGACTTGCAAGATAGGATCAAGAACTCACATATATTCATGAAAACATAATAGGTTCAAATCTGAAATCATGGCACTCAGGCCCTAGTGACAAGCATTAAGCATAGCAAAGTCATAGCAACATCAATCTCGGAACATAGTGGATACTAGGGATCAAACCCTAACAAAACTAACTTGATTACATGGTAAATCTCATCCAACCCATCACCGTCCAGCAAGCCTACAATGGAATTACTCATGCACAACGGTGATGAAATTGGTGATGGAGGATGGTTGATGATGACGACAGCGACGAATCCCCCTCCCTGAAGCCCCGAACGGACTCCAGATTAGCCCTCCCAAGAGAGATTAGGGCTTGGCGGCGGCTCTGTATCGTCAAATGCGATGAAACTTTCTCTCTGATTTTTTCTCCACGAAAGCAAATATATGGAGTTGGACTTGAGGTCGGTGGATGTCCAGGGGGCCCACGAGGCAGGGGGCGCGCCCAGGGGGAGGGGGCGCGCCCCCCACCCTGGTGGACAGGGTGTGGGCCCCCTGATGCTATTTCTTTCGGCAGTATTTTTTATTAATTCTGAAAAGTTGCTCCGTGGATTTTCAGGTCATTCCGAGAACTTTTATTTCTGCACAAAAATAACACCATGGCAGTTTTGCTAAAAACAGCGTCAGTCCGGGTTAGTTCCATTCAAATCATGCAAGTCAGAGTTCAAAACAAGGGCAAAAGTGTTTGGAAAAGTGGATACAACGGAGATGTATCAACTCCCCCAAGCTTAAACCTTTGCTTGTCCTCAAGCAATTCAGTTGATAAACTGAAAGTGATAAAGAAAAACTTTTACAAACTCTGTTTGCTCTTGTTGTTGCAAATATGTAAAGCCAGCATTCAAGTTTTCAGCAAAGATTATGAACTAACCATGTTCACAATAACACTTAGGTCTCATGTTTACTCATATCAATGGCATAATCAACTAGTGAGCAATAATAATAAAACTCGGATGACAACACTTTCTCAAAACAATCATAATATGATATGACAAGATGGTATCTCGCTAGCCCTTTCTGAGACCGCAAAACATAAATGCAGAGCACCTTTAAAGATCAAGGACTGACTAAACATTGCAATTCATGGTAAAAGAGATCCAGTCAAGTCATACCCAATATAAACTAATAGTAATGCATGCAAATGACAGCGGTGCTCTCCAGCGGGTGCTTTTTAATAAGACGGTGATGACTCAACATAAAAGTAAATAGATAGGCCCTTCGCAGAGGGAAACAGGGATTTGTAGAGGTGCCAGAGCTCGATTTTGAAATAGAGATAAATAACATTTTGAGCGGTATACTTTCACTATCAACATAACAACTATGAGATCTCGATATCTTCCATGCTATACACATTATAGGCGGTTCCCAAACAGAATGGTAAAGTTTATACTCCCCCACCACCAACAAGCATCAATCCATGGCTTGCCCGAAACAACGGGTGCCTCCAACTAGCAACAATCCTGGGGGAGTTTTGTTTAATTATTTTGATTTGATTTGAGCATGGGACTGGGCATCCCGGTTACTAGCCATTTTTTCGTGAATGAGGAGCGGAGTCCACTCCTCTTGAGAATAACCCACCTAGCATGGAAGATACAGACATCCCTAGTTGATACATGAGCTGCTCGAGCATACAAAACAGAATTTCATTTGAAGGTTTGGAGTTTGGCACATACAAATTTACTTGGAACGGCAGGTAAATACCGCATATAGGAAGGTATGGTGGACTCATATGGAATAACTTTGGGGTTTATGGAGTTTGGATGCACAAGCAGTATTCCCGCTTAGTACAGGTGAAGGCTAGCAAAAGACTAGGAAGCGACCAACTGAGAGAGCGACAACAGTCATGAACATGTATTAAAATTAATCAACACCGAGTCCAAGCATGAGTAGGATATAATCCACCATGAACATAAATATCGTGAAGGCTATGTTGATTTTGTTTCAGCTACATGCGTGAACATGTGCCAAGTCAAGTCACTCAAATCATTCAAAGGAGGATACCACCCTATCATACCACATCACAACCATTTTAATAGCATGTTGGCACGCAAGGTAAACCATTATAAGCTCTTAGCTAATTAAACATGGCATAAGCAACTATAATCTCTAATTGTCATTGCAAACATGTTTATTCATAATAGGCTAGATCAGGAACGATGAACTCATCATATTTACAAAAACAAGAGAGGTCAAGTTCATACCAGCTTCTCTCATCTCAATCAGTCCATCATATATCGTCATTATTGCCTTTCACTTGCACGACCGAACGGTGTGTATAATATAATAGTGCACGTGCATTGGACTAAGCTGGAATGTGCAAGCATTCAATTCAAGGGAGAAGACAAGGTAATATAGGCTCTTGGTTAAATCAACAATCATGCATATTAGAGCCACTAAACATTTTCATTATGTTCTTCTCCTCTCGACCCCCAAAGGAAAGGAAAGAAATAAAACTATTTACACGGGAAAGCTCCCAACAAGCAAAAGAAGAACGAGAAATCTTTTTGGGTTTTCATTTTATTTACTAGTACAAGCATGGAAAGTAAACTAACTATTTTTTTGGTTTTTTTCTTAAGGTTTATCAAACACACAAGAAGAAAGCTAGAAAAAGAAATTAAACTAGCATGGATAGTACAATGAAAAAGTATGAATTACACCAACAACTAGAATAAGTGTGTGAACATGAATGTAATGTCGGTGAGAAATACGTACTCCCCCAAGCTTAGGCTTTTGGCCTAAGTTGGTATATGCCCATGGATCGCGGCTACTCTCCCCGGTGTACTGAGGAGTGTCATCGTACTGCCACTAGCTGGAGATCTGCTCCGGATCCCACTGATAAGATGATGGACGATAAGGGTCCAGTGGTGGTTCCAGCTCAGGCTCTGGAGCTGATGTCTGGCTTCGGTGCGCATACATGGCTGACAGCAAGACGAGGTAATGGCCTGCACATAAATCAAACAAAGAAGGCGCAGGCAAGATAATAATCTCATTGTGTTTCTTACTAAATCTCAGGTTATACAGAAGCATCTTATCATCATTGTTAACAATAAACTCATGTGCTACCATGCTCTTATAATCTAGAAAAGTAGGAGGCATTAGTGTCTCCTCTTTCTCATAATGCCTAATAGGTATCTCGAAGTGTCTAGCAAGGCGAGCGGCATAGATACCTCCAAAGATGGGGCCTTTTGTATGGTTCAGGCTTAATCATTTAGCAACAATAGCACCCATACTCGTAGAGTTGTCACAAAATAAAGCATGGAACAAACTAATAATATCAGGAACACTGAGGTTTCCGCAGTTTCCACGACCAATTAAACATCGACTAGCAAATATGGCAAAGTAGCGTAAAACAGGAAAATGTATGCTAGTGATTCTTGCATCGGAAACCTTCCTCGATTCCCCTATAGTTATAGTATCAATGAAACCATCCACATCTTTACGATGTGGTTCCTCTAAGTTGCCCTCGAAGGGTATTCTACAAACCGCGTAAAAATTATGTAATGACGTCTCCCTAGCCTCGTCATATAAATGAAAAGCTATTGAAGGAGGTGAATTCTTAGGATAATAGTAGAAGTTTTGCACGAAAGTATTGGTGAGTAAGAGATATTGTTCGATCCGGTCGTGGAGGAAGTCAGTGAGGCCTGCATTATCAGCCAAAGAATAAAAGTCTTCATAAATCTCGGCTGCTCTCAAGAAATCATCACAAGGCCATTCATACGGACGTACTTCCGCTACGCGAGGAAGATTATACTTGGCCTTTTCTTTCTCCTTAGCTTGTTTATCCTTAGAGCCTTGGCTAGAAGAGCCCCTCAAAAATCTCTTCATCATTTTCTGAAAATTTCTGAAATTTTTAGTAACTCAAAATAAAAGTGAATCAAACTCAACAAAACTGATAGCAACTACTCCCACAAGTGCCTAGAGCCTATATCATGCATTAGAATTACTTGGGACCTCATAAATTTGACATGCAAGCTCAAGAACAGAGTCACCTAGGCAGCAAAAATTTGCAATGAATGAAGCACTAGAACAAAAACTAATTTGACCATTGGAGGAGTTACATACCAAAGAATAATCTCCCGAAGCAGTTTTGTGAATGGAGCTTTGAGCAAGGAGATCAAAAATCGCAGCAAAATGAGCTAGAACTCGTGCTTGAGCTGGATGGTGATTTTTTTGGGAGGAAGATGGAGTGTGTGGGTGCAGGAATAAGTGGAGGGGGGCCACCATGGGCCCACAAGGCAGGGGGTGCGCCCTGTAGGGGTGGACACGCCCTGGACCCTCGTGGCCAGGTTCCAGCTCCCCCTGTTGTGTTCTTAGTGCCAAATATTCTCAAATATTCCAGAAAAAATCATACTAAATTGGCGGGGCATTTGGATAACTTTTATTTTTGGGTATTTTTTTATTGCATGGATAATTCAGAAAACAGATAGATAATACTATTTTTGCTTTATTTATTCTACATAATAGAAAGTAAAAAAAGGGTACAGAAGGTTGTGCCTTCTAGTTTCATCCATCTCATGCTCATCAAAATGAATCCACTAACAAGGTTGATCAAGTCTTGTTAACAAACTCATTCCGAATAACATGGTACCAGAGAAATTTCGAATAACACTAGGTTACCTCAACGGGGATATGCACATCCCCAATAATAAGAATATCATATTTCTTCTTGACAGTAGGAAGAGGAAATACAAAACCTCCAATAATAATAGTTGGAACTTCTCCAATATAATTGATACTGTGAACTTGAGGTTGTTTCCTCGGAAAGTGTACCGTATGCTCATTACCATTAACATGAAAAGTAACATTGCCTTTGTTGCAATCAATAACAGCCCCTGCAGTATTCAAAAAGGGTCTACCAAGGATAATCGACATACTATCGTCCTCGGGAATATCAAGTATAACAAAGTCTATTAAGATAGTGATGTTTGCAACCACAACAGGCACATCCTCACAAATACCGACAAGTATAGCAGTTGATTTATCAGCCATTTGCAAAGATATTTCAGTAGGTGTCTACTTATTCAATTCAAGTCTACGATATAAAGAGAGAGGCATAACGCTAACACCGGCTCCAAGATTACATAAAGCAATTTTAACATAGTTTCTTTTAATGGAGCATGGTATAGTTGGTACCCCTGGATCTCCTAGTTTCTTAGGTATTCCACCTTTAAAAGTATAATTAGCAAGCATGGTGGAAATTCCAGGTTTCGGTGTCTTTCTTTTATTTGTAATAATATCCTTCATGTATTTAGCATAAGGAATTACTTTAAGCATATCAGTTAAGCGCATACGTAAGAAGATAGGTCTAATCATTTCAGCAAAGCGCTGAAAATCCTCATCATCCTTTTTCTTCGATCGCTTAGGAGGAAAAGGCATGGATTTTTGAACCCATGGTTCTCTTTCTTTACCGTGCTTCCTAGCAACAAAGTCTCTCTTATCATAACGTTGATTTTTTGATTGTGGGTTATCAAGATCAACAACATATTCAATCTTTACATCATTATTATTGCTAGGTTGAGCATCAACATGAACATTATCATTAACATTATCACTAGGTTCATGTTCATCACCTGATTGTGTTTCAGCATCAGAAATAGAAATAGCATTGGGATTCTCAGGTGTGTCTAAAACAGGTTCACTAGAAGCATGCAAAGTCCTATCGTTTTTCTTTTTCTTCTTTTCAGAAGGACTAGGTGCACCTAAATTATTTCTCTGAGAATCTTGGTCAATTCTCTTAGGGTGGCCTTCAGGATACAAAGGTTCCTAAGTCATTTTACCAGTTCTAGTAGCCACTCTAACAGCAAAATCATGTTTATTATTTAATTCATCGAGCAAATCACTTTGAGCTTTAAGTACTTGCTCTACTTGAGTGGTAACCATAGAAGCATATTTGCTAATGAGTTTAAGTTCACCTTTAACTCTAGCCATATAATCACTCAAGCGTCCAATCATGTAAGCATTACTTTTTAATTCTCTACCAACATAAGCATTGAAGTTTTCTTGTCTAGCCATAAAGTCATCAAATTCATCTAAACATTGGCTAGGAAACTTAGTAGACGGGATTTCAACTTTATCATATCTATAGAGAGAATTTACCTTTACTACATGTGTCGGGTTATCAAGACCATGTGTTCTTCAATAGGTGGTAAATTAAGACCATGTATTTCTTCAACAGGAGGTAAATTCTTAACATCTTCAGCTTTAATACCTTTTTCTTTCATAGATTTCTTTGCCTCTTGCATATCTTCAGGACTGAGAAATAGAACACCCCTCTTCTTCGGAGTTGGTTTAGGAATAGGCTCAGGAATTGGCTCAGGAGTTGGCTCAATTGGATCAGGAATTGGCTCAGAAAGAGTCCAATTATTTTCATTAGTCAACATATTATTCAATAACAATTCAGCTTGATCGACTGTTCTTTCCTTGAAAACACAACCAGCACAACTATCCAAGTGGTCCGTGCATGCAGTGGCGGCGTAGTACTATTCGATTTGACAGCGGGTGGCGCAGTTCCCCATACAGCTTTAATGCAGACGAGGGAGAGGGTAGCGGTTCCCAAAATGTTGAATGGCCAATGATGCATCCTCCTTCAATTAGCATCATGAATGCATGTGGGAAGTAATGGGAGGAGGACCGGGAAAAGAGGCAGCACGATGTGAATGCAATGCAGTTTGCACTCATATAAAGGTGCCCCTCCATTCCAATGCATCTACCACATCGTACGTACCTAAGCATTTGCCTAAGCACCTACACTAAGTGCAAAAGTGCTCACTCCAGACCCACGGCGACGATGCGCGCGAGTGGTCAGCAGCTGTGCCAGACGGTCCATGATGTCGGCCTATGGCATGGCACCAAGGATCGTCTCCAGACGGTGTTGGCAACCGGCTGGTGGATGGCCGCCGTTGATGCCGGCTACGACTCTTAGTTGGACCAGATGATCTTTGCCACCACCAAGTTCACCGTCGTCAAGAAGCTCACGGACGACATCGCCGTACTCCTCCAGCCTGCACGCCCCGGCTCCTCATTGCCTGCCACCCTAATCGGCCTCCATGGTTGGAACCGCTTTCAAGCACTGGTGGCCCTGCGACTACCCGCCAACGCCACGAAGGATGTCCACCTAGAGGTCGCTCTCGCCGCGAGGCGCCTCGCCCTGCAAGAATTCGTCAACCTACACATCCATGTGTACGAGCAAATCATGTACATAGGTATCTACAAGGCCAGTGAGGATGCTACGACGTTGGCCTTCTTCAACCGGCTGGAAGCCTTGGATGCCTTTGCTGAGAAGCACCTTGACCTAGCCACAAAAGTCGCTGCTCCTTAGCCACTGGTCGGTGGCCTGGCGCACTGAGTTGAGGAGGAGGAGGTCGTACATTGATGGATGCATCTTTCTTCTTGCCTCCTAAATTCTTATTATGCTATTGCATTCTCGTTCTAATCAATACAAACATGTGTGATCCCTTTGCTTAATTATATGCATCACTGTAACTAGTACTCCGTCCATCAATTTATAAGTTGTGCTGCCAGTGTTTGGCGGTGGCGCATGACACAATAAGCACACCCACAACAACACATACACAGATGACATCCAGCCGTTCTGAAAGTGCAACTAATCCCCGGGTGGTTTTGGTAATTAATAACAACATATATATCATTGAACTAATCATTTCTTGAGAATATTTCAGAAAGTTCAGTGATATGGGTATGGCAATGACCGATGATGTGGACCCTCAAAATGCTAAGGAAAACATTGGCAAAAGCTCAAGACTCCATTTTTGGTTTAGTGATCCAAGATCACATTGAGTCCATAGGAAAGCCAATACTATTAAAAGGGGATGAGGTTATGATGATGATCTGGTTGCTCAAGTGCTTAGTGATTTATCTCTCAAACTATCGCAATCTTTCACTCCAACATAAACCCATAAGTAATCTCGGTCCCACCGATTCCAAACTCACCACACCGAGATGAACCACCTCACCATATACCCAAACCCTAAGATTCTCGGATTTTCCGATTCCAAACTCGGTCATACCGAAATTGGTGTTGCCAAGCTTCAGAACATACAGACTCAAATCGGTGTCACCGAGATGAGAAAGTCGGTCCCACCGAAATTGGCAAACCCTAGACTTTGGAAGAATCGGACTAACCGAGATTGTATTTTCGGTCCCACTGAAAATCCCAACGCTCACAAGATTTGAACTTTCGGTCTCACCGAGTTGTCAACTTCGGTCCGACCGAGATTGGTCAAATGTGTGTAACGGTTGGATTTTGTGTGGAGGCTATAAATACCCTCCACCTCCTCTTCATTCGTGGAGAGAGCCATCGAAAGAACTACCACTCCTACCTTACATTTCTGAGAAGAAAACTACCTACCCTTGTGTTGAGATCAAGTTGCTCCACTCCCACCATATGAAACTTGATTTCTAGCCTTCCCAAGTTGCTTTCCACTCAATCCCTTCCTCCACCACAGCCAAATCAGTGAGGAGAGTTGAGTGTTGGGGAGATTATCATTTGAAGCACAAGAGCAAGGAGTTCATCATCACCAACACCATCTATTACCTTTTGGAGGGTGGTGCCTCCTAGATTGGTTAGGTGTCGCTTGGGAGCCTCCGTCATGATGTGGAGTTGAACCAAGGAGTTTGTAAGGGCAAGGAGATCGCCTACTTCGTGAAGATCTACCCCGAGTAAGGCTAGTCCTCCGTGGACGTAGGCCATGATGGCATAGACAAGGTTGCTTCTTCGTGGACCCTTCGTGGGTGGAGCCCTCCGTGGACTCATGGCAGCCGTTACCCTCCGTGGGTTGAAGTCTCCATCAACGTGGATTGACGATAGCACCACCTATCGGAACCACGAGAAAAAATCTCCGTGTCACCAACTTGCGTTTGCTCTTCTCCACCTCTCATTTACTATACGTGCAATTCACTTTCCGCTGCCACAACTCTAGAATTGCATGTGTAGGGTGATACTTGACTTGGTTATCATTGTGAACTTGCTAAGAATCCACTCCAATCAAAAGGCAAAATTTTTAAGTTGTCAAGTAGTCTAATCACCCCCCCTCTAGACATACTTCCGATCCTACAAGTGGTATCAGAGCTTTGGTCTCCATTGGATTGGTTTCCATTGCATTGACTCCATAAGCTTGGTTTCACAACCTAGGAGAGTATGGCGTCTAGTGAGGGTAATTTCCGAGAGGTCCTTACTTTGATGGTTCAAACTTTGCTAGTTGGAAGCATAAAATGAAAATGCATATTCTTGGACATAACCCCGCATGGGGCATTATTTGTGTTGGCTTGCAAGGTGAGTTCTTCGAAGAAGGAAAAGTTCCGGATCGCGAAGCTACTGCGGATGAGTTGCGGATGTTACAGAACAATGCTCAAGCTTGTGACATTCTCTTCAATGCTTTGTGTCCCGAGGAGTTCAACAAGATCAGCCGTCTTGAGAATGCAAAAGAGATTTGGGATACTTTGGTCGAAATGCACGAAGGTACCGAGTCCGTGAAGGAATCAAAGCTAGATGTTCTTCAAGGTCAGCTTGACAAGTTCAAGATGAAGGAAGGTGAAGGAGTCGCTGAAATGTATTCTAGGCTTGCTCTCATCACCAATGAGATGGCAGGCTTAGGAAGTGAAGAAATGACCGACCGATTCATCATCAAGAAGATTCTCAGAGCTTTGGATGGAAAGTATGACACCGTGTGCACTTTGATCCAAATGATGCCAAACTACAAAGATCTCAAGCCTACCGAAGTCATTGGAAGGATTGTTGCTCATGAGATGACACTTAAAGATAAGGAAGAGCTTCACAACAAGTCAAGTGGTGCTTACAAAGCTGCAGTTGAAGCTCCCACATCCTCAAGTGACAAGCTAGTTTCCAATGAAGAGATAAGCCTAATGGTGAAGAACTTCAACAAATTCTACAAGAGTAGAAGCAAGGAAAGAAGCTCAAAGTCTAGATCATATGATGAAAAGAGATCTTCTAGTCGTGATCGAAACTGCTACAATTGTGGAAGACCCGGACACTACTCAAATGAGTGTTCGACTCCCCATAAGAGAAGAGAAGAATCTCCAAGAAGAAGAAGCTCAAGAGAAGAGTCGCCTCGAAAGGAGAGAAGGAGTAGAGATGATCGTTATGAACGAAGATCCTCTCGGAGAAGCAAGGATTCGGAAAGGAAAGACAAGTCATCAAGGAGCTATACAAGAAGAAAACATCAAGCTCATGTTGGTGAATGGGTTTCGGCCCGACTCGACAATCACTCCGAAAGAAGCTATCACTCCAACTCCGAATACAGATCAAGATGAAGGTGTTGCGGTCTTGCTCTCGTGTCCTCCAACTCCAACTCCTATGACATATTTGATTCACCAAATGAGGGAATTGGAAGATGCTTCATGGCAAAAGGCCCCAAGGTATCACATCCTGAGTTTATTGACTTTGATAGTGATGAGGATGACTTGCTTGGTGAAGATGAGCTTTACATGATAAATCTAGTGAGCTTAGTAATGATGAACATGCTAGTAGTCTTTATAGTCGAGAAGAGTCGAATGACAATGCTATGAAGGAGATTGAGCGTCTAACTAAAGAACTAAACACTCTTAAGTTAGCTCATGAAACAACTCAAGAAGATCATAGAGAGCTCCTAAGATCTCATGAGAAGCTACGCTTCGAGAAGCTCAATCTAGAGCAAGAACATGAGTTTCTAAAAGCTATCAATGACGATCTTCGAAAGAAGAGTTCTTCATATCTTGCCAAACGACTTCTCTTGTCTAATTTCTTGCCACCTATCAAAACTAAGCATGACAAGCATAAGAAAAATTCTTCATCTAGTAATAACAATAATCATGCTAAATCAAATGATGTTACTTCTAGTAATTCTCTTGATTCCACTAACAATGTTTCAAGCCAAGTTTCACTTGAGCAAGAAAATAGTCTATTGAAAGGGATTATAGAGAAAGGTGTCTACAAGAGTCTTGCGGAAGCAAAAGCTTTGAGGAAATTGTTCGCAAACAAGGAAGACACCGAAGAATCAAGGAATTGGTTTTGAGCGAAAGTTCAACGCCGAAGGTGTTGAATGGGAAGAAGGTCAATATCCCACTCCAAAGTTCGTCTCTCAAGAGGAGAAGTATGATCCTACTTCTTTCAATGAGGAACAAGCTCAAGATGACCTTCCACCACAAGACCACAAGCTAAAAGGCAAGGACAAGCTTCAAGAGGAGATTGATGCATTCATTGAAGCACCCAAGGCCATGGTCAAGTGGGTTCCCAAGGCAACTTCAAGTTCTACTTGACAAGCTCAACTACTACCCCAAGGATTCCCATCAAGATGATGTGGATCCCAAGAAGAAGAACTAGAGAGTTCTTGAGGGTGACTCCGCCAATATACTTCACTCATATTCATTTTGGCAAGGACTTGTGCAATCAACTTCCACATCTTGCACTAGTTCATGGAGTCACAAACCCTCATGTTGGTAAGTCAAGGGACAAGGTAATCATTGCTTTCATGGACATCATCTATTGTGTACTTCAATCTATGTCCATGGATATTCTTGTTTGTTCCTTGTGGGACTAACCCATGTAGGTATTGAAAGTGCCCAAATCCAAAGGATTGCTCCCAACTCTTGATGATCTTCATCAACATTGAGCATCCACATCTTCAACATCTACATGAAGTCTTCAACGACAACCCAAGGTTAGTTTGACCCTGTAAAAGGGGTTCTCACATCAAGGGGGAGCTTTGCTCTAAAGAAATGAGCCAAAGCATCTTCTAATGATGTGAACACATCAATGCTTTATGGAAAAGTGGTAACCCCACTTGTGCTTAAACGATGAGTATGACCTATGATCAAATGTTCTCATTTGACTCCTAAGTCAATATACTCATATATAGATGACCTAGTCATCGCCAAATTGTGTGCTAGCTGTTAGTGTTTTGTTTGTGCATGTTTGACACATATTTCATTTGCTATCTTATTGTGTGAGCATGTTGGATGCATGATTTTATCCATTCGAGGACATCCATTTGTTGCTTTGGTCTTTTGGATTTTCTTTTTGACCAAATGGATGGACAAGAATGCCTAAGTTCTCCCTAGCTATCTATGCTTTCTTGTCTCAAACTCTATTCATGCTTATATCACAAACTTTGAACAAGACTTTTTGGACGAGACCGAGTGAGGAGCACTTGAGCCACCGATCCGTCAAAAGCCTAACTTCCAAAACCTTCTAAGTACTTTCGGTCAAACCGATATACTCAAATCGGACGCACCAAATCACTTGGATTGATCTAGGTTTTCACCTCGGTGAAACCGAAGTTTCAAATTCGGCGTGACGAAGTGTGTAATCGCACGCAGCTAACCATCTCGGTCCCACCGAAGTTTTCAAACTCGGTCCCACCGACACCGAAGGGTATATATACCCGAGGACAGCGCGTTGATTACTTCTTCAAACGCTCGCCTCAAACCCTTCACGCGTCGCCTTGGTCTCCGGATCGTCTCCGCCATCGCTTTGCGCCCTCGCCGCGGTCTCCATCGCCGTCAACGGTCCTTCTCATCATCGCCGTTGCCGCCGTGGTGAAGCTCCACCGCATTGGGTGAGTTTCATCCTCTCGTGCTCCAAACGCTGATTCAATGCACGATAGGTGTTGTCATATTTCTTGCCAAGATTGAGATCTCCTATCCAGCCGTTTAGGTCATAGAACAAAATTCGAGTGAAAATTTTAGGTTAGGTTTCCACGAACACATCTCGGTGTGACCGATTCGACATTCTCGGACTGACCGATTTGGCCTCTGGCCATTGCACTGCACTTTTCGGTGAAACCAAGTTGTGCAAATCGGTAAGACCGAAGTGAAGATTTAGTGAAACCCTAGTGCTCTCGGCTAGACCGAAACCCATTTCGGTCCAACCGAAAGTGGTGTATGTGGTCTGTTTAGACATTTCGGTTTCACCGAATTTATAGACTCGGTCAGACCGACATGTATTCTGTGAAAACCTAAAACTAAAGTTTGAACTCATTCTTTTTGCAAAATCCTCTGCATTTTGTGATAACTCTTCTATTCTCGCCTATACCTATTCTATTCACAGGTTGTCACCATGTCTCGATGGAAGTGACAATGTAACAGTCCGAGATGCCGCTTGAGATTCCAGAGGCAGCTACAAGTCCGCAAGCAGTTTTTCAGATGATGGAGAGAGAAGCACTCCAAGTGGATCGCTGCACTGCTACTGAGGCGTGGAGGAAGAGGAATTACGATGAGGAGGATTCAGACTTTGTTGCAGATGAGGAGATAACTTCTAAGCCAAAAGGCAAGTGGTTGCCAAGGGCTATCAAGGGAAACAACAAAGAAAGGCACCAAGAAGGTGAAGAAATCCACTGTTGCACGAAGCTCAAGATGGAAGAAACCTCCAAAGAAGATCAAGAAAACTTCCAAGAGGAAGAGGCTAGTTCATGAAGAAGTCGATGATGATGATGATGATTCGATGAGGAAGCACCTCAGCCTCCTCGAAGCGAAGTTGATGGGAGATGCCATCGAGTAAGGAGCACCCACAAAAGCTAAGCCATCAGCTCAAGCAAAGGCAGCCCAAGCCAAACCTCTGCCAAGCCAAAGAAGACTGTGAGGAACATACCGCTTGAGAAAAGAAGAAGGACAACGTGCCACCGCAGAATCGATGATGAGGCACATGTTTTGCTCAAGCTCGCATGAAACCGCCAGTTCATAATGAAGCTCATCCTCGAGCTGAAAATATGAAAGAGAGGAAGGATAAAGGTCTCGAGCTATGGAGGCAAGTTGATCCATATGCCACCAGGAGAAGAACAGCTTGACTCAAGATTCCACACTAGAGAGCAACAAGATTTTTATGAGACAAAGTGCTCATGGATAAGAAGCCAATTGTTGCCGACACCGATATGTAGACCGGGATTACATCGACGTGAAGAGCACAGAGACTATTTCCCACATGTGCATGAAAGCTTCACCGCTTGTGGGATTGCAGAGTTTGTTGGTCGGTATTGATCGCTTGGAATGATGAGATGATCATGCAGTTCTATGCCACCGCACACTTCTATCCAGATGGCGTAATTGTATGGATGATGAAGGGACGTAGATTCCATTCAACTGTTGAAGAATGGAGAGCATTGCTGAATGCACCAGTATCAAAAGAAGATGATGTTGATGTCTATGGCATTCAGAAGAAAAATCACGAGTCAATGAAGAACATGTACAATGAGGTAAAAGAGAAGGATGTTGAGATATGGAAGCTTGGTTCGGTCTATTATCTTCAGCAGGTCTCCCAACCACCAATACCATTCTCGAGGCATACTTTGATGCCTAAGTCAGAGACCACCGCATGATAAGAGGGTACTCTATCAACATGCTGCACATTCTAGATCGAAGACACCTTTTAAGGTGATGGACACGATAGTTGAGACTATCAAGAGGACAAAGCAGAGACTGAAGAGGTCGTGTGGGTTTGCTCCGCATATTCAGATGCTCATTAATGCCAAGTTTGGCACGGACACCTACCGTTGGATAGACCCCACTTGCCACCGCAGCTGAACATGAGGATAACGAGGTTGTGATGACCGAGGATGCTCCCACATCTGTCAAGGACATGCTAAGTCCGAAGCTGCCAAACAAGCTAAAGCTGAGAAGGAAGCAAAGAAAAGCCCAAGAGCGTTGCGTAACAACTTCTTGAAGCCACTCGAGAGAATTGAGCTACGCTTTGGCCAAAGATAGTGCGCCTCGGAGAGCCTTGAGAGGATAGTTGAGGATAAGTTCCATGCTCGACGTTAAAATCGATCAAGTGCAGTCACCGTCAACAAGCTTGAGGCGACATCGAGGAAGCTAAGAGGAGAAGGCAGAGCTCATGAGAGAGATGGAAGGTGATATGGTCCAGATGACTATGAGCAGCCTCTGCTCCAAAGCCCACAAAGCCCAGATCATTTGCTATTCCAAAGGTCGACCCAGGGCTACTACATCAAGCACCTCCTACAGCTCCATCGGTTCCACCAGCTCCAAGATATCCACTCCTCCAGCTCCACAGACTTCAGCAAGCTTTGCAGATGCAGCTATCTCCACTCCATCGACGCAGACAGAGCCGCCAGCAGAGTCCCGAGTGACGATTAGCTCTATACCTTCGAACTTTTGGTAACTTGTTGCCAAAGGGGAGAAATTGTATAGATCATAGGGCTTCGAGAGAGAGTGCTCGTTTTGCTCTTTCGTTTGCGGTTTTCCTTGAGATACTTTTGAGTTCTTTGAGACATTTCGTGTGTTTGATACTACGCTTGTTCTATCTTGATGAGTGCTTGATCATACTTGTGCTTAATGTGTGCTTGATGCTTATCATATTTCATTCATATCTTGTATGATCATTTACTCATGTCTTGGTGATTGGGTGCATGTTATTCATTCTTATCATTTTGTGCGCTCCACCAAGATGTATGTGACATGGAAGAGTAACCCATGATCCTAATCGATTGTGCATTTGCATTCAAACGCAAATCTTAAATAATGCACAAATTTAGGGGAGCTCTTGCTTATCACATACTTCTCAAAGCGATTTATGTTATTCATTGATTATATCATTTGTCGAAGCTTTGATCTATATGTTGTCATCAATTACCAAAAGGGGAGATTGAAAGTGCAACTAATCCCGGGTGGTTTTGGTAATTAATAACAACATATATATCATTGAACTAATCATTTCTTGAGAATATTTCGAAAGTTCAAGGATATGGGTATGGCAATGACCGATGATGTGGACCCTCAAAATGCTAAGGAAAACATTGGCAAAAGCTCAAGACTCCATTTTTGGTTTAGTGATCCAAGATCACATTGAGTCCATAGGAAAGCCAATACTATTAAAAGGGATGAGGTTATGATGATGATCCGTTTGCTCAAGTGCTTAGTGATTTATCTCTCAAACTATCAGCAATCTTTCACTCCAACATAAACCCATAAGTAATCTCGGTCCCACCGATTCCAAACTCACCACACCGAGATGAACCACCTCACCATATACCCAAACCCTAAGATTCTCGGATTTTCCGATTCCAAACTCGGTCATACCGAAATTGGTGTTGCCAAGCTTCAGAATCTTCAGACTCAAATCGGTGTCACCGAGATGAGAAAGTCGGTCCCACCGAAATTGGCAAACCCTAGACTTTGGAAGAATCGGACTAACCGAGATTGTATTTTCGGTCCCACGAAAATCCCAACGCTCACAAGATTTGAACTTTCGGTCTCACCGAGTTGTCAACTTCGGTCCGACCGAGATTGGTCAAATGTGTGTAACGGTTGGATTTTGTGTGGAGGCTATAAATACCCTCCACCTCCTCTTCATTCGTGGAGAGAGCCATCGAAAAGAACTACCACTCCTACCTTACATTTCGAGAAGAAAACTACCTACCCTTGTGTTGAGATCAAGTTGCTCCACTCCCACCATATGAAACTTGATTTCTAGCCTTCCCAAGTTGCTTTCCACTCAATCCCTTCCTCCACCACAGCCAAATCGGTGAGGAGAGTTGAGTGTTGGGGAGATTATCATTTGAAGCACAAGAGCAAGGAGTTCATCATCACCAACACCATCTATTACCTTTTGGAGGGTGGTGCCTCCTAGATTGGTTAGGTGTCGCTTGGGAGCCTCCGTCATGATGTGGAGTTGAACCAAGGAGTTTGTAAGGGCAAGGAGATCGCCTACTTCGTGAAGATCTACCCCGAGTAAGGCTAGTCCTCCGTGGACGTAGGCCATGATGGCATAGACAAGGTTGCTTCTTCGTGGACCCTTCGTGGGTGGAGCCCTCCGTGGACTCAAGGCAGTTACCCTCCGTGGGTTGAAGTCTCCATCAACGTGGATTGACGATAGCACCACCTATCGGAACCACGAGAAAAATCTCCGTGTCACCAACTTGCGCTTGCTCTTCTCCACCTCTCATTTACTATAATGCAATTTACTTTCCGCTGCCACAACTCTAGAATTGCATGTGTAGGGTGATACTTGACTTGGTTATCATTGTGAACTTGCTAAGAATCCACTCCAATCAAAAGGCAAAATTTTTAAGTTGTCAAGTAGTCTAATCACCCCCCCTCTAGACATACTTCCGATCCTACACGTTCCAATGGCGATTTGTCAAAATATGCAGCTAAAAATCACTAGCACTATCTAATTTTTGCAACTAAAATTCAGTAATTAAGCATAGATTTCAGTCATAGATTTAGCACTCGTGCTTAATTTATACAAACAGTTCAACTGCTAAATGCATATATATGGTTGCTCGTCGTTAGGCGCCGCGGTGCGCTCGAGTTGTGGACAGCTTTTCCTTGCGTGTTCAACTGCTATATGCATATATATTGTTGCTCGCCGCTGAGGCGACCGCGCAGCGCTCTGCTCGCGTCCCTCCGCGGGTGCTTTGCCAGCGGTTGGGACTGCGCACGATCACGTCGGGGGCCCCATATGCGTGCGGTTGCGCTGCACGCATTGCCACGCGATGTAGTTACCTACGGCACGATGGAGTTACGCGCTGCGAAGTAGAACTCTCATCAGGACGTGCCATCCGGCCTCCCCTTTAATTCCCGCGGCCATTATAACCTTAGTCTCTTCAACCTTTTGATCGCTCCCCACAACACAACAAGCACATCCATGACAACACATAGAGAGGGATGTCTAGCGGCGCTCCAATGGAGTTCGGCGAGCATAAAGTGGAGACCCACGTGAGGGAGACGGATCTCTTGGTGGTGTACACCATCGACCCAGCCGTGGTGGACGACTACATCAACACCGTTGAGCAGTTGCTTGCTGGAGACAAGTACAAGGTGGTCGGCATCGAACTCCAGTACACCGCCGGTCATTCCGGCATAGATCAGAAGGTTGCCGTTCCCCAGTTGTGCGTGCGCCATCATGTCCTCATCTACCACTACTGCATGGCTAGAGAGCCTTGCGACCGTTTCAATAGGTTTGTGAACAACACCGACTGTCGGAGTAATTGGGCACGGATACCCCGAAGACGGCGAGACAATAATTCAAGACATCGGGGCTAGCAAAGCCCCTCAGTCCGACTTCCCGGCTGGCGACCTTCGGAGAAGCCGAGTCCCAGCTGGCGACCTTCGGGAAGCCGAGTCCCAGCTGGCGACCTTCGGAGAAGCCGAGTCCCAGCTGGCGACCTTCGGGGAGGCCGAGTCCCAGCTGGCGACCTTCGGAGAAGCCGAGTCCCAGCTGGCGACCTTCGGAGAAGCCGAGTCCCAGACGGTGACTCCGAAGCAAGCCGACTCTGGGCTGGCGACCTTCGGGGAGGCCGAGTCCCGGCTGGCGACCTTCGAGGAAGCCGAGTCCCAGCTGGCGACCTTCGGAGAAGCCGAGTCCCACCGGCGAGCCGAGGCCGAGTCCCAGACGGCGACTACTGAAGCAAGCCGACTGGGCTTGCGACCTTCAGAGGCCGATCGCCGACTCCGCCACCAGCCGACGGCCGATCACCGACTCCGCCACCAGGCCGATCCGACTCCGCCACCAGCCGATGCCGACTCCGCCACCAGGCCGATCATTGGCTGCCGACTCCACCAGCCGATCACGATCGCAGCCCGACGCGACCCCGACGAGACGGCCATACCGCGGACAAGACAACCGTACCGCGATGCCATCATGTACAGTGACACTTGTCCCTGGGCACTATTTATGAAGTGACCCAGGGGACAAGTGTGACATCCCACCATGCCTAGCCCATGCCACTACCTAGCTTACATCCTAAGCTACCTCACACTATAAAAGGAGGCACACATCCATCCATCCAAGGATGGACTCCCCTGGACACTCACGCATGCACACAAGCAAGCTAGCTAGCAAGAGAGCTAGCTAGGCAGCCACACACTCACGCATGCATATTCAGGCACATGCGGCCATACATAGATATACGAGGCGGATGCCGATGCCTATGGCATCGACCTCGAATCATGACTCCAGAGCACTTTGTATTGCCTGATGTACACCCCTGATAGATACACTCGGACATGCAAAGAAGAGGGAGTATTATCTCCCGGAGAGCTCAAGTGGGGTAAACCACCGCGTGCTACTCGCATACCCGCTCCCGGTCCTATCAGCAGCAGTCCTACCCACACACTAAGCCCTTGTGGCATATGTCGTCTAACACCCCCCGTGAGAACACCATGACATTTGGCGCCCACCGTGGGGCGGTACTATGCTACCGCGCTGCTGCTGGTTTCGCAGTCCGGGCGGGACCACTTTCGTCATCACCGCGGCGTCGCCGTCGTCTCTCCGGTAGCGCTCGGGGCCCGACGTCAACACGCCCTCAGAGCAGCCGCGAGGGGCGGCGCGTCCTCGCCATCGGCCTCTTCATCTTCATCATCGCGGCGTCGCGCCGCCTCTCCGATAGCGGTCGGGGGCTCGTCGACATGCCCCCGGAATGGCCGTGAGGGGCGGCGTGACCCCGCCATCGGCCTTGCCTTCTTCACCACCACCGCAACATCGACCGTCCGTCCGCGCGTGCGCCGCGCCGCCTCGTTTCGGTCGGCCGTGGCCATCCACGAGCCGCTTGCGCCTCTCCTCTCCGCGCTGCGCCTTGCTCTGGCCGGAATGCGTTTTTGCTCCTCCACATTTCGTCCATACAAGCTAGCTAGAGCAAGTCAAAACGATGGTCAAACCATTAGCCAGATACTACACAAAAATTCAGACAGATGCAAGTCGGGCACTTGCCCGTACACTTCAAAAAATCCATGGCTCTGTCTACTGCCTCGCTGTAGTGCTCCTGCCGCGTCCTCGAGCTGCCACGCCCGCCACCGCCATGAGCATAAGCGGCGGCCAAGCGTCTGCTCCTCATCCAGCGCGGCCACCCCTCCGCCCGCACGCCTGCACCGCCGCGGGCTTCCCCGCTGCTGTCCTGCAGCTCCCCGGCTGCCCAGCCCCTCTAGCATGCGCCCTTGGCTCCCTGCTAGCGCTGCTCTGCTGTGGTCGCTGCATCTCTGTCGTCAACGCCGGCTCCTTCGCTCTGCTCCGCCACCGTCTCGCAGAGGCGCCCGGACTTCCGGCCGCGCGGCCTCCTCGCTGGCCGGCTCCCGGCTTCAGGTGGCCGCCCCGCGCGCAGCCGCGTCCCGCCTCCAGGTCGGCCCCTTCCGCGCCCGCCGGCTCCACGTCCGCCCGGGGCCGGGTCGCGCCTGCCGGCTTCACCTCCGCCTGTGGCCGCCTCCGCCGCCTCGTCGACTCCTGCTCGTCCGCAACTCCACCCCGGAGCGCCACAGCGTCATCCCCCCGACTCCGCGCCAGGCCAACCGATTCCGTGCCCGCATCGCCGTGGCCGAGTCCCATGTGCCGGCGCTGCCGCGCGCCCGCCCGCCGGGTCCGGCTCCGCGCCCCCCCGGTCCGGGTCCTCCCGCGCCGCTGCATCGTCTCCGCCGTCGGCGCTGAGTCCGGCACAACCCACGCAGGCTGGTTTCCGCCTGCCTCCCGGCCTCTCGACCTCCCTGCCGGGTCGCCGCGCCTCCGACCGCCTTCCCGTGCCGGCCCGCTGGCCGCCCGAGCCCCAGCCGGGTCGGCGCGCCTGCCGGCTTCGCGCGTGCCTAGCCGCTGGGTTGCAGCGCCCACGCACTCCTCCGCCAGGCTTCAGGTCGCGCCCGGCCTCCGTAGTCGCCGCGCCGGTTGCGCCCGCATCCCGGCCGCCCGCGCGCCGGCTGGCCGGCTCGCTGCTCCGCCTCCGGCCTGCGCTAGCCGGCTCCCGCGCGCCGGCTCCGTCTCCGGCCTGCGCAGGCCGACTTCGCCTCCGACCCGGCCGCCTGCCAGCTCCCGCCCCGTACACCCTGAGGCCGGCTGCGCCCGTGCGTTCCGTCGCCGGCCGGCTTTGAAAAAAAAAGGGTGGAGTCCGGCTACTCGTGTGGAGTCGGATAAAGAAGTGGCCGAGTGCCCACAGCCGGCTGGCTTTGAAAAAAAATGTGTGTCCGACCGCTGGCTGCCTGGCCGGCTGCGAAGAGCCCGACTGCTGAGTCGGGGTCCGCCCGTCCAGCCGGCTGAAGAAGAAAAAGAAGAAGACACAGTAGTCGCCGGAAGATCCGCCCGATCGCCAGCAATGATCGGCCGAATCTCGAAGAGACACCGGTAGTCTTGTTGCATGGCGAAAGAAGACAAAGTAGTCGCCGAAGATCCGGCCCATTCTCGCCGATCGGCGAATCTCGGGGCTACACCAATGAGTCTTGTTGGCGCGCCGCCAAGATTGCGCACAAGAGAAGAGTTTTGTCCGTTTGCCGGGCGGAAGAGAAGAAGAAGAAAAAGGGCGCTGCAAGTTACCTCGCCGCCTGGCCGGTCGAGCCTGACCGGCCGGGACCCCACTTCGAGCACCCGGAGGGCTCGAAGGCTACACCAATGGTGCGCCACAAGACTCATGAAGCGCCTAGTCGCGCCGGCTGTCTTCAACGACCGCGACTACGCGAAAACCAATGTGAGCTCCTCACCCGCATATTTTTTGCACAACGCAAGCACGGATAACCCCGAGCGATGCTCGGGGGCTGTCTCCGCATTTTATTACAGTAGCATCACTTTATTTCCCCCCTTGACCAGAGTTGGCGAGGGCTGGCCGCTAACTTTGAGACGTTAGTTCCCGCAGACGGGTTAGTAGCGTGCGCGGTACCAAAGGCCCACCCTCAGTCACAGACCGCAGAGCGGCTGTCCGACTAGCAAGAGTGAACGTTGGAGGCCACCCACGCGAAAAACGTCCGGGAAGAAAAACGCTTCGGGCGACCCGACCGTTTCCTTTACAAGTATCTACTCGGTTGAATCTGCTCCCAGACTCTGAGTCTCAGACACTCGCTTGCATGCCCACTCTCGACCACAGCATCAGAGCGGCGGTCCCATGTCCGCGAGAGCACAAGCCAAAAGCGGAGGAACATGAAAAGATTAAGGGGCTCGGATTTAAACCGAGTCGGTACCCTCCGCATAAAATTTGCAATGCTAAAAGCAAACATTTGATATATCTGCGTGGACTAATTTTGTCTTTTTTGCATGATCATTTCCATGAACACTCGCCAAAAAACCTCCGCCCAACTTTGCCAAGTTGCCCGGAGGCTTGGGGGCTACTATCGGAGTAATTGGGCACGGATACCCCGAAGACGGCGAGACAATAATTCAAGACATCGGGCTAGCAAAGCCCTCATCCGACTTCCCACCGGCGACCTTGGGAAGCCGAGTCCCAGTGGCGACCTTGAAGCCGAGTCCCACCGGCGACCTTCGAGAAGCCGAGTCCCACCGGCGACCTTCGGGAGGCCGAGTCCCACCGGCGACCTTCGGAAGCCGAGTCCCACCGGCGACCTTCAGAGAAGCCGAGTCCCACCATGACCTTCGAGAAGCCGAGTCCCAGACGGTGACTCGGCAAGCCGACTCTGGGCTGGCGACCTTCGGGGAGGCCGAGTCCCGGCTGGCGACCTTCGAGGAAGCCGAGTCCCAGCTGGCGACCTTCGGAGAAGCCGAGTCCCAGCTGGCGACCTTCGAGAAGCCGAGTCCCAGACGGCGACTACGAAGCAAGCCGACTGGCTTGCGACCTTCAGAGGCCGATCCGACTCCGCACCAGCCGATCGCCGACTCCGCCACCAGGGCCGATCACATGCCGCCGACTCCACACCGAGCCGATCACGATCGCGGCCGATCGACCACGACGAGACGGCCATACTGCGGACAAGACAACCGATCATGATGCCATCATGTCAAGGACACTTGTCCTCGGCACTATTTATGAAGTGACCCAGGGGACAAGTGTGACATCCCACCATGCCTAGCCCATGCCACTACCTAGCTTACATCCTAAGCTACCTCACACTATAAAAGGAGGCACATCCATCCATCCAAGGATGGACTCCTCGACACTCACGCATGCACACAAGCAAGCTAGCTAGCAAGAGAGCTAGCTAGGCAGCCACACACTCACGCATGCATATTCAGCACATGCGGCCATACATAGATATCGAGGCCGATGCGGATGCCTATGGCATCGACCTCGAATCTGACTCCAGAGCACTTTGTAACGCCTGATGTACACCCCAGATAGATACACTCAGACATGCAGCAGTAGGAATATTATCTCTCCGGAGAGCTCCAAAGTTGGGTAAACCACCGTGTGCTACTCGCATACCCGCTCCCGGTCCTATCAGCAGCAGTCCTACCCACACACTAAGCCCTTGTGGCATATGTCGTCTAACACCCCCCGTGAGAACACCACGACACCGACTACAAGTTCGCCACGGTGGAACCCACCGACGATGTAAAAGCGCTCAGTGTTACGGGCTTGGCCTGCCAGAACCTTGTCGAAATCCGTGACCAGTACAGGGTCTGGGGCAGTACAAAGAAGGACTCCCTGGTCTAACTCGCCTCGGCCATCATCGACCCCTACTACGAAAATATGAAGCGGTATGCCCAGAGAACAAGTCATGTATCCCGGCACAGGGCCTGGATGCGGCAACTGGATGAACCTCACCTCAGGTTCGCGGCCAAGAGCATGTACACATGCTACGAGATGCACAGGCAGATCGTTGACATGAGGAAGTGCCTCTTTACCTAAATCGACAAGCCCGGATCAAGCCACAAGCAGAGCAAGAGTCACAAGAAGTAGATGATGATCAGATGATCGTTTATGCTAGTTAATCATGCATGTAATATATAGTTTACTTTATTGGTGTGTGGAAGTGTCATGTGTGTAGTAGTCACCTATGAAATTATGCATGTAATAGTTTACTTTGGTGTGTGCAAATGCCATGGTTGTAGTAGCCACCTATGTAATTGGATGTTTAATTTGGTTATGCAACCATGTCCTTAAGTGTGTGTGTGTGTGTGTGTGCGCGCGCGCGCGTGTGTGTGTGTGTGTGTATATATACGTTGTTGTTCTATATGCAATCCCATCGCACAACACACAAGTCTTATTAGCAGCAATCGTCTGTTTTATTATCGGTCTTTGCACACATTCTGATTACAGACCTATTTGTCGCGTATCACACACATCTTGTTATATTAAACCGTTTATGTTCTCCTGTCTCAACACAAACAGTTCATCCGCGTGAACCGCATGCCATATATCGCACACACCTTGATCTGGCTGATCGTTTCTTTTGTGTTGCCTAATCACAAACAGTTCATCCTAGTGAACCGTATGCTGTTTATTGCACACACCTTCATCTGGCTGCCCATTTCTTTTGTTGCTCCTCATCACAAACAGTTAATTGCACTCAACCGTATGCCCTGCATTGCACACGCAACAAAAAACTGAACTGTGTTTGATGCATCCATCATCGCAAACGTTTTGCACCATTTTAACGGGGTTTTTACACCACCGTTTGTGATTAATGCATCACACACAGTTTCGCCAAAGGGTCTCTGATCGTAGTGTCCCGTTAGCAACATCTTACAGTAGTGGCACACCGACCCATCATTCCACACTCGCTATTTATAATATTTGGTAATATATTCTAACTTAATGATAACAACACCTACTTTTATATTTTATCTCTCCGATACCATGGAAAGTTATCCTCTTCATACCCACAACATAGTTTTATTTCTCGTTTCTAGTAGCAAGCAAACGTTCGGTGTACGTAGAGTTGTATCGGTGGCAGATAGGACTTGAGAGAATATTGATCTTACCTTTAGCTCCTTGTGGGTTCGACACTCCATGCTTATCACTTCCACATTTGGAAATTGCTACGATGATTCCCTACATTTGGGGATTATCAAGCTCTTTTCTGGCATCGTTGCCGGGGAGCAATAGCGTGTGGTTGATATTCTGATGTCTACTACACAACCTTCTTCTTGTAGACGTTGTTGGGCCTCCTAGTGTAGAGGTTTGTAGGACAGTAGCAAATTTACCTCAAGTGGATGACCTAAGGTTTATCAATCAGTGGGAGGCATAGGATGAAGATGGTCTCTCTCAAACAACCCTGCAAACAAATAACAAAGAGTCTCTTGTGTCCCCAACACACCCAATACAATGGTAAATTGTATAGGTGCACTAGTTCGGCGAAGAGATGGTGATACAAGTGCAATATGGGTGGTAGATATAGGTTTTTGTAATCTGAAAATATAAAAACAGCAAGGTAACTAATGATAAAAGTGAGCGTAAACAGTATTGCAATGCTAGGAAACAAGGCCTAGGGTTCATACTTTCACTAGTGCAAGTTCTCTCAACAATAATAACATAATTGGATCATATAACAGTCCCTCAACATGCAACAAAGAGTCACTCCAAAGTCACTAATAGCGGAGAACAAACAAAGAGATTATTGTAGGGTACGAAACCACCTCAAAGTTATTCTTTCTGATCGATCTATTCACGAGTCCGTAGTAAAATAACACGAAGTTATTCTTTCCCTTCGATCTATCATAGAGTTCATACTAGAATAACACCTCAAGACACAAATCAACCAAAACCCTAATGTCACCTAGATACTCCAATGTCACCTCAAGTATCCGTGGGCATGATTATACGATATGCATCACACAATCTCAGATTCATCTATTCAACCAACACAAAGTACTTCAAAGAGTGCCCCAAAGATTCTACCGGAGAGTCAAGACGAAAACGTGTGCCAACCCCTATGCATAAGTTCATTGAACCCGCAAGTTGATCACCAAGACATACATCAAGTAGATCACATGAATATCCCATTGTCACCATAGATAAGCACGGCAAGGCATACATCAAGTGTTCTCAAATCCTTAAAGACTCAATCTGACAAGACAACTTCAAAGGGAAAACTCAATCCATTACAAGAGAGTAGAGGGGGAGAAACATCATAAGATCCAACTATTGTCGGTGTACTAAGGTAGGGGTACCTCAGTACCCCAACTTGTGCACGGGCAATGCCTTGACTCCAGCGGCCGGATTTACCACATGCTTGCCGGAGACCATTCCTGCTCCATATCAAGCCATTCAAGAACAAAGTGTACAAGACAGAAGATCAAGACCCCGGCAAGAGGAGCTTGTCGGGAAGGCCGTCCCAGGCTTAAGAGTTACATCACTCACGCAAGGCCCTGGCGAGAGGAGCTCGCCGGGGAGACTAGAAGATTACATCGTAGAAGACACGCCTCGGCGCTATCGCGCGTCCGGCGAGGGCGAGGGCGACAAGTTACAAAGCCCGCAAGCTCCGGGCCGGCAAGATCAAGACCCGGCAAGGTACTTGCCGGGAGCTACGCTGTGTGCCCGCCTCCGGCTCATCGCCTGCGCCGCCTTGAGCCCTCTCGAGAGGCGCGTGGCGGATGGCAGTGCAGCCTAGGGGTGCGGTGGCACTCCACGGTGGTGGATCCATCGCCCGTGGCGACGGAGACGCAAGGGCGGGAGCTTTTGGGTCGACGGCGACGGCATTAAATGCCCTTGTCCCCTCTGTCAAAAGTAGGTAGAATCCTTTGTTCAAGCTTTGTAGCTCCACTTTGTTCCCTTGACTGCTCCAACTACCACCTCTTTTACATTTTACCCCTTTCTCCCACGTTGACACCTGTTGGTGACCCCTTTGCACTATAAAAGGAGGCCCATGCACAACGTGGGGGGTTCGCTTGGTGGTTGAATCCTTTGCAACTCCCACTCGGTGTAGCTACTCATGTAGCTCTTCAAGCTCCCGAGCACAATACAACACAAAGCAGCGAAGAGGGTTTTACGCGTCCATCGCGTCCGGCCGGGTAAAATCCGCCCGCGTGCATCGCCTCGATCGCTCTCTGCCTCCTCCGCCCTCGTACCGCACTCACGAAGGGCCCCGGCCCCATAGGTGCTCGCGCGGCGGCGGCCTCCCTCCGCTCCGCCCGACATCTTTGGCGCGCCCGGTAGGGGCGTCGAGGTTGTCGCGGACCTGATCCAGCGTTCGCGGCGCGTTCTTCTTCAACCTCTCCGCCGTCGACAAGCTGCGTCATGGCCCGAAGACGAGGGCTTGAGGGTCGCAGACCGTCTGCGTCTCACCCGCCACCACCGGAGCGCGGTGGGCGGAGGAGACGCCAGGCGAAGGTGGACACCAACGAGGTACTCGCGGCGCCACGAATCGAGGACAGACGGATGACCGCGCCTCGGTCTCCGTGGATCCACGCCCATCTCAACGCCACGACGACCAGCAGCGCCATACCACGGGAGGTGGTATCCGCCATCTTGAGCAGGGGCGTCTGGGAGGCTCGCGGGATGTTCCGGACCACCGTCCGAACACGAAAGCGAAAGCGCCGGGGCAGGACCTGCTCCTTCTAACACTGCAGGAGTCCGAAGCGTCCGCTCCCGCACCACTCGCTCCCGCTTCCGCCACTCCTGCAGAGCGCTCACAAGAGCGCAAATGCTCTCGACTTCCCTCGGCAGCGGACAAGGCGAAGACGGAGGCTACCATCGAGCACGGTCGCCGCCAACAACAATCCTCCAACGGCGGTGGCCTCACGGCCGCGGCAAGCTGAGAAGACGGCGCCGACGGCGACAAGACCGCCGGGTGCAACCACCGTGCACTCCCCGCCAGCGAAGCGAAGCGCCGCCTGCGGGAACAACGCCGACAGCGGCTCCACGGCATCATCGGATCCGCGGGCTCGTCGGGATCAACGCCAGTCCTTGACGATCGGCGGCAAGAAGACGCTTCGGACCACGATCGGCGCCACCGAGAGACTTCGGCGACAATCGCACGAGCCGGAAGCACTTGTCGACGCGCACCGGTGAGCGAGCGACTTACCGTCAGACGCGAGCTGCCTGCGTTCACCCGTGAGTGCGGCGCGTCGATGGCCCGGCATGAAGAATTTCAAGCCCGACGTCGTGGAGAAGTACGGCGGCAAGGCGCACCCTCGGAATTCCTCGGTGTCTACACCATCGTAGTGCGAGCTGCGGGCGCGACGAGAAGATTCTGGCGAACTACTTCCGCTCGTGCTTAGGCGAGCGTTCGTTCTTGGCTTATGCACTTGCGGGAAGGCTCCATTTCTTCTTAGGCGGACCTTTGCCATCGGTTTGTTGGCGCCTTCCTTTGGCGACCACAAACCCCACGGCCAGAGAGCGATCTCCACATTTTGGCCCGAAGGAAGGAGAATCCTGCGCAAGTATATCAATGCTTCACCGTGTAGCAAAGACAACATCCCGATGTCCACCTCGCCATGGTTATCGGTAGCGTTCCACCGAGCGTGCGTAACCGCGATGCGTGAAGAGATGGCGATGACCAAGATTCGGGATGTCGTGAGCTCTATGCTCTGGTGATAAATCGCCTGCGGAAGAAGGAGGAGGCTCCCGGGAGGATCTTGGCAGGAGGAAGCGACTCACGACGCCGCCCGGCAAAGAAGCGCCGGCGGCGGAACAATCGAAAGAAGAACAAGGAAGAGGTGCTTGCCGTCGAGAAGTCCGCAAGGAGGCTCCGCCAAGCGTCTTGTGGGGCGACTCCGACAAGGAGCTCGCCTCAGCGGCAGCCGACAAGCGGGGACGGTCCCGCAAGCGATCTTGCAAAATCCACCGCACCAAAGGCCATGATCTCTACAAGCGCAAGCGCGTCGACTATCTCGTCGGCGGCAAAAAAGCTAAGTCTGAGGCGCGACAAGGAGAGGGCCCAAGGTGGCGGAGGAGAACCGAGCAAGCGGCCGTTCCATGGTCGGGAGGACCCCGGCAAGGCCAAGCGGCGGCAAGGTGATCGACCTTCCCGAGCCGCGAAAAGGATGAAGAAGGCGGACGAGGACATGGAAGATGAGGATGACAGCGGCAGGAGTTCGAGAAGGCCACGGAGGTCTGTGCGTCGGCGGTGGCGCCTCATTGCACACCTCCACCGCCCGGCTAAAGCGGTGGGTGCGTGAAGTGAATGCAGCGAGCCGCGCAGTAGAATCGCGCAGCTCCTCAAATGGTCAAGACGCCCATCATTTTTGATCTTGAGGATCACCACGGCCGCACCACCGCGGTCGGGTGCTTGCCGATGCTGGTCTCGCCCACCATCCGCAACCTCAAGGTCACCAAAATGTTGGTTGACGGCGGGGCGGGCTGAACTTGATCTCCTCTGCTGTGATCAAGAAACTCCAAATCCCGATGGCGAGCTCGAAGAGACCGGTTCTTTCAAGGAATTAACCCGGAAGGAGCAAGCCCAAGGGAAAGATCACTCTGCGGTGACCTTTGGCGGGGAGCTCAATTTCAGGATGGCGCATCACTTTCGGCGTCGCGATATTCCGTTGCCATACAACGGAATACTCGCCGTCCGCCCTGCCAAGTTCATGGCAGCTTCCCATTATGCTTATAACGTTACTCAAGATGCGGGCCCGATAAGCGTCATCACCGTCCCACGGCGACAAGAAAGATGCGCTTATCTGCACCGACAAGATCTACGGGATCTTGGCTGCGGCGCCGCAAGAATACACTTGCCGCTTGAAGCTCCCGGGGAAGAAGACGAAGACCAGGTCCGGCAAGTGCTCGGGGCCCACTCCGCAACCGCACCTCTTGAGTCTTTGCTTCTTTGTCGAGGGCGTCCGTCGAGCTCCACCGGCAAGAGTAAAAGGGAATGGCCGCCGCCCGCAACCAAGAAGGTGTCCGCCAAGGAGGGCGCAGCAGGTGGAACCTTCACCATCAATGCCACGCAATGACAAATAGGAAGCGGCGCTCGTTGCTTTCTGCGGGCGAATGTCGATGTGTTTGCATGGCAACCATCGACATCCCGGTGTTCCTGGAAGGTAATTGAGCACAAGCTTGCCGTTTGCCCTCATCTTGCGCGCCCGTCAAGCAAAAAGTGAGAAGCAAGCCGTGGGCGCCAAGAATTCATCGACAAAGAAATCAAGAAGCTAGAGGCGGCGAGGCCTAGTTAGAGTGTGATCCATCCGCGTGGTTAGCAAACCCGATTAAATGCGTGCGCAAAACCAGCGGAAATGGAGGCTGTGTATAGACTTCACCGATGTGAATAAAGCATGTCCCAAGGATCCATTCCCTTGCGCTTTGTCGACCAGTTGTTGACTCCACTTGGGATGTGAGCTACTCGCTTTCTTGATGCATACTCGGGCTATCACGGATCTTTATGGCCAAGAGGATGAAGAGAAGACGCGTTTATCACTCCATGTGGCACCTATTGCTTCATCGCATGCCATTTGGATGAAGAATGCGGGATCAACGTTTGCAAGGTAGTGTATCTTGCTTTTGAGCCACAGATCCACAAAATGTAGAGGCTTACATGGATGATATCGTGGTGAAGAGCAAAACAGAGATCGTTGATTCGAGTTTGGAAGAGACATTTGAGAACCTGCGCAAGATCTGACTAAAGTTGAACCACGAAGTGCGTCTTTGGAGTTCCCTCGGCAAGCTTCTCGGGTTCTTTAATGTCCTGAAGAGGATTGAAGCCAACCCCGAGCAAGATTAAAGCCATTGAGCGGATCGAGGCCCAGAAGCGAGTCAAGGATGTCGGAAGGCTCGCGGGTTGTGTGGCTGCCCTCGGTGAGGTTCATTTCAAAGTCTGCGAGGCGCCCTACCTTTCTTCAAAATCTTGAAGAAGGCGGGCCCCATGAAATGGACTCGGAGGCGGAGCAGCGTGCAAGATTTGAAAGCAGTACCTATCCTCCACCCCAATACTTGTCACACCTAGACCACGGGGAGAAGTTGCTGCTTTGTACCTAGCGGCGACCAACCAAGTGGTTAGTGCTGCGCTAATAGCAGAGAGAGAGTCCGACGAGGAGGCTGCACCACCGGCAAGCGAGTCGGCGACAAGCGGGGCTGCTCAGACAAGCTCGCCCCGAACAAGGACAACTCTGCTTGAGGAGCAGGATGAGGTGCGGAAAAAGATGGTGCGGCGCCGGTGTATTTTGTAAGCTCCCTTCTCGAGGGGCTAGATCAAGATACTCTGGTGTGCAAAAACTGCTTCGGCCTCCTCATGGCCTCGAGAAAGCTGCGCCATTACTTCGAGCACACGAGATAACGATGGTCACTCGCTTCCCGTGAAGAGGATGTTGCACAACCCGGCAGCAGGCGGGATCGTTGAGTGGAGCCTTTGGGCTGTCGAGCTTTGGACTCAAGTTTGAAAGTACTTCAACCATCTGAGCCGGGCTTTGGCGAAATTCATAGCGAATGGACCCCAACACGATGAAGAAGTCCAAGAAACAAGTACACCCGTACAAAGCGACAGTGAATGGGTAATGTACTTTGATGGTGCCTTCTCGCTGCAAAGCGCGGTGCGGCGTGGTACTCATCAGCGCCCACCGGAGAGCACCTCAAGTATGTCATCGGATGCACTTCCCAAGAGAACAAGCGACTAACAACAACTTCTGAATATGAAGGTTTGCTCGCCCGGCCTCGAGATTGCGGCGAACTTGGGATCGAGAAGTTGATTGTGCGAGGAGATTCTCGGTTGGTGGTCGGCAAGTTAACAAGAGCTATCGAGCCCTTTGATGGAAGCTTATGTAGATGAAGTGAGGAAGCTTGAGGCGCTTTGAAGGTTTGCAGATGGAGCATGTCGAGAGCTCGAGAATGAAATCGCGGATGGCCTTTCAAAGTGTGCTTGATGAAGTTACTGTGGAACGGGGACCTTCTTGCTCAAGTGACTCAACCCTCCGTCACACCATCGATTAGGCAGTCCAAGAAGAAAGTTGGTCTCCGGCGACTACTTGCGGCGGATCTCCCCGAGGCCGCCGCCAAAGTCCCCAAGATCAGCGGCGAGCGGCGAGAGCAGGTTGCCCTGCAGATCCTCGGATCTGTGCGGGTGAAACAAGTGTTCCCGACAAGCCTTGCCCGACAAGCTTGCGAGGACCTTCAAGCCCAGCGAGCGAGAGATCCTTGCCGTGGAAGCTGAGGTTCCCTTGGCAGCCCTCATGCCTTTAGTCCTTGCCGTTGAGCCCGAGCTCCGGCATGGTAGCACAGAATCGTCCGTTTCTTGCAAAGCTGGAGAACTTCCGACGACCGGAAGAAATAGAAAGGGTAACCAGACAGTCAAGTATGTACCGGTTAAGTGGACAACGAGCTGTCTGAAAGAAAACTCAATGGTGTCGGTGAAGTGCATCTCCGGGAAGATGGGCCGAAGCTGTTGGCGAGAGATACGGAGGCATCTGCGGCCACCACATTGGCGCAAGGGCACTTGCAAGAAAGCTTTCGGCAAGGGTTCTTTAGCAAGAAGCCCTCAAGATGCAAGCGCACTAGTAACCAAGTGTGAAGCGTGCGATTCCATGCAAAGCAGATCCATCGGCCGACTCAAGCTCTCCAAACAATCCCTTTATCTGGCCCTTCTCGATGCAGGGGCTCGATATCCTCGGCCCCTTCCCGTCTTGTCGGGGCTTTGAGTACTTATGCGTAGCAATCGACAAGTTCACAAAGTGGCGAAGTGGAGCGATGAGAAAGGTGGCAACCACGATCGGTCAAGTTCTTGGTCGATTGTGTGCGTTTGGGATCCCTAACGGGATTATCACCGACAACGGTACACAATTCCTAACCGCACCTTCATGCGATGCGTCCAAGACCTTGGCGCCAAGGTATGTTTAAGCCATTGCTCACCCAAGGAGCAGCGGTCAGCGAAAGGGCCAATCTTTGAAGTGCTTGCGGACTCAAGACAAGAACTTTCGACAGGGCTGCAGTGCGGAAGAAATTGGATAGAGGAGGCTGCGGCTCTTTGGTCGTCGAGCGACACCGTCGAGCCACCGGACAGGACACCCTTTGCTCTAGTCTATGGAAGCGAAGCAGTTCTCCCCACGGAACTTCGTATCACGGATCTCCTCGAGTGCTCGCTTATGATGAGCTCGAGCAAGAGCAATTGCGGCAAGATGGCGCATTGCTCCTTGAGGAAGGACGTCTCGGTTGCTTTGTACAAGCTGCTCGATACCGGCAAGCCTTGCGCGCTATCATAACCGCAAGGTCAAAGCCAGAGTCTCGAGGAAGGCGACCTTGTTCTTGGCGTGTTCGATCCGTAAGAATTCCAACAAGTTGGCCTTGAAGTGGGAAGGCCCTTATCGGGTGAGACAAGTCACGAGGCGTATGCGCCTTGAGACCGAAGAAGGCTTACCGGTGAGCAACTCACGGAACATAGAGCATCTTCGCAAGTTTTACCCATAAAGGCGCGGTTGCCGTGATCCACTCCGGCAACCACCTTTTTGTACAAAGCTTTGCGCCGTTGCATATAACCCTTTGTACAAAGCGGAGGCGCGAGACCCGTGCAGCAATAAAGTTTACGTGTTTTGCTGCTGGTTGCCTTTTCCATGCTTTTCTTTGCCATTTGCATGTGTTATTTGGCATCTCTTGTGCGACACACATATCCGGCAAACAATAGCACGCCGAAAGGCCATTTGCTTTTTTCCTTCTTCTCTTTCCTTGTCTCTTAAGCAAAAGCGTTCCTCGTGCACAAGTTTGCGGGGAAGGAAATGGAGGATGAACCAAGTGATGTTCAAGAAAGAAAGCTTGCGGAGGTGCATAGATCCACAAAGCTAAGTTATCGAGTTTGAGCAGCTCAAAATTTTAAATTTTGAGTTGCCTTCCTTGAACAACCACACTTCATTATGGAAAACTTGTGCTCGGAGGAACCTACCCGTGGATAGCCGCACCCTTATCTTGTTTTCGAGCACGCTCAACGATTTAAGTGATTTGCGACAAAGTGTTGCGCCCTTGTTTACGTTTTCGAGTCCGCTCGGCAAGCTAGGTGCGTCGCAACAAGCCACAACAAGGTTGCTTGCGGTAAGACCTTAGCCCGGCGGGCTGCTTGAGTTCGACACTCGGCACTTTCGCAAGGGCTCCTGCCGCAAAACTCCTAGAAGCATAAAGTTGAAGCATGCGAAGTTGAGGATCAAAACAAGGGAGATAACACTTGCATCTGCTGATCAAAATAAAGCTAATATCTTACAAGGAATAACTTGTCGCGATAAGCGATGAGTTCATAACACCCTGTGCAGCAAAAAAGAGATAAAGATAAAGGAGGCCTAGTTGCGCGGTGCGCCCTCCATCACGGAGATCTTGTTCACCTTGGCGATGATGTGGGCGACCTGCTCCTTGAAACCTCCATGTTAGCGTCGGCCGCAAGCTGCGAAGAACGTTGGTGAGGTTTATGCGGGGTTGCGGTATCGATCTTCGTCGACCGCAGCGCTCCATGGTTCCAGCGCCGGCCGTAGCGTCTCCTCGGCGAGCTGCGAGGATCTTCTTCATGATTTGCAAAAGCTGGCGCGATCCCCACGAAGAAGAGGCTGAGCTTGGCGTGAGCAAGGTTTGGATCCGGGGAGTAGATGAGATGCTCCGGCTTGGCGCCGGCACTCTGGTCGATGGCGGACGCTGAAGATACCAAGTCCTCGGTCCATATCTCGGCGATCTGGCGGAAGTCCTCGCTTTGCTTTGTTGGCGCTGACCACCAAGGTTAAGCTCCTCGCGGAGTTCCTCCTTCACTTGGTTTCCCGGTCCCGAACAGCGTCAGCGAGTCCTTCAAGCGAGACTTGTAGCTCAAGACCTTCGATGGAGTCCTTGGCGGCCTTCAATTAAATCGCCCTTCTTGGAAAGGCACTCTGGAGTTACGAGTTGGTGTGGGCATCCTTCTCGCGCTCCGTGATGGCCTGGCGACCTTCTCCTCGCTGCGCCTTGACCCAACTCCTCCAGCTACGGCGGCTTTGGCGGCAAGCTCCTCCTTGGCGGTTTCGCGGCAGCATGGCGTCTTCGCCTCCTTGAGTTCCCGCCAAGGGCTGTTCCCGGCGGCAAGGTCTTCCTCGTGGGCGTCGAGGTTGACCTTCCGCCGGATGAGTTCTCCTTCTCGCCGGACAGCTCCACCCGGCGAGCCGTTGCTGCTCTTGGCCTCGGCCTTCTCCGGCAACCATTCTTCATACTCTCCGAAGTCGCTCGCGCTTCTCCGCCACCTCGCGGAGAGCGGCTGATTAGCGGCGCTGAGCTCCGCCCGCGCTTCTCCATCTCCTCGGCCTTGGCAGCGAGGCCTCCCGAAGCGAGCCGCTGTCTGCCCGGTAAGGGCGAGAGCTGGTGAAGCGGCTTCTCTTCATCGGGCCCGCCGCTTCCGCCGGGCCCTCGGCGACCTTCAAACCAGCGGGCGGGATCTCCCCATCGAAGGCCTCGCCCTCCGGGAGCTCGCGACGAGAACCCCACGGCACTGGATATAGACACCGTTGGGGGCTTCGGTAATAGCCGGACCGCTCCTCTCCGGCGGAGGGTCGGTGACCGGCGCGACACTTGTGCTCCCGCCGCCTCCGGGCGGTGGTGCGGTCGCCATTCCCCCTTGGCCGCTGCGTCTGCGGCCGGGCGGTCTCGGCATATGTGGCCTGGCGGCTCCCGCCGCGTCCTCGGCAACAGGCGTCGCCGCCGCCACCACGTCCTCCTCCTCCTCAGCAGCGACTTCCGTCTCCATCTGCTCGGGGGAGGAGGAGGATCTAGAAAAAGAATAAAAAGCAAAAGAAGTTCAAGCAAATATCCAAAAAGAAACAACGCCAAGAAGACAAAGTTGCAGAACTTACCTTGGCGGACGTCGTCAGCGGCGGGCTCTCTTGCCGGGGAACTATCCCTTGGCGGAGTGGCCGCCCTCGCCGGGCTGCTCGCTCTTGGCGGGGTACTCGCCCTTGGCGGAGTATCCGCCCTTGGCGGGACGCTCTCCCTTGCCGGGGAGTCCAACCTTGGCGGGGATGGAGGGATTGCCGGCCCCTCGAGGGCGACCTCCGGATGCTCCTGCCGCTGCGGCTCCATCTCTGCGCAAGTCAAGACAAACACGTCAAGATATTGGTACAAGACGAAATCTCCAGACACGCCCGTCAAGCGAAGGTGCGGGACCCAGACTTACGCTGGGGGCTGTGCTGGGGGCTGCTCCTCGGGATAGCGCTCGGGTCCGGCAAGCTTGGCTCCGGCACGCCCCCGGTCGCCTCGGCGGGCGAGTCGTCCGCGACCTCGACCACGGGCACCTTGGCTTTCTTCGCCGCCCACTCGGTCAAGGTCCTGCAATCAACACAAAAAACAAGATTAGCCTCGACAATAATCAAGGCGAAATTTAAGAAGATGAAGATCTCGGGTACTTACTCCTGTTCCTCCTCGTCGTCTTCGCTCAAGGCGGAGAAATCATACTCCACAGGTCACGTCGTGCGAGGAGGCGGAGGCGAACCCCTCTCGGGCGCTTGGCGGTCCTCGGGGCTGGGGCTGCAGACCCAGCCTGTGGCAGCCGGAACCGAGAAGCGGGCGGAGCCGCCCGCTCCGCTCGAGAAGACCCCTGTCCGCTCGGCGCCCGACCTGCAGGCGCCTTTGCCGTGTAAGCTGTGGTCGCTCCCTTGTGGTGGTGCCTGCAGTCGCCCTCGGCAAACAGACTCCCAGGAAGCTTCTTGCCGCCCGTGGTAGTAGTTGTCGGGGGCTGAGTACTCGCTTAATCGCCGCCTTGCGGCGCTTGGTGGAAAGCGCTGGGGCTCGCCGGGGTGGGGAGGTCTCCGGCAGCGAGGAGGTCGTCGGCGTAAAGGTTCGTGGACCCGCTGGCATCCTCGGCGGCCGCGGCATCCTCCTCCCCCTCCTCGCCGGTTGGCTCGCCAGACCCAGCGCCCCGCGCTGCGACCCCTTTTCCTCTGGCGTCTCCGCTTCCTCCGGCGCCTCCGCTCCCTGCGACGCCTCTGCTCCCTCCGGCGCCTCCGCTCCTTGCGGCGCCTCTGCTCCCTCGGCGCCCACCTCTCGCCTTGGCCTCGGCGCGATTCCGAGATCCGGAGTGCCTCGAAGAGGAACCCGGCAAGCGTCGGGAGGAAGTTGCAGCGATCTGCAGATCTCCGCCGCCTCCGTTTGGCGGACTCCTCCGCAGCCTCTGCCTCCTCAGGCGTAAACCGAACTCTCCTGCCGCTGGCTGCTGCAGCCTCTTCGCCCGAGAAGCTATGTCTGCAGCTCTGGTCCGTGGTGTCCCGTGTCAGCCCGGGTCTCGTCCTTGTTCTTCGCCACCTCTTCAAGGGTGTCGAAGAAGTTGAGGACGTCTATTGGCTCGGCGGAATCATATCGCTCCACGCCGTGCGAAATCGCCTGCTGGGCATCATGGCGAGGCGATCGAGCTGTCTTTGTTGCGAGAGGGCACCACTCCCGGGAAGGTCTGAACCACTCTGGATGGTCGGGTCGTGCCAGAGTTCGGACCATACCCTCGGCTCAGCGTTGTGAAGTTGAAGTTCAGCCGGGCGCAGCCTCATTATATCCCTACGCCGCCCGTACTCCCGGCCGGCCTTTTCCTATCTTGGAGAGGGGCGTCTTGGCGGAGGAAATCTGCGCCTACCTGCCTGCGGTTAGATTTGCTGCTTGCGAAGGCGATGAATCCGGACGAGGCAGCGTCGAGCTGATATCGTCAAAGTCCGGCTCGCTCCGGTCTACCCCGCGCCTGATGGGCGTTGTGCTTGGGCAGCGAAGAAGGGCTGCGGCTCGTCTTCAACGACCCAGCACCGGTCGGCCACGCCCTCCTCCCACTTGCCGCGGAGCTCCCGGCAATCTGACTCCTTCAAGTTCAGACGAAAAACCCAAGAAATTCCTCCGGAAAGGGGGGAGCCGGGCTCTGCCCTAGGGGTGAAGAAATGCCTGAACAAAGCTACGTTTGGGTGTATCCCTATGAAGTTTTCGCACATATGTGCGAAAACCGCCATTGTGAGGATGGCATTGGGGGTGAAGTCAAGAAGGTGGAAGCCGTATGTGTGCATAATGTCGCAGAAGAAATCAGAAAAAGGGGGGCAAAGACCGCAGTGGAAGAAGGCTGCGAAGAAATAGTACCCGCCAGGATAGTTGTCCATGGTGGCGGCCGGATGGGCCTGGTCGGGGATCGCCGTGGTCTTCTTCGCCCGAAACGAAATATTTGCCCGAGTTCACACGCCGAGCCCAGCATGGCGGGAAGGCGGCGATTCTGCTTCCGCATCTGGGCAAGCTTTGCCGCCTGCTCGGTTTCTCCTTCTTGGTCTTCTCCGCCTTCCCCTTTCCGGTCTTGAGGCCATGGCGGAGGCGGCGAGAGAGGAGGACTAAGAGTCGGCGGCGCCCTTGACGCAAGAGCGGCGGAGGAGATCGCGAAGGCGGGCGCAAAAGAGGATTTGGAGGAGGAGGAAGAAGCAATAAAGCGAAGGAGGAACGCGCTGCTTCCTCTGTTTTATGGGGAAGTGGGGGCGTTCCGCTCTTCCCATAAAAACGTGGAGCACGTCCCATCCTGACGCCGCAATTGAGCGTCTTTGTTGCGAGGGCGGCGGATCTGAGCAGATTCGGCGCGCCATGGGCGCGTGTGCCCGTCTGCTTGTCTTGGGCACTGCCCAACACGCTTCGGCAGTGTGGCCCGAGCAGGGGCTCTGTCGGTGTACTAAGGTAGGGGTACCTCGGTACCCCAACTTGTGCAGGCGATCGCATGACTCCAGCAGTGGATTACCACATGCTTGCCGGAGACCATTCTGCTCCATATCAAGCCATTCAAGAACAAAGTGTACAAGACGAAGATCAAGACCCGGCAAGAGGAGCTTGTCGGGAAGGCCGTCGAGCTCAAGAGTTACATCACTCACGCAAGGCCTGGCGAGAGGAGCTCGCCCGGGAGACTAGAAGATTACGTCGTAGAAGACACGCCTCGGCGCTATCTGGCGTCAGCGAGGGCCGGGGAGGCGACAAGTTACAAAGCCCGCAAGCTCCGGGCGGCAAGATCAAGACCCGGCAAGGTACTTGCCGGGATCTGTGCCCGCCTCGGCTCATCCGCCCAGCGTCGCCTTGAGCCCTCTCCGAGGCGCGTGGCGGATGGTCTGTGCAGCCTAGGTGCGGTGGCACTCCACGGTGGTGGATCCATCGCCCGTGGCGAGCCAGACGCAAGGGCGGGAGCTTTTGGGGTCGGCGACGACAGGCATTAAATGCCCTTGTCCCCCTCTGTCAAAAGTAGGTAGAATCCTTTGTTCAAGCCTTTGTAGCTCCTTTGTTCCCTTGACTGTTCCAACTACCACCTCTTTTACATTTTTACCCCTTTCTCCTACGTTGACACCTGTTGGTGACCCCTTTGCACTATAAAAGGAGGCCCATGCACAACGTAGGGGGGGTTCGGCTTCGGCTGGTTCGAATCCTTTGCAACTCCCACGCTCGGTGTAGCTACTACTGTAGCTCTTCAAGCTCCCGAGCACAATACAACACAAAGCAGCAGTAGGGTTTCTGCGTCCATCGCGCCCAAGCTGGGTAAAATCCGCCGCGTGCATCGCCTCGATCTGCTCTCTGTGCCTCCTCCGCCCTCCTACAAGCACTCACGAAGGGCCCCGGCCCCATAGGTGCTTTCCTTGTGGCGGGCCTCCCTCCGCTCCGCCCCGACAACTATAATAGCAAAGCTCGCGATATATCAAGATCGTATCACCTCAAGAACACGAGAGAGAGAGAGAGAGATCAAACACATAGCTACTGGTACATACCCGCAGCCCCGAGGGTGAACTACTCCCTCCTCGTCATGGAGAGCACCAAGATGATGAAGATGGCCACCGGTGATGGATCCCCCCTCCGGCAGGGTGCCGGAACAGGGTCCCGATTGGTTTTTGGTGGCTACACAGGCTTGCTGCAGCGAAACTCCCGATCTATTGTGCTCCTGGTTGTTTTCGGGGTATATGGATATATATAGGTGAAAGAAGTCGATCAGGGGAGCCACGTGGGGCCCATGAGGGTGGGGGCGCGCCCAGGGGGTAGGGCGTGCCCTGGACCCTCATGGCTCCCTCGAAGCTTCCCTGACGTCTACTCAAGTCTCTGGATTATACATTCCCAAAATAACTCTCCCGAAGGTTTCATTCCGGTTGGACTCCGTTTGCTATTCCTTTTCTGTGAAACACCGAAATAGGCAAAAAAACAGCAATTTGGGCTGGGCCTCCGGTTAATAGGTTAGTCCCAAAAATGATATAGAAGTGTATATTAAAGCCCATAAACATCCAAAACAGGTAATATAATAGCATGGACCAATCAAAAATTATAGATACGTTGGAGACGTATCAAGCATCCCCAAGCTTAATTCCTGCTCGTCCTTGAGTAGGTAAATGATAAAAATAGAATTTTTGATGTGGAATGCTACCTAGCATATTTCTCAATGTAATTTCCTTTATTGTGGCATGAATGTTCAGATCCAAATGATTCAAGATAAAAGTTCATATTAACATAAAAATAGTAATACTTCAAGCATACTAACAAGTAATCATGTCTTATCAAAATAGCATAGCAAAAGAAAGCTTATCCCTACAAAATCATATAGTTAGGCTATGCTTCATTTTCATCACACAAAATACTCCCATCATGCACAACCCGGTTTCAGCCAAGAAATTGGTTCATACTTTTTAACGCTTACCTTTTTCAACTCTCACATAATACATGGCGTAACCCATGGATATAGCACTATGGGTGGAATAGAATATGATGATGGAGGTTGTGTGGAGAAGACAAAAAAGGAGAAAGTCTCACATTGACGAGGCTAATCAATGGGCTATGGAGATGCCCATCAATTGATGTCAATGCAAGGAGTAGGGATTTCCATGCAACGGATGCACTAGAGCTATAAATGTATGAAAGCTCAACAAAAGAAACTAAGTGGGTGTGCATCCAACTGGCTTGCTCACGAAGACCTAGGGCATTTTGAGGAAGCCCATCATTGGAATATACAAGCCAAGTTCTATAATAAAAAATTCCCACTAGTATATTAAAGTGACAAAATAAGAGACTCTCTATCATAAAGATCATGGTGCTACTTTGAAGCACAAGTGTGGAAAAGGATAGTAACATTGTCCCCTTTTTGGGGGGGCTGTTGGTGTCAAAACCGGCGGATCTCGGGTAGGGGGTCCCGATCTGTGCGTCTAAGGCTAACGGTAATAGGATGCAAGGGACATGATGTTTTACCCAGGTTCAGGCCCTCTCGATGGAGGTAAAACCCTACTTCCTGCTTGATTGATCCTGATGATATGATTATTACAAGAGTTGATCTACCACAAGATCGTAGAGGCTAAACCCTAGAAGCTAGCCTATGATGATTATGATTGTCCCTCTACGGACTAAACCCTCCGGTTTATATAGACACCAGAGGGGGCTAGGGTTTACACAGAGGCGGTTACAAAGAAAGAGATCTAATATCCGGATCGCCAAGCTTGTCTTCCGCGCAAAGGAGAGTCCCATCCGGACACGGGACGGAGTCTTGAGTCTTCTATCTTCACGGTCCAACAGTCCGGCCAAAGTATATAGTCCGGCTGTCCGGATACCCCCTAATCCAGGACTCCCTCAGTAGCCCCTGAACCAGGCTTCAATGACGATGAGTCCGGCGTGGGTGTCTTGACGCGCATAGGCGGGTTTCATCTCCGAATACTCCAAAGTACTTACCGAACACTTAAATCGTGTCTGGATCCGCAAGACGATCTTCACATGCCATCATGGAGAGAACGATATTCCACAAATATAATCTGCTGACATCTTTAGATAATTGACATAGCACCATGGTCGAGTCATTATCGAACCGTCTTTCCACAACCATCCACCGCACATATTGCGAGGCGGTTTCCTGGGCACGTCTCGTCGAAGCAGAGATCGTGTTCCCCTTATCGCGGGGCTTTCATTAATACGGGTACGGGTAGCCCAATCGCACCGTCAATCGCGGCGAGTGGGGAACGAGCGGGTTCCACTAGGCAAGAGGGGAGGTGCAAAAGCTTTTATCGCCTCTATAAAGAGATAAGGTCTCTTCCTCTTTACCCACGCCTCTCCCTTCCGCTCGTCCATTCCCCTTTGTTCGAGCCCTAGCGCCCAAGCACTCGTCTTCTCCACCGAAGGGAGGTTCTCCGAAGATGTCCGGATCCGGAGTAGGAGGCAAATGGATGGCCTCTACCGTCCGGGAGAAGGACATCAAAAAGCTCCGAGAGGCCAGGTACCTGGCCAAGAAAATCGGCCACCGTCTACCGACAGCAGGACAGATTGTCCCCACTCCGGAGCCCCACGAGAGGGTCGTGTTTCTTCCTCATATTGTCCGCGGGCTCGGGTTTCCCCTTCACCCATTTGTTCGCGGCATCATGTATTATTACGGGATTGATTTTCATGATCTGACCCCTAATTCTTTCCTTAACATCTCAACGTTTATCGTCGTGTGTGAGGCCTTCCTCCGTTTTTCGCCCCACTTTGGCTTATGGCTGAAGATCCTCAATGTGAAGCCCAAGGTGGTGAACGGCGAGCACGCAGAGTGCGGCGGCGCCATGGTGAGCAAGATGCCTAAGGTCACATGGCCGACGGGCACCTTCAATGATTCCATCAAGGAGTGGCAGTAGCAGTGGTTCTATATCATCAAGCCGCGCGGTAAAAAGTGGGCCGCTGCTCCTGAATTCAGATTCGGAGCCCCCCTGCGGCTTATGTCCTGGCCCAAGAAGGGCATGAACTGGTCCTCATCCAACGAGCTGTTAGTGCTCCAATCACGTGTCCAGAGCATGGTAAACAAGGATGTCAAACTCGTCAATGTAGTCCAGGTGATGTTAGTTCGCCTGGTTCTCCCTTGCCAGCACCGAGCCTGCAATTTGTGGGAATACGACCCAACCGAGCACCAGACCCTACGGGAGCTCTACAGCTCCTCACACAAGGACATCTGGAAGGTGCTCTTCAAGTCTGGTAAACCGTGGCCGGGCTCCACAGAGGACCACGGGTATCAACTGTCCTGCTCCGCAAGCCCGGTAAGTCATCGCTTATGTTCTATCTATCCATGTTTAGCTGGCATGTCCCGAGGGAGACGCTTTATCATGATTTCTGCAATTATCCCAGGAATGGACGAAGAAGGTGGGGCGGATACACTGTCCAGCCCCACTGTCAGAGGAACCGGCAGGACCTCTTCTGACAAAGATGCTGGTCCTGGCACCTTATGAGGCGCCGAAGAAAGAGGCCTCCAAGAAGGCCAAGGAGACCCGGAGCAGCCTCCGTCGCCGCGGTGCTTCGGACACAAAATCCGAAGACTCCAGCGACCATCCTTCCTCCGAAGACGAAGAGGAGGAGGAGGAAGACGAGTTCTCCACGGGGGGAGGAAAGAAAAGGACGGCCTCCTCATCCTTGGAGGCCGAATTGCTGAAGAGGGGAAAGAGTTCCCACCCAGAGGCGTCCACCACGGCTGCAAATAGCAGCCCGGAGTGAGATCCCAGGGCCCATCCCCTGGTAAAATCGTGAGTACACGAAATCCGAATAAGCCTAAGCGCCCAGGATTACTAGGGTGCAATATTTTGACCTGCGCCCTACTTTGTGCAGCCCGACGAGGTCTCGCGCCGAACAGTCCTCCTCGGAGGATTCGCTGAGCTCAGATGCCCTGGAGAGCGAGACGCCTCCGGAGGCTCCTTCCCTGAAGCCTGGGCATGACACCTAGGTGTGGTCCCAGTAGGGCCTAGACCAAGGAGGGCACACCTCTGGGGCCGGATACACGGGAGCAACGGTTCCCACAAACGTCGACGGCGGGGGCGATCTTAGATCTGGCCCGCAGCCGAACTCAGTCCTAGAGACCTTTAAAGTTCCAAGATCGGGCGAGCAGCCCCCCTTGACGGAGGGAGGCAAGCCTACTCCGCCAGCAACCTCTGTCCAAGCAGAGCTGCAGGGCGGCCTATCGACAGCGCTAAAGAATGCGTCCATCGTCGATGAACATCGCGCCCTCATGGGTGCGGCGATTGAAAAGATTCAGTCTGCTGAGAGCGGACTGAATGAAACTTGCCTTAGCCTTATAAAAGGCTTTGAGGTATATCTTTAGAAACCTTTGAAGATTGTCATAGTGTGACCGGTAGCCCCTGATGCACTGTCCGGTGAAAGAAAGAGGGAACCGGACAGGGGATCAAAATTCCACTTCGCACGAGACTCGATTGATGACATATATCTCTTTGTTTGAAAATAGGCGTCTGTAGCGACGACCGCCTCTCATACTACGGAGGTGTCTGGACTAAAGCAGAGTCTGGAACAGGCCGAGGGAGAACTTGGCCGAGTGAAGAAGCAGTTGGAGGACAAGCAAGGTATATCGAAACCTTTTGACAAGTTAAGCGCAAATGAGTAGTTGTGCCTGATGAAAATACTTGTATTGTGTGCTCCAGGAGCAAATGCCGAGATTGAGGCATTGAAGAAAGCTGTGGCCAAAGCCGACAGGAAGGCCACCATGGAGCAGGCTCTTTGCGAGAAGCACGAGGCCAGGGTCATTGAAGCTGAACGAGAGCTTCAGGAGGCTGTGAAGAAAAGCGAGAATTTGGAGCAGAGTTTGGCAAGTAAAGAATCCGAAATCGCCCAAGCTCTCCAAGCCGCAAATGATGCTCGGGAGGAAGCCCGAGGTGCTCTGAAGGACATTCAGGAAGCACGGAGGGTTGCGGCTGGTAAGGCTTTTTATTCAAAGCAATTTTTATGTAGTAATAGGAGAAACTCTAAGCGACGAACTGAGTTCTTGTTTCTCCAGGAGCGTTTGCGGACCTGCCACACAGCATATCCGATGCTGCCCAATTCTACCAGACTAAAGAGAAGAAGTCTGCGGAGAAGCATTTCTGGTCGCAGTACTTGGCGCCAAATTATCTGGTGCCCTTTATCGATCAGCTGAAGCAGCTGGTCGAACTATACCAGGCAGCCAAACTAGCCATGAAGGACTTAGTTGTCCGGCTGTGGCCCGCCGAGCCGATTCCAAGTAGTTACTTCGGACTCGTGAAGCGGATTGTTGGTGCTTGTCCTCGTCTCGAAATCATTAAGTGGTCGGTCTGTATAGAAGGTGCATGCATGGCATTTGCCCGCACGAAGGTGCACTGGGGGAAGCTTGATGCTGAAAAGCTGATGACTGAAGGACCACCGGAGGGTAAGGAGCATTGTAAGCCCGAATTGTATTATGAGGGTGTCCTGAAAGGAGCCTGCCTTATGGTGGAATAGTGTACCAAAGACACTATATTTCCCTGAAGGCTGTCATGCCGTCCTTTGTAATGCGGGATAATGGCACTGTTATTATTTATTGCCTGTTATATGAAAGTTTTTTCTTCCTGTGCAGCCGTTTAGTATGTGTAAATCCTGAGAGTTGGCGATCGTCGACCGCTTTACGTAAAAATGCGGGGTGTTCGGGACATACCTGAACACTCTTTATCCCATTGTTGGGTCCTTGAAGGAGGTGTTCATCACCGCAAACCAGGGAATCAGACTATAGGGCTTTATCACTCTCACTTAGCCCTAGGAATTCGAGTATGGTTGGCGCAGCCCCTGGTGTTCGGAAGACCGTACGAGGGGCTCTAACGGTGCCTGATCAGAAGACCGATCCATCACACTCTGCATTTATTATGGCATTATGCGGAATAAATCGTTAAATATTTTACGACCTCTCGAACAGCTGACCAGCTCTCGCCGTATCATGACAGTCAGTTTTCGGCTTTCTCTACTGAGGTGCTCATCCGGAAGAACCGGGACACAATCGCAGTAGTTCTCCAAGCGCTACCTTAGCCGATGGAGCGGAACATAAGGTACCAAAACATGGGAGCCGGGCAAACCCAACTAATGACCCAAGACATGATTCAGAGCTGATGCATATAGTGCTATAAGTTCGGGGTGCCGAGCGACCGAGAAGGTGGCCGGACTTTTTTGCCATATTATGAGTACTATGAAGCCCCTGGCATAGTGGGGCATGACACTATGTGCGGGTGCCGTTATGACAAAAAAGCGTCAATGAGGAACGATGGCCGGTAAGTGTTATTTAGGTCTACGTATTGTAGTAGAGTGACATGTCTATGCGTATGAGTACGGTTTATGCTTATGAAAAGAGGTGTGCTGGAGGAACCTGTCGTGGCCGGACTGGAGGAGGCTGTGTGCGGATCCTGAGTGTATCTGGACTGTCTCCTTGGGGGGTACTTATGTATTCCCGCCTTGTGCATCCGAGCTGATTCCATGTCGCCAGTCCTGTTATGCGCAAAAGACAAATGCTTAGGGGCAGTTACGTGTCATATGGTGGTTGAACCGCGGGTGCCTGATCGGAGCCTGGTCGAGCCAGGCTATCATGCCGTAAAGTAGCTCGGACTCCTCAGTTGGTGTCCGGGTGGTTGGCTGCCGAATCGAAGTTCGATAAATGGGCACAACTCGCTATATCAGCGGCGGTATAATTTCCACTCTTAGGGTGGAGTGCGGTCTTGCCCATAATTGTGACCATGTCACGTGGGTTTGGCCTGATGTTGTACCGCGTTGAGTCTAGCCAACGCGGTTCGTCCCGATAGTATATGGTAGTTACTGTGTAAGGGGACAATGCCGAAGACTTATTCTTCGGCATGGTATTTGTTTGGTGATCCGAAGACAATCTCTAGGGTGGTGGGCCTGTAAAGCTTGGCCTTTGCACCTGGGACAGCATCTGTTATTAATGGGTTTGATCCTCGAGCAGTCAATACCTGTCTGGCAAATTTTGTTCTAGCGCAGCGAGTTTGGGCTACTGTTTATGCCCATACGGGCTCGTGTGAGATTGAACCCACAAACTATTGGGTCGATGGTAAGTGCAATTAAATTGCTATGGTTAGTATTGTCCAGACGGTCTATGTGATCGGAAATGATTGGCCGTATTTTTGTACTGCGGAGGTTCTTCCTTTGACCTCGCCATGTTTGGTGGTCTGGTCTACTCATTGCTTGAGACCTCCTTTCATTGTTTTCGGTGCACGACCGGCCGTTTTGTTTTGAGGATCCGGCATTCTCTATTGGTATGCTTGGCCGCCTTTCTAGGGGTACCATGGATTTGACATGGTTGGTCGAGTATGCTGCTCAGGCCAGATGGGCCTGAGCTGTTCTTTTTTCGCTGATCGGACTGGGGACCGCGGAATTTGGCACCAACTCCCTTGTCTTGGTTGTCATCATTATTTTTGTGACGCTTATGTTTGTTGCGTCGAGGTTTATGGATGCTGCCTCGCGTTTCCTGCGTATTGCCCCAGATCGTGGTGTATTGGCGTCGGGGTGTGGGCTTTAGGACCTCCTTCTCAGGGTGAGGTAGCGAATTGTGCTTTGTGTACCCTTTGGCGGGGTGTTCGAGTCCGTATTCCTCGGTTGCCAGGACCTTGGTCCATCTGTCTGTGAGCAAATCTTGGCCAGCTTGAAGCTGTTGTTGCTTCTTTTTCAGGCTTCTTGCCGTGGCCATAAGCCGTCGCTTAAAGCGAACTTGCTCCGCGGGATCCTCAGGCACGCCGAATTCATCATCGCCGAGGCTCACCTCATCTTCGGAGGGGAGCATGTAGTTGTCCTCCTCCAAGTATCCGTCCATCGCCTGTCTGGCCTGCTCGAAGGCAGGCTAATCGGGATTGTATTCATCTTCGTTACCATCCGGATTGTTTTTGACTCCTGTGCCAGTATTGCTGTGGTGGGGCTTGGAGCGGCGTTGATGACGCCCATACTTTGCCTTCTTTCTTGAGGGGCTACCCTCCATTGCCTCATCTCCATTGGTTTCTTTTGGAGTGTCCACCATATATATATCGTACGAGGAGGTGGCTGTCCAGCGCCCCGTGGGCGGTGGTTCCTGTTCTTCTCCTACATCGTCGTCCACACCGTCGATGTCTTCAGAGTCGAAGTCAAGCACGTCGGTCAAATCATTGACAGTGGCAATGAAGTGGGTGGTGGGTGGGTAACGAATTCCCTCGTCGCCTGCTTCCCACTCGAGCCGGACATAGTTCGGCCGAGAGTCTCCTGACAAAGAGAGAGACTTTAATGAGTTCAGCATGTCGCCGAAGGACGAGTGCTGGAAGATATCTGCAGCGGTGAACTCCATTACCGGAGCCCAACCAGATTCGGGGGGCTCGGGGGCGCACGGTCTGGAACCTACAACCGAGCACGAGTCCGGGGGTCCGGTGACACATGCTTACTTGGGGTGGAGTCTGTGTCCAGCTCTACCGCCGATGAGTGTGCGGTCTCCGAGGCAGGGTCTGTCCACCCGTCCCCGGAAGACGCAATCTGCCCCAGATTTAGGTCTGGGGCTCCTGCAGGTGCGATATCCCAAGTTTTGTCCGACAGCAGGTCTAAGCCGTGCTCGTTGTGACTGTTCGGCGCTCCCGGCGTAGGCCCGAATCTGTCGAAGATCAAGTCTCCACGGATATCGGCCGTGTAGTTCAAGTTTCCAACCTGACCTGATGGTCAGCAGCGTAGCTGTCGATCTGCTCCAGATGGCCGAGCGAATTGGCCCGCGGTGCGAAGCTGCCGAACATGAAGATTTGTCCAGGGAGAAAAGTCTCACCCTGGACTGCGTTATTGTTGATGATTTAAGGAACCATCGAGCTTTGCAGCGACGACACAGAGGAACTCTCAATGAAAGCACCAATGTCGGTGTCAAAACCGGCGGATCTCGGGTAGGGGGTCCCGATCTGTGCGTCTAAGGCTAATGGTAACAGGAGGCAAGGGACACGATGTTTTACCTGTGTTCGGCCCTCTCGATGGAGGTAAAACCCTACTTCCTGCTTGATTGATCTTGATGATATGAGTATTACAAGAGTTGATCTACCACGAGACCGTAGAGGCTAAACCCTAGAAGCTAGCCTATGATGATTATGATTGTCCCTCTACGGACTAAACCCTCCGGTTTATATAGACACCGGAGGGGGCTAGGGTTTACACAGAGTCGGTTATAAAGAAAGAGATCTAATATCCGGATCGCCAAGCTTGTCTTCCACGCAAAGGAGAGTCCCATCCGGACACGGGACGGAGTCTTGAATCTTGTATCTTCACGGTCCAATAGTCCGGCAAAAGTATATAGTCCGGCTGTCCGGATACCCCCTAATCCAGGACTCCCTCAGGGGCCTTCCCTTTTTTTGGCCTCTCTATTCTTCTTTTTTTGGCCTTTCTTTTCAAGGGACAATGCTCTAATAATGATGATCATCACAGTTCTATTTACTTACAACTCATGGATTACAACTCAATACTAGAACAAAATATGACTATATGAGTGCCTCCGGCGGTGTACCGGGATATGCGACGAATCAAGAGTGACACGTATGAAAAATTATGAAGGTGGCTTTGCCACAAATACGATGTCAACTACATGATCATGCAAAAGCAATATGACAATGATGTAGCGTGTCATAATAAACGGAACGGCGGAAAGTTGCATGGAAGTATATCTCGGAATGTCTATGGAAATGCCATAATAGGTAGGTATGGTGGCTGTTTTGAGGAGGATATAAGGAGATTTATGTGGTATAGAGCGTATCGTATCACGGGGTTTGGATGCACCGGCAAAGTTTGCACCAACTCTCAAGGTGAGAAAGGGCAATGCACGGTACCGTAGAGGCTAGCAATGATGGAAGGGTAAGAGTGCGTATAATCCATGGACTCACATTAGTCATAAAGAACTCATATACTTATTGCAAAAGTTTATTAGCCCTCAAAGCAAAGTACTACTATGCATGCTCCTAGGGGAAGGGTTGGTAGGAGTTAACCAACGTGCGATCCCAACCTCCATTCATAAGGAAGGCAATCAAAAGAGCATCCCAAGCTACAAATTTGTTACACAACTTTTACCATACGTGCATGCTACGGGACTTGACAACTTTAACACAAGTATTTCTCAATTTCACAATTACCCAACTAGCATGACTCTAACATTACCACCTTTGTATCTCAAAACAATTATCAAGTATCAAATTTCTCATAGTATTCAATGCACTTTATATGATAGTTTTTATAACCAAAGCAAATTACCATGCTGTCCTAAAAGACCCTCAAATAATATAAGTGAAGCATGAGAGCTCATATATTTCTTCAAAATAAAACCACCACCGTGCTCTAAAAAGTTATAAGTGAAGCACTAGAGCAAATGACAAACTACTCCAAAAGATATAAGTGAAGATCACTGTGTAGTCGAATAATTATGCAACTATGTGAAGACTCTCTAACATTTAAGAATTTAAGATCTTTATATTTTAATCAAACAGCAAGCAAAACAAAACAAAAGAAAATGACGCTCCAAGCAAAACACATATCATGTGGTGAATAAAAATATAGCTCCAAGTGAAGTTACCGATGAAAGAAGACGAAAGAGGGGATGCCATCTGGGGCATCACCAAGCTTAGGCCCTTGGTTGTCCTTGAATATTACCTTGGGGTGCCTTGGGAATCCCCAAGATTAGGCTCTTGCCACTCCTTATTCCATAGTCCATCGAATCTTTACCCAAAACTTGAAAACTTCACAACACAAAACTCAACAGAAAACTCGTAAGCTCCGTTAGTATAAGAAAATAAATCACCACTTAGGTACTGTTGTGAACTCATTATAAATTCATATTGGTGTTAAACCTACTGTATTCCAACTTCTCTATGGTTCATACCCTCCGATACTACTCATAGATTCATCAACATAAGTAATCAACACATAGAAAGCAGAATCACAAAAAGCAGTAATAATGTAGTAATCAGATCATTCAATACTTCTATAACTCCAAAAATTATGAAATAAATTGTTGGACCTGAGGAATTTTTCTATTAATAATCTGCAAAAATAATAAACTTGAAAGCAGTCTCCAGTAAAAAAAATGGCAGCTAATCTCGTGAGCGTGAAAGTTTCTGTTTTTTACAGCAAGATCTCATAGACTTCACCCAGGTCTTCCCAAAGGTCCTACTTGGCACAAACACTAATTGAAACATAAAACCACATCTAAACAAAGGCTAGATGAATTATTTATTACTAAACAGGAGCAAAAAGCATAGAACAAAAATAAAATTGGGTTGCCTCCCAACAAGCGCTATCGTTTAACGCCCCTAGCTAGGCATGATGATTTCAATGATGCTCACATAAAAGATAAGAATTGAAACATAAAGAGAGCATCATGAAGAATATGACTAGCACATTTAAGTCTAACCCACTTCCTATGCATAGGGATGTTTTGAGCAAACAACTTATGGTAACAATAATCAACTTGCATAGGAAGGCAAAACAAGCATAACTTTAAAACTTTAAGCACATAGAGAGGAAACTTGATATCATTGCAACTCCTACAAGCATATATTCCTCCCTCATAATAATTTTCAGTAGCATCATGAATGAATTCAACAATATAACCAGCACATAAAGCATTCTTTTCATGATCTACTTGCATAGAAATTTTACTACTCTCCACATAAGCAAAATTCTTCTTATTCGGAATAGTGGGAGTATCATAAGAGACTCGAATACTATAAATTGTTTCCATATTAAAAGAGTAATGTTCAGAAAAAGGGTAATCATAATAATGACAAGTTTTATAAATATAATCATCACTACTTTTTATAGCATAAGTTTCATCACAATAATCATCATAAGTAGCAACTTTGTTCTCATCATAATCAATTGAAACCTCTTCCAAAATAGTGGATTCATCACTAAATAAAGTCATGACCTCTCCAAATCCACTTTCATAAATATTATAAGATTAAACACCCTACAAAATAGTGGTATCATTACTTCCTAAAGTTGACACTCTTCCAAACCCACTTTCATCAATATAACCATCATAAATAGGAGGCAATGCTATCATCATAACAAATTTGCTCATCAAAACTTGGGAGGCTAAAAATATCATCTTCATTAAACGTAGCATCCCCAAGTTTGGGACAAACATTAATTGCAGCAAATATATTCTCAAACATGTCATTCTCATCAAACATAGCATCCCCAAGCTTGGGCCTTTTCATATCATAAGCATAATCACTCTCATCATTAATAGTATGGATAGCACCAATAGTATAGCAATTATCATCATCACAATGAGTAAGAGGAGCAACATCATTTGAGAGGGATACCTTTTTACCTTTGCTACTCCGTCTTTTATTTTTCTTCTCCACATTATGTGTGGGTTTAGTCCTCTTTTTGGAGCTCCTTATTAATGGGATTCATTGAATAGAAGGCTCCTCCTCGTTACTTGATTCATCATAAGAAATAATAGGAGGATATTGGGAAGTCTCTTCCCTTTCATTAGTATTATCTTCATCTTCTATTAGTTTTCTTGTTTTTATGTAATTGGCAATATAAGGGTTTTCAATGCAATTCACCGCACAATACATATAAATTTCCTCTAGATCAATATCAAGAAATTTCTCAAGGTTATATTCTGGAATATGCTTAGTTATACATTTCATTTCTTCATAACCCAAAAGCAAACTAAGTTCATTATGATGTGCAAGGGAAATCAAGTCATCACAATTTTTGGACACGATTCGATCATGAAACAATTTGCATTGGAGATTTAAATGACCATGTTCATTGCAAAGTTCACAAGGATGGCAAAGAAATTTTAAATTTTCAGCACAAACATCTAGCCTTTCTTGCAACCATTTAGTTTTTAAATACTTATGCCTCTTGCAAAATCTATCTTCCCTATTTGGTGTGTACTTGCAAACTCTATGCACCCCACAAAAATTGACATGCTTATAAGAGACATTTTCATCATGACTAGTGCAATCATCATTAGTACCATGGATATTCAAAGAGTTCATACTAACAACATTGCAATCATGCTCCTTATTCAAAGCTTTAGTGCCAAACATTTTATAGACTTCTTATTCTAGCACTTGAGCACAATTTTCCTTTCCATCATTCTCACGAAAGATATTAAAAAGATAAAGCGTATGAGGCAAACTCAATTCCATTTTTTAGTTTTCTTTTATAGACTAAACTAGTGATAAAACAAGAAACAAAAAGATTCAATTGCAAGATCTAAAGATATACCTTCAAGCACTAACCTCCCCGGCAACGGCGCCAGAAAAGAGCTTGATGTCTACTACACAACCTTCTTCTTGTAGGCGTTGTTGGGCCTCCAAGTGCAGAGGTTTGTAGGACAGTAGGCAATTTCCCTCAAGTGGATGAATTAAGGTTTATCAATCCGTGGGAGGCGTAGGATGAAGATAGTCTCTCTCAAACAACCCTGCAACCAAATAACAAAGAGTCTCTTGTGTCCCCAACACACCTATCGGTGTCAAAACCGGCGGATCTCGGGTAGGGGGTCCCGAACTGCGCGTCTAGGCGGATGGTAACAGGAGACAAGGGACACGATGTTTTACCTGTGTTCGGGCCCTCTTGATGGAGGTAAAACCCTCGCCCCGCTTGATTAATATTGATGATATGGGTAGTACAAGAGTGGATCTACCACGAGATCAAGGAGGCTAAACCCTAAAGCTAGCCTATGGTATGATTGTTGTAATGTATGTTGTGTCCTACGGACTAAAGCCCTCCGGTTTATATAGACACTACACAGAGTCGGTTACAATGGTAGGAGATCTACATATCCGTATTGCCAAGCTTGCCTTCCACGCCAAGGAAAGTGCCATCCGGACACGGGACGGAGTCTTCAATCTTGTATCTTCGTAGTCTTGGAGTCCGGCGATGATGATAGTCCGCTGTCCGAGACACCCCCTAGTCCAGATTCCTCAAGAGCCCTGAACCGGGCTTCAATGACGATAAGTCCGGCGCGATAATGTTCGGCATTGCAAGGCGGGTTCCTCCTTTGAATAATCCAGAGAAGATCATGAACACCAGGATAGTGTCCGGCTCTGCAAAATAAATTCCACATTCTACCGTAGAGAGAATAAAATGCATACAAGTTCAATCTGCTGACGTATTTTGCGGTATGACGTCACACCACTACCAATACTTTACTTGAATCGCTTTTTATTATACCACCTCAAGACGCTTAGCGGCGCGGTTTCTTGGCACGCCTTGTCGAGCGTAGATCGTGTTCCCCTTATTCCGGATTCTCATCAATACGGCGTGTCGGTGTACTAAAGTAGGGGTACCTTAGTATCCCGAACTTGTGCATCGGCAACGATCAGCGTCGTCAAGAAGAAGGCTTGCGGATGCCCGCCAAGATCCTCCGTAGTTCCTATTGAAGCCATTCAAGAACAAAGTGTTTTAACCGAGAAGATAAGACCCCGGCAAGAGGAGCTTGCCGGGAAGGACAAGGCCCCGGCAAGAGGATCTTGCCGGGAAGGCCAACTAAGGCATTTCAAGAAACTTGCCGCGACGCGTCGCGCGTCCCAGCAAGACCCGGCAAGCGACAAGCTTCCGGGCGCGACAAGAGAACGACCGCGGCAAGGCGCTTGCCGCGGCGAAGCCACCACTCTGTGCCCATGCTCCAGCGCATCCGTCGACGTGTCGCCGCAGGACCGTTCCAGGCGCACGTGGCGGGAAGCTGTGCAGCCAGGCGGTGCGAGGTGGCGAGCGGAGATGACGAGATGGCCATCGTGGCAAGCGGTGGCGCCCCTAACGGTCGCTTTTCTGCACTGTTTAGGCGACGCGGACGGGCATTTAATGCCTTTGTCCCCTGCCGTCAGAGTTAGGTTGGATCCACTGTAGGTGGCAGTTGTACCAACCACACCTTTTACACTTTTACCCCCGCATGCGTTGCCACCTGTCGGTGACCCCTTGTGCCTATAAAAGGAGGCCCATGCGCAACGTAGAAGGGGTTCGACTCATTCGAAACCAGAACACTCCCACGCTCTCGAGCAAGAACACAATATAATCACAAAGCAGCAGTAGGAGTATTATCTCTCCGGAGAGCACCAAAGCTGGGTAAAAATCGCTCGCGTGCTCCGCCGATCCGCTCTTTCGGCGCCCTCCGCCTCGCCGACCGAAAAGGGCCTGCCCCATAGGTGCTCGCTTCCCACGACATCTTTGGCGCGCTGTAGGGCGTCAAGGTTGTGTGAACCCGATCCGGCGCTCACGCGAGCGCCTCATCATCATCTTCATCAACATGCCACCAAAGAAGAAGGCTTGGAGGTGGCCGCCCGTCTGCGTGTCGATCCCGCCACGACGAGCAAGCGGGCGATGGGGTAGACGCCGGCGAGGAACGGGCGCCGACGAAGGAGCTCACGCCGTTACGGATCAAGGACAAGGCCCGCAAACTTCGGGTCGTCAGACATGCACCGCGCCCATCTCAGAGGCGCGGGATCGACAAGGTCATGGCGCTCGCAAAGCACCATACTCGCGTAAGAACAAGGCCAAGCTAGTGGATCTTGGGCGTTCAAGACCAGCATGCACGCCAAAGATGCCGGCCGACGAGTGAGGTACGGTCGCTGGACGGGTATCGCCTTCCAACCCGCTTGGAAGTCCGAGCATATCCCGCCTCGCACCGCTTCACCGCCGCCACCAAGACTCTGAAGCGCTGGCCCAAGCTCAATCGCTCTCGATTACCCTCCAACGGCGAACAAGATCGACGATTGGAGGGCCACCATACAGAGCCTCATCGGCTTCGCCAACGGCGACACTCCACGGCAGCCAGCAGCATCACAGCCGCGGCAAGATTGCCGGACACGAGCCGATGGCGACAAGACTGGTGGAGGTGCAACCACCGTGCACTCCCCGCCCCGGAGGCCAAGATCGCCGACTCGCCGGGCCAACCTCGACACCGACTCCACGGCGTCGTTGGATCCACGAGCTCGTCGCGATCAACGCCAAGTTCTTCAAGAACGACAACATGAAGACGCTCGCACCCGCATCGAGCGTCGTAGAGAAGCGCGGCGTCAGTCAGACCAGCGCGCTAGGCCCGCTGTCGACATGCATGCGCCAGGGGAACCAGGCGACTTGCCATACGCGGTAGGTTGCCCTGCGTTTACCCGTGAGCTGCGGCAAGTCCAGTGGCCCAGCACAAAGAACTTCAAGCCAGATGTACCGGAGAAGTATGATGGCAGGTTGCATCCATCGGAGTTCCTCAGCATCTACACCATCGCGGTGCAAGCTGCCGGAGGGCGCGACGAGAAGATCCTTGCCAACTACTTCCCATTGGTGCTCAAGCCCAATGTCAGATCCTGGCTCATGCACTTGCCGGACAACTCCATCTCCTCATGGGCGGACCTGTGCCATCAGTTTGTCGGTGCCTTCACAGGCGGCCACAAGCCCCATGGCCAGGAGAGCGATCTTCATCTGCTCACCCAGAAGGAAGGAGAACCCCTGCGCAAGTACATACAGAGATTCAACCAAGTGCAGCGCAACATCCCAGACGTCCACCCCGCCGCGGTCATCAGCGCGTTCCATCAGAACATGCATAATCGCAGGATGCGGGAGGAGATGGCGATGTGCAAGATAAGGGACGTCAGCGAGCTCTACGCCCTGGCCGACAAGTGTGCACGTGCTGAAGAAGGGAGGAAACTCTCCGGAGAGAACACAGGAGCAGGGGGGTCTGACAGTGAGGATGCTGCCCCAACAAAGAAAAACCGGCGGCGGAATAACAGAAGAAGGAAAGGCAAAGATGTGGTAGTTGTCGAGCAGTACGGCAACGGAGGTGGCGCCAAGGAAACAGAACCTGTGGCAGCCGCCGACAAGCAGGGCGGCTCCGACAAGCAATACTGCAAGATCCACCGTACCAAGGGCCATGATCTCCAAAGTTGCAAGAAGGTCGAGCAGCTCGTTGAGCTGCAAAAGGCTGAGTACGAGCGACGCGACAAGGAAAAAGCCCAGGAAGGTACTGGCGGGTCCGGCAAGAAGCGTCCCGGCAGGGGAGGACGTCGTGGCAAGGCCAAGCAGCGACAAGGAGACAGGCCTCCCCGCGGCCGCAACAAGGATGAAGATGAAGATGAAGGTGAGGACATGGATGATGACGAGGCCGATGAGCAGGAGTTTCAGAAAGCAACAGAGGTTCTGTGTGTTGACGGTGGTGCTTCTCTGCATACTTCGCACCGCCAGCTTAAATAGTGGGTGCGAGAAGTTAATGCAGCAGAACCACCACTTGAGTCACGCAAGCCTCTGAAGTGGTCCAGCACGCGTATCATCTTTGACATTGAGGATCACCCTGATCGCATAACTGCGGTCGGGTGCTTGCCGATGTTGGTCTCACCAACTATCCGCAACCTCAAGGTCACGAAGATGCTAGTTGATGGCGGGGCTGGCTTGAACCTGATCTCCTCAGCGGTACTCAAGAAGCTCCAAATCCTCGGCAACGAAGCTCAAGAGACCGTACTTTCAAGGAATCAACCCGGAAGGAGCAAGCGAAGGAAAGATCACGCTGCCCGTGACATTTGGCACGAGCTGAACTTCGTGACGAGAAAGTCACTTTGACGTTGCTGATTTCCCATTGCCCTACAATGGGATACTCGGTCGCCCAATAGCCGCCAAGTTCATGGCAGCCTCTCACTATGCCTACAACATGCTCAAGATGCCAGGTCCGATAAGTGTCATCTCCGCCTCGGGCGACAAGAAAGATGCCCTTATCTCGCACCGACAAGATCTACCGGAAGCAGCAGCTGCAGCAGATCGCAAACCACTTGCCGCCAAGCTCCCGGGGAAAGAAGAAGACTAAGTCCGCAAGAGCTCTGATGCCCACTCCGCAAGCGCACCTCTTCGGAGTGCTGCGCTACCGCCGAGGACGCACCATCGAGCTCCACCGCAAGTGTAAGAAGGCGAAGGCAGCCCGCCAGAGACCAAGAAAGTGGCGCTAAAGAGGACGGCACCGGTGGTACCTTCACCATCGCGCCACGCTGATCCTAAATAGGAAAGCGTGCTCGTTGTTTTCTCGCGGGCGAATGTCGATGTGTTTGCATGGCAACCATCCGACATCCCCGCGCTCCTGTGAAAGTAATTGAGCACCACCTTGCCGTCTGTCCTCACGCTGCGGCCCATCAAGCGTAAAGTCGAAAAGCAAGCGGGAGCGCCAAGAATTCATTGCGTAAGAGATCAAGAAGTTGGAAGCAGCGAGCCTTGTCGAGGAGTGCTCCATCCCACGTGGCTGGCCAATCTCAGTAGTCGCGCGCAAGGGCTTAACGGAAAATGGAGGCTTTGTATCGACTTCACCGATGTTAATAAAGCTTGTCCCAAAGATCCATTTCCCTTGCCGCGCATTGACCAGATTGTCGACTCCATGGCAGGTGTGATTTGCTTTCATTTCTTGATGCATATTCGAGATATCATCGATCTTCATGGCGTAAGAGGATGAGGAGAAACCGCATTCATTACTCCATGTGGCACATACTGCTTTGTGCGGATGCCTTTCGGACTAAAGAATGCTGGTTCAACATTTGCAAGGGTAGTTCACGGCTTTTGAGCCACAGCTGTACGTAAATGTAGAAGCTACATGGATGACATAGTGGTCAAGAGCAAAGACAGAGCAACTCGATTCAAGATTTGATGAGACCTTGCAAATCTGCGCAAGATCAATCTCAAGCTCAACCCCGAGAAGTGTGTGTTTGAGTCCCTTCCGGCAAGCTTCTCGGGTTCTTCAGATCTCACGGGGATTGAAGCTAATCCCGACAAGATCATGTCCATTGAGCGATTGAAGCACCGAAGCCGGCCAAGGATGTGCGAAGGCTTGCCACCGCGTGGCTGCTCTCAAGAAGTTTATCTCTAAGTTCTGCTGAAGGCTACCGCCATTTTTCAAAATATTGAAAAGGCAGGTCCAATGAAATGGACTCGAAGCGGAGGTCGCGCCGCAGACTTGAAGAGATACCGCCCTCCACTCCAATACTTGTCGCACCTAAGCCGCAAGAGAAGTTGCTTATATCTAGCGGCAACCAATCAAGTGGTTAGTGCTGCGTTAGTAGCGGAAAGGGAGGCGGATGATGAGCCAAGCCACGGCAAGCGCGGCCCAATGACAAGGAGGCCTCCCGACAAGCTCGTCCCGATAAGGATGGATTCGCTGCAGCCACAAGAAGAGAAGCGTAAGAAGATGGTGCAGCGCCCAGCTTTATTTTGTCGGTTCCTTCGCAAGGGGCTAGGTCAAGGTACTGTGTGCAAAATTGCTTTTCGCCTTCTCATGGCCTCGAGAAAGCTGCGCCATTACTTTCAAGCACATGAGATCACAGCTTGTTACTCGCTTTCCGTTGAAGAGGATATTGCGAATCCGTACAACAGCAGGATTGTCGAGTGGGCACTAGAATTGTCAAGCTTTGGCCTCAAATTTGAAAGTACTTCAACTATCCAGAGCCGAGCATTGGCAGAATTCATAGCAGAATGGACGCCAATGCCTGATAAAGAAACACCAGAGACGAGCATCCCCGTCAAGGAAGCAAGCAAAGAATGGATCATGTACTTTGATGGTGCCTTCGCTGCAAGGCGCCGTGCGGTATGACTTTGTCGCACCCACCGGAGAGCACCTCAAGCACGTGGTCCAGATGCACTTTCCCAAGGAGCAAGCGACAAACAATACTATAGAGTATGAAGGTTTGCTTGCCGACTCGAGATCGCGCGCACCTTGGGATCAAGAAGCTTATTGTTAGGTGACTCGCAGCTTGTCGTCCGCCAAGTAAACAAAGATTATCGAGTCCGCTGATGGAAGCTTACATTGATGAAGTGAGAAAGCTGGAAGAGCATTTTGACGGTCTCGCAGATGGAACATGTTCCGAGAGCCCTGAACGACGCTGCCGATGGTTCGTCAAAATGCGCCAGAAAGTTACACGTGGAACCAGGGATCTTTGTGCTCAAGCTGACTCAACCATCTGTAATACCATCAACTGGACAGAACAAGAAGAGGAAGTTGGTTTCTAGAGACTACTTTCCGGCAGAGCTCCCCGGAGCCGCCGCCAAGAAGGTCCCCAAGATCAACACCAAGAGTGCTGAGGAGCAGTCTGCTCCAACAAGCCCTAAGGTTTGTTCCGTTGAAGCGGATGCTCCCGACAAGTTTTGCTCCGGCAAGCTTGCCGGGGAACATCAAGCTCCGGCTGAACCGCAGGTTCTTGCCGTAGAAGCAGATGTTCCCGCAGTAGCATTTGTGCCTTTAGTCCTTGTTGTTGAGCCGCAAGCTCCAACATGGGCGCAGCAGATTGTCTGTTTCCTTCTGCATGTGAGAACTTCCCAAGAGCAAGAAGAAGCGGAGAGAGTAGCCCTAAGAAGTATATGTACCAGTTAAATCGACGACGCATCGCATGTAAGAAGATTCAACGGAGTGAAATTGAAGTGCATTCCCTGAAGATGGATGGAAGTTGGCGGAGATACATGGAGGCATATGTGGTCATCACATTGGCGCAAGAGCACTTGCCGACAAAGCATTCTAGCAAGGTTTCTTTTGGCCAACAGCCCTCCAGGATGCAACTGCGCAAGTAACCAAGTGTGAAGCGTGCCAGTTCCACTCCAAGCAGATACACCAGCCAGCTCAAGCTCTCCAGACGATCCCTTTATCTTGGCCATTTTCGGTCTGGGGGCTCGACATCCTCGGCCCCTTTCCCCGAGCTGTCGGGGGCTTTGAGTACTTGTACGTTGCAATCGACAAGTTCACAAAGTGGCCGGAAGTGGAAGTAGTGAGGAAGGTGACAAAGACAAATAGCAAACAAGTTCTTCAGTCGATTGTTTGCCGCTTTGAATCCCTAACAAGATCATCACCGACAATGGCACGCAATTCACAAGCCGCACCTTCATGCAAGACGCCCAAGATCTTGGCGCCAAGGCTCGCTTAAGCTTCGCTGCTCACCCGAGAAGCAACGGTCAAGCGGAGAGGGCAACGCTGAAGTCTTTGCACGGGCTCAAGACCAGACTTTCGACAGTCTGCACAAAGCGGAAAGAATCGGATCGAGGAGCTGCGGTGGTTCTTGGTCGATCAGACGACGCCAAATCGAGCCATCGCCGACGCTTTTCGCTCTAGTCTATGGAGCAGAGGCGCTTCTCCCCACGGAACTTGTATACGGATCGCCTCGAAAGTGCTCGCTATGATGAGTTTGAGCAAGAGCAATCGCGACAAGATGACGCTACGCTTCCTTGAGGAAGATCGCTTCTTGTCGCCAGACGAGCTGCTCGATACCGAGAAGCTTTGCGCCGCTACCATAGCCGCAAAGTCAATGCCAGAAGTCTCGAGGAAGGTGACCTTGTTCTTCGGCGCGTTCAATCCGCCAAGAAATCCAACAAGTTGACGCCAAAGTGGGAAGGTCCTTATCGGGTGAAACGAGTCACTAGGCTCAAGGCCGTCTCTTGAGACCAAGATGGCTTTCCGTGAGCAACTCTCGAACATTGAGCATCTTCGTAAGTTTTACCCATAAGGCGCTGGTTGCGGAGTCTGCTCCGGCAACCACCTTTTGTACAAGTCTTGCCGCTGTTGCATGTAACCCTTTGTACAAAGCCGGGCGCAGATCCCGTGCATAAACAAAGCTCTTGTGCTCTGCACATCTTGTCGCATTTCATGCTTTTTTTCCTTTTTGCATGTATTATCTGACACTTTGTGCAAAGACTTGCCCCCGAAGCAATAACGAGCCTTAAGGCTCCATATCTTTATTTTCTTCTTTCTTTTCTCAAAGGAAGGTTCCTCGCCCACAAGTTCACCCGGGAGGAGCAGATAATGGTGGACTAGGCGTCGTTCAAGAAAGTATCGCTTGCCGGACGCAGATTTACGTAAAAGCTAAGTTGCCAAAGTTTGAGCACAATCAGTTTTAAACTTATTAAGTTATCTTCCTTGAACGACCGTGCTTTGTATGGAAAACCCGGCGCGGAGGAACCAACTCAGAGCTAGTTGCGCCCTTACTTTGTTTCGAGTCCGCTCAACAACTTAAGTGTGTCATGACTAGTTGCATAAGGTTTCTGTCGGAGCAAAGACTGCCAGAAGTTGCCGATGTTCAAGACTCAACAAGCATGGCAAGGGTGCTCATACCGCAAGTTCCCTAAAAGCATAGGGTAAAAACATACAAAGGAAGGAATCGAGTAGAGGAAATAACGAGCAAATACTGCCCAAGATAAAGTTATATTATAAAAATAACTTGCCGCGCTCTAATAGATTGTTCTCGTGAATATGTCTAGCGGCCGCAAGAAAAAAGGAGAAAACAAAGCGGCCTAATATACGCGGCCACCATCAACCTCCCGATTTCATTCACCTTGTCCACAATGGTGCGATAAGGGCCTTGAGCTCTTCAAGATCAGCACCACGGCAGCTTCTTGAGGACGCGTTGGTGAGTTGAGGCACGGATTACGGAAGAGCACCTTCACCAACACCTTCTCCAACTCTGGCGCAGATTATGCCATGACTCATCACCAACTGCTTCGGGATCCTTTCCGGAGTTGCTGGAGAGCCGCCGCCACGCCCTTGAAGAACAGAGTGAGCTTGGCGCCGGGCCGGAGGTTCTCGCCGAAGGTACCGTAGCCGGCCGGTCCGGCCTACGTCGGCTCCTCGTCAATAATCGCGGCAATGTTGACGAGGCCCTCCGTCGAGCTCCACGGTATCCCCTGAAGGTGTTCGGGTCTCGGCGGCCCTGCCAGCGCCCGCTGGCCTTGAGCTCCGCTTCAAGTCCTCCTCCCGCTTCTTGGCGCTGCAGGCAGCGTCTCGCCGCCGTGGCCTTCAGCTCGAGATTGGCATTGGCGCCCTTGGCGGCATTCAGCCCCTGCCCTTCTCGAGAGACGACCTGCAGCTCACCATGGGCAAGGGCGTCCTTCACGCCATACTGAGCGCAAGCTCTTCATTCTTCGCCTTGATATCAGCCTCTAGCTGCGTCACCTTCACCTCCAGCTCCTTCTTGGCGGCCTCGGCAGTTGCAGCAGCATCCTTCGCTTCCTTGAGGGCCCCGCCAAGTGTCTCCTCACGCGCGGCAAGCTCCTCCTCATAGCTGTCCAAGTTGACCTTCCGCTGCGTCAGCTCGCCTTCTCGCACAGACATCTCCTCGGCGGCAAGCCGCTGCTGCTCCTTGGCTTCAGCCTTCTCGAGGAGGAAGGCCTTCCGTGCCTCGACAAGCTGCGCCCTCTCCTCTGCAATAGACCGGAGGGCCTCTTGGTTCGGCTCTGAGCTCCTCCATGCTGCTTCAATGTCCACTCCCGCTGCCGCGATAAGCGCTTCTGACTCCAGCTTTGCTTTGTCGGTGCGGTAGAGTGACACTAGCTTCGAGCAGCTGCTCCTCCTCAGACTTCGCACGCTGCTGCTGGCGCACAACCATCACACCCAAAGAGGCAAGCACTTCTCCATCAAAGCCTCTTCGACCGGCTTCGAGCTTGACGCCTGTGGAGCTTGATGAAGACATCGTCCGCCGCCTTCAAGTAGGCGCCGGGCTGGTGCTCTTGAGCTGGCGCTGCGTCGGCAGCGGAGGGATCGGCGGTCGGCGGCGCCTTGCGCCCTGCGGCCCCGGGTCGCAAGGCGATCGCTGACCCCTCGCCACTCAGCGCCAAGAGCCTTGGCGGCCTCTTCGTCAGCGAGATCATCGGCGCCGCCTCTTCTTGATGGCCGGCATCGTCAAGATTCGCCAAGACGCGTTCCTCGCCGGTGGCTTCGGTCCCCATCGGCTCCGTGGAGGGAGGATCCAAGACAGAAGAGGAGAAAAAAGTCAAGCAAATATCCAAAAAGAAGATCAAGAAGAAGAACCCAAGGGAGGTTTTTCGACAAGAAGGATTACCAGGCTGGGTTCAGGATCATGGGCTCCACCACCGGGGATCACCGTCCCGCCCCTTGCCGGAGAATCGCCTTGCCGGGACCTCTCCTTGCCGGAGAGCGCCCCTTGTCGGGAGTCATCCTTGGCGGTGTAGTGGAAGCAGATAGCACCTCGTGGGCGGCTTCGCTGTTCCTGGTGGGCCTGTTCTGCTCCTACACAAGCAAACCAACAATCAAGATATCAACAAGGAAAGAACACCCATGCGCGCCTGACAGCGGAAAGAAAATTATGTACTTACGCTGGGGGCTGCACTCGGGGCTGCTTCGGGGAGAGGTTGCCGGGTCCGACAAGGTGGTCTCTTGACGCTGCCCTTCGTTGTCACAGCGGGATCGTCCTCGATGACAACCACGGGGACCTTGGCCCTCTTCGCCGCTCTCTGGGCCAGAGTCTTGAAAAGGAACAAGGTTCAGAAGAAAGCAGATCAGATACAAGACAAGAAACAACAAGAATCGAAGAGATATAAGTACAACAAGAAGAAAGTATTACTCCTCCTCCTCTTCTTCCTCCTCGTCGGAGCTGAGCGTGGAGAGGTTGAAGTCTGGTACCCTTTCAGCGCGACGAGGCGGAGGAGTAGGCTCCCTTGGACGCTTGGCGGGAGCTGCGACAGGATCAGAAGCGGCGGCCCGAGAAGACCCCGCTCCAGTTGCCGGTGCGGCATGAGATGCTCCCGCGGAAATGGTGCTTGTCGCGGTGGAGCGTGTCCATGGCGCGGCGGCCGTTGGCCCGTCTGCCGCCTACTATATTCCGACCTGCGGAGGCGCTTTCTGGTTGAGCTGGGGCTGCACTGAGCTCCGCTCATGCAAGTTGCTTGAAGACGGCTGGCGCTGCGCCCTCGGCTGGCTCGCTGATTCGGCCGGGCTCTCCCTCACCGACGACCTCCCGACAAGCTCCTCCCGCTCGGCAAGGCTTGCCGCCTCGGCTGCCTCTCGCCTCCACAAGAACCCGAACCGCCTGGCGGCCGCCGCCACCGCCTCTTCCGCCTCGTGGCAATGCACCGCATCTCGCCATCGGTGGTGTCGCGGTGAGGCTCTTCTGCTTTCGCCGCCCGACCGCCACCTCCACCAGGTCGTCAAGAATTGCTGCACGACGTCGCCGGCCGGCTCTGCCAAGTTGGGATAATCCCATGCGAGTCGCACTGGCATCATTGCGCTGGATGCGATCGAGCCGAGTTGTGGCACAATGGGACGACGCCTGCAGCCCCAACCACTCGGGATGGTTGGGGTCGTGCTTGAACAGCCTTGAGCGCCCCATCCAACTCCAAGACAAGAAAATTAAAATTGAGGCCCGGCGCAGCCTCATGATATCCGCTGACCCCAACAACCAAGCGGGTCTCCCCTCTCTGCGCAGAGGGGCGACGCGGCGGTGAAGAAAGTCCACGCCAACAGCCCCTACGGTGAGCCCGGCAAGCCTGAGCCACAAGATCTGGGTGGTGGTGATCTTCAGTCTAGCATCGTCCGCCGCCAGGCGCTCCACCGCCGCCAAGACTACTCAGTTTGGCGCAAGTTGGTGAATGGCTGTGGGTTCTCATCAACAATCCAACACCAATCCGCTCTCCACTCCTCCCATTTGCTACGGAGCTCCCCCTCCAGATAGACCTCCTTCATGCCGACTCTCGAGATCCAGGCGATCCCGCCAGCCAAGGGCTCTCCTTTCTCGGCCCGGGGCATGAAGTAGTGGCGGAAAAGGGCTACGTTTGGGTGGATTCCGACGAAGTTCTCGCAGAGATGTGCGAAAACCGCCATGGTCAGAACGGCGTTGGGGGTGAAATCAAGGAGATGAAACCCGTAGGTATTCATGATATCACAGAAGAAATCGGAAAAGGGCGGGCAGAGCCCGCAATAGAAAAACAGAGCGAAGAAGGGGTATCCTTCTAGACACCGTTTCAAAGTGGAAGCTTCGGCGGAGAGTACCTGCGTGCGCGGATGCGCCCGCGTCTCCGTCGACAAGAAGAGATAGAACCATTCCCTTAGCTCCTTCGCGGAGAGCTCAGGGGGGAAGAGTGCCCGCTCCTTCCGCAGTGCCTCAAGCCGCGGCGCCTCAGCCGACTTCACGCCCTTCCCGGTCTTCGGAGCCATGGCGGAGGCGGTGGGGGAGAGCGAGGGCGTTGGCGGCGACGGCGACGACGGGGGGCGGAGCGCTGCTCTCTTTCGGCTTTGGGAAGCTTAGGGGAACGGCGGAGATTTCTGAGGAAGCAACCGCAAGTGGCGAAGGTGGGGGAACTGCCCCTGTTTCCCCTGCTTATAAAGAGGAGGAGGCGAACGTTACGCTTATTCCGAATAAAGAATCACCCACGATCTCTCCCACGACGCCGCGTTTGACGCGTGCCGTTACGGGAGGGCGCGGTGGATATGGAGTTAGATTTGGTGTGGATCCAGGCCGCGCGTGCCCGTGTCTGTTTGGGCTCGCCCAACAAAGCTTGGCACCGTGTGTGGCCCAGGCGGGGCTCTCTGCCGGTGTACTAAAGTAGGGGTACCTTAGTATCCCGAACTTGTGCACGGGCAACAGCGGTCTCATGGCAAGGCTTGCCGATGCCCGCCAAGATCCTCCGTAGTTCCTATTGAAGCCATTCAAGAACAAAGTGTTTAACCGAGAAGACAAGACCCGGCAAGAGGAGCTTCTTGGGAAGGACAAGGCCCCGCAAGAGGAGCTTGCCGGAAGGCCAACCAAGGCATTTCAAGAAACTTGCCGCGACGCGTCGCGTCCCCAAGACCGGCAGCGACAAGCTTCGGCGCGACAAGACAACGATCATGCAAGGCGCTTGCGCGCGGTTACCACTGCGCTCCACGCTCCAAAGACATCCGTCGACGATGTCGCCGCAGACCGCTCCAGCGCACGTGGCGGGAAGTCAGGCAGCCGGCGGTGCGAGGTGGCGGCGGAGATGACGAGATGGCCATCGTGTAGCGGTGGCGCCTAACGGTCGCTTTTACGCCTTTGTTTAGGCGACGCGACGGGCATTTAATGCCTTTGTCCCCGCCGTCGAGTTAGGTAGGATCCATCAGGTGGCGCTTGTACCAACCACACCTTTTACACTTTTACCCCCGCATGCGTTGCCACCTGTCGGTGACCCCTTGTGCCTATAAAAGGAGGCCCATGCGCAACATAGAAGGGGTTCGACTCATTCGAAACCAGAACACTCCCACGCTCTCGAGCAAGAACACAATATAATCACAAAGCAGCAGTAGGAGTATTATCTCTCCGGAGAGCTCCGAAGCTGGCTAAAAATCGCTCGCGTGCTCCGCCTCAATCCGCTCTTCGTGCGCCCTCCGCTCCCTGCCGGACCGAAAAGGGGCCCTGCCCCATAGGTGCTCGTTTCCCACCAAAGAGCGTGGGTAACCCAACCGTGCCCGTCACCACGCCTCCTCTATCAAAGGTGAATCCCAAACGGTCACGGAGACGGCTCTTGGTATTTTCCCCCTTTATAAGAGGACCAAGGCTCATTTCTTTTCTTCAATCTTCCATCGAATCTTCTCCTTGCTCCAAGTTCCAACACCCAGAGCCCCAGATTCGAGTGCTTCGGATCTTCAACAATGTCCGGCTCCGACCTTCAGGGCCGGTGGATATGGAGGAGGACGTGCTAAAGCTGCGTGAGGCCAAGTACCTGTCCTATGAGATTTCGCACAGGTTGCCCGCCCAAGGGCAGGCCGTACCCACTCCCGAGCCCGGTGAGTACGTCGTCTTCGTATCCCACCTCCGTCGGGGTTTAGGCTTCTCGACGGACCCCTTCGTGAGAGGGCTCATGTTCTACTACGGGCTGGATTTTCACGACTTGGCTCCGGAGTCCATCCTCCATATTTCCGCATTCATTATTGTCTGCGAAGCCTTCCTCCGCGTCACCCCCCACTTCGGCCTGTGGCTGAAGACCTTCAATGTGGAGCCGAAGATGATCGGGGGCGTCAAGCAAAGTGCGGTGGGGCGGCCATAAGCAGGAGGGCCGATGCCCCGTGGCCCGAGGGCTCCTTCCAAGAGGAGCTCGGCTTGTGGCAGCAGGAGTGGTTCTATATCACAGCGCCGAGGGGCAGCAAGAAAAAGCCGCCGCCTTCATTCCGCCCGGGACCTCCACGCCGATTGATGTCGTGGGTCAACCAAGGGCTCAATTGGGGGCCGTCCGAAGACGTGCCTTTATTGCAGGGCCGGATTCGAGACCTCCAAGCGAGGGAGATCAATCTAGTTGTGGTGATGCAGGTCATGCTAATCAGGCGTCTTCTGCCCTGCAAACGCTGTCCTCTCCGGTTATGGGAGTTCAATCTAGAGGGACCACGAACTCTCCAACACTTCATGGGTATGACACCCGTGGAGATGTACAAGTTGTTCTTCGGACCACAGGCGGCGTGTCCGGAATTGACCGAGGACGCAGGCCTAAGCCGCAATCGCCTGGATACACGTAAGTAGCTCGAGTCCGGGCGTTACTTTGTTTGCTTTTAAAATTCGCCTTCTAACCCATTATTCTTCATCGAGGAGTGGGTAGCGCGATCGAAGCCGATAAGGTGTCCGCCCCCCTCGGAGACCGCACCGAGCCCGTCTTGGGTCGAATGTTGGAGGTCGCCCAGAGAAGGGAGCGATGGGGAAAATAGAAGAGCTATCACCTGCCTGAGGGGCGCTGAAGAGGGGGGAATCAAAATCCCTCCTTCCGGGGAGAAGAGGACCGCCTCAAAGACCCGGAGGCCAAAGCCCATAAGCGGGGAAGAAATCTTTCTGGGAGGTCCTGCGTCCGGGAGAGCCCGACGCATAATCGCTCTAAAGGATCAGCCCTCCAAAGTGAGCCGTGAGTAGAAAAAGGGGTTCATTAATAAGAAAATACCCCTATTTGTGCTTCATGGATAACTGAAATTTTTACCTTACATTAGATCTGCGGCCTTCTCGAGATGAGTTCGTCTTGAGGATCTTCGTCCGGAGATGATGGAGAGCAACGCCTCATGTCTCGCTGCGCCGTTGGACAGGCGACGAGCTCAAGTATCGCCACGGAGGGTATCCTGAGTCCGTGGGGCGGAGAGTGCGGCACCAACTAGTGTCCGCCGGGAGTGAAGGATCTGCTTGAGAGGGCGTCCATCTCAGAAGATCACCGTGCTTTGATGAGTATGGTGATTGGAAGGATTTTGTCCGCCGAAAGCGGATTGCATAGTGCCGTCAGGAGTTTGCTGGCGGGATTTGAGGTACGCAAGAACGACGCACCTTTTGACGCTTTGGCACATAGAAGTGCGCCTCACTGTATAGATAGTAGCCCCGAGACTCGGTAGGTTGTCGAAAGTGACAATGCGTCGAGGATCAAAATCGCAGTAATGAATGTCGCCATTCCTATGCGGTGGCGGATAGTCCGGGCTAGCCGGACTAGTGGGGTTATTGAGTTAATCGCGCAACTCGATGTGGAGGATGCGGACATCGCTTTGTCAACCGCGACTTTGACGAGTCGCAAGGTAAATGAATTCTCCGCATCACTTATTTAAGGAGTCAAAGACGCTTCGACAATATATATGCTTTGTATACTGACGGTCTTCTTCTTTGTGGAGATCCTTGGCCGAGCTTGCTCAAGCTAAGGAGCAAGCCCGAAGGAGTGATGCGGCTGCCTCAAGGGCGGCCGAGGAGTTGAAAGCGAAAAGGCTGCACACCGCCTAGCGAGGAAAAGATGGCGAATTGGCCGTGAAATTGAAGGATGCTGCCGACCGCAATGAGGCTCTTGAAAAGGAGCGCCTATCGAGCGGAAGACTCGGGAAGGCCACCGCCGAGGCCAAGGATGCCCGCTCGCAATGCGGGCTATGAAGGAGGAGCTGCGCCAGTGGAGATATTGTGGCTGGCGAGGCCTTTTTCTGCTGCGTCGCCGGTTCTGGATCCAAAGTATGCCCAACTTGGCCAGTGTGGGGTCCGGAGGATCCATATATGGACTTAGCGGCAAGTGCGGTGATGCTTGCAGTGCACTTCGAGCCGTAAGGATCACAAGACGGAAGAGCTATTTTGGTCTCAATTCCATAGTCCGGATCGTTCACTTCCGTTGACCGACCGGTTGGCCGAATGGGATGAGCTGAACAGGTTGTCCGGACTTGCCATGACTGATATCGTGGCTCATGTCTAGCCAGAGAGGCCCAAGGCGATGAGCTATTTCGGCTTATTGCAGCAATTTCTTGGAGTTGTGCCGCACATCAAGGAGATGAAGTGGTCGGCCTGCATAGAAGGTGCGCGGATGGCCCTTGCCAGTGTGAAGACACATTGGACCGAGATGGATGCCACCGCTATTGCAACCCAGGGTTCGGACGAAAGCCGGTTACCCGCCGAGCACTATTTTGGGGAAGTTATGCGTGGTGCTCGTGTAATAGAGTCGCAGTGCTCGAAAAATGTCACGTTCAAATGAACGTTTTATCTTGTAAAACAATGATTATGTTGTAATCTTTTTATACTTGTGCGTTCCAAGTATTAAAATATCTCCTATCGCCGCTTATGTATACGTTTGTATAACCCGAAGATTGCGATCTTGACTTTCAGCCCCCACGCACAAGGTGCGGGGTGTTCGCAAAAATAGCGCGTTTTCACACAATCCGGCCGTATCGGTCCTGTTAAGGAGGTGGTAGCGTAGCAAACGAGGCAATCCGGACTATGATGCTTTATCACTTTCACTTAGCCATTGGAGCTCGAGGGTGGGGCTACGATATAGCCCCTTGGGGCACCGCGCTTCTCCAAATTCGGGGCGCGTGTGTGCCTGACCAGGAAACGGTCCTTCGTCAAAGCGGGGAATTCTAAACATTCCAAAGAGTCGATCGAGTGGTTGACCGATCTCTCAGATCATGACATCAGTTTTCGGCTTTCTCTCTTGAGGTGCTCGCCCACCCGAACTGGGCACAATCGTAGTAGTTCTCCGGTGTCGCGTTAGCCGATGATCTGAGCGTAAGGCAGCAAAACACGAGCCGGGCAAACCCAACATTTGACCAAAGACATGATTCGAGCTGATGCATATAAGGCCTAACTTCGAGACGCCAACACTCCCTAAGGTGTTCGGTCTTTATAATAATGGGCGAACAATGCCCTAAGCCCCTAGTGTCCAGGTACGGGCATGGTCCTCTGACGCGGCCGATGCCAAAACGTCAGGCTCCGCTTTGGTTATAATGAGAAACCAAGGGATTATAGCAACAAGAGACAGTAAAAAAGGTTTACACATGGTCTTAATCTGAAAAGAATCCTCGCGACGGGTCCCTACTACACGTCTGCGCCTGTGTCTCTGTTGTGCTGTTATCCTGGACGGGTGTGCACGTTGTTCATCTGTAAAAAGAGAGGAACTTAGTTTGAAAGGAACTCGTGCAAAAAATATATACGAAGGAAGAAATATAAATAAGAAAAGCGGAGTCTGTATGAGCTCGTTGTTTGCTTGTGCGTGCAGCCCCTTGTGAAGGGATGTGCGGCTAGGGAGCCCCTAGCTTATTTATGTTGGACTCGTCTGACCGTGTCTGGGGTCTTTAAATGACCCTCGCACTGAAATGATGCCACGTGGACCGGGCATCTTAAGTGTAAGAGACGCGTAATGTGGTATGGCGTTGAAGCGGACAAAAGCCTCTTGTCCCAAGAGTGCTTGATAGCTACTTTTAAATGGGACGATATGAAAGATTAGTTTTTCGCGTCGAAAGTTGTTCGGTGATCCGAACATGACTTCTAGTAATAAGGAGCCTGTGCACTTGGTGTAAGGGCCTGGCGTCACTCCTTTAAAGGAAGTGCGGCTGTGTTGAATTTTAGTAAGGTCTATCCCCAACTTGCGGATTGTGTTTGGATACAAGAGGGTTTAAGTCATTGCCTCCGTCCATCGGGACTTGTGTAAATTGCAAATCCGTCGATTATAGGATCCAATATCGTAGCAGTCCATCCTACATTTGAACTCTTCTGGAATAATCCAGGTGGTTGAAAGTGATTGGTTTTGATGTCCAATCTCTATGTTCCGCTGGGTTGGACCGTGCGAGACCCATTTTAACGGGTGCCGCACTGTTTTTCCGTATTATCACATGAAGTGAATTTACTGCTTTGACATCTTGTGGGAAATTCTTTTGTTTTCCGGTGCTCTGCTGGTGGGGTTTATCATCTTCGCTTGATGCGTCGAGCCCCTTGTGTTCGGCGTTTAGTCGGCCGAACTGTTTGAAAACCCAACAATCTCGGTGGGTGTGGTTTGCAGGCCTTCCGGGGGTACTGTGGATTTGACATATCCGACCCAAAATCTTGTTTAAGTTGGATAGCTCATCATTGTTATCCTTAAGAGGCGGTGTTTTGTTGTTTGGCATGAGCTTTTGAATCCGGCGTTGTTGCCGTGCTCTTTGGGCTTTTCTCTTTATTCCGGCGCTTCTCTTTTCTGCTACCGATTTTCTGCTTCCATCTCGATCTCGGATGTACTTGGGTTGCTGGTGCTGCATCTTGCTAGCCAGCTATCCTCTCCCGCACAAAAGCGGGTCATGAGGCTTGTTAGCGCGGACATTGTCCTCGGCTTCTCTTGGCCTAGGTGTCTGGCGAGCCATTCATCTCGGGCGTTGTGTTTAAAAGCTGCTAAGGCTTCGGCGTCCAGACAGTCGACTATTTGGTTCTTTTTGGTGAGGAACCTGTTCCAAAATTTGCGCGCTGACTCTTCGGACTGCTAAGTTATATGACTTAGATCATCTGCATCCGGAGGGCGGATATAAGTTCCTTGAAAGTTTGCTCTAAACGCATCCTCGAGCTCTTCCCAACTTCCAACAGTGTTTTCTGGGAGGCTTTTGAGCCAATGACGGGCTGGCCCTTTGAGCTTGAGGGGTAAGTATTTTATGGCGTGGAGATAATCTCCTCTAGCCATGTGTATGTGTAGTATGTAATCCTCTATCCGCACTCCGTGGTCTGTTGTTCCGTCGTAGGCCTCTATGTTTATGGGTTTAAACCTGCTGGGAATTCGTGATCCAAAGACTCGTTAGTGAAACATAGTGGGTGTCTGGCGCCCTAGATTTGGGTGCACCGATGTCTTGGACACTTGACGTGTTGCATTGCTTCCTGGGGCCCTCTTTTTTTGCCCGTAAATGGACCTGGTTGGGCCATCTGTCTTTCCAGGGTCATTAGTCGGTTTATATGCGGCGCCGCTTTCAGATTTTGGCCTATCATCTGGCCGTCTATCCAACCAGGCGGCCTCTTTGTTTTTTTTGTGGGGCTCTATGGCCTCCTCATCAAATCTCGCGATAGCTTGCGCTTCGGGTAGCTCTTTGATTGATGGCCATTGCCGTATTTGTCTGCGGTTTTGAGCACTTTGCTCCACCTCATTCTGAGTGTATTTTCCGCTGTTTTGAGCATCCATTTTTCTTTCTTCAAGCTTCTTGCTGTGGTGGCGAGTCTTTTCCGAAGGTTTTTATTCTCCGGCGGTGTGTCTGGCATGAGGTCGTCTGGACTATTGTTTTCGCTGGGCCTGGACTGATTATCTGACTCGTCCTGTTCGAGCGGTTGCTTGTCTGCGTGATCGTCGTCCACTGGTTTGCCCTGCTGTATTGCTGGGTCATTAAGAGTGATGTTGTTGTCGAGGCGGGACTTCGGGCGGCGTTTGTGTCGCCGTCTTGGTTGTTTGTTGGCGGGATTATCTGCCGCGCCCCGTTGGTCCTCGTTGTCGCTTCCTTTTGGGGTATCCACCATGTATACGTCGTATGACGAGGTGGTCTTCACGTGCCCTGTAGGCGCTGGTTCTTGTTCGTCTCCGGCATCGTCGTCCATGCCGTCGATGTCTTCGGAGTCGTAGTCTAGCATGTCGGTTAGATCGTCGATAGTGGCTACAAAGTGGGTGGTGGGTGGGCTTTGAATTTCTTCGTCGTCCGAATCCCAACCGTCCTGACCGTAGTCCGGCCAGGTCTCTCCGGATAGCGAGAGGTGTTTTAGCGAATTTAGGATGTCGCCAAAGGGCGAGTGTTGGAAGATGTCCGCGGCGGTGAATTCCATAACCGGCGCCCAATCAGATTCGATTGGCAGGGGCGTGGGAGGTCTGGAGTCCGGCAAGGAGTCCGGCACCTCGGAGTCACGAGCTTCGTGAGGGACAAGGTTAGTGTTTGGCTCCATCGCCGTGGAAGTTGAAGCCCCCGAGGTGGTGTCCAACCACCGGTCCTCGATCTGGGCGATCGGCTCTGGACTAAAGGCCGGAGCGGATTCTTGTGCGGCCACCAAGGCACTGTTCGGCGGCAGAGCTAGGTCATGCCCATCGTAACAGTGCGGCGCGCTTGGCTGTGGCTCGAGCCCGTCGAAGATCAAGTCCCCGCGGATGTCGGCCGTGTAGTTTAGGCTTCCGAATCGACTCGATGGCGGGGCGTAGCTTCGATCTGCTCGGATGGCCAAGTGAATTGGCCCACAGCGGCTGCCGAATCTGAAGATCTGTCCGGGAGAAAAGTCTCACCACGACAGCGTTGTTGATTGAAGATGCCATCGAGCCTATCGGTGACGACACGGAGGAACTCTCAATGAAAGCACCAATGTCGGTGTCAAAACGGCGGATCTCGGTAGGGGTTCCCGGCTGTGCGTCTAGGCGGATGGTAACAGGAGACAAGGGACACGATGTTTTACCCAGTTCGGCCCTCTTGATGGAGGTAAAACCCTCGTCCCGCTTGATTAATATTGATGATATGGGTAGTACAAGAGTGGATCTACCACGAGATCAAGGAGGCTAAACCCTAAAGCTAGCCTATGGTATGATTGTTGTAATGTATGTTGTGTCCTACGGACTAAAGCCCTCCGGTTTATATAGACACCGGAGAAGGCTAGGGTTACACAGAGTCGGTTACAATGGTAGGAGATCTACATATCCGTATTGCCAAGCTTGCCTTCCACGCCAAGGAAAGTCCCATCCGGACACGGGACGGAGTCTTCAATCTTGTATCTTCGTAGTCTTGGAGTCCGGCGGACGATGATAGTCCGGCTGTCCGGACACCCCCTAGTCCAGGACTCCCTCAACACCCGATACCATGGTAAATTGTATAGGTGCACTAGTTTGGCGAAGAGATGGTGATACAAGTGCAATATGGATGGTAGATATAGGTCTTTGTAATCTGAAAATATAAAAACAGCAAGGTAACTAATGACAAAAGTGAGCGTAAATGGTATTGCAATGCTAGGAAACAAGGCCTAGGGTTCATACTTTCACTAGTGCAAGTTCTCTCAACAATAATAACATAATTCGATCATATAACAATCCCTCAACACGCAACAAAGAGTCACTCCAAAGTACTAATAGCGGAGAACAAATGAAGAGATTGTCGTAGGGTACGAAACCACCTCAAAGTTATTCTTTCTGATCGATCTATTCAAGAGTCCATAGTAAAATAACACGAAGCTATTCTTTCCGTTCGGTCTATCATAGAGTTCGTACTAGAATAACACCTTAAGACACAAATCAACCAAAACCCTCATGTCACCTAGATACTCCAATGTCACCTCAAGTATCCGTGGGCATGATTATATGATATGCATCACACAATCTCAGATTCATCTATTCAACCAACACAAAGTACTTCAAAGAGTGCCCCAAAGTTTCTACCGGAGAGTCAAGACGAAAACGTGTGCCAACCCCTATGCATAAGTTCATTGAACCCGCAAGTTGATCACCAAAACATACATCAAAGATCACATGGATATCCCATTGTCACCACAGATAAGCACGACAAGACATACATCAAGTGTTCTCAAATCCTTAAAGACTCAATCCAACAAGATAACTTCAAAGGGAAAACTCAATCCATTACAAGAGAGTAGAGGGGGAGAAACATCATAAGATCCAACTATAATAGCAAAGCTCGCAATACATCAAGATCGTATCACCTCAAGAACATGAAAGAGAGAGATAAAACACATAGCTACTGGTACATACCCTTAGCCCCGAGGGTGAACTACTCCCTCCTCGTCATGGAGAGCATCGAGATGATGAAGATGGCCACCGGTGATGGATCCCCCCTCCGGCAGGGTGCCGGAACAGGGTCCCGATTAGTTTTTGGTGGCTACATAGGCTTGCTGCAGCGGAACTCCCGATCTATTATGCTCCCGGATGTTTTCGGGGTATATGGATATATATATAGGTGAAAGAAGTCGGTTAGGGGAGCCACAAGGGGCCCACGAGGGTGGGGGCGCTCCCAGGGGGTAGGGCGCGCCCTGGACACTCGTGGCTCCCTCGAAGCTTCCCTGACGTCTACTCCAAGTCTCCTGGATTGCTTCTGTTCCAAAAACAACTCTCCCGAAGGTTTCATTCCGTTTGGACTCCGTTTGATATTCCTTTTCTGCGAAACACTAAAATAGGCAAAAAAAATAGCAATTTGGGTTGGGCCTCCGATTAATAGGTTAGTCCCAAAAATGATATAAAAGTGTATAGTAAAGCCCATAAACATCCAAAACAGGTAATATAACAGCATGGAACAATCAAAAATTATAGATGCGTTGGGGACGTATCATATTCTCGTGCATGCTTGTTTGCTTTCTTAACTAAGTGGTTTTTGTTTCCCCTTTTTGTTTTGCTTAGTTGTGGGTGAAACATACAAAAAATGAAAAATGAATATACAATTTTTTTTACTTGCCTGTTATGCCTAAGAACTTTTTTCAAAAAGAGAAGTGATTGGAAAGTTATGCATTGGAGAAGTGAGGGTCGACCTTGAACATTTGTGTTCATGCTCATGGAAACAATGTAGAATTTTTCATGGAAGTTTCTCTGAAAATAATTATCTCCTTGTATATATTCATTGTAGTATAAAATTAATGTGCCAAGGTTTGGTTCTAGAATGTTTAAATTGCTTGTTTCCTATGTTTGGTGCAAAAATAGAAACTTTGGTTGTAGCGCGTGAATTTACATTTTTTTACCAGAAAGTCAAACGCTTCTGAAAATTTTTGCACTGTACTTCTATACAATTTTTTTAGATTTTCTAATTTTTTAGAATTTTGGGGGTTACAGAAGTATGCAAAGTTTCCAGATTACTACAAACTGTCTTGTTTTTGACAGATTCTGTTTTCTATGTGTTGTTCACTTATTTTGATGATTCTATGGGTAGTATCGGGGGGTATGACCTATGGTGAAGTTGGAGTACAGTAGATATAATGCTAATATGAAATTGGAATGAGTTTACAACGGTACCTAAAGGTAGTGATTTGCTTTATTATACTAACGGATCTCACAAAGTTTTTGTTAAGTTTTGTGTGGATGAAGTGTTCGAAGATCGAGGAGCTTTCAATATGAGAAGAATAAAGGGAGACAAGAGTTCAAGCTTGGGAATGCCCAAGGCACCCCAAGTAAATATTTCAAGGATACTCAAGCATCTAAGCTTGGGGATGCCCCGGTTGGCATCCCGTCTTTCTTCTTCAACAATTATCGGTTACCTTGATTTTTGTTTTGTTCACATGATTTTTGTCCTTTGTGTTTTTCTTTTTCTTTATAAACCATGCTAGTATGAGATATCCCTTCATTGATTTATAGAATTCTTCATGTGCTTCACTTATATCTTTTGAGCATGACCTTATAGGATGCTCTTGGTGCTTCACTTAAATCTTTTGAGTATGGCTTTATAGAATGCTTCGTGTGCTTCACTTATATATTTTGAACTTGGATATTGGTTAATCTATATTAATTGTAGAATGCTCCATGAACTTCACTTATATCTTTTGGAGTATGAATAAGACTATCATCGAAAGTGGGTTTGGAAGAGTGTCAACTTTAGGAAGTAATGATCCCACTATTTTGGAGGGTGTTGAATCTTAGTGTGATATTTATGAAAGTGGACTTGGAGAGGTCTTGACTTTAGTTAGTAATGATTCCGCTATTTTCTAGTGGCTTCAATTGATTATGAGAACAAAGTTGCTATCCATGATGATTATTGTGATGACACGCATGCTATAAAGAATAATGTTAACCATGAAACTTGTCGTGATTTTAATTTTTGATTGGATTATGCCTCACATGATAGTTATTTTGTTGAGTTTGCTCCCACTATTCCGAATGAGAAGAATTTTGCTTATGTGTAGAGTAGTAAAATTTCTATGCTTGTAGATCATGAAAAGAATGCTTTATGTGATGGTTATATTGTTGAATTCATTCATGATGCTACTGAAAATTATTATGAGGGAGGAATATATGCTTGTTGGAATTGCAATAATATCAAGTTTCCTCTCTATGTGCTTAAAGTTTTGAAGTTATGCTTGTTTTGCCTTCCTATGCTAGTTGATTCTTTTTCCCATAAACTGTTTGCTCACAAAATCCCTATGCATTGGAAGTGGGTTAGACTTAAATGTGCTAGTCATATGCTTCACGATGCTCCCGTTATGTTTTCATTCTTATCTTTCATGTGAGCATCATGGACATCATCATGCCTTGCTAGAAAGGTATTAAAGAAAAGTGCTTGTTGGGAGACAACCCAATATTCACCCTTACTATTCTTGTGCGTTCACATGATTAAGTGATACGTCTTCGTCATATCTATAACTTTTGATTGTTCCATGCCAATATTATTCAACTTTCATATACTTTTGGCAACTTTTTATATTATTTTGGGACTAACATATTGATTCAGTGCCCAGTGCCAGTTCATGTTTGTTGAATGTTTTATGTTTCGCAGAAACCCCATATCAAACGGAGTCCAAACGGGGTAAAAATGGACGGAGAATATTTTTGGAATATTTGTGATATTTGGGAAGAAGAATCAACACGAGACGGTGCCCGAGGGGGGCACGAGGCAGGGGGCATGCCCGGGCACCCCGTAAAGCGGTTGATGCTCTTCTTTTGCCGCAAGAAAGGTAATTTTCGGAAAAAAAATCTTGGCGAAGGTTTCAATCCAATCGGAGTTACGGATCTCCGGATATATAAGAAACGGTGAAAGGGCGGAATCAAGGAACGCAAAAACAGAGAGAGACAGAGAGACAAATCCAATCTCGGAGGGGATCTCGCCCCTCCCACGCCATGGATACCATGGACCAGAGGGGAAACCCTTCTCCCATCTAGGTAGAAGGTCAAAGAAGAAGGGGGGCTCTCTCCCCCTTGCTTCCGGTGGCGCCGGAACGCCGTCGGGGGCCATCATCATCACCGTGATCTACACCAACACCTCCATCATCTTTACCAACATCTCCATCACCTTCCCCCATCTATATTCAGCGGTCCACTCTCCCGCAACCCATTGTACCCTCTACTTGAACATGGTGCTTTATGTTTCATATTATTATCCAATGATGTGTTGTTATCCTATGATGTCTGAGTATATTTTTGTTGTCCTATCGGTAATTGGTGAATTGCTTTGATTGGTTTAATTTGCTTGTGGTTATGTTGATGTCCTATGGTGCTCTCCGTGTCACGCAAGCATGAGGGATTCCCGCTGTAGGGTGTTGCAATACGTTCATGATTCGCTTATAGTGGGTTGCTTGAGTGACAGAAGCATAAACCCGAGTAAGGGGGTTGTGGCGTATGGGATAAAGGGGACTTGATGCTTTAATGCTATGGTTGGGTTTTACCTTAATGATCTTTAGTAGCTGCGGATGCTTGCTAGAGTTCCAATCATAAGTGCATATGATCCAAGAAGAGAAAGTATGTTAGCTTATGCCTCTCCCACATAAAACTTGCTATCGGTCTAGTAAGGTAGTCAATTGCTTAGGGACAATTTCACAACTCCTACCACCACTTTTCCACACTCGCTATATTTACTTTATTGCTTCTTTATCTAAACAGCCCCTACTTTTCATTTACGTGCACTTTATTATCTTGCAATCCTATCCAACAACACCTACAAAGTACTTCTAGTTTCATACTTGTTCTAGGTAAAGCGAACGTTAAGCGTGCGTAGAGTTGTATCGGTGGTCGATTGAACTTGAGGGAATATTTGTTCTACCTTTAGCTCCTCATTGGGTTCGACACTCTTACTTATCGAAAGAGGCTACAATTGTTCCCCTATACTTGTGGGTTATCATTAAGCTACTATAGTAATCATGTTTTATAGTTTTTGTTTCAATAAAGTGCCAAGTAAGACCTTTGGGATGGCTTAGAGTGATAGTTGATTTGATCTTGCTGAAAAACAGAAACTTTTGCACTCATTGAAAGAATTTTAAAAAATCATAGAGGCATGCTTTTGATCTGAAATTTTTACACAAGGTTGATATACAAATTTCCTAGGTTGTCCTAATTTTTCAGAATTTTTGGAGTAGCATAAGTATGGTTCTGTTCAGATCATTACAGATTGTTCTGTTTCTGGCTGATTCTGTTTTTCAATGCATAATTTGCTTGTTTTCTAGTTTCTATGGCTTATATTGCTCAATATAAATTGTAGAAATGATATGGTACAGTAGGCATTGTGTGATAACAATTATGAATCTTGTCTTTGACAGTACCAAAGTGAATGATTTACTCTTTATCATACTAACGCATCTCACAAAGTTCCATTAAGTTTTGTGTGATTGAAGTTTTCAAGTTTTGGGTGAGATATCGATATGAGGAGAATAAGGAGTGGAAAGACCCTAAGCTTGGGGATGCCCAAGGCACCCCAAGGTAATATTCAAGGAAGACTCAAGCGCTTAAGCTTGGGATTCCCCGGAAGGCATCCCCTCTTTCGTCTTCAAAACCATCGGTATACCTTACTCGGAGCTATATTTTTATTCGTCACATGATATGTCTTTTGCTTGGAGCATATTTTCATTTTACTTGCTGTTTGAATAAATCATTGGATCTGAAATCTTGAATGAGAGAGAGTCCTCCCGTGGCTAGTTAATTATTTGACTACTCATTGTCCTTCGCTTATATCTTTTTAGAGTAGTTTGTCATTTACTCACGTGCTTCACTTATATCCTATGAGTAAATGGTTGAATGAATTGAATATCATAAATCTGAATTTATATATGATTCATATGCTTATACCATGGGGAGTAATGACTTCACATATAATAAGTATAGGTGGTAAATTTATTGAAAGTTAGCAAACATAGTATTGGTCACTTGAACAATTCATGAAGAATACTGAGGGAAGAGAGATTTCACACATAAATATGCTATCTTGGACATCTTTTGTAATTGTGAGCACTCATTAAAATATGACATGCTAAAAAGTTGATGTTGGACAAGGAAGACAATGTAATGGGTTATGTTTTCTTATATCCGAATAGAAGTTATATTGTCATGGATCCTCCAACATGTCGAGCTTGCTTTTTCCTTCTCATGCTAGCCAAAATCTTTGCACCAAGTAGAAATACTACTTGTACTTCCAAACATCCCTTAAACCAGTTTTGCCATGAGAGTCCACCATACCTACCTATGGATTGAGTAAGATCCTTCAAGTAAGTTGTCATTGGTGCAAACAATAAAAATTGCTCTCTAAATATGTATGATCTATTAGTGTGAAGAAAATAAGCTTTATACGAACTTGTGATATGGAAGAAATAAAAGCGACGGACTGCATAATAAAGGTCTTTATCACAAGTGGCAACATAAAGTGACATTCTTTTGCATTAAGATTTTGTGCATCCAACCATAAAAGCGCATGACAACCTCTGCTTCCCTCTACGAAGGGCCTATCTTTTACTTTTATCTTCTACCCTTATACAAGAGTCATGGTGATCATCACCTTTCCCTTTTACACTTTTTCCTTTGGCAAGCACTTTGTGTTGGAGAGATCCGGATATATATATACCCACTCGGATGTAGGTTTGCATAAAGTATTACTGTTGACATTACCTTTGAGGTAAAAGGTTGGGAGGCGAAACCATGAGCCCCTATCTTTCTCTGTGTTCGATTGAAACCTTGAACCCACAAGTATCGCGTGAGTGTTAGCAATTGTGAAATACTATATGATAGTTGAGTATGTGAGATTTGCTAAATCAAAGCTCTTACATAGACCATTCCTAAAAGTAAAATGAATTGCAACTGTTTGATGACTAAGAACATAGTTTGTTAGTTTTCAAGAAAGTTTATGATCTATACTTCAACATGTGAATAGCTTGTTACTTGATCATGAGAAGCTTTATGAGTTGAGCTAATGTTATGAAATATAATGATGCTAGAAAGGGTGACTGAAATTATCATTGATCAAACCTGTGCACTTGCTAGCATTCACACTTCATAAATTATTTCTTTTATCATTTACCTACTCGAGGACGAGCAGGAATTAAGCTTGGGGATGCTGATACGTCTCCAACGCATCTATAATTTATGAAGTATTCATGCCATGTTTATAATATTTTTACATGATTTTGGTATGATTTGATTATAACTAACCCGGACTAACACTGTTTTCAGCACAACTACCATGTTGTTGTTTTTGTACAAAAATAAAAGTTCTCGGAATGCGCTGAAAATCAACGGAGAATATTTTTGGAAAATATAAAAGATACTGGAACGAAAAGCTACCAAAGGGGAGTCCTGAGGCCACCACGAGGGTGGGGGGCGCCCCCTAGGGTGCACCCTCTACCTCGTGGACTCCCCGTGGGCCCCCTTGACGTGAAACCGACGCCAACCCCTCCTATAAATCCTAAAAATCCTAGAACAGAAGGGAGATTAGAAGTTCCACCGCCGCAAACCTCTAGAACCACGGGAAATCAATCTAGGCCCTCTCTAGCACCCTGCCGGAGAGGGCCATCATCACCGGAGGCCATGGGGGAGGATCTCGGAGGGGCCATCATAGCCATGAAGGCCAATGACCAGAGGGAGAAACTCTCCCCATCTAGGGGGGCATGGAGGAGGAAGCACAAGGGGGAGAACCTCTCCTCCTCTCTCTCGGTGGCGTCGGAGTGCCATCAGGAGGGGAATCATCGCCACAGTGATCGTCTTCATCAACATCACTATCATCATCATCACCATGCTCATCTCTTTTACGCGGTCCACTCTCCCGCTCCCTGCTGTAATCACCTACTTGAACATGGTGCTTTATGCCACATATGATGATCCAATGATGTGTTGCCATCCTATGATGTTTTGAGTAGATTTCCTTTGTGTTTGGGTTGATTGATGATCTAGATTGGTTTGAGTTGCATTTTTATTATTGGTGCTGTCCTATGGTGCCCTTCGTGTCGCGCAAGCGTGAGGGATCCCCGCTGTAGGGTTTTCAATATGTTCACGGTTTGCTTATTGTCTGTGTTACGTGAGTGACTGAAACACAAACACGGATAAGTGGGTCATGGCGTATGGGAATAAAGAGGACCTGATACTTTAATGCTACGGTTGGGTTTTACCTTAATGATCTTTAGTAGTTGTAGATGCTTGCTAGAGTTCCAATCAAAAGTGCATATGACCCAAGTAGAGAAAGTATGTTAGCTTATGCCTCTCCCTCATATGAAATTGCAATAGTGATTATCGGTCTTGTTAACAATTGCCTAAGATAATTCCGCACACGGTTGGGTGTACGTAGAGTTGTATCAGTGGCAGATAGGACTTGAGAGAATATTGATCTTACCTTTATCTCCTTGTGGGTTCAACATTCCATGCTTATCACTTCCACCTTTGGAAATTGTTATGATGATTCCCTGCACTTGGGGATTATCACTCACATCTCTGCAAAACTCGATCAAGATTGCTTAAACAATCATCAAAAGACTTCCCATAAACATAAAAGTCATCCATGAAAACCTCAACAATCTTTTCATAAAAATCAGAGAATATAGCAGTCATACATCTTTGAAAGGTAGCAGGAACATTACATAGACCAAAATGCATATGTCTATAAGCATAAGTTCCAAAAGGACAAGTAAAAGTGGTCTTTTCTTGATCAGGTTGAGAAACATGTATTTGTGAAAAACCAGAATATCCATCAAGGAAGCAAAAATTTGTGTGCTTAGATAATCTTTCTAGCATTTGATTAATAAAGGGCAGAGGGTAATGATCTTTCTAGTTGCTTTGTTTAATTTTCTAAAATCAATTACCATTCTATAGCATGTGACAATTCTTTGTGGAATAAGTTCATTCTTGTCACTAGGAACAATAGTAATACCTCCCTTCTTAGGGACACAATGAACAGGACTTACCCATCTACTATCAACTATAGGATAGATTATATCTGCTTCCAGAAGTTTCAATAATTCCGTTCTTACCACTTCTTTCATCTTCGGATTCAACCTACGTTGGTGATCAGCAACGGGTTTAGCATCAGGTTCTATATTAATCTTGTGCTGGCATAGAGTGGGACTAATGCCCTTAAGATCATCAAGAGTATATCCAATAGTAGCTCGGTGCTTCCTTAGAACTTTCAATAATCTTTCTTCTTCATGTTCTGAAAGGTTAGCACTAATAATAACATGATAGACCTTTTTCTCATCAAGATAAGCATATTTCAAAGTGTCCGGCAATTATTTTAATTCAAACACAGGATCACCTTTAGGTGGAGGAGGGCCTCCTAGAGTTTCAATAGGCAGATTGTGTTTAAGCAAAGGTTGTTGTTTGAACAAGATTCTATCTATTTCATTTCTTTCATGCATATGCAAATCATTTTCATGGTCTAACAAATATCGTTCTAAAGGATCAGTGGGAGGTACAACAATAGAAGCAAGACCAACAATTTCATCCTTACTAGGCAAATCTTTATTATGATGCTTTCTACTAAACTTAGAAAAATTAAAATCACGAGATTCATCACCAAAGCTAACACCGACAGTTTGTTTCTCACAATCTAGTTTAGCATTAGCGGTGTTCAAGAAAGGTCTACCAAAGATAATGGGACAAAAGTCATTTTGTGGGGAACCGAGAACAAGAAAATCAGTAGGGTATTTTATTTTCCCACACAAGACTTCAACATCTCCAACAATCCCAATTAGTGATATAGTATCTCTAATGGCAAACTTAATAGTAACATCTATGTCTTCTATTTCAGCGGGTGCTATGTCATTCATAATTTCTTGATATAAGGTAAAAGGAATAACACTAACGCTAGCACTTATGTCACATAAACCATGATAACAGTGATCTCCTATGTTAATTTAGACAATAGGCATGCCAACAACAGGTCTATGTTTATCTTTTTCATCGGGTTTGTTAATTCTAGCAGCTTCAACACAGGAGTAAATAACATGCCCATCAATATTATCGACCAAGAGATCTTTAACCATAGCAACCCTAGGTTCTACTTTGATTTGTTTAGCTGGTTTAGGTGTTCTAATATAACTTTTGTTGACCACAGTTGAAACTTTAGCATGTTCCTTCATCCTAACAGGGAAAGGTGGCTTTTCAAAGTAAGCAGTGGGAACAACTGGATCAACATTATAAATGATGGTTTCTTCTTTAGCTTTTACAGGTTCTTTAATTTATTCTTTAATTGGTGGGTGATATTTGAACCACTTCTCTTTAGGAAGATCAACATGAGTAGCAAAAGATTCACAAAAGGAAGCTACTATCTCAGAATCAAGTCCGTATTTAGTGCTAAACTTTTGAAAAGCATCGGCATTCATAAAAGATTTAACACAATCAAACTTAGGCTCAATACCTGACTCTTTACCTTCGTCGAGTTCCCAATCTTCAGAGTTTTCTGTTAATTCTTTCTAAAAGATCCCACCGGAGTTCAATAGTTTTCTTCATAAAAGAACCAGTACATGAAGTATCGAGCATGGATTGATCATTACGAGAAAGTCGAGCATAAAAATTCAGAATAATAATTTCTCTTGAGAGCTCATGATTGGGGCATGAATATAACATTGAATTAATCCTCCCCCAAGCTAGAGCGATACTTTCTCCTTCACGAGGCCAAAAATTATATATATAATTTCGATCACGATGAACTAGATGCATAGGATAATTTTTTTATGGAATTCCAATTTCAGTTCCAAGATCCAATATCATTGCATAGCCTATACCATGTCAATGCCTTTACCTTCAAAGATAAAGGGAAAACCTTCTTCTTAGCTTCATCTCCGGGTAAACCTGCAAGCTTAAACAATCCACAAATTTCATCCACATATATCAAGTGCATATCAGGATGTTCGATTTCATCTCCTGCATAAGCATTAGCTAGCGGTTGTTCTACCATACCCGAAGGAATTTCATATTCAATATTTTCAGTAGGTGCAGTAGGATGAGGGGCAACTAATTGTGGTTCCGGTCGAGGTGAAGATACCCCGAACAAACCCCTCAAAGGATTGTTTTCCATAGTAACAAGTGACAATAAATTTCAGCACGTAGTAATAATTTTTCCTTACCAATTTCCACTTACCAAGAGCGCTTCACTCCCCAGCAACGGAGCCAGAAAATAGTCTTAATAAATTTTTTTGAGACAATGGATCAGATTAATATGCAACGGCTCTTTTTGCCCAGACAACGTCCTGAGCCAACGTCATCGTGTACCAGCCCGTCGAACTGGATGATTTTTTCCATGCTGGCTCTCGGTGCCATCTCTCTTACCGAGACTCTGGCCTTCAAATCTGATTGCTTGCTCCTCCCATGCTATATATACTGCTGCAACCTGGTGTCCCCTCCATCCTAGTTCAAATTTTCAATGTGCAGCCAACTCGAATTTTGAACCGCCATGCATTACCACGTTCGTCCCTGTTGGCTCCCCTGATTTAGATATTGAATTCATAATCACACACGCCCACAGACTGTGTGTCCCTCTACCAAGTTACAATTCCTAACATACAACACTGTCTGAAGATTGGACCTTGACATAGTCATTTGCGATTAGCTATTCTTCAAACCGAAAGAACACTTGACTCATGATTGAATATAAGACGCAGGGAGGCACTTAATCGAGTGACAATTACCAAGTTGCTCTAAGATAAAACATCGCAGTGACAATGACAACATCTACATCACTACAGTGTTAAATCCTGGAGGAACAATCATGGAGCATAGCTCACAACACACACCAGAAAATCCTCATTCGATACTAGCCATTTTCTCGAATACTTGTTACTGAACACCCACGCCAGCAAGAGGCATGGTATGTGTGTTTCACCGATGCCCTTCCACCCTGTAATTTTTGCATTTCTCTAGCTTTCGTGGCTGCTTCAGAACGTTGCGACGCTCAGGGCACGTAGTCCTTTTGCGCCCTTGCTACCGACATATACTGCAGAACCTTCTGCGCTTGCTCGACCCCTCTCAAGGCGCCTTTTCCGGGCTTGTGCTTGGCCTGCTAACTCCTCTGTTCTTAAGTAGCAGTGCCATCCCTCCAAGTCCAATCATGCTCACGGGCGGTGTCATGCTACGCTCGGGGATGTATCCGTCTACTCCCGCCGCAGCCAGCATTTCACCATTAGGCCAGCAGCCCCCAGTGCCTGACGGTCCTTGAAGCCCAGACATCACTCTTCTCTGCCAACGGTGCAACACTCGCCATCAATCCCTTGATGCCCTTCATGATGTGCTAGTACGCATCGACACATCCATCCCCCATCCTAATGAGCTCCATGGCCCACAGATACATTGGAGAGTGCTTGACCTGCAAGTGAAAGACTGATTTCACGGACAGATCTTTCTAGTAGTGTGTCAGGTGCACTAGCAATATGTCTCTCGCATATTTGCTTCATAGTGTGCCCTTTCGGAATCGGCTCTATTGGAGCACATGAAACATCTGAAACACTAGAAATTTAAATGTCACTTCAGAGTGCAATAAGGACTATAACACAAATGTTTATGAAAATTGAATAGACCTTCGAATCGATCACATACCTTCATGAACAGTCCGAATGGCTGCTTCCGCTAGTCCCCAATAGATTCTAGATTCTTGAATCGGTCACATAAAGATTAGTCAGGTATGTCGTATCGAACGTGATCACATCACCAAAGAACTTTTACTGCACCCGGCTGCTTCCACTAGTCCCCAATAGATTCTTGATTCTGCTCTCACTGTCAGCCAACACTCAGTATGTGAATTATGAAGCTGCTTCATGAGGTTGTACATGTATACATCAATATGCATATCAGAATACTAGTGCACTTTCTCACCCATTGTAACTGACAACGAATGGTTATGATTCTCACGATGTTCAGTTATGAACCAACTATTGTCCACTGCTCTCAGTAGCCTTAACAACGCGGGACACTCGCAATGGCAGGGTCGGCTGTTCTCTGCTCCTAGCTTACCCTGCAAATGGCATTTCTCTGAAATTAGATTTGCACTCATGCTACATATTGCAATGCAGTCAGACCACATTCATAGCAACAAGGACTTACAAAGCACCCATACAGTCTCCTGAATAGATTTTGTCTTCTCGGCGTTTGGACTGCTTTCCCCATACCTGATACCGAACTGCAATTCCCACAAATGCAAATTGTAGTAGTAGTTGTACACCTCTCCAAGTTAATCAAAGCTGGTGCCCAGCTCTGTCTTAATAACTTTTTTCTAGATCCTCAACACATTTCCTGATGGATCTAGCACGCTCATCCTGATGCGCACGGAGTCCTGTCTGACAGTGCACTATTAAGCACAACCTGTAGAATCACAGGAAATATATTTGGTTACTCCATGGTTTTCCCACTCCTAACCGAGAAGTTGAGAACACACATGCCTCTTGCAGCAGCATGATAGTAAATTATGAGAGCCACAACCGAAGAACTATATCGAGTAATCCATGCATCACATTCACACACCCACTACTGCAGTAATCAGATCAATTTACATGGTAATTTCCAAGTAACAGAACTCGTGTGGCTGCGTTTTACCTCTTTGTCCATCCCAGTGCTTCAGGGTTCTGCCCCCGCTGTCAACTGAACTGACCCAGTAGGCGATGTGTTATTCTCTTCTGAACTTCTCCACTGCTTGCTTTGGATGGCACCGAGCAATTCTGCGCAAGTAGACCCTCCATGGCAATCAGCCGGTGAAGCGACTTGCCCAACTCTCGCGTGTAGGAGCGCCAATGGAACCGGATTCGGCTGCTCCCTCCAGGTTGTCGGTGAACTCAACCTCAGCAGGAACTCCAAGCCAGCATCCACCATCGGCGGTGCACCCCTAAAAAAAGCATCCACCATCAGCGGTTAGCCGGCGCCACACCCCACAACGCTTGGGGAAAATGGATGATGGCCTGTTTGCGGTGGCGGCGGCTGGTTCCGAGAACAGCCTAGAGTCTAGGTATTCCATGGCACAGAAAAAAGTAAACATCCTGATCCACAGACCAAGCGGAATCGAATGACAGCCAGATGTCCACCCAATCGATTTGGTCCCACTTATCCGCACTGTTCGCTATGCACGCAAGCCGTATTTTGCTTTTCTTATGCAACCGCGCTGACACGTCAGAGCGAATTCTGTGAATCCCCAGGCAACGACCAACCCGAGCGATTTCGGGTGCAGCTGCGCTCGGGGACCGAAACGACGTGTCCCTTGATGACCCACAAGTATATGGGATCAATTGTAGCCTTTTTGATAAGTAAGAGTATCGAACCCAATGAGGAGCAAAAGGACATGGCAAGTGGTTTTCAACAAGGCAATGTCTGCAAGTGCTGAAATTGTAAGTAATAGAGTAGTTTGATAGCAAGATAATTTGTAATGAGCAAGTAACGGTAGTAGTAACAAAAGTGTAGTAAGGTAGCCCAATCCTTTTGAGGCAAAGGACAGGCCAAAACGGTCTCTTATGATAAGCAAAGTGTTCTTGAGGGTACATGGGAATTTCATCTAGTCACTTTCATCATGTTGATTCGATTCGTGTTTGCTACTTTGATAATTTGGTATGTGGGTGGACCGGTGCTTAGGTGTTGTTCTTACTTGAACAAACCTTCTACTTATGATTAACCCCCTCGCAAGCATCCGCAACTACGAGAAAAGTATTAAGAATAGATTCTAACCAGAACATTAAACTTTTGGATCCAATCAGTCCCTTACGGAATAGCGCATAAACTAGGGTTTAAGCTTCTGCACTCTCGCAACCCATCATCTAATAACTACTCCACAATGCATTCCCTTAGGCCGAAATATGGTGAAGTGTCATGTAGTCGACGTTCACATGAAATCACTAAGGGAATCACACCATACACATCATCAAAACATCGAACACATATCAAGTTCACATGATTACTTACAACATGATTTCTCCCGTGACCTCAAGAACAAAAGTAACTACTCACAAATGATAATCATGCTCAAGATCAGAGGGGTATTAAATAGCATAATGGATTTGAACATATAATCTTCCACCAAATAAACCATATAGTAATCAACTACAAGATGTAATCAACACTACTAGTCACCCACAAGCACCAATCTGTAGTTCCAGTACAAAGATTGAACACAAGAGATGAACTAGGGTTTGAGAGGAGATGGTGTTGTTGAAGATTTTGATGGAGATTGCCTTCCCCAAGATGGGAGAGTTGTTGGTGATGATGATGACGATGATTTCCCCCTCCAGGAGAGAAGTTCCCCCGGAGGAATCGCTCCGCCGGAGGGCAAAAGTGCTCCTGCCAGGTTCCACCTCGAGACGGCGGCGCTTCGTCCCGAAAGTCCTCCCCCAATTTTTTCTAGGTCAAAATTACTTATGTACCAGAAGAGGGGCACCGGAGGTGGGCCGAGGTGAGCATAACCCACTAGGGCGTGCCTAGGCTCCCTGGCGCGCCCAAGTGGGTTGTGCCCACCTAGTGGGCCCTCTATGGTACTTATTGGCTCCAATAATTCTCATTTATTCCACAAAAAATTCTCGTGAAGTTTCAGCTCATTTGGAGTTGTGCAGAATAGGTAGCCTGGCGTAGCTTTTTCAGGTCCAGATTTCTAGCTGCCAAATCCCCCCCCCCCCTTGTGTATACCTTGCATATTATGAGAGAAGAGGCATTAGAATTACTCCAAAAAGCATTATTATGCAATAAAACAACATAAATAATAGTAGGTAAACATGATGCAAAATGGACATATCAGCCATATGCAGGCAACCAAACATGCCCTTAGTGGCTTAGCCTCGTTTTGCATAGTCGATTCAAAGGAAAAAATTGTTGAAAATATGCCCTAGAGGCAATAATAAAGTGGTTATTATTATATTTCCTTAATCATGGTAAAGCTTTATTATTCATGCTAGAATTGTATTGATTGGAAACTTAAATACATGTGTGAATACATAAACAAATACCGTGTCCCATGTGAGCCTCTACTAGACTAGCTCGTTGATCAAAAGATGGTTAAGGTTTCCTAACCATAGACATGTGTTGTCACTTGATAATGGGATCACATCATTAGGAGAATGATGTGATGGACAATACCCATCCCTTAGCTTAGCATATGACCGTTCAGTTTATTGCTACTGCTTTCTTAATGTCAAATACATATTCCATTGACCATGAGATCATGCAACTCCTAGATACCGGAGGAATACCTTGTGTGCTATCAAACGTCACAACATAACTGGGTGATCATAAAGATGCTCTATAGGTATCTCTGAAGGTGTCTGTTGAGTTGGCATGGATCAAGATTGGGATTTGTCACTCCGTGTATCGGAGAGGTATCTTTGGGCCCTCTCAATAATACAACATCACAAGAAGCTTGCAAGCAAAGTGACTAAGGAGTTAGTTACGAGATGATGTATTACGGGACGAGTAAAGAGACTTGCCGGTAACGAGATTGAACTAGGTATCGAGATACCGACGATCGAATCTCGGGCAAATAACATACAGATAGACAAAGGGAACTACGTATGTTGTCATAAAGGTTCGACCGATAAAGATCTTCGTTGAATATGTAGGAACCAATATGGTCATCCAGGTCCCGCTATTGATTATTGATCGGAGAAGCATCTCGGTCATGTCTACATCATTCTCGAGCCCGTAGGATCGCACGCTTAACGTTCGTTGATGATATAGTATTATATGAGTTATGTGAGTTGGTGACCAAATGTTGTTTGGAGTCCCGGATGAGATCATATACAAGACGAGGAGCTCCGGAATGGTCCGGAGGTAAAAATTGATATATAGGACGATACTATTTGGTCACAGGAAAGGTTTCAGAATGCACCAAAGTTTTATCGGAGTGCCAGAAGGGGTTCCGAGAGGCCACCGATACTTGGTGGGCCTCATGGGCCAAAGGAGGGAGGCGCACTGGCCCACTAAGGGGTTGGGCGCACTCCACCTCCCCTGCCCACGTGCTAGGAAGGAAAGGGGGGCACCAAGGCAGGGCAGCCGCCGACCCCTCCCCTGCCATCTCCTCCACCCCAAAATAAGCAAAGGGGGGAGGCGCCTAGGGCAGGAGGCCAGGGCTGGCCGCCGGCCCCTTGGGGGCGCCCTAGGGCTGCCTCCCTCCCCCCACCTATATATATATGTGTGTGTGTGTGTGTGTGTGTGTGTGTGTGTGTGTGTGTGTGTGTGTGTGTGTGTGTGTGTGTGTGTGTGTGTGTGTGTGGGGAGAGGGCAAGACACACCACGATCCCCAAGCCGCGTGCGGTGCCCCGTCTCCCTCTAATTCTAGTTCCTCCTCCGTCCACGTCCGTTGTGCTTGGCTAAGCCCTACGGATAGCTTCACCACCTCTGTCACCACGCCGTCGTGCTGCCGAAACTCATCTACTACTTCGCCTCTCTTGCTGGATCGAGAACGCGAGGACATCATCAAGTTGAACGCGTGCTAAACGCGGAGGTGCCGCACGTTCAGTACATGATCGGCGGATAGTGAAGGTGTACGACTACATCAATCGCGTTGATAAACGCTTCCGCTTAGCGATCTACAAGGGTATGTAGATGCTCTCCCCCTCTTCGTAGCTATGCATCTTCATGGATAGATCTTGCGTGTGCATAGATTTTTTTTTGTTTTCCATGCAACGTTCCCAAACAAAAATAGTGCATACAAATGGCGCACAGGTGGCCCGACAAACAGGGCGTGTTTATGTTCTCCAAACCCTATCGCCTTGGACTGTGTAGGCCATTGCCATGGCGGCAGGTCGTTCTTCATGGTGGCCACACGCCGCAGCCCGGACAAAGACCCGCGTCGGTGTTTGCGCTCGGACCAACATCACAAGGGGAGTAAATTGTAAAAAGAAACCACGGTTTGGGACCCTAATTTAGAAAACCATCACCTTTTTCTTTTTTAAACGTCATCATTGTCAGTTTTCAGAAAATGCTGATCGCACAAACACTTGCTGACTCTAAAACTGATAGATAGGTCCCACTATAAGCGATGACTAGATCATTGATGGCGCGCGTTGCTGCGCCCGTGTATTTTGGAATTTTCTTCATAAAGAGAGAGAGATAATTTTTTTTTGTGAATACATGGAGACAACATGATCGATGGAAATGATAAAAATAGACTGAAATAACACATGTATGGCAATTCGTCACTATAACAGGAAAAAAAGATACGAAGAACCATGCTTACTGCAGCAATCTTAACTGATTTGCTGGTCGAACTCCACATTCAGTATGCAACACCATATCTTGCTGTATGTTGGGCCTTCCTGACACCCATGTGATGGTCTTATTAGAACCGCATGAAAATAAAATCAAGGTGGCAAATGCAAACACTGGAATCTACAACAACATTACCATTGGCTAATATTCTTACGGTATTTGTTCCAATAATAAATCATATGGGTCTAGATGAACAATTTATGCTACACTTTTTCAAGAAAGTTTTCATGTAGGAAGAGCCATAGACCTCATAAAAACTTGATGTTCTTGTTGTAGAGGAAAGGATTATTATGCTTTACTTTTTCTAAAGCAAAAAACAATATATAATACTCAGTGGATGATTTACTTGTGGAAGATAGAAATATGTAACTTCTTTGCATTGTAAATGGGAGAACGAGAAAAATAATTAAAACGTACGTGATATCCATGCTGAAACTTTACTCTGTTGTGATATCTATAAATTATAGAAACTGAAGTCAATACCTGCACAATTATGCACTGAAGAATATTGCACAACCAAGATAAACCATGCTTTCTCATCTCCATGGTGAAAACTTACCCTGTTGTGATATCTAAAATATAGAAACTGAAGTCAATACCTGCAGAACAACCATCATGAGATGACACAGCAGGAGATCCATTTGGGAGAAGGAAGATCATGCATCATAGCAGTACCTCAGTTTCCTGTATTTCTCTCTAGGAGATCATGGGGTGGAGTTTGGTTCATTATTCATCATAAGCAATTGTGCCACATCAGGCAACTAGGACAGAAGGAGGAGAAAAGAAGAGGACGACCAGCTAGGCGGATAGGAGGCGATGCGAACATGGTTGGACAGGGACTAGGGAGGGAAGGACGAGGCGACGTCTCTACCAACAAGAACGAGGGTGAGGAAAAGGAGGAGGAGATTTATCTCCTAGGACAAGAGGGTATTGCAAGGTCTGGCGGCGATTCGATGCGGTGGAAGAATGGTGGCGGCAGATAGAACCCTGATCTGGAGATCGTGGGCATGAAGGTTGAAGAAGTAGAAGGGGTAAATGAGAACGTTGTCGTACCTGAACCATCGCCACGCCTTCCCCGGTTGGATTAAAGCCTGTTAGGCCCAATTTCATGTTAGCCTTCCAAAATTGTCAAGGGAGTAGCGGCCCAATAGGCTAGCGCTCGGTGGTAGCGTCGAAGCGACCAGGCGCAAGATTCCGAGCTAATCGGACGACCGAAAATGACCGAAACTGATGATCAGACATCCAGGAATGCTAATGGCCTGAGAGGGCCTGGAGGGTGCTCATTTATAATATATCTAAATGTGTCAATCAAAATAAACAACATTTGACTGGAGTTTGGTCGACCGTTAAAATATACATGGGCCTCCATGTCATTATGATCACTCTCCTCTCATAAAAAATTGCATCTCCCTCCATTTGTATTTCTCTTATGCATTCCATCAAGCAGTTTTTTTGCAGTACCTGGCGAGCATCTCCGAGCATTATGGTCGTGTGGGGCTACGCCGATAGGGAGAATGACCAAAGCCCCCCCCCCCCCCAATCCCATATGATTCTCCACCCTATTTCCCCTTTCATACAACGAGAATCGAGAATGCCAAGATTCCCCCACCCATTCCTCGGGTTTGCATATATATCCGCTCATTCCAACGTGTGGTACTTCTGGTGGCCGTTGACGCCCTGCCTGTAGAAGCGTGAATCCTTTGTCGAAGGAGCCATGAATCACCTTGGGATGGCACCCCCATCATAAACATGGGCGACTAGATTAGACATGAGTTAACCATCACAGTTTCTTACTTCTCTTGAAAGTAAACTCACGGTGTAAAGGTTTCACCTTAACCTTGACCCATGGCTTTGGTGTCAAGGTTCGTCTAAATATGTCAAATAGTATGAGAGTTGCTCAAAATCTTAGCCAAGAATTTGTCTAACATAAATCAAATGCTCGATACAAAGTCAAAAAATGGTGTTGGGCCATATGACACTTTGCGTCTTCTATTTTGTTGTATTTTTTATAATTTTTCTAGATCTTTTTATTTATGTTGATTTTTAAGGTTTTTTTCCTGTTTTTTTCTATATTTTTTAGAATTTTTAAAACGCAGAAGCCCTGGAAGGCCGAATACGAACGCGGGCCGGCCGATCACACCGGCCGTGCCTTGCCAGGCCTTGGCCGTGCCGTGCCGTGCCGGCCCACAAGAAACAACTGTTTTCCATTTAGCCGCTCCGCCCAACAACTGTTTCCCCCATCATCCATCCCACGGCGGCCCTTTCCACCCCGAGCGCAGTGACGCACACGCTGCTGCTGGAGCACGCGACCAGCTCGCTAGGGCGCACAGCGCACACTCCCTCCCCCACCTCCGCCTCCGCCTCCGCCTCCCTCCCCCGCCCCGCCTCCGACTCCTCCGCCGGTTGCAACGCGCCCCCGCGCGCGCCAGGTAAATTCCCGAGCTCCCGTCGCCGATCCGCCAGGAAACTAGGGTTTCCCCCCGCCCGCGGCTCTCCAGATCGAGGGCGGGGAATTTCCGAGCTCCGTGTCTGATCTTCTCTCCTCTCCGCTGCAAATCCTCCAGGTCCCCCGCCCCGGTGCCCTTGCTCGGCAGGGTGATTTTGCTCCGATGGGGTCGAGCCCCGCGGCCGTAGCGTCCCCGGATCCGGGGGCGGACGCCGGCCCCAAGCAGGGTTCTGATGTCGCGGGGCCGGCGGGGGATTCTGATGTGACCATGGCGGAGGCCTCCGAGGAGGTGGCTGCTGTCGCTGAGGTCAAGGACGAGGGGGCTGCCCTGGCCCGGGACGCCGCGATGGCGGCGGGTGCTGTCCGAGATGCGCCAGATGCTGGCCTGGAAGAGGCAGATGCGGCGTCGGCGGCGGCGGTTGATCCGTTGTACGCCACGGAGGCAGCTGGCATGGTTATCGCAGAAGGATGTACCGATGGTGATTCCATCAATGGGCTTGGGCTTGGAAGCGTTAGCAGCGACAGCAAGGCTGGAGCTTTGACCGGCGAGCCTGAGTGGGAACTGGTCACAGCAGGAGATGTTGCTGGTGCTTCTGCTACATCTGAGCAAGCCGAAGCCGGTAAGGAGGCTCCGGTCACTTTTCATGTACTGCTTATAGTAGATGCCACTGTTTCTAGCCTGCAGCGTTGAATAATATTTTCGCACTTCATTTCAGAATCCAGTGAACTCGGAGAATATCATGTCAATGCAACCCCTATGGCAGGAAATGAAGGGCAGGATAATGGTGTAGCACATTTCGAGGAGGAAATACAGAATGGCTTGGCAATTTCTGCTCAGTGCGCCAGATACTGCATTCCTCCTCTTGATAAAGTAGGCTTTCAAGTTTCTGATCTTGTCTGGGGTAAAGTAAAAGGTCACCCTTGGTGGCCTGGTGAGATCTTTGATCCTTCAAATGCATCTGAGCTGGCATTGAAGCACCAGAAAAAGGATAGTCATTTGGTTGCATATTTTGGTGACAACACTTTTGCGTGGTGCGACGAATCCCTGTTGAAGCCTTTTGTAACAGACTATTCACAGATGGAGAAACAGAGTAGTTTGGATTCCTTTGTCGGTTCTGTCAATTATGCACTTGAAGAACTTTCAAGGCGGATTTTGTCAGGGATGAGCTGTGCTTGTCTGCCAGAAGAACTCTCTGACAGTGGAATGTCATATATGGTTGAGAATGCTGGGCTTAAGGATGGAGTTACTTGCTCAACAGTCAACCGGTCTGAGATCTTGGCATCTTTTAGTCCAGAAAGCCTTCTTCGTTATGTTAGGTCGCTAGCTCTGTTCCCTGGCCAAGGTGGTGATCTCCTAGAGTTAGTGATAGCTTGTTCTCAACTTACATCTTTCTATCGATCTAAGGGATGCCCTGAACTTGCATCCTTCCAGACCGGTAGTGCATGGGTCGAGGATGATACGGATACTTCTCCCATCGAGGACGTAGTGGTTGAGGAAGTTGTCGTCAGTGAAGTGCCTCCTTCAGAGGTCAAGCCCAAAAGAGGCAGGGGGAGACCTCGTAAACACAAGCCTGAGGATAAACTGGAGTTGCCAGGGAAACAGAAGCCTGCAGTTGCAGCGGAAAGACAAATGATCAAGGACTTTGATGATAAGAAAAGAAGTCTTGACTCGTTTGAAGATCTGGATACAAAGTCACCAACTGGTGGTTCTTTCAAGATTGGAGAGTGCATTCGGCGAGCTGCAAGCCAGCTGACCGGGCCTTCGCCCATTGCAAAGTCCCAGAATGAAAATACCGCTGAAGCAGAGAATGCAGAATTTGATGTCTCTAGTGATGATGCTGCGAATGAACTTACTGTGGAAAAGTGCGCAAAGAGGAGACGCTTGCATAGCCATCACCTTGCGGACCCCAAGGAGTTATTCTCTCAGCTTTGCTCGGTTGCCATAGAGCCAACGGATGGATACAACTTCTCGGCACTGACAATCAGTTACTTCAGTGATTTCAGGAATTATGTCGTCTCTGTTGCTACTGAAGCAAGCATTATCGAAAAAAGTACATCAAAGAAGAGGAGAAAGAAGAGGGTTTTGCCTTCTCCTGAGCTAGACACTACTGATCATATGCAGGACTCCTACTGGTCTGGTTTGAGTTTGCTTAATCACCCGATTCATAGCCTCAAAAGAGCTTCTACCAACACGAGGCCAAGGCGTAGGCGCAAGTCATCACATGAAACAGATTTGTCCGCTGTACAGGAGCAGCAGGTGGCTCCTAAGAAAGAGATACAAGTGGCTCCTAAGAAACAGATACAAGTGGCTCCTAAGAAGCAGATACAAGTGATAGAAAGATCAATTATCCATGTTGACGAAAAGATAGTCGACGAGTGGAAGCCCACTGCACTTGTTTTAAGCTTTGGCAGGTCAACTGATCTTCTCTCAGAAACTGATCTGATCAAGAAATTTGGTCGCTATGGACCACTAAAAGAATCTGAAACTGAAGTGCAAAAGAGCACAAATACTATTAAAATTGTGTTCAAGAAGCGTGCTGATGCTGAAAAGGCTTTCAACGCTGCTGGGAAGTATGGCACTGTTGGTCCCTCGCTTCGTAGTTTTCGTCTAGTGAATATGCCGTTTTCTCTAGGAGAGTCAGAACCGAATAAATCTGAGGCATGCCCTGGAGATCATGGCCCAAAGCTTCCTGGTAAACACTCCTATTTTTATCTTAAGAAAAAGTTAGTTCACAACTAAAAACAATATTGCATGCTTAAACCATGTGATGATGTCTTTTCTCTAGGTCCAAGTGAGCCCAAAGTTTCACTGGATGCTGTGAAAGATAACCAGGTCGACAAAACTGAGAAAGCTGAAGCTGTACAGCCATCATCTGGTGAACAAGTTGAGACTGTCAAGAAAACATGCCAAGCTGAACCTGTAAAGCAATCATCAGGTGCACAAGTTGAGACAGTCCAGCAAGCATGCCAACCTGAAGCTGACGCTGTTAAGAAAGCAGGAAAAATTGCTGCTGAGCTAACTGGGCCATCTGACCCAATTGCAACAGCTGATGTAGCTGAGCAAACAATGGAAAATCAAGCTCCAAAAGATGCAGTTGAAATTCCTTGTGATGTGAAGCTGGAGAATGAAGCATTGACTGAAGAATCTGTAGATCAAGTTGTAACTGAGCAAGTCAAAGTTCCATCAGATGCTGTACCCGACACTTCAAAAGTTCAACCAGAAACACCAGTCGAACACGTGGGTACAGCAGCAGAAGCGGACACTGCTCAAGACCTAGCTGAAGTGTCAGTTCAAGAAGCTGGATTGAAAAAGCAAATCCTGGAATCTAAAACTGCTGAAATAGAACTGGAACAAGTCAGCTGTCCTGAGCAAACTGTTCAAGTGGAAGATGTAATCGATGCATCAGGTGGACACACCAATGTGGACAGAAAAACTGCAGAAGAGATAACTATGACTGAAGTCGTGTTTGAGGGAGCTGTGGAGTCAGAAGCTGTAGCACCAGTTGAGGAAACTGTAGAAGATAAAGCTACTGTAGGGACACTTGGGGAGGCACCAGGTGATGAAATGGAAAACACGGATGCAGCTGAATCACTGGGTGGGGAGGTTAGTGTAGGTGAAGCCACAGGCGATTCACCAGATGAGAGAGTTGCTGTTGAAGCACTTGCTGGTATGTCCACCCAAGGTGAAACGGCTGCTGAAGCAGCTCATGCTGAAATTACAACAACTGGAAAAAATGCAGAGGGTGCCGGTGTTAAAACACGAGGTAAGAAGGCTACAACAGCCAAGAAACCTGTAGAGAGTGCCACGGCTGAAGCACCAGGTAAGAAGGCTACAACAGCCAAGAAACCAGTGGAAGATGCCACAGTCAAAGCGCGGGATGAGAAAGCTGCAACAGCCAAGAAAAACGCAGAGGGTGCCACGGTCGAAGCGCCAGATGAGAAAGCTATGACAGCCAAGGAGGACGCCATGGCATAGGCGGCTGATGGGCAGGTGGTGCAACTGAACAGAAAGGCTAGCTAGCTCACGGCGAATTCTTGTTTCTGTCGGATCAAGGTAATCAATCTGCCCAACCGGTTCTCCCCATCAGGATGTCATGTTTTGTATAGGAACAGACGGGAGCCTGTCTGACCCTAGCATCGCAGCGCTGTTAGGTTAGCTAAGGCAGTAGCATATATTTGGCCCCTTTCACATAAGCTCCATCTAGGGTATTGGTGTAACCATAAAATGGAGCTGTTGCGGAACTTCGGTCGGTGCGGCTTTTCCATCGGGTTAATTAGCATCTTGAATCAGGTAGGCAAAGCCATGTTCTTTCGTATGCACATTTTAGTGTCGGGTTGTCAGCAGCCCCGTCGGTGAATCTGCTGGGACGTTATATGATTCTTGTATGAATTGTCATTTGTAAACTGGTTGTGTTCTGGAGCTCGTTTCTCCCCTCTTTTTTTTCCAACCGCGACTCTTGTGTTTTTCTAACAGATTCTGTTTGTGTATTGATTTGTGACCAACATTTTTTGCTTGTTTGACACTCGCCCTGTTTATTCCTGGTGGTTCGCTGTGCTTTTGGTTTGAGCAATGCGCTCACATACTTTCTAACGGATGTACTCGCATGGTAGAATTCTAGATTAATAAAAGAGAGACAAGATACGAATTTAGATTGTTTTCTGCCCTTTCGGAATTTATGGCTGGACTTCAGTCTGGGGACTTGACGATTGTGGCCAATCGGTCAGATTGTTGGATAGCAATGGCTGAGTTTGAAGATATGAAGGACCTCTCCTTGATTCATAGGATTTTCATAGCAATTTTGAAGGATTGAAATCATTCCCTCCCCAGAAACCAGAGCCTAAACCGGGTGAAACTGGCCGGCTGAGGAAAACCGTGGGGAACTGGTTGCAACACGCCTCAAAACACCAGACACAGTTGGCTGGCCTGGCTACCCACATACACTATCTGCAAGAGTTATATTCATCACTTCTCCCTGACCAAACGACTCCGACTTAGTTGTGTTCAACTCCCACAAAGTTGCCACTGAAATAGTTGCTGAAGCCCACACCGGCCTATGCCAAACAGCCGGCTCTGACTTTGTTGTATTGAAGCACCCACGAAGTCGGCACTGAAATAGTTGCCGAAGCCCACACCGGCCTATGCCAAACAACCGGCCACTCACAAGTCACAAGGGGAAGGCAGCTCCGATTTTGAATGCGAAATAAGCAAGGATGCTCATTGCACGTCATTCTCACTGCTCGGACCCCGCCACAACAACTCCGACTCCTCGGCAATGGACCAGGAGACATGTGAACACGCCGGAAATCCGACACATCATGCCAAACCTATCTGCCAACGCATCTACCGATCCCTCTAGCCGGATCAAACTCCACAATTGATGCCCTCGAGAGGGGGAACGAGTGGGTCAAGGTCACTAACATCCATGGACATCACCTGCCCGTCGCCACATCCCCGGTGGCCACCAACCTGTTCATAGGAATTTTTTTTCCTAAGTTTTCTTAAAGACTCCAATCCTCTAAAAATCATATGAAATTCTTTTGAATCAAAGGGCCCTAATATTCTATAGGAATTTTTGGCATCCACTCAAACCTCTTGAAAAGAACCCTATGTTTTTGCTATCTGTGCGTTTTTCAGAATCTAGGCCCAAAAAGTGGTTTGGACCTTCTGCTGACATGCAAAGCTGGGAGCTTCACTGTTACTGTAATTGGGCTGGGAGCTTCACTGTTACTGTAATTGGGCTGGGAGCTTCACGGCCACTGTGAATGGTACGCTGCTCTACGAATTATTGAAGCTGGCAACAACGGCTTGCTTCTTGCTAGGGCCTCTTCGATTCGAAGAATTCTATGACGTAGGAATATAGTATCATGTGCTCTTGCATCCTACAGGATAGCACAGGAAAAACAAAAAAATCGTACCAAGAGATTTGAGTGGAATTTTCCACCAGAATGTTAGTACAAATGAATCCTATGAAAAAATTCCTAAGGATTCCAATCCTATGAATCATCATTATAGAAAAAATCCCTAAAGTTTTCTGCGCTGTTGTGTTGAATCAATTTGTATGGGTAAGTAACATGAACAGTTGGTTAATATCACCTGCATGGGTGAACCAGAGGCAGCAGAGAGGCAAAATGCAATCGTCTCAAGAGCCTTAGCACAAGGGAGTCGGTGACGAACTAAAAGCAACTCTTCTGAGACTGATACAGCTAGTTCAGGACAAACTACACCTGGAGGAGTTATGTCTCCCCCAAATACCCAAATTATACGGAACCGAATGACAGCCACGACGAGGCTAAACTGTTAAATCATCATAAATATACAGACAACAACAACAACCATGCTAAACCACAACTGAATCTATTCTCAGGAAAAAGCAATTTACATCTGGGAAAGCAGCCTTGGAGCATCAGTTCTGGCAGACCGAACAACACAACACTATGGGGGTACTAAGAGTTTCCTTAACTGCTTAACGCTCTCCACATGACGACCCACCTACACATTAGAAATGCATCAGACATTTCATAATCAGATCGCAATATCATATGATCCAGTCACGTGTATGTAGGTCCTCGGGTGATAAGTACCTAGGAGAGCAGCAGCAGTCACGGAGAAGGTCGATATCTTCAGTTTGAGATGTCCCCATTATGGTACTGCACAAGGGAAAAGAGAAAATTATCAGAAAAACACAACTACATTAAACTATCTCGAGCGTGACAGGACGAATAAGTTCCCCGTACCAACGAAGAACACATTACACAGGTGATCATGGAATGCTGAAAATTGTAGTCTGAGATACTCCGTTACATACAAACATGTTCTCAAACAGAATAACAGAACACATCCAAAAGGTTTGCATTTCTAATACAGTAGCACAAATAAAACTTAGTAGGGCACGTCATATTTGCGTCCTCATCAAATAAACCTGTTTTTGTGCACTGTCAACACATCTAGGTTTCCCAGCCAAGATAAGAGTGCCTCTACACTACGACATGCCCAGATTATACCCAATAAAGGAACACATGAACATGGAGGACGCATGAGCCAATCCTACTTGCTCATAAAGTTCCATGTCGTGCAAGATTTTGCAACCCACTAAATTTGATTAACTGGAGAAACAAATAAAGAGTACTGCTTTTGTATGGCAGTGTTTCTCTCTAATAGTGCTGCAGACTGCAGAGAACAGGGTGTCATTACTTAGTTGTATGGGAACATGAACAGTTGGACACGGCAGCTAGATGGTACAGTTATCACTAGATAAATATCAGTGGAACTGACATTTGTACGCCTAGCAGCTTAACAGAAGTTTCTCAAGCTGCTGAGTCTAGAGAAACTACAAAGTTTCTCGAGCTGCTGAGTCTAACTAAAACCTAACCACGAGAGATGTCTCATATGCGTCAACCATGACTATTTTCTGCTAGACTCGTGCTAAACATCAAGTCCAGGCCATATTATGCAACCGACTAAAACATTGTCAAGCATATTTAAGATAATCACCTGAGGTTGCATATAAACCATTCCTGGATTGTATGCTACTTGTTGGCCCATCTATAAAGAACGCACATAGCTCAGTTTTTCAGCAATATTATAAAATAAACAAGAAAACAGGCATACTAACCCCTTGCGCACTTGTGCCACTTGCTCCTCCATGAGGACCAAGTGCATCCTTTTTAACAGAGACTTCACCAGACTTTCCAGCTAGCTTACTATCACCCTGTTAAGTATTCACAGAAGAAGAGATGATTAGATGAGTCATATTTGTCACCCCTCTCATTTGTATGGCATTATAGTACAATCAATAAATCATGACCCATGTCAATATCCTACCCCTAGTAAGAAGTATCTACTTGTTAAAGAAGCACCGTGGGGAGCAAAAGAACCAAGCAGTAAGAGAAGCCAACAGAACAACCATAAAATGATGAACACAGAGGGAAGCTTGCGAAATTCTCCTTAATTAGCCTGTGTTATATATGCAGCTTTTTTGTTCTGTTGGTAACTTAGAAACAATCATACAGGTAATGTAATTACAAAATTCATAAATAAATCAGCCTAATTAGGTTATACAAATATCCTAGTACACCTATAATTAACAAGATATCTTCACAGTTCAGAACCAACACATTATTGGCTTCCATGATTGGACTATATGCCTTCAAGTTTTCAACATGGTCAGTTGAAGTGTGTACAAATGATATAAGTACGATATGGAGAGGCTGGGATAGCTCAAAATCTCAAACGATCAATTTCCAGTGATTCCAACTTCCATTAAGAATTTATAGTCAGAAAACTTTGCGGCTAAATAGCAAAGAACACATAAAAATACATAGGAGGAATCCATACAAGGAGGGAATAGATTTTTAACTAATACAACAAATTTAATATACACATACCTCCGTCTGCAATCAGAAATAGCCATGCGCCAAACAGAAGAAAAACAAGATAAGTCATGTCAGATGGATAAACTGGAGTAACAAGCGGAGAATAAAAGTATACAGTGACCAATGACCATGCATAAACTTTAAGCTGTGTTAAGAAGTATAAGATGCACATCAAATCTTTATTCTTTAAGCTAGATTATGCATGACTTATTTACTTGTAAGTATAATGCATAGCTTTAAGCAAGGAACTTCTTTTGAACAAATTCTGAACTTTTCTTATAAATTTTGCATCTACTAAATTGCTGCTAACCGAGATCAAATAGCTGGGGCCTGCACAAGAGAAAGTAGCGTACGCATGCATGTCCCGGTTGAATAAAAAAGACTTCATTTTAATAATGGATTCCGGAGACAATTCTTAGTGCTTCAAACCATTCAGCTATCTGAATTAACAGTACAACAAAGAATTGAAGATATAAGTGACAGTAATTGGGAGGATAAAGCAACACTTGTTCTAAGGACAATAAGCTGATTGGTGCCAGGCAGTGTGGGGTCTCATCAGTCATCAGGCTGAACAGGGGTGTTTAAACTTGCCAACTAGGACTAACCAAGGTGCCAAACAGAGCTAATTCAGGCTGCAGCAGCAACATATTAAACTAGCGATGGGCCTACCTAACTCCCAAAGCACTAATCTATCCCAAATTAGTTCAGAAAAACTGGGACATGACTAAATGGGCACGCACCTCTCTGTACTTCTGCAGATAAACCTTGAGGGGCTCGATGTACTCCTCGAAGCCCAGCGTCGCCATGGCCCAGAGCAGGTCGTCGCCGTTGATGGTCTTGCGCTTCTCCCTCTGGCACTTGTCGCTCGCCCTGCAGCAGAGACGAAACAAAACGGCGACAGGTCAGCACCGGACCACACACGGTTGATTCATTCAGGCAGGCAAAACAGAGCGGGGGCACCTACTCGCTGGTGATGAAGGAGATGAACTCGGAGACGCACTCCTGCACGGTCTCCTTGGCGTCCTTGGCGATCTTACCGTTGGCCGGGATGGCCTTCTTCATGATGCGGCTGATGTTGGCGATGGGCAGGAACCTGTCCTGCTCCCTGACGCCGCCGAAGCCGCCGCCGCCGCCGCCGTCGTCGCTGCCGCCGCCTCCTCCGCCGCCGCCGCCGCCCGGGGGGCTCGCCGGCGCGTCCGACATCCGGCCCTCCTCCTGCAGCACAGCAGCCCCGACGGCAACCCCACCAGATCCATCAGCGCACCAAACCCTAGCCCCCCGTCTGCCGGAAGCGGGGGAGCGGGGGCAGAGAGGAGAGGGAAGAGGGAGGGAGGCGTACCTTATATAGACGGGCGCGTGGAGGGAGGGAGGGAAGGTGGTGGAGGGGAATGGAGGTGCGGTGAGGGCGGCGAGTGGGGGGAGATCCGACGCTGGAGAAGAGAAGGCGGCGCAGGCGGGTGCGATTCGTTTGGGGGCGGGGCGTCCACTATCCGGGCCGTTCGTCGGAGCCGTATAAATAGGGGCGAGGGGGCGGAATGGCCGGCGCACCGTGGACCCGGTGCAGGACGGTGCCGCCGCGGCGCTGCCTTTTTGGCGCCTAGCGCCCGGTTTGCACTTTGGCACGTGGTGTTTTCCATGTGTTGAGAGGTAGTGTAATTCTTTATTTGCTGAGGGTTTATGTATGATTTGTGGGGAAATGCGTACACTCAATCGATTGAAAACGTGTCGTGTGTGCACGACGCTCCCTCGTGGCCCGCACACCGCTTCAACCCGCCGGCCCAAGGCATTTTCCTTTTTCTCCCTTATCCTCGAGAAATTTCTCGGCCAGACGTCTTGTTTCGTGAGTCGATCCCTTTGCTCTCTCCTCTATCTTCGATCCCTTTGCTCTCTCCTCTATCTTCCATCTCCGTCGGCGCACCGTGGACCCGGTCTAGGACGGTGCCTCTGCACTTGGCACGTGGTGTTTTCCGTGTGTTGAGAGGTGGTGTAATACTTTATTTGTCGAGGGTTTATGTATGATTTGTGCGAAAACGCGTCATGCGTGACGTGTCCGCCGCCTCAAGCGTGCGCCACGCATCCTCGAGGCCCACACACCGCTTCATCCTGGCTCGTTCCTTTTCCTCAACCGATGAACGTGTGTCTCAGGCGGCGTGACGCGCCAGCGCGCCGTCGTGACACCGCCTTTCGCTTCATCCCACCGGCCCGAGCCACTTTCCTTTTTCTCCCTTATCCTCTAGAAATTTCTCGGCTGCACGTCTTGTCTCCCGGTTGTTCCCTTTTGCTCTCTCCTCTATCTTCCATCTCCATGGACACGTCGCCACCTCTCAATCTCATAGCCCTTGCTGCAAATAGGGGAAACCAAATTGGAGACACGCCACCGGGCACCGCTGTTGCAAGGTGAGACAGGGGACATCACACGCTGCAAGACTGCTTGCCCGCGCTCGCTAGTGCTTCGTCGCCCACCACCAGTGATGCAAGGGGTTGTGGCCGGTGTTGCAAGGGGTAGCCGCCGTTTACTACCAGTTCCAATGGGCGGTGTGGACTTCGCCGAAGTTTTTGAAACATCATTTATGCCGCGATGTGAACATTAGCGGGGATGTTACCAAGCTAGAGATTACCGTAACATTGTCCATAAAGCGTTTGCAGCATGCTTGGCACAACTCTGTCTGGACGCAGACCAACAACTGATGGGTTTTTACCCCGCAATAAAAAACAACTGATGGGTTTTTGTTGTGACCGCAACATAGTCCATGTTGCAACGATACAAAACGCTTTGACGGAGAGCAACACTATCCATGTCATTAGCCATGGCGATATAAGTAGCCCATGGGCGCGAGGGTGCGGAATGGTCGTCACAGCATGACCTGGTGTAGGATGGTGTCATTGTGGTGTTGATATTCCGGTTTTTGGCGCCTATTGGTTGGGTTACACTTGCAGATGGTGTTTTCCATGTGTTGAGAGGTACTTTATGGATGATTTGTGGTCCTTTCACCTTCACACTTTTTTTGAAATAAAATAAAATTATTGTTTGCACATGTTGGTTTTCTACAATCTAAACTAAACTACCATACACTATAGCAACTCTAGCAGAGCCACCGTATCGGCTCAATCGCCATAATAATTTTCATTATGACGATTTTGACTAAAAAGGCCATTCTAGCATAGTCATCATCACGCCTCGATCACCATAATTTTTCAGGGGCTCTCCAAAACAAGCCCGCAAGTCTCCATATTTGGTGGTTGTGAGGAATATTTGGGGCACACTCCATCTGAAAAATGGTTTGGCACAAGTGAGATTTTCCCCTTTCGATGCTCTTCCCAACCATGTCGCCGCCTCCCCTCTCCCATTGTAGCGCCGCCTTTGACCCCTGTGGGATCGAAGGGGTATGTGTAGAGGCACTAGTAGAAAAGGGGGCAACGGTCCAGGCCGGTCCAGCCCATTAGTCCCGGTTCAATCGAACAGGACCAATGAAACATCGGACCAGTTCAAGAGCCCGAGGCGGCCGACCACGTGGGCCATTGGTCCCGGTTCGTCTGGACCTTTGGTCCCGGTTGGTCGGTGAACAGGGACCAATGGGCCTCGCTCTGGCCCACCACCATTGGTCGGTTAAGTGGCTCGAGCAGGGACCAAAACTAACCTTTAGTCGGTTCATGCCACCAACCGGGACCAATGGTAGCGCCTATATATACCCCTCGCGCAGAAGCGAGCACACTTTGCTCTGTTTTTCCGGCGAGGGGAGAGGGCTGGTGGTGCTCTAGCTCACCTCATATGCACACAAGGTGTTCGATGGAATGCCCGAGCCACACTACTTAAGGTTTCTCTGTTGGGGAGCGTTGCGAAAAATTAAAATTTTTCCTACGGTTTCACCAAGATCCATCTATGAGTTCATCTAAGCAACGAGCAGCGGAGAGAGTTTGCATCTACATACCACTTGTAGATCGCGTGCGAAGCTTGCAAGGTGATGATGGAGTCGTACTCGAGCGTGATTCGGATCACCGATGTCCAAGTCTTGAGCGGACAACACCTCGCGTTCAACACACGTGCGGACGGCGGCGTCTCCTCCTTCTTGATCCAGCAAGGGAAGGAGAGGTTGAGAAGACAACTCCACCGGCGACGACGGGCGTGGTGATGGTGAAGAAGCGATACTCAAGCGGGGCTTCACGAGCTCTTACGGAGGAGGAGAAGTGTTGGGGAGGGAGGGCTGCGCCTTGGAGATGGGTACAGCAGCCCCCCCTCTCCCCTTTATATAGGCCCCACAGAAGTGGCGCCCTGAGATCCAATCTCCGGGGGCGACAAGGGGGTGGAGTGCCCCCAGCCGGTGGGCGCCCACCCCTAGGGTTTCAACCCTAGGCGCGGGTGGGCCTGAGGCGCACCAGCCCCCGTGGGCTGGTTCCTTCCCCTTTGGCCCATGGGGCCCTCCGGATAGGTGGCCCCACCGGTGGACCCCGGGACCCCTCCGGTGGTCCGTGATTTCTGGGAGACCCGAAACTTTCCGATGGCGAAACACCACTTCCTATATATTATTCTTTACCTCCGGACCCTTCCGAACTCCTCGTGACGTCCGCGATCTCATCCGGACTCGAACAACATTCGTATTCACATACTAGTCTTCCTACTAACCCTAAGCGTCACCGAACCTTAAGTGTGTAGACCCTACGGGTTCGGAGACCTTGACATGACCGAGGCGACTCTCGGGCAATAACCAACAGCGGGATCTGGATACCCATGTTGGCTCCCACATGCTCCTCGATGATTTCATCGGTTGAACCACGATGTCGAGATTCAATCAAACCACATATACAATTCCTTTGTCAATCGATGCGTTACTTGCGAGACTCGATCGTCGGTATCCCAATACCTTGTTCGGTCTCGTTACCGCAAGTCACTTTACTCGTCTCAGTAATGCATGATCCGTGACCAACACCTTGGTCACATTGAGCTCATTATGATGATGCATTACCGAGTGGGCCCAGAGATACCTCTCCGTCATGCGGAGTGACAAATCGATCTCGATCCGTGTCAACCCAACAGATACTTTCGGAGATACCGTAATGCACCTTTATAGTCACCCGATTCGTTGTGACGTTTGATACACCAAAGGCACTCCTACGGTAACAAGGAGTTACGATCTCATGGTCGAAGGAAGAGATACTTGACATTGGCAAAGCTTCTAGCAAGCGAACTATCGATCTTTCATGCTATGCTTATGATTGGGTCTTGTCCATCACATCATTCTCCTAATGATGCGATCCGTTATCAACGACATCCAATGTCCATAGTCGAAACCATGACTATCTATTGATCTGTGAGCTAGTCGACTAGAGGCTCACTAGGGACATATTGTGGTCTTTGTGCTCACACGTGTATTACGATTTCCGGATAATCTGTTATAGCATGAACAAAAGACAATTATCATGAATATTGAAATATAATAATACTTTTATTATTGCCTCTAGGGCATATTTCCAACAGTCTCCCACTTGCACTAGAGTCACTAATCTAGTTACATTGTGATGAATCGAACACCCATAGAGTTACGGTGTTGATCATGTTTTGCACGCGAGAGAGGTTTAGTCAGCGGATCTGCGACATTCGGATCCGTGTGCACTTTGCAAATCTCTATGTCTCCATCTTGAACATTTTCACGGATGGAGTTGAAGCGGCAACTTGATGTGCTGGTCTTCTTGTGAAACACAGGCTCCTTGGCAAGGGCAATAGCTCGGTGTTGTCACGAGAAGAGTTTGATCGGCCCCGACGCATTGGGTATGACTCCTAGGTCGGTGATGAACTCCTTCACCCAAATCGCTTCATCGCGCTGCCTCCGAGGCTGCCATGTACTCCGCTTCACACGTAGATCCCGCCACGGCGCTCGCGCTTGCGGTTGCACCGACTCTTGCTCCACCATTCAACATATACACGTATCCGGTTTGTGACTTAGAGTCATCGGATCTGAGTCGAAGCTAAGCGTCGGCGTAACCCTTCTGACGAGCTCTTCGTCTCCTCCATAAACGAAAACATGTCCTTTGTCCTTTTCGGTGCTTCAGGATATTCTTGACCGCTGTCCGGTGTTCCTTGTCGGGATTACTTTGGTATCTTGCAACCAAACTTACGGCAAGGTTTACATCGGTGCAGTACACACATGGCATACATAATAGATCCTATGGCTGATGCATAGGGATGACACTCATCTCTTCTTTATCTTTTGCCGTGGTCGGTGATCGAGTGAGCTCAATCTCACACCTTGTAACATAGGCAAGAACCCTTTCTTGGACTGATCCATTTTGAACCTCTTCAAAATCTTATCAAGGTATGTGCTTTGTGAAAGACCTATGAGGCGTCTCGATCTATCCTATAGATCTTGATGCCTAATATATAAGCAGACTTCTCCAAGGTCCTTCATTGAAAAACACTTGTTCAAGTAGGCCTTAATGCTGTCGAAGTTTTGTATCATTTCCCATCAAGAGTATGTCATCTACATATAATAGGAGAAATGCTCTGAGCTCCCACTCACTTTCTTGTAAACGCAGCTTCTCCATAAGTCTGCATAAACTAAACGCTTTGATCATCTCATCAAAGCGAATGTTCCAACTCGAGATGCTTGCACCAGTCCATAAATGGATCATGGAGCTTGCATACTTTGTTAGCGTTAGAGGGTCGACAAAACCTTCCGCTGCATCATATACAGCTCTTCCTTAAGATGTCCGTTAAGGAATGCCGTTTTGGCGTCCATCGCCATATCTCATAATCATAGTATGCGGCAATTGCTAACATGATTGGACGGACTTAAGCTTCGCTACGGAGAGAATGTCTCGTCGTAGTCAATTCCTTGAACTTGTCGATAACCCTTAGCGACAAGTCGAGCTTTATAGACGGTAACATTACCATCCGCGTCCGTCTTCTTCTTAAAAATCCATTTGTTTTCTATCGCTCGCCGATCATTGGGCAAATCTGTCAAAGTCCATACTTTGTTTTCATACATGGATTCTATCTCGGTTTCATGGCTCCAAGCCATTTGTTGGAATCTGGGCCCGCCATCGCTTCTTCATAGTTCGAAGGTTCATTGTTGTCTAACAACATGATTTCCATAACAGGGGTTGCCGTACCACTCACAGTGCGGAACGTGTCCTCGTGGACCTTCGGTTCAATGCAACTTGATCCGAAGCACCTTGATCATCATCATTGTTTTCCTCTTGGTTGGTGTGGGCATCACAGAGGCGGTCTCTGCTTGCTGCACCACCTTCCCGTTCGAGAGGTAGTACTTCATCGAGTTCTACTTTCCTCCCACTTACTTCTTTCGAGAGAAACTCTTTCTCGAAAGCATCCGTTCTTAGCAACAAAGACCTTGCCTTGGATCTTAAGTAGAAGGTATACCCGATAGTTTCCTTAGGGTATCCTATGAATCGCATTTTCCGACTTGGGTTCGAGCTTTTCGGGTTGAAGTTTCTTGACATAAGCATCGCATCCCCAAACTTTTAGAAACGACAGCTTAGGTTTCTTCCCAAACCATAATTCATACGGTGTCGTCTCAGCGGTTTAGACGGTGCCCTATTTAAAGTGAATGTAGCTGTCTCTAGGCGTATCCCCAAAATGACAGCGATAAATCGGTAAGAGACATCATAGACCGCACCATATCCAATAGAGTGCGATTCTGACGTTCGGACACACCGTTTATTTGAGGTGTTCGGTGGCGTGAGTTGTGAAACGATTCCACATTTCTTTAAGTGTGTGCCAAATTCGTGACTTAAGTATTCTCCTCCACGATCGGATCGTAGGAACTTTATCTTTCGGTCACGTTGATTCTCCACCTCATTCTGAAATTCCTTGAACTTTTCAAAGGTCTCGGACTTGTGTTTCATTAAGTAGACATACCCATATCTACTCAAGTCATCGGTGAGTGAGAACATAACGATATCCTCCATGAGCCTCAACGCTCATTGGACCGCACACATCGGTATGTATGATTTCCAACAAGTTGGTTGCTCGCTCCATTGTTCCGGAGAACGGAGTCTTGGTCATTTGCCTAAGAGGCATGGTTAGCATGTGTCAAGCGATTCATAATCAAGAGACTCTAAAGTCCATCGGCATGGAGCTTCTTCATGCGCTTGACACCAATGTGACCAAGGCGGCGATGCCACAAGTATGTGGGACTATCGTTATCAACTTTACATCTTTTGGCATCCACACTATGAACATGTGTAATATTACGCTCGAGATTCATTAAGAATAAACCATTGACCATCGAGCATGACCATAAAACATATCTCTCATATAAATCGAACAACCATTATTCTCGGACTTAAATGAGTAGCCATCTCGTATCAAGCGAGATCCGGATACAATGTTCATGCTCAAACTTGGCACTAAATAACAATTATTAAGGTTCAAAACTAATCCGTAGGTAAATGTAGAGGCAGCGTGCGACGGCGATCACATCGACTCTGGAACCATTCCCGACGCGCGCGTCACCTCGTCCTTCGCCGATCTCCGTTTATTCCGCAGCTCTGCTTGTGAGTTACAAATATGAACAGCGGCACGGTATCAAATACCGGGAGTTACTACAGTAATTGGTAAGGTACACATCAATTACATGTATATCAAATATACCTTTGGTGTTGCGGCCTTCTTATCCGCTAAGTATTTGGGGCGATTCCGCTTCGATGACCCTTCCCTTGCAATAAAAGCACTCAGTCTCGGGCTTGGGTCCATTCTTTGACTTCTTCCGGCAGCAGGCTTACGGGCGCGGCAACATCCTTGCCATCCTTCTTGAAGTTCTTCTTCCCTTGCCCTTCTTGAACTTAGTGGTCTTATTGACCATCAACACTTGATGTTCTTTCTTGATTTCAGCCTCTGCTGACTTGAAATGAGTACACTTCAGAATGGTCTTCACCATCCCTTGCATGTTGTAGTTCATCACAAAGCTCTTGTAGCTTGGTGGAAGCGGCTGGAGGATTCATCGATGACCGCCTCATCACGGGAGATTAATGTTTAGCTGGGTCATACAATTGTGCAACCCGGACATCTTGAGGATGTGCTCACTTGTGAGTAACTGTTTTCCTCCATCTTACAAGCTGTAGAACTTGTCGGAGACATCATATCTCTCGACCGGGCATGAGCTTGGAAAACTAGTTTCAGCTCTTGAACATCTCATATGCTCCGTGATGCTCAAAACGCTTTTGGAGCCCGGTTCTAAGCTGTAGAGCATGCCGCCTTGAACGAGGGAGTAATCATCGAGCGAGTCGCGGACGTTCAAATCGTCTTGCTTGATCTTTGGGAGAACAGTGGGTCACCTAACGGTGCTTCTAGGACATCTTGTTTCTTGGCAGCTATGAGGATGATCCTCGGGTTAGGACCCGATCCGTATAGTTCTTGCCATCATCTTTCACTTGGTTTTCTCTAGGAGCGTTGAAGTTCATGTTGACATTAGCGTTGGCCATTGATCTACAAGACATGTTTGCAAAGGTTTTAGACTAAGTTCATGATAATAAAGTTCTAATCAAATTATGAACTCCCACTTAGATTAGACATCCTCTAGTCATCTAAGTGTTACACGATCCGAGTCGACTAGCCCGTGTCCGATCATCACGTGAGACGGACTAGTCATCATCGGTGAACATCTTCATGTTGATCGTATCTTCCATCGACTCGTGTTCGACCTTTCGGTCTCCGTGTTCGAGGCCATGTCCGCACATGCTAGGCTCGTCAAGTTAACCCTAAGTGTTTTATTTGTGTAAAGCTGTCTTACACCGTTGTATGTGAGCGTAAGGATCCATCACACCCGATCATCACGTGGTGCTTAGAAGCGACGAACTGTAGCAACGGTGCCGCGCTTAGGGGGAACACTTCTTGAAATTTTGTAAGGATCATCTTATTTACTACCGTCGTCCTAAGTAAACAAGATGCATAAACATAATAAACATCACATGCAATTATATAGTTGTGACATGATATGGCCAATATCATCAAGCTCCATTGATCTCCATCTTGGGCTCCATGATCATCTTGTCACCGGCTTGACACCATGATCTCCATCATCATGATCTCCATCATCGTGTCTTCATGAAGTTGTCACGCCAACGACTACTTCTACTTCTATGACTAACGCGTTTAGTAATGAAGTAAAGTAGTTTACATGGCGTTCTTCAATGACACGCATGTCATACAAAAAATAAAGACAACTCCTATGGCTCCTGCCGGTTGTCATACTCATCGACATGCAAGTCGTGAATCCTATTACAAGAACATGATCTCATACATCACAATTCAACATTCATCACATCTTCTGGCCATATCACATCACATGTTCAATCGCTGCAAAAACAAGTTAGGCGTCCTCTAATTGTTGTTGCATCTTTTACGTAACTGCGATTGGGTTCTAGCAAGAACGTTTTCTTACCTACGAATCACCACAACGTGATTTTGTCAACTTCTATTTACCCTTCATAAGGGCCTCGTTCATCGAATCCGCTCCAACTAAAGTGGGAGAGCAGACACCGCCAGCCACCTTATGCAACTAGTGCATGTCGATCGGTGGAACCGGTCTCACGTAAGCGTCGTGTAAGGTTGGTCCGGCCGCTTCATCCCACAATACCGTTGAGCAAGAAAAGACTAGTAGAGGTAAGTAAGATGACAAGATCAGCGCCCACAACAAATTGTGTTCTACTCGTGCATTAGAGAACTACGCATAGACCTAGCTCATGATGCCATTTGTTGGTGAGCGTTGCGAGAAAATTAAAATTTTCCCTACGGTTTCACCAAGATCCATCTATGAGTTCATCTAAGCAACGAGCAGCGGAGAGAGTTTGCATCTACATACCACTTGTAGATCGCGTGCGGAAGCTTGCAAGGTGATGATGGAGTCGTACTCGAGCGTGATTCAGATCACCGATGTCCAAGTCTTGAGCGGACAGCACCTCCGCGTTCAACACACGTGCGGACGAGCGGCGTCTCCTCCTTCTTGATCCAGCAAGGGAAGGAGAGGTTGAGGAAGACAACTCCACCGGCAAACGACGGCGTGGTGATGGTGAAGAAGCGATACTCGGCGGGGCTTCACGAGCTCTTACGGAGGAGGAGAAGTGTTGGGAGGGAGGGCTGCGCCTTGGAGATGGGTACAGCAGCCCCCTCCTCTCCCCTTTATATAGGCCCCAGGGGCGGCCCGGAGATCCAATCTCCGGGGCGGCGACCAAGGGGTGGAGTGCCCCCAAGCCGGTGGGCGCCCCACCCCTAGGGTTTCAACCCTAGGCGCGAGGTGGGCCTGAGGCGCACCAGCCCCTGTGGGCTGGTTCCTTCCCCTTTGGCCCATGGGGCCCTCCGGATAGGTGGCCCCACCGGTGGACCCGGGACCCCTTGGTGGTCCGTGCTTTCACCGGAGACCCGAAACTTTCCGATGGCGAAACACCACTTCCTATATATTATTCTTTACCTCCGGACCCTTCCGGAACTCCTCGTGACGTCCGGGATCTCATCCGGGACTCCGAACAACATTCAGTATTCACATACTAGTCTTCCTACTAACCCTAGCGTCACCGAACCTTAAGTGTGTAGACCCTACGGGTTCGGGAGACACACAGACATGACCGAGACGACTCTCGGGCAATAACCAACAGCGGGATCTGGATACCCATGTTGGCTCCCACATGCTCCTCGATGATTTCATCGGTTGAACCACGATGTCGAGGATTCAATCAAACCACAGATACAATTCCCTTTGTCAATCGATGCGTTACTTGCGAGACTCGATCGTCGGTATCCCAATACCTTGTTCGGTCTCGTTCGCAAGTCACTTTACTCGCACCGTAATGCATGATCCGTGACCAACACCTTGGTCACATTGAGCTCATTATGATGATGCATTACCGAGTGGGCCCAGAGATACCTCTCCGTCATACGGAGTGACAAATCCCGCCTCGATCCGTGTCAACCCAACAGATACTTTCGGAGATACCGTAATGCACCTTTATAGTCACCCGATTCGTTGTGACGTTTGATACACCAAAGGCACTCCTACGGTAACCGGAGTTACACGATCTCATGGTCGAAGGAAGAGATACTTGACATTGGCAAAGCTTCTAGCAAGCGAACTATCGATCTTTCATGCTATGCTTATGATTGGGTCTTGTCCATCACATCATTCTCCTAATGATGTGATCCCGTTATCAACGACATCCAATGTCCATAGTCGAAAACCATGACTATCTATTGATCTGTGAGCTAGTCAACTAGAGGCTCACTAGGGACATATTGTGGTCTTTGTGCTCACACGTGTATTACGATTTCCGGATAATACAGTTATAGCATGAACAAAAGACAATTATCATGAATATTGAAATATAATAATACTTTTATTATTGCCTCTAGGGCATATTTCCAACATTCTCCTCTCCAAGCTCGACCGCCAAGCTCCATTTTCCTCCATATTTGTCTAGGTTTAGCGGTCCGTCACGCCCCGTCCCCGTCTTCAACGTCGTCGATCACCCGCACCGATCTCATCGGCGGCACCACCGTGGTGAGCCTCTTGTTCTTATCTTCTTTCCGAAAGGAAAAATATTCTTATTTGTATGTTTAGATAGATATATACTTGTATAATTTTCTTACTTTTATTATTGCATCTTATATAGTGCGATGGTTTTGGTATCCGCCCCCGTCGGCCCTCGTCCTGTCTATGATTCGGATGTGGTATATATTATCTTTTCATAACTATTGGTTCATTTATTATTTATGACAATTATGCCGACCAATGTGACATAGATTTTATTCATCTAGGAGGTTGTTGAACCGGAAATTCCAACCGACCCTATTGTCGAAAGGTTAAATTTAGTTGAAGAAGAAAACAATTTGTTGAAGGAAAAAATTAGAAAAATTGAGGAGGAGAAGATGATATTGGAGTTGCATGTTGCGGATGTAAATCGATGATCACAAGATCAAGATGGATGCAATGCGCTTGAAGATTAGAAAGATTAGAAAATATGCCATTCATACCGAGGCTTGGTATCATTATGCCGTTGGATCGGTTGTTACATTGGTTGCGATTATGATCGCATTTGTTTCGCATTGAAATGTTTTACATAGTTTCAGTGTATGGTTTAATTAATTTAGATGCTCTGCAGAGCTTTATGTTGTTAGATGAGAACTATGTATGTACTTTGGTTTTAATGTGATGATGAACTTCTATTAATTTGGTCACTTAATTAATTATCTATTCATGATCTCTCTAATGATTTTTGACACATAATTATATATAATGCACACAGATGAACCGCAATGGATGTACGGTTCAAGACACACCTCCGAGTACATTAAGGCGTGCATAATTTTCTCGAAGTGGCTGAGGCAAACAAGCGAGAATGGTTTTATGTGTTGTCCATGCCCTATATGTGGAATCTGAAGTCTTACTCGACCGGAAAATCCTGCACACCCACCGCTTTACAAGGGTTTCATGCCACACTATAATGTTTGGACGAGGCACGGAGAAATAGGGGTTATGATGGAAGGCGGCGAAGAAGAAGAGTACGATGACAACTATGTGCCCCCTGAATACGGTGATGCTCGTAAGATCAAGAGGAACCAGCGATGTGCACGATGATCTTTGCAGCGGAGAAGCTCTCAAGATCAAGAGGAACCAGATGATGTGCCCGATGATGATGATCTCCGCGGGTCATTGTCGATGCAAGGGCGCAATCACGAAAGTCAAAAGAGAAGCTGAAGTTCGATCGCATGCTAGAGGACCACAAAAAGGGTTGTACCCCAATTGCGAAGATGGCAACACAAAGCTAGGTACCGTCTTCGGAATTGCTGCGATGGAAGGCGAGAATCTTGTGCTCGATAAAGGATTTGAGAAGCTACTTAAAATATTGAAGAAGAAGCTTCCAAAGGATAACGAATTGCCCGACAAGACATACGCAGCAAAGAAGGTCGTATGCCCTCTAGGATTGGAGGTGCGAAGATACATGCATGCCCTAATGATCGCATCCTCTACATGGTGCGTACAAGGATCTGACGCATGCCCGGTATCGGTGCATTACTGTATAAGATCGACGAGATGACCTGGTGATGTTGACGGCGAGCCCCCGGAAGAGGGTTCTGCGAAGGTGATGTGGTATGCTCCTATAATACCACGGTTGAAACGTCTGTTGAAACGGAGAGCATGCCAAGTTGATGCGATGGCACAGTGAGGACCGTAAGAAAGACGGAAGTTGAGAGCACCGGCGACGGGTCGCAGATGGAGAAAAATCGAGAGAAATCTTGGGATGAGTTTGCAAGTGAGCCAAGGAACGTATGGTTTGCTTTAAGCGCGGATGGCATTAATCCTTTCGGGAGCAGAGCAGCAATCACAACACTGGCCCGTGACTCTATGTATGTATAACCTTCCTCCTTGGATGTGCATGAAGCGGAAGTTCATTATGATGCAGTTCTCATCCAAGGCCCTAAGCAACCCGGCAATGACATTGATGTGTACCTAAGGCCATTAGTTGAAGAACTTTTACAGGTGTGGAATGGAAGCGGTGTACGTCGTGGGATGAGCACAAACAGGAGAATTTAACCTAAAGGCGTTGCTGTTCGTGACCATCAACGATTGGCCCACTCTCGGTAACCTTCGTGACGGACAAACAAGGAGACCACGCATGCACGCCTTTGTTTACTTGACACTAATAGTATATACCGCAAGCTGCGGGAAGAATGTGTACACAGGCCATCGTCGATTTCTTCCGACCAACCATCAATGTCGAAAGAAAGGCAAGCATTTCAAAGGCGAGGCAGATCACGGAAGAAGCCGCCATGCGTCATCGGTGATCACGTATTTGCTATGGTCAATGATTTACACGTAATCTTTGGAAAGGGTCCCGCGGACTAGCTGTTCCGAGTGACGCCGAGGGACACGCACCCATGTGGAAGAAGAAATCTATATTTTGGGACCTACCCTCTGGAAAGACCTAGAGGTCCGCTCTTGATCGACGTGATGCACGTGACGAAGAACCTTTGCGTGAACCTGCTAGGCTTCTTGGGCGTGTATGGGAAGACAAAAGATACAATGAGGCACGAGAGGACTGAACGTTTGCACGAAAAAGACGGCATGCCTCCAAAGCAAAGATGAAGGTCCCGCCAGCTATGCTCTTACCAAAGAAGAGAAGGAAATCTTCTTTGAATGCCCCTTAGTATGAAGGTCCCGCGGCTTCTCGTCGAATATAAAAGGAATAATAAATATGGCGGAGAAAAAGTTTGAAACCTAAAGTCTCATGATCGCCACGTGATTATGACGCAATCGCTTCGGTTGCATTGAGGGGCTTCTACCGAAAACGTCCGATTAGCCATTGTGAAGCTATGTGCATTCCTCAATGCAATATCTCGAAGGTGATCGATCCGAAACCATACCAAGGCTAAGGAGTGATGTGGTGCAATGTCTTGTCGGTTTGAGCTGGTGTTCCCACCATCCTTCTTCAATATCATGGCGCTTGCGTTCTTGTTCATCTAGTTGACGAGATTGTCATTACGGGCCCCATATTTCTACACAATATGTACCCTTTAAGAGGTTCATGGGAGTCCTAAAGAAATATGTCCATAACCACGCTAGGCGAAGGAAGCATCTCCATGGGCCATCAAGCGAGAGGATGTCATCGGGTTTTGTGTTGACTTCATTCTGGCCTTAAGAAGATAGGTCTCCCTAAATCGCGGTATGAGGGGAGACTGATTTGAAAAACACGCTTGGAAAGGACTCAATAATATCAGGACGGATATTCTTGGTCTCAAGCCCACTACACGCTTCTACATAACTCTACCTTGGTGACCCGTATGTCGATGAACACAAGAACGATCTGCGCTTCAAACACCGGAGCAAAGTCGACGATCGGATTATGTGAACACATCAGACTTTCAGCGAGTTGGTTGGAAGCACGTGTCGAGGTGACAACCTTTGTTTGTGAGGAGCTGTACTTGTTATCGAGGGACCATCTTTGACCGTATTGATTTGGAAAGGATCTGAGATAAATGGGAATACATTTTACGATTGACCAAGATCAAAAGATCACCAACCAAAACAGCGGTGTCGCTTTGATGCAACAACCGAGAGGGAAAGGACACATATTATGGTTACATAGTGGACATATGGGAACTTGACTACGAACATGATTTTAAGGTCCCATTGTTTAAGTGCAAATGGGTCAATCTGTCAGAGGCGGGTGCAGGTAGACCCACAATGCGGAATGACAACAAGGATCTCAAAATCTTGGGTACACCGACGAACCGTTCGTCCTAGCCAATGATGTGGCACAGTTATCTATGTGAAGGGCATGTCCATGAGACCGAGAAAGAGAAAAGATAAGGAAGCAAATACATCATACGATGAGCCAAAGCGCCACATAGTTCTTTCGGAAAAAGGGACATCGTGGGAGTGGAGGACAAGACAGGACATGTCTCAAGATTATGAAAAGTTTCATGAAATTCCTCCTTTAAAGTCAAGGCTGACCCCACATCCCGATAAACGATGAAGATTATCCATGGTTACTGGCGCAATAAGCAAATGACATAGCGAAGAAAAAGTGAAGACTTTCTCCGCAACTATTGTTCGTTTATGATACCATTATAATCGATGAGTATGATACCATTGTTCGTTTTGTACATGCACATGCTATGTGTGGGTCAATTTATGATACCATGCCAACTTTCAACTTTTTCGAGTTCATTTGAAATGTCTTATGGTTCGACCTCGTAATAATTAAAAATAGCAACAATAAGTATTTTGTTGTAAGTAGAAACAAAATAAAATAAATAAAGCAAGAAAGAAAACAAAAAAATGTGTTTTCAAATTTTCCTAAAACTAAAAGCAAAAAGAATTAAAAATAAAGCAAAAACAAAAGAAAATAAATAATGCAGAAAACAAAACAAAAAACAACAATAAGTATTTTTTTGTAAGTAGAAACAAAATAAAATAAATAAAGCAAGAAAGAAAACAAAAAAAGTGTTTTCAAATTTGAAAATTAGTAATGGCACTAACAGAAAGTTTATAATTTTCCTAAAACTAGAAGCAAAAAGATTTAAAAAATAGAGCAAAAACAAAAAGAAAATAAATAATGCAGAAAACAAAACAAAAAAACAACAATAAGTATTTTGTTGTAAGTAGAAACAAAATAAATTAAATAAAGCAAGAAAGAAAACAAAAAAGTGTTTTAAATTTGAAAATTAGTAATGGCACTAACAGAAAGTTTATAATTTTCCTAAAACTAGAAGCAAAAAGATTTAAAAATAGAGCAAAAACAAAAGAAAATAAATAATGCAGAAAACAAAACAAAAAACAACAATAAGTATTTTGTTGTAAGTAGAAACAAAATAAATTAAATAAAGCAAGAAAAAAATGCCACCCATTGGGCATACACGGCTGAATACGACTTGTATCCCTAATTTGGGCGAGATTCAGGGCCCGCAGAAGGCCCGAAGGCCCAACAGCAAAGAAGGAGCAAGTAGGCCCATAAGCTGCGATCTGAAGGAGTTCAGCGAGGAAGCGGTGGGGCTTATAAACCATCGCGCTCCTCTCAACTAGCGAGGTGGGACTAAACTTTGGCCCCGACGCGGCAAAGCGGAGGCCTTTGGTCCCGGTTGGTGGCACCAACCGACTAAAGGGTGAGCTTTAGTCCGGTTAGAGCCACCAACCGGACCAAAGGTCGCAGCTTCCCGCCTTTGGGCTGCCGAATTGAGGCCTTTGGTCCCGTTGGTGGCTCCAACCGGGACTAAAGGGCATTAGTCCCGTTGGTGCCACCAACCGACCAATGCTCCTTGTATATAAGTGGCACTTTGCGCTTTTGCGCTTCATCGCCATTGCTTCGACGACGCCAACGCATCGACGCCGCCAGCTTGCCCCGACGCCGCCGCCGCTCCCGCCCGCCGCCGCCGCGTCGCCGCCCGCCGCCCGTCGTCGTCGCCGTCCTCCCGAGCCAGCGCTTCGCCGTCGTCGCCGCTTGAGCTCTGCTTGTCGCCCAGCTCCGCCAGCGTCGCCGCCGCCGCCCGCCCATGCGCCCGTCGCCATCGCCGTCGCCGTCGCCCGCCCAGCTCCGCCACAGCTGTGAGCCGCCAGCACAAGCACCGCTCTTTTTTTTTTCTTTCATTTTATTAGTTTTATTTTTTGTTCAATGTATATATATATATATGTGTGTGTGTGTATATATATGTGGCTATATATATATGCGGCTCTGTTTTTTTCATTTTTATTAGTTTAGTTTTTTTCTGTTCATATGAACAATGCATATATGTGTATGTGTATGTATATGTTCATATATGTTCATATATGTATATGTTTCATTTTGTTAGTTTTTTCTGTTCATATATGTGTATGTATATATGCGCTCTGTTCATATGTGGCTATATATATATGCAAAAGATAGATTTTTAGAAAAGTTCGGTTTTTTTCTGTTCATAGATTTTTTTTGTTGATATTAATTATTGTAGAATATGCAAATGTTGGTATATTCATATGAACAATGCATTAGGCAAAACCTTTGTTTTTTTTGGAATTTTCTATTTGAACATTTTTTTTAAAACAAGCAATACTAAAAGAATGAGAGGAAAAGGAAAATAAGAAGAGGAAGAAAGGAGAAAAAGAGGAGAGGAAGAAGAGGAGAAATAAATAAGAAGAGGAAAAAAGAAGAAAAGGAGAGAAGAAGAAAGGAATAGAGGAGAAAGGAGAAATTCTATTTTTTCTTCTTCTCCTCTATTCCTTTCTTCTTCTCCTCTTTTTTTTTCTTCTTTTACTTCTTCTTCTTCTTCCTTCTTCCTTCTTCCTCTTTTCTTCCTTTTCCTTAATTATTTTCCTTTCTCGAGGGAGAAGAAGAAAAAGAAGAGGAGAAGAAGAAAGAAAGGAAAGGAGAAAGAAGAAACTTCAACACGAGGGGGTGGTACCGATACCCCCTCCCCGATATGTATATGTATGTCGCGTCGTTGTCGATATAATTAACCCCCTCTAGATACAACTGCAGCACCCCCCTCGGCCCTCTCGCTCGACCAAAACTCTCGAGGACACCCAAACCCTAGAGAGAAAACGATGTTGCAGGTCTCCTACGTACCCCCTCCCTTGGCGCTCCTACCCGACAAATTAACACTCTCGATCGAGGCCACCCAAATTTATCAAGTTAAAAGCGTTATCGTCGAGGCCACCCCAAACCCTTGAAGCTTTGTGTCGAGGCGACCCCAAACCCTAGAGAAGCAGCGTCGAGGCCACTAACATGATTCCTTATTGTGATTAGCTAGCTAGTTCTCGTTTGCTAGTATGTACCATGTTTGAATAATAATTGACATGTTGTCAATATTTGCGAAACTATGGAGCACTCCCGAGACGAAGAAATGAAGCGATGTCGGAAATAATCGCAAATGGAAGTGATGATGTTGCGTCATTTCTCATCGACACCGTTGGTCGATGGATGAAGAAGAGGGCTATGATTATGATGGCTTCACCCATTAATGCGGTACAAGAGGAGGACTATGTTCATGATGGCTCCGTGACACAATGGAGGTACAAGGCGAAGGAGACCGTGCGAGCCGAGTCACCGAACCGAGTCCGCCAGGTATATATATATTAGTTAAGCCCGTCTTGACAAGTTAATTGATGCATCCATTGTTTTGGTATATGTACACATATTAAGTCTCGCGTCTTTCTTCCTTATAATTTCTAGCCCTCCGGATCGAGCACAACTTCGTAAGGAGACGAGGCCCAAGAAAAGTTGAGCTCGGATGAAAAGTTTGAGATCATAGAAATCGCGCCGACGGCGAACCGATTGAACCCATCCGGACAAAGAAGGCATTTTACGCTTTCGGTCGGGGTTCTTGTTAGGGACAGATCGATCGAGATCTAGCAATGGTATAAGCACTGCTAAGGATGAAGACGCTGAGGTGTCTTATGTCAATGATATGCGTAAAGAAGATCTTTGGAATGAGTGAAGGCAAATTTCACCCTACCGCCAGAGGAGGATCCGGAGAAGCCGCTTAAAGAGCAATTAATCAAGTCTTGTGCTCTTAAGAAGATGGCTGGCCTAATGAGGAGGTGGAGGAAAGAGCTGAACCAGTTTGTCAAGAAAAAGAGACACCAGAATTCATCGGCAAATATGAGAAGATCAAAGATCATCGCCCGCATTTGTGGCCCACAAGACATCGGAAAAGAGTAAGAAGATGTCGGAGACAAACAAGAAAAATGCTGCGAAGAAGACGCTTCACCATCGCACGGGTCGGTGGCTACCTCAAAGCCCGCCTAAGTGGTCCAAGGCTGAGCATGATCTGCTTGAAAAGGGATCGAACCGAGAGGCGATCTGTTGGCGCCGACCGTTGCGGACTTGGTTCTTGAGGCTGGCGGAACCTTGGACCTATGTGAGGCGATGTCGATGGGCGGATGAGCAACTGCAAACACCAGTCAAGAAACTTCGACAATATATCGATCTTTGCAAGCAGCAAGGGCGTTCCTTCAAACAGGAGAAGGACGAGCTCACAATGGCCCTTGGGAATCCCGAGCACCACAGGACGGACACGAGGCACGCCAGGCTCGCTTCCGTGGAAGGTTGGTTTTCCGGACGCAGGGGGTTACAAAACCCACGAGAGGAGGAAGAAAGTGGAGCATGACCAAATGCAGGCGCTGCTTGGAAGGGTAATGGGGCTAGAGGATCGAGAAGAGAGGAACGAAGCGGCAGATCGCAACAAACGACATGCCTAAGCTTCCCGAAGCTACCCGCCATCTCAGCGCAGAAGCGGCGTTGCTTCCATCGAGCTGCTTCACCGGAGCATGTCTTGACGGCTCTGCCAGCTATCCGTGGATGGTATCACGAGTCTCAAAATTGCCACATTATGGCGCGATGCATGAATTTGAAGGTCAAGGCGGTGTTGGCCAAGTTTATCCTAGTGGACCCGGCACAACTTATCACCGCCACCGATTCGGAAGGATTTGCTAAGGTGATGGTTGATGAAATAACGGAGGATTTGAGGACCTCGGCTTGAGCACCCTACCGTGAAGGGAGACTAGGCTGGGTTACGCTCAAGACTCCATGCCTATGGCGGAAGGAGCTCATCGACCTTCCAATCGGGCGCCTCCGCCTCCTCCTCCTCATCCGTGAGTCGGGGCACTCCGCCTCCTCCACCGCCTCCTCCTCCCGTGAGTGACGATCGAGGCGCAGCGTGGCGGCACTCCGCCTCCTCCACCGCCTCCTCCTCCGTGAGTGAAGATCGGGCACGCGTGGTGGCACTCCGCCCCTTCTCCGTGGCGTGGCGGCACTCCGCCTCCTCCTTCTCCGCCTCGCCCGACAAGTGCGAAGAGACCGCCGCCGCCCGGCTGCTCCAACGCGTCGTAGTCCTTCTCCTCCGCCTCGTAAGCAAGCATGAAAGAAGACAGGCGCAGCCCTCCTCCGTGCCTCCGGCGTCTAGCAGCACAAGAAGAGAGAGGCAATCTGAATCGGTCCACCTCTAAAGCACAGAGAGAAGTTACCGTACAAGAGGAGCAAGGAGGAAAACGATACGATCGTGCAGACCCAAGTGAAGGAGTTCTTTGAAGGGTTAAAGCAAAGATACATCCACCTCCGGAGGAGAAGGTCGATCCGTGAAAGCAAAGCGCACTCTCAATGCCCCGAGGAAACCACCAAAGTCTCCGCCGAGAACCAACTATGAGCGCATTCTTGAGCAGACATATCTCCAAGCCAAGCGGTCGGGAACTCTTGTCGGTGATAAAAGGTCAAAAGAACAACGGGCAAGGGGAAAAAATTGCCTAGCTCGGCGAACAAGCACAGACAATCGTGCCCCCGCTGAATGTGTCTAATCCTCCGGGGCGGTGGCGGTTATGGCAATCTTGGAGATTACCCGCCTGACGATGCACTTCCCGATTTCATGGAGGTGGACTTATTCAGATCTGATCACGGAAGCCTCTCGTCAAAGATGAAAAGTCTCGACAACAATGATGCGAAGATTCCATAGTTGGTACATGAAAACCTGCAGAGAGTCTGAGGGGACGAACACTTTGTATCTGAAAATTAAAGAGGAGCACGACCTCATTTCAAATGATCTGTTGTCTATTCCATTTGAGGAGTTCTTGAGTTCTTCAATCAAAAGGCCCTCGATAAATTAATGGTCTTTTGCTACTGCTGTAAGTACTATTTCATCATTAGTCTCAGTATATATAGCTCGGCTTTTCATTGCATGTATTTATAATTAATTATCCTCAATATATTATGCAGATTGAAGATCGTCGAGTGCAAAAAATGAAATCTATGATATTGGGTTCATTAACACAAATATCATAGATGTTTTTCTGGTTGAAAAGCGCTACCAAGAGGCCGAGGACAACTTGCTACAATCATTGATCAAAATCAAAACAAAGATACCATACTCTTTCCTTACCACGGCCCGTGAGTGTTACTGTCGTGTGCATATTCGGTTTTCCTTATTACTCGGCGAAGTTAATGTAATTGATGAGTTATGCATGCGTGCAGGTTCCACTATATTCTTCGGAGATTAAGCTTGGCGTGGACTAGTAACCGTCCTAGACTCGCACGGAAAGATCCCAGCACCTATGCGGACATGACCGAAATGCTCGGCAAGTAAGTTCAATCGATCATTATCGCACCATATCGGCAACTTTTGTTCATTTCCGATATCTCAAGTAATAACAAATATTTTCTTTGTCTTGCGGGGTTTGGAAGCAGTTCACCGCACAAGCTCCGGACTGCCAAGGAGCTGCGATATACATACCAAAGTAAGTACTCTTGGCGCGTCTCCGTTGATTCTATAGCTATACTTTCATCAATGCCATTTATATAATGCTTCATTATCAGTTTGATTGACCTCTATTTCTCGTAAAGTGCTTGTGGCGGGAGGAAGGAATGATTTACGTGGATACTACGTGTGCGAGTTCATCCACAACGCGACTTTGAAAAACAAGCGGGGCTACTCTAGAAGACAATATGAAGTGCGTAAGCAATAATATTCACAATTTCATTTTATTACACCATCATTTCTGTTGAGTTTCATTCATATATATGTATTAATTAACCCCTTCTTCAAATTAATTAGGCGTGGCGGATCTGCGGATGAACTCCTAGAACCAGATCGCATGAAAGCAATTCAAGAGGAATTGGCGGGATTCTTTCTTGAACACGTCATCGAGAAAGCGGAGAATACCATGTGGAACTTGAATTCAAATGCTAGTGGTTTGTAATTAAGAGATCTTATATAGATTGTACATGTATGTAGCCAGTAAAACTTGTTGTTCGACCAATCTCTCGGAGAAGGAGAGGTCGATGGATCACTTCTCTCGGTATGCATGACGAACTTCTGTATTGAATGGTTCTCTCGATCACTTATGTATATATACTACGTGGCGTCGAGCAAGCACGGACATAAGAGAGGACACTTCTCTCTATTAATTAGCTAGCTAACACAATATATGAAACACCTAAATTAACCCCCCAAAACCCCCCAACCCCCCTCCTTTCAAAAAAAAAACAAAAACCCAGGCCCTTTGGAATGCAGACACGTGGGCGCCTTTTGGTCCCGGTTGGAGCCACCAACCGGGACCAAAGGCCCCCGACCGGCTCGGCGCCTGAGGCCACGTGGAGCACATTGGTCCCGGTTCGTGTTTGAACCGGGACTAATGGGTTGAGGTATTAGTAACGACCCATTAGTCCCGGTTCCCGAACCGGGACTAAAGGCCCTTACGAACCGGGACTGATTGGTGGTTTTCTACTAGTGAGGGAGTGAATAGACACTAACAAGGCAAAAGGTGCAATTTTAATTTACTTGGTATTTAGGCAGATTTTAGTACAAGTTAAGTGGCAAACAATACAATCTACACATGCATATCTAGGGTATGGGTAGCGGAAAAGTAAATGACATGCAAGTGCAAGAAAGTGAAGGGATATAGTTTTGATTTTTGGTGTGGTTCCGATAGGTGGTGCTATCGTACATCCACGTTGATGGAGATCGACTTCAACCCACGAAGGGTAACGGCTGCGCGAGTCCATGAAGGGCTTCACCCACAAAGGGTCCACGAAGAAGAAACCTTGTCTATGCCATCATGACTTACGCACACGAAGGAGTAGCCTCACTATGGGTAGATCTTCACGAAGTAGGCGGTCGCCTTGCTCGTACAAACTCCTCGGTTCAACTCCACAAGCTTGGAGGCTCCCAAGTGACACATAACAAATCTAGGAGACACTACTCTACAAAAGGTAATAGATGTTGTTGTTGATGATAAACTCCGAATTTTTGTCTAAAAAGACCACTTGCCGAACACAATTGATAGAAAAGACCACCTCTGAGTAACATTGGCAAAACAGACCAGCTGGGTTGTGGCGGCAGGCGCGGCAGCCAGCATGTGGCGCGTGCCGCCACACGCGGAGGCGGCAGGAGCTGCCGCCACATGCCCAGACGGCCGGTAGCCCACCATAAGAGTCAGCGAACGAAACCAACGTGCGACGAAATGGGGTGCTGGGCACGTGGGCCCTACCGCCTGCTGGTGTGGCGACATCACTATATTCGCTACGCGCAGTGCAACAATAGCAACAGTGTGCACATGAGCTATATGATGACGGGCTGATGGCCATGGCGAGCGAGCTAACAAATCTACTTTTCACAGCGACCATACATTAGCCCCTGTCGCCACACTGTAGCTGCGTCTATCTCTCTTTGAAGCTTTTCACAGCGACCATGCATGACCTTGGAGTACTAGTCAGACACTTGGTTGGACCAGCACGGAAGAGGCTAAATCCAGTGCACAACGATGCATCACGCATGGAGGAGCCACAATTCAAAGGAGCACAGCCTTGCACAGTCCTGTGGCAGGCCACCTGTCGCCTCGGTCTATGGTGGCAGGGGCCGCCGCCTCCACGCTTGGCGGCAGGTGCCACGTGTCAGCTGCCGAGACTGCCGCCACAACCCAGCTGGTTTGTTTTGCCAATGTGACTCAGGGGTGGTCTTTTTTTGTCAATTGTGTTCGACAAGTGGTCTTTTAGACAAAAATTCCTCCTTCCCCTCCCCCTTATCGAAGTGGCCGCCTGGCAGCGTGGCGGCAGGTCCAGCCGCCGTTGTGCGTGGCGGCAGGCTACACGTGTCGCCCGCCGTGCCTGCCGCCACGGCTGGGCCGGTCCTTTTTGTCAATCCATCTCACATGTGGTCTTTTTTGACAAATCCATAGGGGAAGGGGTCCTTTTGGACAAAAAATCGATAAACTCCTTGCTCTTGTACTTCAAAAGATAGTCTCCTCAACACTCAAATACACTCACACATTTTGGCTATGTGGTAGGAGAGGGATCGAGTGGAAAGCAACTTGGGATGCTAGAAACCAAGTATCAAACGTTGGAGTGGAATCCCCTTGATTTCAACACAAGTGTAGGTGTTTCTCTCTTAGAAATTGGATATGGTAGTGGTGGCTTCGTCATCATTGCTCTCTGAGAATTGGTGGAATGGGTGGGTGGGGTCCCACCATAAATCTAACCGTTACACACCTTTATGCACTACTTGGTGCGACCGGCTGAAAACACTCAGTGAGACTGATTAGTATTTTTTTTGAACTTTAGGCTTTTCGGTGAGACCGGATGGAATAGCTCGGTGAGGCCGATGGGTGATGACCTAATCACTTTTCACACTTCAGTGATACCGATCGAAACCACTTGGAAATTTTGAGATGAAATCAATTGGTTACAGAAGGTTGGCAAGTGCTCTTCGGTGGGACCGAAGGGTCATCTCGGTGAGACTGAGTTGCTAGGGTTTAGGCAGTGGCTATGTTAAGTGTGTCTCAATGGGTCCGACTGTACGTGTTTCGGTGGGACTGAGATTGATTTTAGGGCTTTGGACATAGATGAATGTGAGAGCATGACTGAGAATTTTGGAGCAATATCTCTAAGCACTTGAGCAGTTAGACCATGATCAAAACCTCATCCCCTTTTAAGAGAATTGGATTCCCTATGGACTCAATGTTATCTTGGATCACTTAACCAAAAATGTAGAGTCTTGAAGCTTTGCTAGCATTGTTCCTTAGTAGCTTGAGGGGTCCACACCTCCATCCATGTACTTGCCTAAGTTGAACTCTTCCTAAAATATACTCAAGGAAAACATTAGTCCAACAATATGTATGTTGACATGAATTATCAAAACCACCAAGGGAGAAAATGTGCTTTCAATCTCCCCCTTTTTGGTAATTGATGACAACATACATCAAAGCTTTAAATAAAGATATACCATAGGAATACATTAAAGCTTTGAGAAAAACATGTTACTTGTATAAGACCCCCCCTCCCTACAATTGTGCATATTCTGAAATTTTCCTATGGAATGCAAATGCATAGGTAATAAGACTCAGCATGACACATGCACCTTGGCAGTATACATCAGAGCAAAAGATAGGAATGAAATTTTTTCATGTGTACATGATCCTTTCTTTCAAACAAGTATGTACATCAAGTAAGAAATCACCATGCACATAAGTATGATGCATACACTTACCTTGAGGTGCTTTGAGCATTATACCCGAAGAAACAAACTTGAGAAAACAAGTTTAGATAACACAAGAGTCTCTCTTCAAGAAAATGTAAGGACTTAAAGAATACCAAGATTGGGATGACATGTAAAGGAGATAGCATCACTAGGTGAATACTTCCTGGAAGCTGACATGTCCCCAAGAGATAAAATAATTTTCAATAGAGTTTCAAGGATTTTTTCCTTGAACTTCCACTCCCCCTTAATCTGAGATTGTAGTTATGGGAGTAGGTAGGCTGAGACAAGATCAGAGCAGAAGATCATATAAAATGATAAAGCAGATATCAAAACATGAATCAATCATATGTTTCTCCCCACTTAGAAACATATATATACTTATCTCTCCTCCTTTCATATATGTGCATCTCTCTTTAAATAAGTCTTTAGATAAGCTTTGATGTGCACTCCCCCTTTGACATCAACTTCCAAGAAGGGTTGGACTTCTGGTCATTAATCAAATAGGAAGGGTCTTGGATAAGCACACTGATGCGGCTTGAACTATGTCGGTATTTCCCCAAAGAGGAAGGGATGATGTTGAAGGAAATATGCCCTAGAGGCAATAATAAAGTTATTATTTATTTCCTTATATCATGATAAATGTTTATTATTCATGCTAGAATTGTATTAACCGAAAACATAATACATGTGTGAATATATAGACAAACAGAGTGTCACTAGTATGCCTCTACTTGACTAGCTTGTTAATCAAAGATGGTTATGTTTCCTAACCATGGACAAAGAGTTGTTATTTGATTAACGGGATCACATCATTAGTTGAATGATCTGATTGACATGACCCATTCCGTTAGCTTAGCACCCGATTGTTTAGTATCTTGCTATTGCTTTCTTCATGACTTATACATGTTCCTATGACTATGAGATTATGCAACTCCGTTTACGGAGGAACACTTTGTGTGCTACCAAACGTCACAACGAATCGGGTGATTATAAAGGTGCTCTCAGGTGTCTCCAAAGGTACTTGTTGGGTTGGCGTATTTGAGATTAGGATTTGTCATCCGAATGTCGGAGAGGTATCTCTGGCCCTCTCGGTAATGCACATCACTTAAGCCTTGCAAGCATTGCAACTAATGAGTTAGTTGCGAGATGATGTATTACGGAGCGAGTAAAGAGACTTGCCGTAACGAGATTGAACTAGGTATTGGATACCGACAATCGAATCTCGGGCAAGTAACATACCGATGACAAAGGAACAACGTATGTTGTTATGCGATCGACCGATAAAGATCTTCATAGAATATGTAGGAACCAATATGGGCATCCGGTCCCGCTATTGGTTATTGACCGAGATGTGTCTCGGTCATGTCTACATTGTTCTCGAACCGTAGGGTCCGCACGCTTAAAGTTACGATGACAGTTTCTTTATGAGTTTATGTATTTTGATGTACGAAGGTTGTTCGAGTTCGGATGTGATCACGGACATGACGAGGAGTCTCGAAATGGTCGAGACATAAAGATCGATATATTGGAAGCCTATATTTGGACATCGGAATCGCTCGGGTGAAATCGGCATTTCTCGAGTACCGGGGTTACTGGAACCCACCGGGAGGTTATTGGGCCTACATGGGCCTTGAGGAGAAGAGAGAAGGAGGCAGGAGGTGGCGCGTGCCTCCCCTTCCTAGTCCGAATAGGACAAGGGAAGGGCGGCGCCCCCCTTTCCTTCCCTCTTCCTCCTCTTTCCCCTTCTCCTTCTCCAACTAGGAAAGAAAGGAGTCCTACTCCGGTGGGAGTAGGACTCCCCCCGCGCCCCTCCTTGGCCGCCCCCTCCCTTGGCTCCTTTATATACGGGGCGGGGGCACCCTAGAACACACAAGTTGATCTTCGTGATCGTTCCTTAGCTGTGTGCGGTGCCCCCTCACGATATTACACCTCGGTCATATTGTAGCGGTGCTTAGCGAAGCCTGCGACGGTTGAACATCAAGATCGTCCACCACGCCGTCGTCTTGTGGAACTCCTCCCAAGCTTTGCTGGATCGGAGCCCGGTGCGTCATCGAGTTGTCGTGTGTCAAGAACTCGAGGTGCGAAGTAACGGTGCTTGGATCGGTTGGACCGGAAGGCGTCGACTACTTCCTCTACATTGCGTCAACGCTTCGCTTGGTCTCACGAGGGCGTAGACAACACTCTCCTCTCGTTGCTATGCATCACCATGATCTTGCGTGTGCGTAGGATTTTTTTGAAATTACTCGTTCCCCAATAGTGGCATCCGAGCCTAGGTTTTATGGTTTGATGTTATATGCACGGTAGAACACAAGTGAGTTGTGGGCGATATAAGTCATCTTGCTTACCAAAGATGTCATACTTTGGTTCAACGGTATTGTTGGATGAAGCGGCCGGACCGACATTACGCGTGACGCTTACAGAGACTGGTTCTACCGCCGTGCTTTGCACACAGGTGGTCTGGCGGGTGTCAGTTTCTCCAACTTTAGTTGAACCGAGTGTGGCTACGCCCGGTCCTTGCGAAGGTTAAAACAACACCAACTTGACAAACTATCGTTGTGGTTTTGATGCGTAGGTGAGATTGGTTCTTGCTTAAGCCCGTAGCAGCCACATAAAACTTGCAACAACAAAGTAGAGGACGTCTAACTTGTTTTTGCAGGGCATGTTGTGATGTGATATAGTCAAGACATGATGATAAATTTTATTGTATGAGATGATCATGTTTTGTAACCGAGTTATCGGCAACTGGCAGGAGCCATATGGTTGTCGCTTTATTGTATGCAATGCAATCGCCCTGTAATGCTTTACTTTATCACTAAGCGATAGCGATAGTCGTAGAAGCATAAGATTGGCGAGACGACACCGATGCTACGATGGAGATCAAGGTGTCGCGCCGGTGATGATGGTGATCATGACGGTGCTTCGGAGATGGAGATCACAAGCACAAGATGATGATGGCCATATCATATCGCTTATATTGATTGCATGTGATGTTTATCTTTTATGCATCTTATCTTGCTTTGATTGACGGTAGCATTTTAAGATGATCTCTCACTAATTATCAAGAAGTGTTCTCCCTGAGTATGCACCGTTGCCAAAGTTCGTCGTGCCCAGACACCACGTGATGATCGGGTGTGATAAGCTCTACGTCCATCTACAACGGGTGCAAGCCAGTTTTGCACACGCAGAATACTCAGGTTAAACTTGACAAGCCTAGCATATGCAGATATGGCCTCGGAACACGGAGACCGAAAGGTCGAGCGTGAATCATATAGTAGATATGATCAACAAAAGATGTTCACCATTGAAAACTAATCCATTTCACATGATGATCGGTTATGGTTTAGTTGATTTTGGATTACGTGATCACTTAGAGGATTAGAGGGATCTCTATCTAAGTGGGAGTTCTTAAGTAATATGATTAATTGAACTTAAATTTATCATGAACTTAGTACCTGATAGTATCTTGCTTGTCTATGTTGATTGTAGATAGATGGCCCGTGTTGTTGTTCCGTTGAATTTTAATGCGTTCCTTGAGAAAGCAAAGTTGAAAGATGATGGTAGCAACTACGCCGGATCGGGTCCATAACTTGAGGATTATCCTCATTGCTGCACGTAAAAATTACGCCCCGGAAGCACCGCTGGGTGCCGAACTGCTTCTTGATGATGCAACTGACAATGTTAAGAACGTCTGGCAGAGCAAAGCTGATGACTACTCGATAGTTCAATGTGCCATGCTTTATGGCTTAGAACCGGGACTTCAACGACCTTTTGAACGTCATGGACCATATGAGATGTTCCAGGAGTTGAAGTTAGTATTCCAGAAGAATGCCCGGATTGAGAGATATGAAGTCTCCAATAAGTTCTATAGCTGCAAGATGGAGGAGAATAGTTCTGTCAGTGAGCATATACTCAAGATGTCTGGGTATTGTAATCACTTGATTCAACTGGGAGTTACTCTTCCAGATGATAGCGTCATTGACAGAATTCTCCAATCACTTCCACCAAGCTACAAGAGCTTCGTGATGAACTATAATATGCAAGGGATGGATAAGACAATTCCGAGCTCTTCGCAATGCTAAAGGCTGCGAGGTAGAAATCAAGAAGGAGCATCAAGTGTTGATGGTCAACAAGACCACTAGTTTCAAGAAAAGGGCAAAGGGAAGAAGAAAGGAACTTCAAGAAGAACAACAAGCAAGTTGCTGCTCAAGAGAAGAAACCCAAGTCTGGACCTAAGCCTGGCCTCGAGTGCTTCTACCGCAAGCGATCGTCCTTTGAAGCGGAACTGCCCCAAGTATTTGGCGGATAAGAAGGATGGCAAGGTGAACAAAGGTATATGTGATATACATGTTATTGATGTGTACCTTACTAGAGCTCGCAGAGCACCGGGTATTTGATCTCGGTTACTTGCTAATATTTGCAACTCGAACAGGGACTACTAATTGCGAACACTAGCAAAGGGCGAGGTGACGATGCGCGTGGGAAATGGTTCCAAAGTCGATGTGATCGCGATCGGCACGCTACCTCTACATCTACCTTCGGGATTAGTATTAGACCTAAATAATTGTTATTTGGTGCCGCGTTGAGCATGAACATTATATCTGGATCTTGTTTGATGCAAGACGGTTATTCATTTAAATCAGAGAATAATGGTTGTTCTATTTATATGAGTAATATCTTTTATGGTCATGCACCCTTGAAGAGTGGTCTATTTTTGATGAATCTCGATAGTAGTGATACACATATTCATAATGTTGAAGCCAAAAGATGCAGAGTTGATAATGATAGTGCAACTTATTTGTGGCACCGCCGTTTAGGTCATATCGGTGTAAAGCGCATGAAGAAACTCCATACTGATGGACTTTTGGAACCACTTGATTATGAATCAGTTGGTACTTGCGAACCGTGCCTCATGGGCAAGATGACTAAAACGCCGTTCTCCGGTACTATGGAGAGAGCAACAGATTTGTTGGAAATCATACATACAGATGTATGTGGTCCGATGAATGTTGAGGCTCGTGGCGGATATCGTTATTTTCTCACCTTCACAGATGATTTAAGCAGATATGGGTATATCTATTTAATGAAGCATAAGTCTGAAACATTTGAAAAGTTCAAAGAATTTCAGAGTGAAGTTGAAAATCATCGTAATAAGAAAATAAAGTTTCTACGATCTGATCGTGGAGGAGAATATTTGAGTTACGAGTTTGGTCTACACTTGAAACAATGCGGAATAGTTTCGCAACTCACGCCACCCGGAACACCACAGCGTAATGGTGTGTCTGAACGTCGTAATCGTACTTTACTTGATATGGTGCGATCTATGATGTCTCTTATAGATTTACCGCTATCGTTTTGGGGTTATGCTTTAGAGACGACCACATTCACATTAAATAGGGCACCATCAAAATCTGTTGAGACGACACCTTATGAACTATGGTTTGGCAAGAAACCAAAGTTGTCGTTTCTTAAAGTTTGGGGCTGCGATGCTTATGTGAAAAAGCTTCAACCTGATAAGCTCGAACCCAAATCGGAGAAATGTGTCTTCATAGGATACCCAAAGGAGACAGCTTGGGTACACCTTCTATCACAGATCCGAAGGCAAGACATTCGTTGCTAAGAATGGATCCTTTCTAGAGAAGGAGTTTCTCTCGAAAGAAGTGAGTGGGAGGAAAGTAGAACTTGATGAGGTAACTGTACCTGCTTCCTTGTTGGAAAATAGTACATCACGGGAACCGGTTTCTGTGACGTCAAAACCAACTAGTGAGGAAGTTGATGATGATGATCATAGAACTTCAGATCAAGTTGCTACAGAACCTTGTAGGTCAAACAGAGTAAGATCCGCACCAGAGTGGTACGGTAATCCTATTCTGGAAGTCATGCTACTAGATCATGATGAACCTACGAACTATGAAGAAGCGATGGTGAGCCCAGATTCCGCAAAATGGCTTGAAGCCATGAAATCTAAGATGGGATTCATGTATGAGAACAAAGTATGGACTTTGGTTGACTTGCCCGATGGTCGGCAAGCAATTGAGAATAAATGGATCTTCAAGAAGAAGACTGACGCTGACGGTAATGTTACTGTCTACAAAGCTCGACTTGTTGCAAAAGGTTTTTGACAAGTTCAAGGGATTGACTACAATGAGACCTTCTCACCCGTAGCGATGCTTAAGTCTGTCCGAATCATGTTAGCAATTGCCGCATTTTATGATTATGAAATTTGGCAAATGGATGTAAAAACTGCATTCCTGAATGGGTTTCTGGAGGAAGAGTTGTATATGATGCAACCAGAAGGTTTTATCGATCCAAAGGGAGCTAACAAAGTGTGCAAGCTCCAGCGATCCATTTATGGACTGGTGCAAGCCTCTCGGAGTTGGAATAAACGCTTTGATAGTGTGATCAAAGCATTTGGGTTTATACAAACTTTTGGAGAAGCCTGTATTTACAAGAAAGTGAGTGGGAGCTCTATAGCATTTCTAATATTATATGTGGATGACATATTATTGATTGGAAATGATATAGAATTTCTGGATAGCATAAAGGGTTACTTGAATAAAAGTTTTTCAATGAAAGACCTCGGTGAAGCTGCTTACATATTGGGCATTAAGATCTATAGAGATAGATCAAAACGCTTAATTGGACTTTCACAAAGCACATACCTTGACAAAGTTTTGAAGAAGTTCAAAATGGATCAAGCAAAGAAAGGGTTCTTGCTCAGATTGCAAGGTGTGAAGTTGAGTAAGACTCAATGCCCGACCACTGCAGAAGATAGAGAGAAAATGAAAGATGTTCCTATGCTTCAGCCATAGGCTCTATCATGTATGCAATGCTGTGTACCAGACCTGATGTGTGCCTTGCTATAAGTTTAGCAGGAGGTACCAAAGTAATCCAGAGTGGATCATCGGGCGGTGGTCAAGAACATCTGAAGTACCGAAAAGGACTAAGGATATGTTTCTCGATATGGAGGTGACAAAGAGCTCATCGTAAATGGTTACGTTGATGCAAGCTTTGACACTGATCCGGACGATTCTAAATCGCAAACCCGATACGTGTTTACATTAAACGGTGGAGCTGTCAGTTGGTGCAGTTCAAAATAAAGCATCGTGGCGGGATCTACGTGTGAAGCGGAATACATAGCTGCTTCGGAAGCAGCTAATGAAGGAGTCTGGATGAAGGAGTTCATATCCGATCTAGGTGTCATACCTAGTGCATCAGGTCCAATGAAAATCTTTTGTGACAATACTTGAGCGATTGCCTTAGCACAGGAATCTAGATTTCACAAGAGAACCAAGCAAATCAAGAGACGCTCCAATTCCATCCGGGATCTAGTCCAGGTGGGAGACATAGAGATTTGCAAGATACATACGGATCTGAATGTTGCAGACCCGCTGACTAAGCCTCTTCCACGAGCAAAACATGATCAGCACCAAGACTCCATGGGTGTTAGAATCATTACGGTGTAATCTAGATTATTGACTCTAGTGCAAGTGGGAGACTGAAGGAAATATGCCCTAGAGGCAATAATAAAGTTATTATTTATTTCCTTATATCATGATAAATGTTTATTATTCATGCTAGAATTGTATTAACCGGAAACATAATACATGTGCGAATATATAGACAAGCAGTGTCACCAAGATGCCTCTACTTGACTAGCTTGTTAATCAAAGATGGTTATGTTTCCTAACCATGGACAAAGAGTTGTTATTTGATTAACGGGATCACATCATTAGTTGAATGATCTGATTGACATGACCCATTCCGTTAGCTTAGCACCCGATCGTTTAGTATGCTACTATTGCTTTCTTCATGACTTATACATGTTCCTATGACTATGAGATTATGCAACTCCCGTTTACCGGAGGAACACTTTGTGTGCTACCAAACGTCACAATGTAACCGGGTGATTATAAAGGTGCTCTCTGGTGTCTCCAAAGGTACTTGTTGGGTTGGCGTATTTCGAGATTAGGATTTGTCACTCCGAATGTCGGAGAGGTATCTCTGGGCCCTCTCGGTAATGCACATCACTTAAGCCTTGCAAGCATTGCAAGTTAGTTGCGAGATGATGTATTGCGGAACGAGTAAAGAGACTTGCCGGTAACGAGATTGAACTAGGTATTGGGTACCGACGATCGAATCTCGGGCAAGTAACATACTGATGACAAAGGGAACAACGTATGTTGTTATGCGGTCTGACCGATAAAGATCTTCGTAGAATATGTAGGAACTAATATGGGCATCCAGGTCCCGCTATTGTCTATTTACCGAAGACGTGTCTCGGTCATGTCTACATTGTTCTCAAACCGTAGGGTCCGCACGCTTAAAGTTACGATGACAGTTTCTTTATGAGTTTATGTATTTTGATGTACCGAAGGTTGTTCGGAGTTCCGGATGTGATCACGGACATGACGAGGAGTCTCGAAATGGTCGAGACATAAAGATCGATATATTGGAAGCCTATATTTGGACATCGGAATCGTTCCGGGTGAAATCGGCATTTTACTAGAGTACCAGGGGGTTACCAGAACCCCCGAGGGGGTTATTGGGCCTACATGGGCCTTGAGGGAGAAGAGAGAAGTAGGCAGGAGGTGGCCGCGTGCCCCTCCCCTTCCTAGTCCGAATAGGACAAGGGAAGGGGGCGGCGCCCCCCCTTTCCTTCCCCTCTTCCTCCTCTTTCCCCCTTCTCCTTCTCCAATTAGGAAAGAAAGGAGTCCTACTCCTGGGGAGTAGGACTCCCCTGCTCGCCCCTCCTTGGCCGCCGCCCCCTCCCCTTGGCTCCTTTATATACGGGGGCAGGGGGGCACCCTAGAACAGACAAGTTGATCTTCGTGATCGTTCCTTAGCCGTGTGCGGTGCCCCCTCCACGATATTACACCTCGGTCATATTGTAGCGGTGCTTAGGCGAAGCCCTGCGACGGTTGAACATCAAGATCGTCACCATGCCGTCGTGCTGACGGAACTCCTCCCCGAAGCTTTGCTGGATCGGAGCCCGGGGTGCGTCATCGAGCTGTACGTGTGTCAAGAACTCGGAGGTGCCGGAGTAACGGTGCTTGGATCGGTTGGACCGGGAAGACGTACGACTACTTCCTCTACGTTGCGTCAACGCTTCCGCTTCGGTCTACGAGGGTACGTAGACAACACTCTCCCCTCTCGTTGCTATGCATCACCATGATCTTGCGTGTGCGTAGGAATTTTTTTTTGAAATTACTACGTTCCCCAACAGATGCAGCACAGCTACGGTAGGTATTTCCCTCAGTTATGAAACCAAGGTATCAATCCAATAGGAGAACCAAGCAACATTATATATGTAAACGGTACCTGCACACAAAGAACAAATACTTGCAACCCGACGCGTAAGAGGGGTTGTCAATCCCTCCTCGAGCAAAAGATAGATTGGTTTGTATGATTTTGGATAAATAGATTGAAGGAAATATGCCCTAGAGGCAATAATAAAGTTGTTATTTATATTTCCTTATATCATGATAAATGTTTATTATTCATGCTAGAATTTTATTAACCGGAAACTTAGTACATGTGTGTAAAAGGCTTGAGAATTTACTAAATACCACGAGTATGGTTTTTGCAGACCGTTCGTGTGCACCTTTTCATGCATCGATTGTTTGAATTTGAATTATGATTAATGCCTAGAAAATGCACATAATCCCCCAATATGGTAAATGAGCCTGGAAAGATGCCAAATTTGAGCATGTTGCATTCGAGGGGGTATGTTGATTGTAGAAAAAACTGAATGACAAGCTAGGAAGGAAATTTGGATTCCTGACCCCTTCAATCTTGCTGATTCCCCTTGAAACCATGATTTTTCCATGGCGATGGTTCGATTTATGAATGGCGTGCATGAAGACATAAGACAAACATTCTCAATTTTTTACCAGGGCATGGTGAGGCCATACCATGGCACCACGCCAGGGGTCATGTTTTCCAAGCATGTATTTTATTTTTGTATAGTACCAAGTAAACACATTTCCTTGAAATATCTGCCCATTCCTTGTAAAAGGCATGAGAATATACTAAATAGCACGACCATGGTTTTCCAGACCGTTCTCGTGCACCTTTTCAAGCACTGATTGTTTGAATTTGAATTATGTGCATTAATGCCTAGAAAATGCACATAATCCCCTAAATATTGTAAATGAACCTGGAAAAGTGCCAAATTTGAACACGATGATTAGCAGGGTATATATTCATCATAGAAAACAACTCATGGACAAAGGACAAAGGAAATTTGGGTTCCCATTGAATCTCGGTGATTTACTATCGCACACGATTCATCTTTGCCGCCTCTGCGAACCGTGTGTGTTCACTCACACATGCAAAAGGAAAAAGAAAACCCTCGCCCCCTTCGTCCCCACCCACTCGCCACGCCTCCGCAACTCTGCACCTCATCAACTTCCATCACGGCGTCCATCCTAAGCTCGACGGTGCTGTTGTCGGCGGGCGGAGGTCGCGCTCCCAACGACACGGGATTCCGCCCCTACCGCTTTCCGCCGCCTATCTGCACCGACATTCTAGACTCTAGTCGAGTGGATTTTTCTGCGGGATTGGGCCGGGGATTTTTCTCATGGAGAAGGTAATCAACTTAGCAAAACATTCACTCATCTTTTATCGCAGCCCGTCCGTCGTTGTTAATCAACCAGCGGAAATCGCCGTGGAATCATTTTTTTCTAGCTGATTCGTGGGTGTTCATTCATGTGTCCATAGTGCAAGCACAAATCGGGCAAGTGTGGTCGCGGCCAGTCAGAAACGAAGTTCTATCTCACCATTCCGGATGACTTCAGGGAGCGCTCGGTATGTTCAATCTCAACCTACCACGGCCGGCATGGCCTAAATTTGTGAACATATACCGTCTGTTGCTACATTATCTATATATTTGCATCAAATCTTTGTTACATTATCTATTTTTAATTATATATTTTTGTACTTTGCTTTCATCTATATATTGATCTCTTCTATCAGTTACTCCCACATTTGCATCTTGCTCTGTTATTTCACTATATCTAATTTACGATCTTAATTTTCATTGCAAGCAGTACATCCCTTGCTTTGCAAGAACAGGAGTAGAAGGAAATCTTAGGCTTTACTTTCTTGATGACTCCCAGGATGTCATATTGACAAAGTATCATGGACATACAATGATGGTTAGCGTAAAACTTGATAAAGATGGTCACTCCTATTTTAATGCAGACTTTTGGAGAAAAATGTCTAAGTGTTATGAACTGAAAGCTGACAATAAAATTCTAGTGTGTGCACCACAGCCTGGTCTAATTAACATGGATGTTTACTTCCCCAACATCATCAGCCGATCAAAGTCTGATCGAGGTTAGTGTCCTTTCAACTTTCTCCATGTTGTCATATTACTTAGCAAAATCAGGGTATTTGTTCTGACTAATTGATCACTATTTAAGCAATCAATTGTGATTTCATTTTCTAACTCCGTACCTAGGAAGTAACAAATTCTATTTACCAAATTATGCGCACTATATATTCTTCTGCCATGTTCGGAATAAATAATACCTTTCCACCTTTTAAGCAGGATATGTTGGATGCATAGTGAACGATCTGTATGTTACTAAGCGTACCAAATTTCACTAGAAGGACTTGAAGCATGTCATAAACTTTGTTGATAATCCGACAGAGATAGCACATCATATAAACGCTGGATTTTTGATGGGATTAATTATACCTATGGTGCACACATTGAACAAGACCAATTGTGTGCACAAAACGTTGGTAAAAAGTCTTATTTTAATGTTGATGCTCTTAAACTATATATATCTTCAACGATATGTTATAATTGGTTTTTATTCTACATTTCAACAGAAATTGCCCGCTGTAGCAGTTCCTGGTTCGATTTCCCGGCGTGGTCGAATTACACTTGTGCCTGCTAATAACGCCAAAGTGATTGCAAGGTACCACATTTCCCGCAGAAATGGAACCATTCAAATTAACAAGTTCTCGCTTGTCGTGGCAATGCATCCATATTGGAAAATTGGAGACACTATTCTACTCATGCTCTACCAAGGCACGGGAGGGCTCTTCTTTTTCATTGACGAGATGCCGAGTCGCCGTGTTCAAGCTGCTTCCAGCGGATAGTTGTGGTTGTTAGCCCTCAGCCTCTTAAAATGTGCTAACTATTACTATGTTAAGTATGTAGATATGGACCATATGGTTGTTGGCCGTTAGCCTCTTAAAATGTGATAGCTGTTACTATGTTAAGTATCTAGATATGGACCATATGGTTGTCAAAACCGTGTTACAAAGATCCTCCTTTTGTCAAATAGTGTAACCACTATATATATGTTACTCAAATGTTGTTAGCTAAGTTCTTAAATTTTCATGGAAAGTATTAGTATTGTACACAGTTCTTTGAGTTTAAGCGTGTGCCCGATGTCCAGAAGACATTTGCATATTAATTGTCCATATTGCAAATTCACACACATGTTAACATAAGGAAACATATGTGTAACTTATTAATCATCGCACACGAGTACTCGCAGACGCATCGTGTGCGATACTTCTAGCCACCGCAAGCAACTACTTTACATTTTTCAAAGTTTTTTATACACACAAAATCGACACAAACTTACTGTATTAACCGTCTGTGTTGTAATTTCTCATCGCAAACAGTTCATTCGAGTCGGCTGTTTGCCACGTATCACACACATCTTGTTTACAGGTCTCATTTGTGTTCTTTTGGCTCATCGCAAATAGCTCATCCATGTGAACTGTATGCCGCATATCAGACACATCTTGTTAAGTTGAACCGTTTCTGTTGTGTTCCTTAATCAAAAACAGTTCGCTTGAGTGAACCGTATGCCGTATATCACACACACCTTGATCTGGCTAACCGTTTCTGTTGCACTCCCTAATAGCAAACAGTTCATCGGAGCAAACTGTATGCCGTATATTGCACACACATTGATATGGCTGTCCGTTTCTGTTGTTTTGCCTCATCGCAAACAGTTTGAATGGACTAACCGTGTGCCCAGCATCGCACACGTAACTAAAATCTGAACCGTGTTTGATGGCTCCGCCATCACAAACGTTTTGCACCTTTTTGACAGTTCTTTTACACCACCGTCTGCGATTAATGCATCACACACAGTTTTGTGAAAGGGTCTCTGATCGTAGTGTCGTGTTAGCAACATCCTGCAGTAGTGCTAGTAGGTGCTCTTTCGGTATGCCATTGTGAATAATTTGCGATAATATTATCAAGCAATTTAGTAGCTTCTCCCAAAGTAATTTCCATAAAAGTACCCCCGCGGCGGAATCTAAACGATTTCTAGTAACAAAATTCAATCTTGCATAAAAAAATTGTATAATCATCCAAAGATTTAAACCATGAGTAGGACAATTTCTTAGCATCAGTTTCTTTACGCAACATGCTCATGCTCAAGTTTCTTAAAATCCATGATATGAGTTCTAAGGGAAATAATTTTTGAGGGCGGAAAATACTTAGTAATAAAAGCATCTTTGCACTTATCCAAATAGTCCATACTATTGCGAGGCAAAGAAGAAAACCAAAAATTTTGCACGATCCCTCAAAGAAAACGGAAATAATTTCAACTTCACAATATCATTGTCCACATCTTTTTTTCTTTTGCATATCACTCAATTCTACGAATGTGTTTAGATGGGACGCAACATCTCATTAGGAGTACCAGAAAATTGCTCTTTCATAACAAGATTCAACAAAGCGGCATTAATATCACAAGACTCCGCACTAGTGGCAGGAGGAGCAATCAGAGTACTAATAAAATCATTATTATTGGTATTGGAAAGGTCACACAACTTGGTATTTTCTTGAGACATCGCAACTATGCAAACAAGATTGCAAACCAAAAACAGATCTGACGAGAAAACGGCGAACGAAAAAGTGGGCAATTAAAACACATTTTTTTGTGAAGCGGGGGAGATGAAAATGAGAGGCAAATGGCAAATAATGTAAATTTGCAAGGATATGAGATTTGTGATTAGGAACCAGATAGATGTTAATGATGTCTCCACGGCAATAGCGCCAGAAATTCCTTTTGATGTCGCTTGAACTGCGTTGGTATTTCCCCAAAGAGGAAGGGATGATGCAGTACAACTTTGTGAAACCAAGGCATCAATCCAGTAGGATAACCAAGCAACACTATGTAAACGGTACCTGCACACAAAGAACTAATACTTGTAACCTGACGCGTATGAGGGGTTGTCAATCCCTATGGGGTAACGGCGCCAGAAATGTCAAGTTGACGGGAAAATATTTGTGGTAGATTGGATAAATAGCTCTCGATAAAATGCGAAATAAAACAAGTAATAAAAAATTGTTGTAAGGTATTTTTGGGTTTTTGGGATAATAGATCTGAAAACAAAAGCGAATAAAAATAGATCTCAAAGCAAATATGATAAAGAATAGACCCGGTGGCCGTAGATTTCACTAGTGGCTTCTCTCGAGAAATATCACATGGTGGGTAAACAAATTACTGTTGGGCAAATGATAGGAGATCGAATAATTATGACGATATCCAAGGCAATGATCAATATATAGGCATCACGTCCAAGATTAGTAGACCGACTCCTGCCTGCATCTACTACTATTACTCCACACATCGACTGCTATCCAACATGCATCTAGTGTATTAAGTTCATGAAGAAACGGAGTAATTCAATAAGAACGATGACATGATGTAGACGCGATCTATTCATGTAGGAATACACTACTGGAATCAGCAAATTTGCCGTCTGCCGACTCTTTGCCGTCAGCTAGCGGACGACAAGAAAGGCTTTGCCATCAACCACCAGAAAACGGACGGCAAAGAGGCAGCGGACGACAACGGAAGGCTTTGCCATCAGCATATCTTTGCCATCCACTAGCAGACGGGAAAGAAGCTTTGCCGTCTGCTAGCTGACGGCAAAGAGGGTGGGTGACGGGCTTACGAGGATGACCTAACGGCCATTTTCTTTGCCGCCAGCTGGCTGACGGCAAAACTTCGTTGCCGTCCGCCAGCAGACAGGAAAGAAAATGGCCGTTAGGTCGTCCGTTTCCCCCCGGCCCCACCCCACTAGGTACACACTTTGCCGTCTGCTAGCAGACGACAAAGAACTGTGACCTACTAGCAGAAAAGGGGCCGCGCCCGCGCCCCCACCCCCCTCTCTCTCTTGATCTCCTCCTTCACCACTCGCGCCGCCGCCCTCGTCGCCCTCCGCCCGCCCCTCGCCCGCCGCCCGTCCCATCGCCCCGCCCGCCGCCCCCCCATCGCCCCACCACCCGCGCCCCCATCGCCACACCGCCTCGGCGGCGCCCCTTGTCGCCCCATCGTCCCGCCTGCTCGCCACCCCACCCGCTGCCCGCCCGGCTTGCCACACCACCCGCCCTTGGCGCCAGCCCATCCCGACTTCGCCAGCCTCCCCACCACCACCGGCTCGCCGCCGACCCGCCGCCCAGTGATGCCCGCCCGCCGCCAGCGCCTGCCCACCCCTGCTCGCCACCTCCCCACCACCACCTCTCGCCGCCCGCCTCGCCGCCCGTGTGCCCGCCCGCCGCCCAGCGCCGCCTCCTCCACCACCGCCGAGCCAAGGTGATTTTTTTTCTAATGTTTTTTGTGTTTAGGTTTAGGTTATAGTGGTAGGATTAGGTTACTGCCAGATTTAGGTTTAGATAATTAGAAGAAGAAAAAAATTGAAAAAAAGAAGAATAAGTAGAAGAAGAGGAAAAGGGGAAAAAGGAAGAGGGTTGCCGAGGGGATAGATGGTGGAGCCAGTGGGTCCCGCCGGTCCCGACGCCCATGCCGAGAACCCCTGGTCCGAGTGCTGACCTGTCGACCATGCGTCGCCATACCTGAGGGCGCTCGGGGACGAGCGGGTTAGGGGGAGCAAGTATCGTTGGTGCGAGATACATGTGGCCATCGGTGTCGAACACTAAATCCACGTCCCACAAGTGACGACGACGTGCGGCGTCCCAAAGCAACTGTTCTCGGCGTCGATGGCGGTCGAACACCATTTGCGAATTTATCTAGCAACCTCTGCGATGATGATTAAAAGGCAAGTGTTGAAACTTGAAACACCCAAACTGACTCAAGTCGGTTTGGTTGTTTGAAATTTCAAAACTTGGCTTTAATCCTCATCGCAGAGGCTGCCAGACAAATTCGCCAAGGTGTTCGACCGTCATCGGCCACCAGAACTATTGTTGTGGGACGCCGGGCACCGACTTCACTTGTGGGATGTGGATCTAGTGTTCAACGCCGAGCGCCACATGTATCTCGCACCGATGATACTTGCTATTTAGGGTTCCGTCGACGCTATGTTACTCATCTTTCGATTTAAATGTGCAGTTAGTTCGTCGTTGCGAGGGTCTAGTGTTCGACGAGCTCCGCCCATGCGTTCGTTGGTGAGCACAAATGACATCTCCTCCTCCCCCTTCATTTGCTATGTTCCGGTCTTCGTGCCGACGAAACTTGCTAGCTATAGGTGTCAATCATCAGTATGCGTAACCACTATGCGTCTCCTGTTCGAAAGGGTTACATCTATAAATATGCATGCATTTGCATATTTATAATCGTGATTCTTTCGAATTGTCCAACGTTATCCATGGACAGCCCGAGTATGTGTAGATTGGGTTCATTTTCCCATATGCTCTGCTCCGGATCCGATGCAGAATTTTGTCGGTGCCTCCCTGTTGTTCTCCGGGTACACATCCTCTCTGCTTATTGCCGAGACGTGTATCAGGAGAACAACGGGGAGGTGCTGCCGAAATTTTTTGTCGGATCCGGAGCAGAGCATGGGAAAACGAACCCAATCTACACATACTCGGGTGGGATTAGGACCTATCTTTACCTATTAGCGTGTAGGTTGCATGGACGTAATAAAACTGACAAACTCCACTAACTGATGGATATGGTTTGCTTAATTATGTATATATTTCTTGTGTGTCCAGTAGGAAGTCAATATGAGTGATCGTGTGTGGTTGTACACCGGTTACACTAGTCAGAAAGTTTGGACCGAGGAATGGTTAACAAAAACCAAGGGGTTTGTTAGAGTCGCATTTGCAAATGGCCAGGAATTAAGTTGGTGCCCCTGTGCCTGGTGCGACAAATATAAAAAGAGGGACGCGCTTGAAATGAGTAAAGACCTGCAGAAGTTTGGTTTTACGCCTGATTACAGGGTCTGGACATTACATGGTGAGTCTGCCCAACGTGCCAGAGCCGAGGTGGTTCGTCGTCGCACCGACGAGCATGGTACCGGGACCGTAGACATGGTGCAAGACTTTGACGATGCTCGGGATCCGGACGAGGAGATGGAGGAATCTGCAAAGGCCTTCACTGAAATGTTAAGAGTCCTCAAAACGTCCTCTCCACGAGCACACTGAGCTTTGTCAGTTGGATGCCATCTCATAATGGCTTTGAAGGCTCAATTCAACTTGGGCAGAGAATGCTACGACGCGATGACGACAATATTCGGATGATTTCTACCCAAAGGCCATGTGCTACCTCCAAACCTGTACCAGTCAGACAGAATCCTTCGTGCTCTTAAGATGCCCTATGAGAAGATACATGCCTGTGAGAAAGGATGTGTCTTATTTAGGCTTCAGTATGAGGACTTGAACTATTGTCCCATTTGCAATTCTTCCAGGTATGTTGTGGTAGACAACGGTATGGGTGAGAAGACGCAGACCAAAATACCCGTTAATGTTCTTTGGTATATGCCAATCGTACCAAGACTTCAACATCTTTTCATGGTCGAAGAGACGGCCAGACAAATGACATGGCACAAAACGGGCAAAAGAACCGAACTAGATGCAGATGGGAATGTGATGATGGTGCACACATCGGATGGTGAAGCGTGGAAGCGCTTCGATGCATTACATAAGGAAAAAACGGCAGATCCAAGGCATCCTCGAGTCACCGTCAACACAAATGGGTTTAGTGTGTTTGGTCAGATGGCAGCCCCATACAGCTGTTGGCCCGTGTTTGTCATTCCACTCAATCTCCCCCGGGGCAGATTATGCAAAGAAAGAACATTTTCCCAACGTTGATAATTCCAGGGCCCAACTATCCGGGGAAGAATATGAATGTGTACATGCAACCGCTTAAGGAAGAATTGCAAGAAGCTTGGGATAATGGGTTCAAGACATACGACGCCTTTAGCAAAGAGAACTTCATAATGCATGCCTGATACATGTACTCGACGCATGACTTGCCGGCATATGCGCTGTTCGTTGGCTAGTGTGTGCATGGAAGATTCCCGTGCCCCACATGCAAGGGAGCTCTTGAGTTTCGTTGGCTGACAGTAGGGCACAAGTATAGTTCCTTCGACTTGCATAGACCATTTCTACATCCTCGCCATAAGTTCAGGAAAGACAAGAAGAGCTTCATCAAAGGTAGAGTTGTCAAACACTCTGCACCACCTGCGTTGACAGGCCAACAGACCCTAGATCAGTTAAACGCTCTCGAGCTAGATCCAGAGCGTCCAAGGTATTTCAAGGGGTATAATAAGGAACACGCCTGGACTCACAAGACATGCTTATGGGATCTGCCTTACTTCAAAGACCTCCTTTGCCCACACAACATCGATGTGATGCACACTGAAAAGAATATCACCGAAGCCATTTTTGGTACATTGTTCGGCATAGAGGGGAAATCAAAGGATAATACTAAGGCTAGAGACGATCAAGAGGAGCTATGTGATAGACCCTTACAAAACATGCAAGAACAGAAAGGAAAGTTGAATTGGACAAAGCCAAAGGCATGGTTTAGTCTTGGAAGGCCAGCTATGAAGGAAATTATTTTGTGGGTGAAAATGCAGTTGATGTTCCCCGATGGGTATGCAGCAAATCTAAAGAGGGGAGCGGGTCTTGAAAAATTGAAAATATTTGGTCTAAAAAGTCAGGATTGGCACATATGGATTGAGCGGATAATGCCAGTGATGTTGCGTGGCTTCATCCCTGAGGATGAATGGCTAGTACTGGCAGAGCTGAGCTATTTCTTCCGTGTTCTTTGTGCGAAAGAACTATCACCTGGCCTCCTAGAAGAAATGGAACAGTTGGCACCGAAGTTGATCTGCAAGTTAGGGATGATCTTTCCGCCAAGCTTCTTTAATCCAATGCAACACTTGATTTTGCATCTCCCGACCGAGGCACGATTGGGGGGGGGGGGCGTGCAAAATCGTTGGTGTTACTCAACTGAGAGGATGCAGAAGATGCTTCGAGCAAAATGTAAAAATAAACGTAGAATAGAAGCATCGATGGCTGAGGCATTCATCACTGAGGAGGCGGCAAACTTCGTGATAGCACACTACAAAGCCAAAAATTGTCATTTGCATAACCCGAAGCCTCGGTACAATGCTGACGACCCTAAAAAGGGCCAATCCAACCTCAGCCTATTCAAAGGGAATCTCGCACCAGCCAGTGGTTGGAAACCAGTATCGTTGGATGTTGAAGAATGGCGGACCATTTCGCTGTATCTCTTTAACAACCTAACAGAAGTGCGGCCGTACATCGAGTAAGATCTCGGTACATTGTTTCGCAACTTCTAATTTCTTTGAACTGCTCTTATTCCTGGATATTTGATGCAGTCGATACATCGCCATGTTCTCGTATGGAGCGGTGATCCAAAAGGATTCCGTCGAAGAGTATGAGCTTCTGGCAAAGCAAGGAGGCGAATATCCTGGTTTCATCTCTTGGTTCAAAAAATGGTAATTTCCATTAGACCCTTTCATTTCTTTGGCTAATTTGCGACTAATGCAACAATCCTTTCGTATTAAACTTGTAGGCTAATTCAGAGATTATGGATGCTGAATTGAGACAAGTAGCTAATGGTTTTGACTATAAGGTCCGTTCATTTGACAATTACGACATCAACGGGTATCGCTTTCGTACCTATGGCAAAGAGCTATCTATGGCCGACCAAAAGTCTACAAATTGTTGTGTCTCTGCTATGGGCGAAGGAGGTATCGAGTATTATGGAAGAGTTGAAGCAATTTATGAACTTCAATTCTATGGTGAAAACCCACCAAACGTCGTAGTCTTTAGATGTTATTGGTTCTAGCCCAGGGAGACTAGAAGGACTCATGAACATATAGGGCTAGTCGAAATCAAATAAAGCACCCATTTGGATGTTCCCGATGTCTATATTACGGCTCAAAAGGCAACCCAAGTTTTGTATCTACCGTGGGCCTGTCAAAGTGATCCAAATCTCAGTGGTTGGGATGTCATTTATGAAGTGCCGCCACGTGTTAGACCACCTCCCTCCAATGAAGAGGATTATGAACCTCACATTAACCAAGACACATATGAAGAAGGAGAATTCTTCCAAGAAACACGTCTTGCCAAAAAACGTTTCAAGAACCGCTCTACTCCACCCCAGAACATTGAAGTAGACAACGATAGTGAATCCGACTTCACCCTTGAGTGGAAACAAGAAGAGCCAGAAGAAGAAGAAGTTACTGCTGCAGATGACCTGTCAATGCTTGAACGATTACGTAAAGGTGGCCTTCCACATGATGATGCATTTATTAATGATGATGATGAGCACGTCATTACCAATAGTGATGATGATGATGCATTTATTAATGATGATGATGATCACGTCATTACCGATAGTGATTATTAGCTATTCAATTTTTTATGTTATACTTGATTTATATAGTTATTTGTATGATTGTATGATTTATATAGTTGGTATGTATAATTTTCTTACTTTGTATGATTGTTTCTAATACATAGTGCCATGGTCTTGATGTCCGTCCCCGTCGGCCCTTGCCCGCTTTATGATTCAGATGTGGTAAATTCTCTTTCATAACTATTTGTTGCATTTTGCATTTATGACAATTATGGCCATCAAGTTGACATAGAGATATTTTAATCTAGGAGGTATGTGAACCGGAATTTGAAAACGACCCTCTTGTCGAGAAGTTAAATTTAGTGGAAAAAGAAAATGAGTATTTGAAAGAAAAAATTAGAAGAATTGAAGAAGAGAAGATGACATTGGAGTTGTATGTTGCCGATGTCATCGATGATCACAAGATGAAGATGAATGCAATGTGCTTGAAGATGGATGCAATGCACCTGAAGCTTAAGAAGATTAGAGAATATGCCATTGATAACGAGGCTTGGTATCACTATGCCGTTGGATCAACTGTTACCTTAGTTGCGATCTTCATCATATTTGTTGTGATGAGGGTAAGTTTTCTCTAATGTTTTGCTTTACAAATGGATACTTAGCTTATTTTCCTCCTAAATGGCATAATTACCTAAGTTAGATAAAAAATGAGCTATACTTAGCTTATTCAGTTCATTTATGACATACTTAGCATACTTAGGTCAAAAATGGCATGATAATCTTGTTACCTCCAAAATGATATAGACTTAGCTTATTTTCCTCGAGAATGACATAATAACCTTACTAAGCTCCAAAATGACCTATTTACCTAGCTTAGCTCTAAAATGACCTACACTTAGCATTTTTACCTAGCTTAGCAATAAAATGGCATTTTTACCTACCTTAGTTAGAAGAAGAAGAAGACAAAGAAGAGGAGAGGAGAAAAAGAAAGAGAAAAAAATCTTCTTCTTCTTCTTCTTCTTCTTCTAACTAGTCTTCTTCTTATTCTTCTAACTTTCATCTTTCCCAATTTGCAGATTTGCTTTACATGAGGAAGCTTGGATCATGGAGTGTACTATTCTTCCGGTGCTTCCTTGTTGTTTATGAAAACTTGTTTGGATATGTATGTCTATATGGATATGTTGTTGGAAACTTGTCTCTGGTTATGTATATATGAATATGTTGGACTTTGTTGAACTATGTTGTTGGATTTGATGAAATATGTTGTTGGACATGCTGTTGCATATGTATGCATGTATATCTATGTTTGAAACCATGTCTAATTAATTGGGTTTAAATAAAAACAGGGGATGTATAGCCTCTTTGCCGTCCGCTAGCAGACGACAAAGAGGACACGTGGTAGTCACCTATGTAAACAGGGAACACTGGCTGCCTATTTGGTCATTTTGCCGTCTGCAAGCGGATGGCAAAGTGACCAAATAGGCCGGCAAACTGGGCCATTTGTGCCGTTTGCTGGCAGACGGTATAGCTGGCCACGTGGCAGCTTCCCAGTGCTTCCCTATCTAAGCTCTTTGCCGTCTGTCAGCGGACAACAAAGAGCGTCGTTAACCCCCTAACGGCTCCCACCCCACACCACTGCCATCCGTTGTCATTGTCGTCTGCTGGTCTCGGATGGCAGACGACACAATCCTTTGCCGTCCATTTCTGCAAAGCGGACGACAAAGAAGGCCTTTGCTGGCACGTGTTCAGCCCGACAGTTTGCCGTCCGCTGGCTGACGGCAAAGGAGTTTGCCGTCCGGGATCTGTGCCTTTGCCGTCCGCCATGGCGGACGACAAAGAAGCTGATTCCAGTAGTGATAGCCCCCATCTTGTTATCCTTAATAGCAACGATACATGTGTGTCTTGCTGCCCCTTTGTCACTGGGAAAGAACACTGCAAGATCAAACCAATCACAAAACACCTCTTCCCATGGCAAGGAAAATTTATTAGGTTGGCCTAACTAAACCAAAGATTCGAAGAAGAAATATGAGGCTATAAATAATCATGCATATAAGAGACCAGAGAAGACTCAAATAATATTCATGGATATAGATCTGATCATAAACTCAAAGTTCATCGGATCCCAACAAACACACCGCAAAAAGAGTTACATCAAATAGATCTCAAGAGACCATTGTATTGAGAATCAAAAGAGAGAGAGAGGAATCCATCTAGTTACTTCCTACGGACCCGTAGGTCTATGGTGGACTACTCACGCATCATCAGAGAGGCACCAATGAGGATGATGAACCCCTCCGTGATGGTGTTAGATTGGATCTCGTGGTTCTGGAACTTGCGGCGGCTGGCATTGTGTTTAGTCGACTCCCCTAGGGTTTCTGGAATATTTGGGAATTTATAGGGCGAAGAGGCGGTGTAGGGGGCTCCGTGGGGGCACAACCCCCTGGGCACGCCTTGGTGGGTTGTGCTCCCCATGGGCCTCCCCTATGGTACTTCTTTGGCCCACTGGGTGTCTTCTAGTCTAGAAAAAATCTCCAAAAAGTTTCGCTATGTTTGGAATCCGTTTGGTACTGATATTCTATGAAATAAAAAACAAGCAAAAAAACAGCAACTAGCACTGGGCACTATGTCAATAGGTTAGTCCCAAAAAATGATATAAAGTTGCTATAAAATGATTGTAAAACATCCAAGAATGATAATATAACATCATGGAACATAAAAATTTATAGATACGTTGGAGATGCATCACAACTTGTTTTGCATAAGGTGGCTAGCGGTTGTTTGTCTCTCCAACTTTAGTTGAATCTAATTTGATGAAGGCGGTCCTTGTAGAATGTTAAAATGCAACTTGATTATCACCATTGTGGCTTTACGTAGGTAAGATAAATTCTTGCTAGTTGCCCATAGCAGCCACCTAAAATTTGCAACAACAAAGTAGAGGACGTCTAACTTGTTTTTGCAGGGCATGTTGTGATGTGGTATGGCCAAAACGTGATGTGATATATGTTGATGTATGAGATGATCATGTTTTGTAATAGGTTCACGACTAGCATGTCGATGCGTACGACAACCATCAAGAGCCATAGGGTTGTCTTTAATTTATTATTCGTCATGTAATTGCTTTACTTTGTCGCTATGCGTTAGCAATATTTTTAGAAGCAATAGTTGGCGAGATGACCACGTGACAACACGATGATGGAGATCACGATGATGTAGATCATGGTGTTATGACAGTGATGTTCGGGAACGTAATAATTCAAAAAATTTCCTACGATCACGCAAGATCTATCTAGGAGATGCATAGCAACGAGACGGGGGAATGTGTCCATGTACCCTCAAAGACCGAAAGCGGAAGCGTTATGTTAACACAGTTGATATAGTCGAACGTCTTCACGATCCAGCCGATCTAGCACCGAACATACAACACCTCCGAGTTCAGCACAAGTTCATCTTTATGACGTCCCTCGAACTTTTGATCCAGTAGAGGGTCGAGGGAGAGTTTTGTCAGCACGATGGCGTGAACACGCTGTTGATGATGTGATCCGCGCAGGGCTTCGCCTAAGCGCTACGATGATACTATCGGAGGAGTAAACGGTGGAGGAGGGCACCGCACACGGCTAAGACAATGTTGTGTCTTTGGGGTGCCCCTGCCCCCGTATATAAAGGAGGGAGGAGGAGGCCGGCCACCAGGGACGCACCAATGGAGGGGGAGTCCTACTAGGACTCCACACCTAGTAGGATTTGGCCCCCCTCTTTTTTCCTTCTTACGAAGGTGGAAAGGGGGAAGGAGAGGGAGTAGGACAAGCAAAGGGGGGTGGCAACCCCTTTCCCTAGTCCAATTCGGCCTCCTCCCTTGTGGGCGGTGCACCATCCCCTTGTGGGCTGGTTAGCCTCCCTCCCATGGCCCATATGGCCCATATCTTCCACCGGGGGGTTCCGGTAACCCCTCCGGTACTCCAGTTTGTACCCGATATACTCCGGAACCCTTCCGGTGTCCGAATACCACCTTCCAATATATCAATATTTACCTCTCGACCATTTCGAGACTCCTCGTCATGTCCGTGATCTCATCCGGGGCTCGGAACAAACTTAGCTCATCAAAACACAAAACTCATAATACAAATCGTCATCGAAAGTTAAGCGTGCGGGCCCTATGGGTTCGAGAACTATGTAGACATGATCGAGGCGCATCTTCGATCAATAAACAATAGCGAAACCTGGATGCTCATATAGCTTCCTACATATTCTATGAAGATCTTTATCGGTCAAACCGCACAACAACATACGTTGTTCCCTTTGTCATTGGTATGTTACTTGCCCGAGATTCGATCATCGGTATCTTCATACCTAGTTCAATCTCGTTACCGGCAAGTCTCTTTACTCGTTCCATAATGCTTCATCCCGCAACTAACTCATTAATCACATTGCTTGCAAGGCTTATAGTGATGAGAATTACCGAGAGGGCCCAAAGATACCTCTCCGATACACGGAGTGACAAATCCTAATCTTGATCTATGCCAACCCAACAAACACCTTCGGAGACACCTGTAGAGCATCTTTATAATCATATAGTTACGTTGTGACGTTTGATAGCACACAAGGTGTTCCTCCGGTATTCGGGAGTTGCATAATCTCATAGTCAGAGGAACATGTATAAGTCATGAAGAAAGCAATAACAATAAAACTTAACGATCATTATGCTAAGCTAATGGATGGGTCTTGTCTATCACATCATTCTCCTAATGATGTGATCCTTTTCATCAAATGACAACACATGTCCATGGCTAGGAAACTTTAACCATCTTTGATCAACGAGCTAGTCAAGTAGAGGCATACTAGGGACAGAGTGTTTTGTCTATGTGCTCACACATGTATCAAGTTTCCGATTAATACAATTCTAGCATGAATAATAAACATTTATCATGAAATAAGGAAATATAAAACAACAACTTCATTATTGCCTCTAGGGCATATTTCCTTCAGTCTCCCACTTGCACTAGAGTCAATAATCTTGTTCACATTGCCATGTGATTTTTACATTATGTGATTAACGCCCATAGCTCACATCACCATGTGACCAACACCCAAAGAGTTTTACTAGAGTCAATAATATAGTTCACATCGCTATGTGATTAACACCCAAAGAGTACCAAGGTGTGATCATGTTTTGCTTTGTGAGAGAAGTTTAGTCAACGGGTCTGCCATATTCAGAGCCGTATGTATTTTGCAAATTTTCTATGTCTGCAATGCTCTGCCTACTCTAGCTAATTGCTCCCACTTTCAATATGTATCCAGATTGAGACTCAGACTCATCCGGATCGGTGCAAAAGCTTGCATCAACGTAACTCTTTACGACGAACTCTTTATCACCTCCATAACCGAGAAATATTTCCTTAGTCCTCTTAGGTAACTAAGGATAACTTTGACCGCTGTCCAGTGATCCGCTCCTGGATCACTATCGTACCCCCTTGCCAAACTCATGATAAGGTACACAATAGGTCTGGTACACAACATAGCATACTTTATAGAACCTATGGCTGAGGCATAGGGAATGACTTTCATTGTCTTTTTATTTTCTGCTGTGGTCGGGTTCTGAGTCTTACTCAACTTTACACCTTGCAACACATGCAAGAACTCCTTCTTTGACTGATCCATTTTGAACTCTTTCAAAATCTTGTCAAGGTATGTACTCATTTGAAAAATCTTATCAAGCGTCTTAATCTATATATCTTGATGCCCAATATGTAAGCAGCTTCACCGAGGTCTTTCTTTGAAAAAGTCCTTTCAAACTCTCCTTTATGCTTCCCAAAAAATCTACATCATTTCCGATCAACAATATGACATTCACATATACTTATTAGAAAGGTTTTAGTGCTCCCACTCACTTTCTTGTAAATACAGGATTCACTGCAAGTCTGTATAAAACTATATGCTTTGATCAACTCATCAAAGCGTATATTCCAACTCTGAGATACTTGCACTAGTCCATTGATGGATCGCTGGAGCTTGCACACCTTGTTAGCACCTTTAGGATCGACAAAACCTCCTGGTTGCATCATATACAACTCTCCTCAGAGATATCCATTTAAGGAATGCAGTTTAGACATCCATTTGCCAGATTTCATAAAATATGGCAACTGGTAACATGATTCGGACTAACTTAAGCATCGCTACGGGAGAGAAAGTCTCATCGTAGTCAACTCCTTGAACTTGTTGAAAACCTTTTTGCGACTAGTCGAGCTTTGTAGATAGTAACACTACTATCAGAGTCCGTCTTCCTCTTGAAGATCCATTTATTCTCAATGGCTTGCCGATCATTTGGCAAGTCCACCAAAGTCCACACTTTGTTCTCATACATGGATCCCATCTCAGATTTCATGGAATCAAGCCATTTCGTGGAATCTGGGCTCATCAGCGCTTCCTCATAGTTCGTAGGTTCATCTTGGTCTAGTAACATGACTTCCAGAATAGGATTACCGTACCACTCTGGTGCGGATTGTACTCTGATTGACCTACGAGGTTCAATAGTAACTTGATCTGAAGTTTCATGATCATCATCATTAGCTTCCTCACTAATTGGTGTAGGAATCACTTGAACTGATTTCTGTGATAAACTACTTTCCAATTCGGGAGTAGGTACAATTACCTCATCAAGTTCTACTTTCCTCCCACTCACTTCTTTTGAGAGAAACTCCTTCTCTAGAAAGGATCTATTCTTAGCAACGAATATCTTGCCTTCGGATCTGTGATAGAAGGTGTACCCAACAGTTTCATTTGGTATCATATGAAGATGCATTTCTTTGATTTAGGTTCGAGCCTATCGGGCTGAAGCCTTTTGACATAAGCATCGCATCCCCAAACTTTAAGAAACAACAGCCTAGGTTTGTTGCCAAACCACAATTCATACGGTGTCATCTCAACGGACTTTGACGGTGCCCTGTTTAACGTGAATGCAACTGTCTCTAATCCATAATCCCAAAATGGTAGTGGTAAATTGGTAAGAGACATCATAGATCGCACCATATCTAATAAAGTGCGGTTACAACATTCGGACACACCATTATGCTATGGTGTTCCAGGTGGCGTGAGCTGTGAAACTATTCCACATTGTTTTAAATGAAGAACAAACTCGTAACTCAAATATTCACCTCCACGATCAGATCGTAGAAACTTTATTTTCTTGTTACAATGATTCTCCACTTCACTCTGAAATTCTTTGAACTTTTCAAATGTTTCAGACTTTTGTTTCATTAAGTAGATATACCCATATCTGCTCAAATCATCTGTGAAGGTTAGAAAATAATGATACCTGCCACAAGCCTCAACACTCATTGGACCGCATACATCGGTATGTATTATTTCCAATAAGTCATTAGCTCGTTCCATTGTTCCAGAGAAATGGAGTTTTAGTTATCTTGCCCATAAGGCACGATTCACAAGTATCAAATGATTCATAATCAAGTGATTCCAAAAGCCCATCAGCATGGAGTTTCTTCATGCGCTTTACACCAATATGACCTAAACGGCAGTGCCACAAGTATGTTGCACTATCATTATCAACTTTGCATCTTTTGGCATCAGTATTATGAATATGTGTATCACTATGATCGAGATTCAATAAACCATCAACATTGGGTGTATGACCATAGAAGGTTTTATTCATGCAAATAGAATAACAATTATTCTTTGTCTTAAATGAATAACGATATTGCAATAAACATGATCTAATCATATTCATGCTTAACGCAACACCAAATAACATTTATTTAGGTTCAACTATAATCCTGAAAGTATAGGGGGTGTGCGATGATGATCATATCAATCTTGGAACGACTTCCAACATACATCATCACTTCACCCTCAACTAGTCTCTATTTATTCTACAACTCCTGTTTTGAGTTACTAATCTTAGCAACTAAACAAGTATCAAATACCCAGGGGTTACTACAAGCACTAGTAAGGTACACATCAATAACATGTATATCAAATATACCTTTGTTCACTTGCCATCCTTCTTATCCACCAAAAATTTGGGGTAACTCCACTTTCAGTGACCATTTCCTTTACAATAGAAGCACTTAGTTTCAGGCTTAGGTCCAGCTTTGGGCTTCTTCACGAGAGTGACAACTTGCTTGCCATTCTACTTGAAGTTCCCTTTCTTTCCCTTTGCCCTTTTCTTGAAACTAGTGGTCTTGTCAATCATCAACACTTGATGCTCTTTCTTGATTTCTACCTTCGTCGATTTCAGCTCACGAAGAACTCAACAATCATTTTTCATCATCCCTTGCATACTATAGTTTATCACGAAGTTCCAGTAACTTGGTGATGGTGACTAGAGACCTCTGTCAATCACTATCTTATCTAGAAGATTAACTCCCACTTGATTCAAGTGATTGTAGTTCCTAGACATTCTGAGCACATGTTCACTAGCTGAGCAATTCTCCTCCATCTTTTAGGCGAAGTACTTGTCAGAGGTCTCATACCTCTCAACACAGGCATGAGTCTGAAAAACCAATTTCAGCTCTTGGAACATCTCATATGCTCCATGGCGTTCAAAACATTTTTGAAGTCCCGGTTCTAAGCCATAAAGCATGGTGCACTAAACTGTCAAGTAGTCATCATATTGAGCTAGCCAAATGTTCATAACGTCTGCATCTACTCCTGCAATAGGTCTGTCACCTAGTGGTGCATCAAGGACATAATTCTTCTGTGCAGCAATGAGGATAAACCTCAGATCATGGACCCAGTCCGCATCATTGCTACTATCATCTTTCAACTTAGTTTTCTCTAGGAACATATGAAAAACATAGGGAAGCTACAATGCGAACTATTGATCTACAACATAATTTGCAAAATACTATCAGGACTAAGTTCATGATAAATTAAAGTTCAATTAATCATATTACTAAAGAACTCCCACTTAGATAGACATCCCTGTAGTCATCTAAATGATCACGTGATCCATATCAACTAAACCATGTCCGATCGTCACGTGAGATGGAGTAGTTTTCAATGGTGAACATCTCTATGTTGATCATATATACTATATGATTCATGTTCGACCTTTCGGTCTCAGTGTTCCAAGGCCATATCTGCATATGCTAGGCTCGTCAAGTTTAACCTGAGTATTCTGCATGTGCAACACTGGCTTGCACCAATTGTGAATGTTGAGGTTATCACACCTAATCATCACGTGGTGTCTCGCCACGACGAACTGTAGCAACGGTGCATACTCAGGGAGAACACTTATACCTTGAAATTTAGTGAGGGATCATCTTATAATGCTACCGTCGTACTAAGCAAAATAAGATGCATAAAAGATAAACATCACATGCAATCAAAATATGTGACATGATATGGCCATCATCATCTTGTGCCTTTGATCTCCATCTCCAAAGCACCATCATGATCTCCATTGTCACCGGATTGACACCTTGATCTCCATCGTAGCATCGTTGATGTCTCGCCAACTATTGCTACTACGACTATCGCTACCGCTTTGTGATAAAGTAAAACAATTACATGTCGATTGCATTTCATACAATAAAGTAACAACCATATGGCTCCTGCCAGTTGCCGATAACTCTGTTACAAAACATGATCATCTCATACAACAATTTATATCTCGTCATGTCTTGACCATATCACATCACAACAAGCCCTGCAAAAACGAGTTAGACGTCATCTACTTTGTTGTTGCAAGTTTTACGTGGCTGCTACAAGCTTCTAGCAAGAACCGTTCTTACCTATGCATCAAAACCACAATGATTTCTCGTCAAGTGTGCTATTTTAACCTTCAACAAGGACCGGCAGTAGTCAAACTTGATTTAACTAAAGTTGGAGAAATAGACACCTGCCAGCCACCTATGTGCAAAGCACGTCGGTAGAACTAGTCTCATGAACGCGGTCATGTAATGTCGGTCCGGGCCACTTCATCCAACAATACCGCCGAATCAAAGTAAGACATTGGTGGTAAGCAGTATGACTATTATCGCCCACAACTCTTTGTGTTCTACTCATGCATATCATCTACGCATAGACCTGGCTCGGAGGCCACTATTGGGGAACATAGTAATTCAAATAAAATCCTAGGATCACACAAGACGGGAGAGTGTGTCCACGTACCCTCGTAGACCAAAAGCGGAAGCGTTATGTTAACGCAGTTGATGTAGTCGAACTTCTTCACGATCCAACCGATCTAGCACCGAACGTACGACACCTCCGAGTTCAACACACGTTCAGCTCGATGACGTCCCTCGAACTCTTGATCTAGTAGAGGGTCGAGGGAGAGTTTCATCAGCACGACGGCTAATGACAGTGTTGGTGATGTGATCCGTGCAGGGCTTCGCCTAAGCACTACAATGATACTATAGGAGGAGTAAACGGTGGAGGGGGGCACCACACATGGCTAAGACAATGTTGTGTCTTTGGGGTGCTCCCTGCCCCGTATATAAAGGAGGTAGGAGGAGGACGGCCACCAGGGACACGCCAAGGGAGGGGGAGTCCTACTAGGACTCCACTCCTAGTAGGATTCGACCCCCTCTTTTTTTCCTTCTTACGGAGGTGGAAAGGGGGAAGGAGAGGCAGTAGGAGAAGGAAAGGGGGTGGCGCCCCCTTTCCCTAGTCCAATTTGGCCTCCTCCCTTGTGGGGGGCGCACCAGCCCCTTGTGGGCTGGTTAGCCTCCCTCCCATGGCCCATATGGCCCATATCTTCCACCGGGGGGTCCCAGTATGTAACGCCCCGGATCCGATGTGCCAGGTGTCTGCCAGTTATTCGCCGTTGTTGCCTTGTCATTTGCTTGCGTGTTGCATTTTGCCATGTCATCATATGCATTTTATCATGTCATCATGTGCATTGCATTCGCATACGTGTTCGTCTCACGCATCCAAACATTTTCCCCGTTGTCCGTTTTACAATCCGGCGCTCCTATCTCACCCGGCGTCCCCTTCTTGTCTCCTTTTCGTGTGTGGGTGTTAAACTTTCTCGGAATGGCCCGAGGTTTGCCAAGCGGCCTTGGTATAGCACCGGTAGACTGCCTGTCAAGTTTCGTGCCATTTGGAGTTCGTTTGATACTCCAACGGTTAACCGGGTAACCGTAAAGGCCTCTTTTGTTGCAGCCCAACACCCCTTCCAAAGTGGCCCAAAACCCACCAAAATCCCCTCCATGCTCTCGGTCGTTCGATCACGATCGCGTGGCCGAAAACCGCTCCTCATTTGGACCCTCCTAGCTCCCTCTACCTATAAAAACGTCCTCCTCCTCCATTTTTCGGATCAAACCCTAGATCAAATCTCCCCCGCCGCCACCGGACACGTCCGCCGCCCAGACATGTCCGCCGCCGCTCAATCCCAAGCGCCACGCCGCCTCTGCGTCGTCCCGCCGCCCGCCAGCGAAAAACCCGCACGACCCTTGAGACCCCCCTCCGCCCGCCGCCCGTTAGCGCCGCCGCCTTGCATCATCGCCAGCGCCGCCTCCGCCTCCGGCTCGGCCGCCTCCTCCCGCCAGACGGACCTCGGCCTCCCGCCCGCCACACGTCTTCGTTGCTGGCGCGAGCCCGAGCTCCTCCGCCGCCGCCCGCCTCACGCCATGAAGCGCCATGCCGAGCCCCAGCCAGCCCAGCTCTCCAGCGCCTCCTGCGCCGGGTCCGCCAGATCTGGCGCCGGCCGCCGGATCCGGCCACCGGCGCCGCCCCCGGCCTCCTCCGCCCCCCTCAGACCCCTCCGGCGAGCCTCCTCCGACTCCGGCGAGTTTACTCCGGCGAACCTCGTAAACCGTGCGAACCCTAAGGTTGACCCCCGAAACTGCCAAGTCCCGAGTATTTTGACATTATCATGCCATATTCATCGCATCACATCTCTGCATCCGTAGCTCCGTTTCGTGCGTGTGATATGTCAAATTGTTCGTCTCGACGAGTACTTCATTTCATTCCATTGCATCATTTTCATTTGAGCTAATCTTGATGCCCGAAATGCTGTTGGAAGAGTGCATGTTGATGTTAATCTGCTGAAACTGTTATAACTTGCTGTTTTATCATTTTTGCCATGATTGATGTGTGCATCCTATGAGGTTGATGTCTACATGAATGTTGATCTATGCCATGCCATCTTTCCAGGGGTGCCAATCATGTATTTTTGTGAGTTGTGTGCTGAGTGGATCAAGCTTGCTAAGTAGGGTAGTTGTTGTTGCTGTTTTCCTGACAGATTCTGTTATATTTTGTTGCTATGTAAACATGCTTCTACTAATCATTCTATGCATAATCTAGAGATGTTCTATAAACATGTTTTGATCTACATGTCATGCTCTATCCATTCATGCCCTTGGTTGCAATTATAGCCTGTTGGAACATGTTGTTATCTTGCTCCAAAGTTGCTTGAAAATGTTGCTGTCAACCTGTTAACATTAAGTTCAATGTTTCCATGATTGTTTCCTAGTGATCCATGCACCCTATGACCTTGCTCTTGCCATCTTAGCTTCATAAACATGTCTTCTTACTGTTGGTTGCCTTGCCATGCCATGTATTGCTCTGTGGTGAGTGCTTCAAGCTCACCAACATGCCTACTTATTGTTGTTCCTGCCATGTATGATCTGTAATATAACTTGCCATGTTTACATGGGTGCCATCATATTTACTGATCCTTTTTGGCTCATGGTCAGTAAGGGACTTTTGATCTATGCTATTAGTAGATTCATGACATGAATTTGTTTGCCATGATAAGTTCCTGTAACATGTTGTTTGATATTTATAAACATTGCAACCTGATGTTATTTCTGCTAAAGTCTGAAACTGTTATTATTTGCAATATCTCCATGTGTTTTTGAGCATGTTCTAGTTGTTTCTGGAGATAGCTCAGTGTTCATGTTTTGTTATGCTTTACCTGTACTTCATGCCCATGCCTTTTGGTATTATGTTGGGGTGCTGTAGCATGTTGTTTTGATGCTTGTAAGATGCCTAGTTGCTGTTATGGACAGATTGTTGTTATGACTTGTATAGTGTGCATGTGTTGAACCGTTGCTCCGTTTTGAGAGTGGTTCAGCTTCATATTATCATGTTGCATCCTTGTTTTGGTGTGTTTGCTTGATGTTTGGGTGCATTTTGCATCAATGCCATGCTTAACTTGTTTTGCGCATATCTTCTAGGCCGTAGCTCCGAATCTAATGAACTTTATATGCAACTTGACTAGAATTTCGTGTAGATCCTCTTGGTGCTCTTTAACTTTCTTTTTAACAACTTGAACTTAATGTTTGTTCAGTTCTGGACCAATTTCAAAATTTGCATATGAGGACTTACCGGAATTGTTATATGTTGTTTCCGGCCTCATTTAAACTTGCTTTGATGTGTTGTTCTTGTTTGCATCATCTCTTGCCATGAGTAGCCTCATCTAGCCTTCTCATGCATCATGCTTGTTGTGCATCATGTCTTGTTCATGTGTGGTGTGTTTACCATGTTGTGTGCTTCTTCCCGATAGTTCCCATTTCGTTGTGATCGTGAGGATTCGTTCGTCTACGTGTGGTTCGTCTTCGTGGCTTCATCTTCTTCATGGACTCGTTCTTCTTCCTTGCGGGATTTCAGGCAAGATGACCGCTACCCTGGATCTCACTACTATCATTGCTATGCTAGTTGCTTCGTTCTATCCCTATGCTGCGCTACCTATTACCTGTTTATCAAGCCATCCCATATTGCCATGAACCTCTAACCTTTGACACCATTCCTAGCGAACCATTGTTTGGCTATGTTACCCTTTGCTCAGCCCCTCTTATAGCATTGCTAGTTGCAGGTGAAGTTGAAGATTTTTCCATGGTGGACAGGGTTTATGTTGGGATATCACAATATCTCTTATATTATTAATGCATCTATATACTTGCTAAAGGGTGGAAGGCTTGGCCTTATGCCTGGTGTTTTGTTCCACTCTCACCGCCCTAGTTTCCGTCATACCGGTGTTATGTTCCCGGATTTTGCGTTTCTAACGCGGTCGGGTGATTTATGGGACCCCCCTGACAGTTCGCTTTTTATAAAACTTGTCCAGCAAGGCCCAACCTTGGTTTTACCATTTGCCTCACCACCACCTACCTTTCCCTTGGGAGTAATTAACCCAAGGGTCATCTTTATTATAGCCCCCCCGGGCCAGTGCTTGTCTAAGCGTTGGTCCAAACTAGAGCACCGTGCGGGACCATTCCTTGGCAACTTGGATTTGTCGGTACATGTACGCTTTGCTTATCCGGTGTTGCCCTGAGAACGAGATATGTGCAGCTCCTATCGGGTTTGTCGGCGCATCGGGCGGCTTTGCTGGTCTTGTTTTACCATTGTCGAAATGTCTTGTAAACCGGGATTCCGAGACTGATCGGGTCTTCCGGGAGAAGGTCTATTCGCCGTTGATCGCGAGAGCTTGTCATGGGCTAAGTTGGGACACCCCTGCAGGGTTTAAACTTTCGAGAGCCGTGCCCGTGGTTATGTGGAAGATGGGAATTTGTTAATGTCCGGTTGTAGATAACTTGACACCAGATCCGAATTAAAACGCATCAACCGAGTGTGTAGCCGTGATGGTCTCTTCTCGGCGGAGTCCGGGAAGTGAACACGGTTTCTGTGTTATGTTTGACATAAGTAGGTGTTCAGGATCACCTCTTGATCATTGCTAGCTTCACGACCGTTCCTTTGTTTCTCTTCTCGCTCTCATTTGCGTATGTTAGCCACCATATCATGCTTAGTCGCTGCTGCAACCTCACCACTTTACCCCTTCCTTTCCCATTAAGCTTTGCTAGTCTTGATACCCATGGTAATGGGATTGCTGAGTCCTCGTGGCTCCTGATTACTACAACAACATTGCAGTGTACAGGTTATGCGATGTTCATGGCGAGAGCGATGTTGCTTGTTTTGGAGTTTCTTCTTCGCTTCTTCTTGATCGGGGATAGGTTCGGTCGGCAGCACTGGCTAGCAGGGTGGATATTGTTTGAGTTTCTGTTTATGATTCATCCGTAGTCGGATGTTGTTCTTGTATGTTGTATTGTTGTATTCGTGTGGCATTGTATGTCTCTTATATGTATCCCTACCTATTTATGTAATGTCGATGTAATGATATTCACCTTGCAAAAGCGTCTCAATATGCGGGTCTATCCTTGGTGGGACCTTCGAGTTCCTTTTGGATAGGGTCGCATATTGGGCGTGACAAGTTGGTATCAGAGCCTCGACCGACCTTAGGAGCCCCCTTGATTGATCGTGTAGTTCGGCCGTTGTTGAGTTTAGAAGAAAACTGTTTTCGGAGTTTAGTTATATCGAAGAGTAGGAATTCATTTACTCCTCAGCCCCTTCGTCGCTCTGGTGAGGAATCTTGACGTAGGTGTTTTGAATTACTCCTCTTCCCGTTCAAATTTTTCTTTAGGATCACGTGGTTAGTTTTCGTGAGTTGTCCATCCTCTTTTATCTGGTGCATCTCTCGTCAAGTCGACTCGAACCTCTTTGTCTTTTGGGAGTTCAATCCTCAGTTCTTCCTCCGACGTCATTGTTGTTTCTTTGTCCGAAGTTGTCCTTGTTTTTCCCACCCACCCACCCTTTTTCTTCTCGGAACCGAAGTCCGTAATCGAGTATCCATCCTACTCGTGCGAAGTCTTTGCTTTCTCTCCTCATTGATTTCCAACGGTGTTTTCTCTTCAAGATATTCGTCGATTCCCCTTCCAAGTTGCCTTTGTTTTTCCCGCCCTCCCACCCTCTTCTTCCCGGAGTTTGAGTCTCTCTCGACTATCTATTCCATTCGTGTGGAGTCTCTTCTTTCTTCCCTCAATCGCTTCAACCGGTGAATTCTCGTCTCGTTTGACATTCATCATCTCTTCTTCTTCTCTGGGGGACTTAATTCAAGTTCTTCGGGTTGATCATATTCTTTCTCTCAGCTCAAGTATTTCCCTTTGCTCGTTCGCCTCTCGCCATTTTATCCTTCCGGAGTATGATGCACCGGAACAATTCAAATATTTCAATCATCCATTGCATCATCTATCTGTTCATCAATCCTTTTCAATGGTGTTTTCTATTAGTGGGCCCTAACCCACAGGTCTTTTCCCAGGTTCTTACCTGACTCTTCTAATTCCTCCGTAGTTATTCTCAATTCTTTTCAAGTGTGATGTAAGAATGGGTTCCATCAGTCACATGCCTTTTCCAAGATCACTTTCAAATTCTTTTCATTGTTGGCTCAACCTCTTCGCTTTTCGTTCTCCCGGAGTACCTCAGTAATTTTGGTGGTGTTTCTCGTCGTCATGTGAAGACCAAAGAAGAAGATTTCTCTTTAATCTTGTCCGTTCCCCGGAGATTCGCGGTGCTAGCTCGATGTTATCCTATCAAATTGTTTTCAAGTCATGCAAATTCTTTTCATCCATCTGGAGTATTTCAGGAGTTACTTTCCCTCTCGATCATCCGGAGGCCATCTTTTCGGAAGATTTCTTCGTTCTAAGTTTTCAGCTTCGGTCGTCTCTATATTCGTCCGGTGCTTCGTTCAAGTGTTCTTCAATCAGCTCATGATCTCTTTGTTCTTTTGCATCTAAATCCCCTCAAGCATATTTGTGCTTTTCTAATTCTTCCCGGTGATTAAGTCTCTTTCATCAGTCATTTTCGAATTCTTATGGTGGTTCGTTCAAGATTCTTTTTCCTTGATTATCTTTTTAATCCATTCGTTCTTTCAATCCTACCGGTGGTTCATGAAGACCTTCTCAAGTTTGCGATATGTCACTTCTCAATCCTTTTCAAGAAGAATAAGTAGTATGAAAAATCCGTTTGTCATCAATTAAATTTGATGAGGATAAGCATATAATAAATCTTATTCTTATTTCTTCCAAATGAGCAATCCCTTCCTTCGGAGTTTGTTCTTAATGAATAAATTCTAGTTCCAAGTGGTTTCATCTTTTCTTTTCCGGAGTTCAAATTTCCTCGGCCATCTCGTTGGAACTTCCATCTAAATCATCGCAAGGCTCATCTTATTCTTTCATCCTTCATTCAATCTCATCATCTTTTGTTACCGGAGTTCTTCATGGTGGTTTGTCATGATTTAATTCATTCTTTCAAGTATTCATCAAGTATCATTCCGTCCTCCCAAGCTCGTGTTCTTTTCCCCCATGTTTCAGCCGGAGTGCTACCTAAATCCTTTCAGTCTTATCCGTTTCTTTCCTCATTCTAACCACTCCGGTTAGAACGAGTGGTTTCATAGTCTATCTGATTCCGTGAGCTTTCGATTCTCGTCATTCTCGTCGCTCATCTCTTCTTCTCGAGTGCTCTTGATTCTTTGCTTCTTCTCTTGAGTTCTTGTTTCACCTCACCCCTTTTCTCTTCTGTCTCGGTCCTAAGATCTCGGGACGAGATCTCTTGTTAGTGGAGGAGTGTTGTAACGCCCAGGATCCGATGCGCCAGGTGTCAGCCAGTTATTCGCCATTGTTGCCTTGTCATTTGCTTGCGTGTTGCATTTTTCCATGTCATCATATGCATTTTATCATGTCATGATGTGCATTGCATTCGCATACGTGTTCGTCTCACGCATCCGAACATTTTCCCCGTTGTCCGTTTTGCAATCCGGCGCTCCTATCTCACCCAGCGTCCCCTTCTTGTCTCCTTTTCGTGTGCGGGTTTTAAACTTTCTCGGAATGGCCCGAGGTTTGCCAAGCGGCCTTGGTATAGCACCGGTAGACCGCCTGTCAAGTTTCGTGCCATTTGGAGTTCGTTTGATACTCCAACGGTTAACCGGGTAACCGTAAAGGCCTCTTTTGTTGCAGCCCAACACCCCTTCCAAAGTGGCCCAAAACCCACCAAAATCCCCTCCATGCTCTCGGTCGTTTGATCACGATCGCGTGGCCGAAAACCGCTCCTCATTTGGACTCTCCTAGCTCCCTCTACCTATAAAAATGTCCTCCTCCATTTTTCGGATCAAAACCCTAGATCAAATCTCCCCCGCCGCCACCGGACACGTCCGCCCGCGCCCGGACATGTCCGCCCTCGCCCTTGCCCAATCGCAGCGCGCCACGTCACGTCTGCGTCGTCCCCGCCGCCGCCCGCCATGAAACCTGCGCCCGGGCCCATGAACCCGCCTCCACCGCCGCCGCCCGTTAGCGCCCGCCCGCTGCCGCCCGCGCTGCCCTCTACCTCCGGCATCCCGCCTCCGCCGCCGATGGACCTCGGCCTCCCGCCAACCCACCGTCTCCGTCGCCATGGCCGCGCCTGAAGCTCCTCCACGCCGCCGCCGCCTCCTGCTCGGCCCAAGGCCCATGCATCGATGTCCCCGGCGCCTCGCGCCGCGCAGCGCCGCCCGAGCCCAGCGCCATGCTCAGCTCTCCGCGCCGCCTGCTGGGTCCGACAGATCCGGCGCCCCGGCCGCCCGATTCCGGCCACCGCGCCGCCCGGCCTCCTCCGCCCCCCTCAGACCCCTCCGGCGAGCCTCCTCCGACTCCGGCGAGTTTGCTCCGGCGAACCTCGTAAACCGTGTGAACCCTAAGGTTGACCCCCGAAACTGCCAAGTCCCGAGTATTTTGACATTATCATGCCATATTCATCGCATCACATCTCTACATCCGTAGCTCCGTTTCGTGCGTATAATATGTCAAATTGTTCGTCTCGACGAGTACTTCATTTTATTCCATTGCATCGTTTTCATTTGAGCTCATCTTGATGCCCAAAATGCTGTTGGAAGAGTGCATGTTGATGTTAATCTGCTGAAACTGTTATAACTTGCTGTTTTATCATTTTTCCCATGATTGATGTGTGCATCCTATGAGGTTGATGTCTACATGAATGTTGATCTATGCCATGCCATCTTTCCATGGGTGCCAACCATGTATTTTTGTGAGTTGTGTGCTGAGTGTATCAAGCTTGCTAAGTAGGGTAGTTGATGTTGCTGTTTTCCTGACAGATTCTGTTATATTTTGTTGCTATGTAAACATGCTTCTACTAATCATTCTATGCATAATCTGGAGATGTTCTATAAACATGTTTTGATTTACATGTCATGCTCTATCCATTCATGCCCTTGGTTGCAATTATAGCCTGCTGGAACATGTTGTTATCTTGCTCCAAAGTTGCTTGAAAATGTTGCTGCCAACCTGTTAAAATTAAGTTCAATGTTTCCATGATTGTTTCCTAGTGATCCATGCACCCTATGACCTTTCTCTTGCCATCTTAGCTTCATAAACATGTCTTCTTACTGTTGGTTGCCTTGCCATGCCATGTATTGCTCTGTGGTGAGTGCTTCAAGCTCACCAACATGCCTACTTATTGTTGTTCCTGCCATGTATGATCTGTAATATAACTTGCCATGTTTACATGGGTGCCATCATATTTTCTGATCCTTTTTGGCTCATGGTCAGTAAAGGACTTTTGATCTATGCTATTAGTAGATTCATGCCATGCATTTGTTTTCCATGATAACTTCCTGTAACATGTTGTTTGATAGCTCTAAACATTGCAACCTGATGTTATTTCTGCTAAAGTCTGAAACTGTTATTATTTGCAATATCTCCATGTGTTTTTGAGCATGTTCTAGTTGTTTCTGGAGATAGCTCAGTGTTCATGTTTTGTTATACTTTACCTGTACTTCATGCCCATGCCTTTTGTTATTATGTTGGGGTGCTGTAGCATGTTGTTTTGATGCTTGTAAGATGCCTAGTTGCTGTTATGGACAGATTGTTGTTATGACTTGTATAGTGTGCATGTGTTGAACCGTTGCTCCGTTTTGAGTGTGCTCTATATGAAACTTGCTTGATTTTGCATGTAGCTTCATATTATCATGTTGCATCCTTGTTTTGGTGTGTTTGCTTGATGTTTGGGTGCATTTTGCATCAATGCCATGCTTAACTTGTTTTGCTCATATCTTCTAGGCCGTAGCTCCGAATCTAATGAACTTTATATGTAACTTGACTAGAATTTCGTGTAGATCCTCTTGGTGCTCTTTAACTTGCTTTTTAACAACTTGAACTTAATGTTTGTTCAGTTCTGGACCAATTTCGAAATTTGCATATGAGGACTTACCGGAATTGTTATATGTTGTTTCCGGCCTCATTTAAACTTGCTTTGATGTGTTGTTCTTGTTTGCATCATCTCTTGCCATGAGTAGCCTCATCTAGCCTTCTCATGCATCATGCTTGTTGTGCATCATGACTTGTTCATGTGTGGTGTGTTTACCATGTTGTGTGCTTCTTCTCGATAGTTCCCATTTCGTTGCGATCATGAGGATTCGTTCGTCTACGTGTGGTTCGTCTTCGTGGCTTCATCTTCTTCATGGACTCGTTCTTCTTCCTTGCGGGATTTCAGGCAAGATGACCGCTACCCTGGATCTCACTACTATCATTGCTATGCTAGTTGCTTCGTTCTATCCCTATGCTGCGCTACCTATTACCTGTTTATCAAGCCATCTCATATTGCCATGAACCTCTAACCTTTGACACCATTCCTAGCGAACCATTGTTTGGCTATGTTACCGCTTTGCTCAGCCCCTCTTATAGCGTTGCTAGTTGCAGGTGAAGTTGAAGATTTCTCCATGGTGGACAGGGTTTATGTTGGGATATCACAATATCTCTTATATTATTAATGCATCTATATACTTGGTAAAGGGTGGAAGGCTCGGCCTTATGCCCGTGTTTTGTTCCACTCTTGCCGCCCTAGTTTCCGTCATACCGGTGTTATGTTCCCGGATTTTGCGTTCCTAACGCTGTCGGGTGATTTATGGGACCCCCACGACAGTTCTCTTTGAATAAAACTTGTCCAAAGAAGGCCCAACCTTGGTTTTACCATTTGCCTCACCACCACCTACCTTTCCTTGGGAGTAATTAAACCAAGGGTCATCTTTATTATAGCCCCGGGCGATGCTTGTCTAAGCGTTGGTCCAAACTAGAGCACCGTCTGGACCATTCCTTGGCAACTTGGATTAATGCTTGGTACTCAGACGCTTTGCTTATCCGGTGTTGCCCGAGAACGAGATATGTGCAGCTCCTATCGGGTTTGTCGGCGCATCGGGCGGCTTTGCTTGTTCTTGTTTTACCATTGTCGAAATGTCTTGTAAACCGGGATTCCAAGACTGATCGGGTCTTCCTGGGAGAAGGTCTATTCCTTCGTTGATCGCGAGAGCTTGTCATGGGCTAAGTTGGGACACCCCTGCAGGGTTTAAACTTTCGAGAGCCGTGCCCGCGGTTATGTGGCAGATGAGAATTTGTTAATGTCCGGTTGTAGATAACTTGACACCAGATCCGAATTAAAACGCATCAACCGAGTGTGTAGCCGTGATGGTCTCTTCTCGGCGGAGTCCGGGAAGTGAACACGGTTTCTGTGTTATGTTTGACGTAAGTAGGTGTTCAGGATCACCTCTTGATCATTGCTAGCTTCACGACCGTTCCTTTGTTTCTCTTCTCGCTCTCATTTGCGTATGTTAGCCACCATATCATGCTTAGTCGCTGCTGCAACCTCACCACTTTACCCCTTCCTTTCCCATTAAGCTTTGCTAGTCTTGATACCCATGGTAATGGGATTGCTGAGTCCTCGTGGCTCACAGATTACTACAACAACAGTTGCATGTACAGGTTATGCGATGTTCATGACGCGAGAGCGATGTTGCTTGTTTTGGAGTTTCTTCTTCTGCTTCTTCTTCGATCAGGGGATAGGTTCCAGGTCGGCAGCCTGGGCTAGCAGGGTGGATATTGTTTGAGTTTCTGTTTATGATTCATCCGTAGTCGGATGTTGTTCTTGTATGTTGTATTGTTGTATTCGTGTGGCATTGTATGTCTCTTGTATGTATCCCTACCTATTTATGTAATGTTTATGTAATGATATCCAGCTTGCAAAAGCGTCTCAATATGCGGGTCTATCCTTGGTGGGACCTTCGAGTTCCTTTTGGATAGGGTCGCATATTGGGCGTGACACAGTAACCCCTCCGGTACTTCGGTTTGTACCCGATATACTCCGGAACCCTTCCGGTGTCCGAATACCACCTTCCAATATATCAATCTTTACCTCTCGACCATTTTTAGACTCCTCGTCATGTCTGTGATCTCATCCGGGACTCTAAACAAACTTCGGTCATCAAAACACATAACTCATAATACAAATCGTCATCGAAAGTTAAGCGTGTGGACCCTACGGATTCGAGAACTATGTAGACATGATCGAGACACATCTCCGATCAATAACCAATAGCGGAACCTGGATGCTCATATTAGTTCCTACATATTCTACAAAGATCTTTATCGGTCAAACCGCACAACAACATACGTTGTTCCCTTTGTCATCGGTATGTTACTTGTCCGAGATTCAATCATCGGTATCTTCATACCTAGTTCAATCTCGTTACAGGTGATACGTCCATTTTGCATCATGCTTTTATATCGATATTTATTGCATTATGGGCTGTTATTACACGTTATGTCACAGTACTTATGCCTATCCTCTCTTATTTTACAAGGTTTACATGAAGAGGGAGAATGCCGACAGCTGGAATTCTGGGCTGGAAAAGGAGCAAATATCAGAGACCTATTCTGCACAACTCCAAAAGTCCTGAAACTCCACAGAAGTTATTTTTGGAATTAATAAAACATACTGAGCGAAGAAAATACCAGAGGGGGGCCACCCACTGTCCATGAGGGTGGGGGGCGCGCCCTACCCCCCTGGGCGCGCCCCCTGCCTCGTGGGCCCCTTGGCAGGCCTCCAGTGCCCATCTTCTGCTATATGAAGTCTTTTACCCTGGAAAAATCATAAGGAAGCTTTTGGGACGAAACACCGCCGCCACGAGGCGGAACCTTGGCGGAACCAATCTAGGGCTACGGCGGAGCTGTTCTGCCGGGAAACATCCCTCCGGGAGGGGGAAATCATCACTGTCGTCATCACCAACGATCCTCTCATTGTGAGGGGGTCAATCTCCATCAACATCTTCACCAGCACCATCTCCTCTCAAACCCTAGTTCATCTCTTGTATCCAATCTTTGTCCCAAAACCTCGGATTGGTACATGTAGGTTGCTAGTAGTGTTGATTACTCCTTGTAGTTCATGCTAGTTGGTTTATTCGGTGGAAGATCATATGTTCAGATCCTATACGCATATTAATACCCCTCTGATTATGAACATGAATATGATTTGTGAGTAGTTACGTTTGTTCTTGAGGACATGGGAGAATTCTTGCTATAAGTAGTCATGTGAATTTGGTATTTGTTCGATATTCTGATGAGATGTATGTTGTCTTTCCTCTAGTGGTGTTATGTGAATGTCGACTACATGACACTTCACCATTGTTTGGGCCTAGAGGAAGGCATTGGGAAGTAATAAGTAGATGATGGGTTGTTAGAGTGACAGAAGCTTAAACCCTAGTTTATGAGTTGCTTCGTAAGGGGCTGATTTGGATCCATATGTTTCATGCTATGGTTAGGTTTACCTTAATACTTCTTTTGTAGTTGCGGATGCTTGTAATAAGGGTTAATCATAAGTGGGATGCTTGTCCAAGAAAGGGCAGTACCCAAACACCGGTCCACCCACATATCAAATTATCAAAGTAACGAACGTGAATCATATGAGTGTGATGAAAACTAGCATGACAATAATTCCCATGTGTCCTCGGGAGTGCTTTTCTCTATATAAGAGTTTGTTCAGGCTTGTCCTTTGCTCCAAAAAGGATTAGTCCACCTTGCTGCACCTTATTTACTTTTGTTACTTTTTACCCGTTACAAATTACCTTATCACAAAACTATCTTTTACTGATAATTTCAGTGCTTGCATAGAATACCTTACTGAAAACCGCTTGTCATTTCCTTCTTCTCCTCGTTGGGTTCGACACTCTTACTTATTGAAAGGACTACGATAGATCCCCTACACTTGTGGGTCATCAAGACACTTTTCTGGCGCTATTGCCGGGGAGTGAAGCGCCTTTGGTAAGTGGAACTTGGTAATGAAAAATTTATATAGTGTGCTGAAATTTACTGTCACTTGTTACTATGGAACATAATCCTTTGAGGGGCTTATTCGGGGTATCTTCACCCTGACAGTAGAGCAAAGAGTTGCTCCTCAACCTGCTAAACCTACTGAAAATGTTTACTTTGAAATTCCTTCGGGTATGGGTAGAGAAACTGCTAGCTAATCCTTTTACAGGAGATGGAACATTGCATCCCGATTTGCACCTAATCTATGTGGATGATGTTTGTGGGTTATTTAAGCTTGCAGGTATGCCCAAGAATGTTATCAAGAAGAAGGTCTTCCCTTTATGTTTGAAGGGAAAGGCATTGACATGGTTTAGGCTATGTGATGATATGGGATCATGGAACTACAACCGATTGAAATTGGAATTTCATCAGAAGTTTTATCCTATGCATCTTGTTCATCGTGATCGTAATATATATATAATTTTTGGCCTCGCAAAGGAGAAAGCATTGCTCAAGCTTGGGGGAGGCTTAAGTCAATGTTATATTCATGCCCCAATCATGAGCTCTCAAGAGAAATTATTATTCAAATTTTTTATGCTCGGCTTTCTCTCAACAATCGCTCCATGCTCAAAACTTCTTGTACTGGCTGTTTCATGATGAAGACTATTGAATTCAGATGGGATTTATTGGAAAGGATTAAATGCAACTCTGAAGATTGGGATCTCGACGAAGATAAGGAGTCCGATATAACACCTAAGTTTGATTGTGTTAAATCTTTTATGGATACCGATGCTTTTCATGAATTTAGCACTAAATATGGACTTGACTCTGAGATAGTAGCTTCTTTCTGTGGATCATTTGCTACTCATGTTGACCTCCCTAAGGAGAAGTGTTTTAAATATAATCCTCCCATTGAAGTAAAAGTAGTTGCACCTATTAAAGTTGAAGAAAAGACTATCACTTATAATGATCCTATTGTTCCTACTACCTATATTGAGAAACCACCTTTCCCTGTTAGGATAAAGGATCATGCTAAAGCTTCAACTGTGGTTCGTAAGAGTAATACCAGAACACCCACACCACCTGAGTAAATTAAAGTTGAACCTAGTATTGCTATGGTTAAAGATCTCTTGGCTGATAATATTGATGGGCATGTTATTTACTTCTGTGATGAAGCTGCTAGAATTGCTAGACCCGATACTAAAAATAAACATAGACCTGTTGTAGGCATGCCTGTTATTTCTTTTAAAATAGGAGATCATTGTTATCATGGCTTATGTTACATGGGTGCTAGTGCAAGTGCAATACCTCATTCCTTATACAAAGAAATTATGCATGATATTGCACCTGCTGAGATAGAAGAAATTGATGTTACAATTATGCTTGCCAATAGAGATACTATTTCACCAGTTGGGATTGTTAGAGATGTTGAAGTCTTGTGTGGGAAGTTAAATATCCTACTGATTTTCTTGTTCTTGGTTCCCCACAAGATGACTTTTGTCCCATTATATTTGGTAGACCCTTCTTGAATACTGTAAATGCTATGAGAGACTGCAAAAAGGAGGTTGTTACTATTGGTTTGGGGGATATGTCTCATGAGTTTAATTTTGCTAAATTTCATAGACAACCCCATGATAAGGAATTGCCTAGTAAGGATGAAATTATTAGTCTTGCTTCTATTGCCGTGCCTCCTCATGATCCTTTAGAACAATATTTGCAAGACCATGAAAATGATATGTTTATGAATGAAAGAAGGGAGATAGATGAAGTATTCTTTAAACATGGACCTATTTTGAAACACAACTTGCCTGTTGAAATTCTAAGGGATCCTCCACCACCCAAGGGTGATCTCGTGTTTAAGCTTAAACCACTACCTGATACTCTTAAATATGCTTATCTTGATGAAAAGAAGATATATCCTGTTATTATTAGTGCTAACCTTTTAGAGCAGGAAGAGTAGAAATTATTGAAAAATCTGAAGAAGCACCGTGCTGCTATTGGATATACTCTTGATGATCTTAAGGGCATTAGTCCCACTCTATGCCAACACAAAATAAAATTGGAGAAAGACGCCAAACCAGTTGTTGATCACCAATGACGGTTAAATCCTATGATGAAAGAAGTGGTAAGAAAGGAAATACTAAAGCTCCTGGAGGCATGTATAATTTATCCCGTTGCTGATAGTCAGTGGGTAAGTCCTGTCCATTGTGTCCCTAAGAAGGGCGGGTACTACTGTTGTTCCTAATGATAAAGATGAATTGATCCCACAAAGAATTGTTACAGGTTATAGGATGGTAATTGATTTCCGTAAACTGAATAAAGCTACTAAAAAGGATCATTACCCTTTGCCTTTTATTGATCAAATGCTAGAAAGATTATCCAAACATACACATTTTTGCTTTCTAGATGGTTACTCTGGTTTCTCTCAAATACCTGTGTCAAAATAGGATCAAGAAAAGACCACTTTTACTTGCCCTTTCGGTACTTTTGCTTATAGACGTATGCCTTTTGGTTTATGTAATGCACCTGCTACGTTTCAAAGATGCATGCTGGCTATATTCTCTGACTTTTGTGAAAAGATTGTTGAGGTTTTCATGGATGATTTCTCCGTTTATGGATCTTCCTTTGATTATTGCTTGAGCAACCTTGATCGAGTTTTGCAGAGATGTGAAGAAACTAATCTTGTCTTGAATTGGGAAAAATGTCACTTTATGGTTAATGAAGGCATTGTCTTGGGGCATAAAACTTCTGAAAGAGGTATTGAAGTTGATAAAGCTAAAGTTGATGCTATTGAAAAGATGTCGTGTCCTAAAGACATTAAAGGTATAAGAAGTTTCCTTGGTCATGCCGATTTTTATAGGAGGTTTATTAAGGACTTCTCTAAAATTTATAGGAGGTATATTCCTTTTGTCTTCGATGATGATTGTGAAGAAGCATTTGAAATACTTAAGAAATCTTTGATTCTGCACCTATTGTTCAGCCACCTGATTGGAATTTACCCTTTGAAATTATGTGCGATGCTAGTGATTATGCCGTAGGTGCTGTTCTAGGACTAAGAGATGATAAGAAACTAAATGTTATTCAATATGCTAGTAAAACTCTAGACAATACCTAGAGAAAAGAAATTATGCTACTACTGAAAAAGAATTTTTAGCAGTGGTATTTGCTTGTGATAAGTTTAGACCTTATATCGTTGACTCTAAAGTAACTGTTCACACTGATCATGCTGCTATTAAATATCTTATGGAAAAGAAAGATGCTAAACCTAGACTTACTAGATGGGTTCTCCTACTACAAGAATTTGATTTGCATATTATTGATAGAAAGGGAGCTGAGAACCCTGTTGCAGACAACTTGTCTAGGTTAGAGAATGTTCTTGATGACCCACTACCTATTGATGATAGCTTTCCTAATGAACAATTAGCTGTCATAAATGCTTCTCGTACTGCTCCATGGTATGCTGATTATGCTAATTACATTGTTGCCAAATTATACCACCTAGTTTCACATACCATCAAAAGAATTTTTTTTCCGATGATTTAAGACATTACTTCTGGGATTACCCACACCTTTATAAAGAAGGAGTAGATGGTGTTATTAGACGTTGTGTATCTGAGCATGAATAGGAATAGATCCTACGCAAGTGTCACTCCGAGGCTTATGGAGGACACCACACTGGAGATAGAACTGTGCATATGGTATTGCAATCCGGTTTTTATTGGCCTACTCTCTTCAAGGATGCCCGTAAGTTTGTCTTGTCTTGCGATGAATGTCAAAGAATTGGTAATATTAGTAGACGTCAATAAATGCCCATGAATTATTCTCTTGTTATTGAACCATTTGATGTTTGGGGCTTTGATTATATGGGACCGTTTCCTTCCTCTAATAGGTATACACATATTTTAGTTGCTGTTGATTACGTTACTAAGTGGGTAGAAGCTATTCCAACTAGTAGTGCTGATCATAACACCTCTATTAAGATGCTTAAAGAAGTTATTTTTTTCGATGTTTGGAGTCCCTAGATACCTAATGACTGATGGTGGTTCACATTTTATTCATGGTGCTTTCTGTAAAATGCTTGCTAAGTATGATGTTAATCATAGAATTGCATCTCCATATCACCCACAGTACAGTGGCCAAGTAGAACTGAGTAACAGAGAGCTTAAATTGATTTTGCAAAAGACTGTTAATAGATCTAGAAAGAATTGGTCCAAGAAACTTGATGATGCATTATGGGCTTATAGAACTGCATATAAAAATCCTATGGGTATATCTCCATATAAAATGGTTTATGGAAAAGCATGTCACTTACCTCTCGAACTAGAACATAAGGCATATTGGGCCATTAAAGAGCCCAATTATGATTTCAAACTTGCCGGTGAGAAGAGGTTATTTGACATTAGCTCACTTGATGAGTGGAGAACTCAGGCCTATGATAATGCCAAACTGTTTAAAGAAAAAGTTAAAAGATGGCATGACAAAAGGATACAGAAGCGTGAGTTGAATGTAGGTGACTATGTACTGCTTTTCAACTCTCGTTTAAGATTTTTTGCAGGAAAACTCCTCTCTAAATGGGAAGGTCCTTACGTTATCGAGGAGGTCTATCATTCCGGTGCCATAAAAATCAACAACTTCGAAGGCACAAATCCGAAGGTGGTGAACGGTCAAAGAATCAAACATGATATCTCAGGTAATCCCATAAATGTTGAAACTAATGTTATTGAAACCGTAACTCCAGAGGAATATAGAAGGGACACTTTCCAGAACGTTTCATACTTCGAAAAGGAATAGGTATGTGGTACGGTAAGTAAACCGACCCCAAAACAGTTGTAATAGCACTTTTTCTATGTTTTGGAATATTTAAGAAAATAGGAAAATAAGAAGTAGTCCGGGAAGGACACGAGGCATCCACGAGGGTGGAGGGCATGCCCCTTGCCTCGTGGGCACCTCATGTGCTCTCCGGACTCCGTTTTCTTGCACGATGCTTCTTTTGGTCGGTAAAAAATCATTATATAATCTCCCGAAGGTTTTGACCACCGTACTATGACAAAATCCTCTGCTTTTGTTTTGAGTTGTTTTTTTGATAGATCTAGATCACCATGACATCTTCAAGCGCCCCCAAGGACATGCTTTTCGAGAAGGTCATCAACCCCTACCTCGCGGAGGTGCTGCTGTTGGCATCCTGGACTTGGGGGTATCCAGTCCTACCTGCCTGCAGCCCACCACGCGTGGCTCCATCGACAGCCTGGTACGGCCCAGCTTCAACAGCAACACAGCAAGACCCTCGCGAGGGGCCAAGCCTCGCGAGGCGAATGACGCCAAGACCCCCGAAGGAGTTAGCCTCCTCACGAGGGCTCCTGAGGGGCGGAGAGATCTATGCAGCTACCTCATGAGGTTCAGCTGACGTGAGCCATGACAACCAAGGCCAGGCGGGCGCCAGGCGGGCGCAGAAGCGCAGGTTTCCTCTTCGATGCAAGGGAGGCAAGTCACAGGCGCGGAGTCCCGAGGAATCAGCCAAAGGTTTCCATTCTGGTGCAACAAGACCAAGACTGCCAGGACGGCAGGACGGAGGTCATCACCGAGCCCACCGCAATGTCACGACCAGAGGCTTTTCGCAGGTGAAGACTACTTTTGTCAAGATAGACTGTACTGCTTGTCCCCTTTCAAATCCCGCCATTGTGGAATCCCTTCCCGCTCATATTTGGGAGGAGGACCAAGGCGCTATATATAGGGCTTAGCCACCACCATAGAGAGGGATCGATTCCTTCCAAAGCAACGCACCAGCTCAAGAACACCTCACCTCCTGAGGCTTGTTCATCCTTGTACTAGTTCATCCATAACCCCTCAAGGCAATCGACCACACCACACTAGAGTAGGGTATTACACCACAACGGTGGCCCGAACTAGTATAAACCTCTGCGTCTTTGTGTCTCTGTGAGCTTTGCGCGCTAGGCTAGGGAGGATCGCGAGTAGGCAGGCTGGGCAGGTTGAGATCTCCGCACGCACCCCAGTGTTCGAACCTCTCACGGGTTGCAGGACCCAGAAATATGACATTTGGCACACCAGGCAGGGGTGCGTCGGAATCCTCTTCCTCGACCTCCAGATCGTGCCACTGACCCGTATGGCAGGCGCTCCTCCATCTGCCTCATCGACGCGCGAAGCACCGGGGCTGCGCTGCTTCGCCCTCTCCCTGCGGCAAGTGTAGTGGCCGGACAAGTTCCGACCGGAGATGCCACCGCGCTATGACGGCATGGCAGATACCGCCCCCTTCCTTCAGGCATACGAGGAAGCGGTTTGGGTGGCTGGGAGAGACGACAAGGTGAAAGCCAACTGGTTCCCCATGGCCCTCACAGGTGCACCACACGCTTGGGTGCTCAACCTGCCGCATATTCTGTGGCCTCCTGGGAGGAGCTGCGCGACCTCTTCCTCGCCCACTACGTGGCGCCGGTGCCCCCAGTTGTTGCATCTCTCCTAGGCGGCTCGCAGGTGCCACCATCCGACCGCCACATCAAGCAGTTCTACCGGCGGGCAGGCAACACTCAGGCGGGCTCGAGGGCTCCCCCGGGCTGTGCGGCGCCCCAAGCTGACCTAGCCTTTGGCCCTGAAGATCACCTTGCTGCCACGACGGGAGCATGCGTGCTCCCGATGCTCTACACCCCCACCATCTACCACGTGGCGGTCACGAAGACCCTCATCGATGATGGATCCGATCTCAACATGCTCTCCCCGAAGGCGTTTGTCCTGCTCCATGTACCGCCCAGCCGGCCCCGCCCCTCCAAGCCCTTCTCTGGAGTTGGGGATGGTTCTACCAGGCCCCTGGGGCAGATCCGCCTTGCCGTCACCTTTGGGACCCGTGACAACTACCGCACCGAGCTCGTCGACTTCGACATCGCCAAGATCAACCTGCCATACAACGATATTCTAGGATACCCGGCCTTGGTGCAGTTTATGGCCGCGACTCATCCCGCGTACAACCTCATGAAGATGCCGGGCAGCAACGGTGTCCTCACGGTGGCAGGGGACACCAAGGGCGCGCTCCAGGCCCTCAAGCTCGCCTTCAAGGCATCCGCGACCGTGGTACCCGACAAGAAGGATGATCAGGGGGCCCTAGAGGCAGCGTCGGCCAAGAAGAAGCAGTTGTTCTCCCAGGACCAAGCCGAGATGAAGCAAGTGCCGGTCTGCAAGGATGGGACGGCCAGCGCCACCTTCACCATAGGGGTTGGCCTCCCACAGGATCAAGAGGAGGCCTTGATCAACTTCCTACGAGCCAACAAGGATGTGTTCGCCTAGGAACCCAAAGACGGCCGGGGTCCCAAGGGGGATAATCCAGCACCACCTGAGAGTATGCCCAAATGTGCGTCCGGTGAAGCAGAAGGCACGACAGCAGTCCACGAGAAGCAGGCCTTCATCATCCAAGAGACCCGTAAGCTACAAGCCGCAGGGGTCATCAGAGAGGTGCGGTACCCAGAGTGGCTGGTGAACCCCATCATCGTCCCTAAGAAGGGAGGGAAGGAGCGCATGTGTGTTGACTTCACCAAACTCAACAAGGCCTGCCCTCAAGATCCTTTTCCGCTCCCTCGCATCGACCAGATCGTCGACTCCACCGTCGAGTGCGACCTATTGTGCTTCCTGGATGCCTTCTCCGGTTACCACCAGATCAAGATGGCCGTGGAGGATGTGGAGAAGATGTCATTCCTCACCCCATGCGAGGTGTACTGCTACACCTGCATGCCCTTCGGACTGCGCAATGACGGGGCAACATTTCAGCGGTTGATGCACATCGCCCTGGGCTCGCAGCTCGGGAGGAACGCGGAGGCATACGTCGATGACATAGTGGTGAAGTTTCGGGAGGCCAGGACTCTGATAGAAGATCTGGAAGAGACGTTCGTTAGCCTGCGCACGGTGGATCTCCGGCTCAACCCCGAGAAGTGTGTGTTCGGGGTCCCCTTAGGCAAGCTGTTGGGCTTCCTGGTATCGCACAGAGGGATCGAAGCTTACCCGGAAAAGGTCAAGGCAATAGAGGACATGAACCCCCCATAGACCCTGAGGGAGATGCAGAAGCTGGTTGGCTATGTAACCTCGCTTGGACGCTTCATTTCCAAGCTGGGGGAGCATGCCCTCCTGTTTTTCAAGCTGATGAAAAGGAAGGGGCCGTTCGAGTGGACCCCCGAGGCAGGCGCAGCCTTCCATGACCTCAAGAGATATCTGACTAGTCCGCCCGTGATGGTGGAACCGCGCCCTCTCGATCCCTTGGTGCTCTATCTGGCATCAACCCCACACTCAGGAAGCGCCGCCCTGGTGGCGCTAAGGAAGGAGCGCCCGGTCGAGAAGCCGCAGCAGGATGCACAACCAGCAAGGGAAGTGCAGCACACCTCAGGGAAGGTATCTGAAGTCTCTGCCGGCGCAGCGACTGAAACTCTTCCTGAGGTTACGAATGACCCCATGGTTATCAAGGCTCCGGATCATGGGCCTCATGAGGCCAAAAGGGACTTGTGCCCCCGTGAATAACAAGATCCTGCAGATGCCTACTCCCTCGTTGAGCACCCCATATACTTTGTCAGCACAGTACTGAGGGAGGCTCGGGCACGATACCCCATGCCACAGAAGCTCTTGCTCACACTTATGGTCGCCTCCAGGAAGCTGCGCCGCTACTTTCAAGGCCACCCCATCAAGGTTGTCTCAGCATATCCGCTAGAGAGGGTGCTCCGGAGCCCGAACGCAGCCGGGCGAGTTGCTGAATGGAACATTGAGCTTCAAGCATTTGATCTCGAGTTCAGTACCACCAGGGTCATCAAGGACGCGGCCCTCGCTGACTTCATGGCCGAGTGGACCGATGCTTCAGATCACAGAGAAGGCGAGGACTGCTCCCTCCTACCGGGAGATGAAGAACCAGATGGATGGATCATGTACTTCGACGGGGCGTTTGCTTGGCAAGGCACAGGGGCAGGAGCCGTCCTCATCTCACCCACTGAAAGTGCAACTAATCCCCGGGTGGTTTTGGTAATTAATAACAACATATATATCATTGAACTAATAGTTACTTGAGAATCATTTCAAAGTTCAAGATATGGGTATGGCAAGGATCAAGAAGTGGACCCCCAAAATGCTAAGGCAAGCATTGGCAAAAGCTCAAGACTCCATTTTTGGTTTAGTGATCCAAGATCACATTGAGTCCATAGGAAAAGCCAATACTATTAAAAGGGATGAGGTTATGATGATGATCCGGTTGCTCAAGTGCTTAGTGATACATCTCCTAAACTATCAAGAACTTTCACCGCCATAGACACTCATAAGTAGTCTCGGTCCCACCGATATTCCAAACTCACCACACCGAGATGAACCACCTCAGCCATAAGCCAAACCCTAGTAAACTCGGATTTTCCGATTCAACTCGGTCTCACCAAAACATGAGTTGCCAAGTTTTTGTAACCTTCATCATCAAATCGGTGTCACCGAGATGATGAAGTCATCCCACCAAACCGCATGCTCTTGTCATTGCACTAATCGGACTAACCGAGATTGTATATTCGGTCCCACCGAAAATCCCAACGCTCACATTATTTGAACTATCGGTCTCACCGAGTTGTCCACTTCAGTCCCACCGAGATTGCTCAAATGTGTGTAACGGTTGGATTTTGTGTGGAGGCTATTTATACCCCTCCACCCCTCTTCATTCGTGGAGAGAGCCATCGAAAGAACTACCACTCCTACCTTACATTTCGAGAAGAGAACTACCTACCCTTGTGTTGAGATCAAGTTGCTCCACTCCCACCATATGAAGCTTGATCTCTAGCCTTCCCAAGTTGCTTTCCACTCAATCCTTTCTTCCACCACAGCCAAATCAGTGAGGAGAGTTGAGTGTTGGGGAGATTATCATTTGAAGCACAAGAGCAAGGAGTTCATCATCATCTACAACATCTATTACCTTTTGGAGGGTGGTGCCTCCTAGATTGGTTAGGTGTCGCTTGGGAGCCTCCGTCCGAGATGTGGAGTTGAACCAAGAAGTTTGTAAGGGCAAGGAGATCGCCTACTTCGTGAAGATCTATCCCGAGTAAGGCTAGCCCTCCGTGGGTGTAGGCCATGATGGAATAGACAAGGTTGCTTCTTCGTGGACCCTTCGTGGGTGGAGCCCTCCGTGGACTCACAAGGCCGTTACCCTCCGTGGGTTGAAGTCTCCATCAACGTGGATGTACGATAGCGCCACCTATCGGAACCACGGGAAAAATCACCGCGTCTCCAAAATTGCGTTTGCTCTTCTCCACCTCTCTTTACTACATGTGCAATTTACTTTTCGCTGCCTATACTCTAGAATTGCATGTGTAGGGTGATGCTTGACTTGATCATAATTGTGAATCTGCCAAAAACTGTTCTTTGTCAAAAGGCAGAATTTTTATATTGACAAGTAGTCTAATCACCCCCCCTCTAGACATACTTTCGATCCTACACCCACCAAGGACAAGCTTTGCTATGCATTACAGCTCTGCTTTCAGCAGGGTGAAAAGGTCTCCAACAACATCACAGAATTCAAAGGCTTGCTCGCCGGGCTCAGGTCCGCGGCTGCGCTGGGGGTAAAGCGCCTCATCATCAAAGGCGATTCTCAGCTCCTCGTCAACTTCTCCAACAAGGAATACACGCCTAAGGATGAACACATGGAGGCGTACCTGGAAGAGGTGCGCAAGATGGAGAAGCGGTTCATGGGCATGGAGCTGCAACATGTGTTGCGCGGGACGAACAAGGAAGCAGATGACATCGCCAAAAGAGCCTCTCGCAGGCTCCCTCAGGAGCCAGGGGTGTTTAAGGAGCGGCTCTTCAAGCCGTCTGCGGTCCCGCACGCCACGACTCCAGCACCACCTCAGGAGGACCTGCCACAGGCACCAAAGACGGGAGCCCCAGCCTGTGGTCATCCCTCAGGAGCCCACTTGTTGCTCATGCTTGAGCTTGAGGAGGGGTGCTGGATGGAGGAATTCAAGGTGTACTTGCTTCAGGGGACCCTACCAGAGAAGGAGGTGGACACCGAGCACGTGGCTCGCTAGGCCACCGCATACTGCATCAATGATGGTGAGTTATACCGCACGAGGCCCAATGACGTTTCTTTACGATGCATCTCCAGGGAACAGGGGCTCGAGCTGCTGGCGGACATACATGGTGGGGACTGCGGGCACCACTCTTCGTCCTGCACCCTGGTGGGCAAGGTGTTCTGCAGCGGCTTCTATTGTCCCACCGTGCTCAATGACGCTACCGAGCTAGTGCACACCTGTGAAGCATGCCAGTTCCACGCCAAGCAGATCCACCAGCCCGCGCAAGGCCTCCAAACGATCCCGCTCATGTGGCCATTTGCGGTCTTGGGGCTGGACATCTTGGGGCCATTCCCTTGGGTGCCGGGGGCTACCGATACCTCTACGTCGCCATCGACAAGTTCACCAAATGGGCGGAGGTAGAAGCCGTGTGCACCATCCCGACAGGATCAACCGTCAAGTTCATGAAGGGAATCGTGAGCCGATTTGGGGTCCCCAACTGCATCATCACCGACAACGGCTCGCAGTTCACTAGCAATCTCTTCAAAACATACTGTGCTAACCTTGGAACACAGATCTACTACGCCTTAGTAGCACACCCACGGAGCAATGGACAGGCCGAGAGAGCCAATGCGGAGGTCCTGAGGGGCCTCAAGACCCGCACCTTCAAGAAGAAGCTCGAGGCCTGCGGTAGGGGCTGGCTCGACGAGCTGCAGTCTATGCTGTGGTCCATCCGCACCACCGCAACAAAGCTAGCACGAGAAATACCTTTCTTCCTCGTCTACGGAGCAGAAGTGGTTTTCCCTCATGAGGTCAAGCATCGCTCCAGGCGGGTCCTGGCGTTCGACGAAACGTAGCAGGACGCCATGCGGAGGATGGATCTCGTGCTGGGGGAGGAACACTGCCGTCAAGCTTCGCTCCGAGCGGTGAGGTACCAGCAGGCGCTGTGGTGGTACCACTGCCGCAGTGTCCATTCCAGGACGTTAGAGGTGGGCGATCTCGTTCTGAGGCGGGTGCTCTCCAGGGAGGGGCTGCATAAGCTCTCTCCCATGTGGGAGGGCCCGTTTAGGGTTGCCAGTGTCTCTAGGCCTGGCGCCGCACGCCTGGAGACACAGGACGGGGTCCCCATCCAGAACGCCTGGAACATCCAGCATCTCCAGAAGTTCTACCCCTAAAGAAAGGCTCCGGCCTGTGAAGCAAGGCTCCGACCTGTGAAGGTTTCCGCCCGTGACACTCTCACGTAATAATGAGTGGGGCTGTACACGCCACGGAGTCTTCTGAGAGTCGCCCTGGGGCCTCATGGGGGCTCCCTCCCATGTTCTAGTGGCAGCACTTAGCTCCGCGCTGGTGAGAAGACTAGATTAGGTGCCGGACGCGGTTGTTCATTTGCTTTCTCAAGTCGCTTGCGGTTTTTCTTAGTAAGTTTTTCAATCGATTTGGTATTTGTGAGCACTGGTTCCTCAAGTGTGTTTTCTCCTGAGCTGCTTTGGTCTAAGGACGTCAGGGAGGTGGCAGTCGCACGCCACTTCTCCTCGCGCTCCTCACGTGTGGGGCTAGGTAGGTGTTTGCGCCCAGGGCTTGTCTTTGCGCGCACACACCGCACCGAACCCCATTATTTCGGCTTTATCCTCGTGAGGAGCCCTCGATCGAGTCTGCTGGTGACAACACCCACATGTCCATGCCCCCCGGGCAGCAAGACGCGATGCAACAGGTCCAGATCACCCTATGGCAGGGGGCTCACGTAAAGGGGGAGTAGGCCGCTCGACAAAATTTCCTTTTCCTTCAAGGGATAGGTCTGCCCTGCCGCACCTCCTGAGGGCTCAAGGTGTGCCTCCAGAGGGCACAGGGCGCGCGCCCTGGGGGGCCCGCTGAATACCTAAGGTCAGGTCCTCATGAGGCAAAGGACGACTACACGTATCAAGCTAAGCCTTCCTACCCTGACCCGTTCAAATTACAAATACTGCAACACAACATCAAGGACAGCAACCATGACATAAGAAGGCATAAAAACATCAGTTCATTACATTCTTCTTCTTTTTTGATTTGCAGGAGAAAGGAAAAGCTAAAACAAGGAAGGCCCGAAGGCGTGCTGGCTTGGCACCAGCGCTGCATCCTCAAGCAGCGCCTCAAGGTAGCCCGACGCTCCACCAGTTCTCCAACAGGAGATCTAGGGCCGCCGGCCTTGAGACCAAGTTCGCCGGCCCCCAGCTTCAGGATGGGCTCCTCTCCTGCTTCACTGGAGCGCCGCGACGGGACGAGCCACCGGCATCCTCGACACGAGCACGACGATGCGGGGGCTAGTCGTAGCCACCACTGCTCGAGCTGTCGTCTGAGGAAGAGCTGCCATCGCGAGAGGCGGAGCGTGCGTCATCAAGGCCAAGTCCGTCGTCGCCACCGTTGTCGTTGCTGTTGTCCTCTGGGCAGCACCCCACGCGGTGGCCATCCCCCTGAATACCCTCACGTAGAGGGTCGCCAGGCTGTCGTACCTGAAGTGGAGGGTGCACCTTTCACCTAGGACACGCGCGCGGGCGAAAGTCTGCCAACCATGGGTCAGCACCACGCTGCCGGAGGCAGAAACCTCGGTGCTGACCCACGAGGCTCTGCTGCAGCACCCATCACCCTGCAGCCAGAGGCCAGCAAGCTTCGAAGAAGGAAGCTCACCGGAGAAGAAGCGAGGAAGCCGGAGCGAGGTGCCAGCCGGGCTCTCCGACCACACCACGAACTCGGGGAGCACCTCCAGCAAAGAAAAGCGCGGCCGAGGCGGGTGCACGATCACGGAACGCCCCCCTTCATCATGGGGGCTGCTCCAGGACCGGTAGCCCCCGCAGCGGGAAGAGGTGCCATCGCGGGCGCCCGGCGCAATGCTGCCTTTGGGGGTTGTGTGCCCGTGCCCCCTGGACGCTGCCGGAGGGACCGTAGGATGCTTGCGGGGACGGCCATGGCCCCTCTTGGGAGGAGGGGAGGCTGGCCCCTCCTTGGGGGCCTTCCCTTTCTCAGCCGCTGAGAACCTCTTCAGCGATGCCATGGGAGCAAGACGGAGGGGGAAGAAGCAAGCGGGAGCAAGGCGAAGGGAAGATGGACGGGGGGGGCTCTCCACCCCTCTCTCACATTTATAGTCAAGAGAGGCCAACCGCCGGCCTTCACGACCTCGCACCATCATGACCACCTACATGCAGCATCGACTGGTCAAGTCGAGCAGTTGCCGAGGCAGCGTGGGGAAGCAGAGTCGCCCACGTCCAATCAATCGCTATGCGTCATCAAGGCCGCATGCGGTTAGGGTCCGCGACGCTTCGCGCTTGCCCCTTGGCTTCTCCTGGAAGCCAAGTCCGAGTGCGCCTTGGGCCCGGGGGCTACTGTCGGCATCCTGGACTTGGGGGTATCTAGTCCTGCCTGCCTGTAGCCCACCACGCGTGGCTCCATCGACGGCCTGGTACGGCCCAGCTTCAACAACAACACAGCAAGACCCTCGCGAGGTGCCAAGCCTCGTGAGGCGGATGACGCCAAGACCCCCGAAGGAGTTGTCCTCCTTCGGAGGGCTCCTATGGGGCGAAGAGATCTATGCAGCTACCTCATGAGGTTCATCTTACATGAGCCATGATGACCAAGGCCAGGCGGGCGCCAGGCGGACGCAGAAGCGCAAGTTTCCTCTTCAGTGCAAGGGAGGCAAGGCACAGGTGCGGAGTCCCGAGGAATCAGCCAAAGGTTTCCATTCTGGTGCAACAAGTCCAAGACTGCCAGGATGGCAGGACGGAGGTCATCACCGAGCCCACCACAGCATCAAGACCAGAGGCTTTTCGCAGGAGAAGACTACTTGTGTCAGGATAGACTGTATTGCTTGTCCCCTTTCAAATCCCGCCGTTGTGGAATCCCTTCCCGCTCATATTTGGGAGGAGGGCCAAAGCGCTATATATAGGGCTTAGCCACCACCATAGAGAGGGATCGATTATTTCCAAAGCAATGCACCAGCTCAAGAACACCTCACCTCCTGAGGCTTGTTAATCCTTGTACTAGTTCATCCATAACCCCTCGAGGCAATCCACCACACCACACTAGAGTAGGGTATTACACCACAACGATGGCCTGAACTAGTGTAAACCCTTGTGTCTTTGTGTCTCTGTGAGCTTTGCGCGAGTAGGCAGGCTGGGCAGGTTGAGATCCCCGCACGCACCCCAGTGTTCGAACCTCTCACGGGTTGCTGGACCCAGAAATCCAACAGCTACAACACCCTCAAACCATTGAGATGCGTGAGGGGGTGCTGCACATCTACGATGTTGAGGGACCAAGGAGGACCGGAAGCGTGGAGACAAGACTCGAAGCAATGGAACAACAAGTTTTCAAGTGCCAAGGGATGGTGGAACGCGGACTCAACGCCAACCACATGATGATCGCGGAGTTCACCAACAACCACAGGTTGGATACCAAGAACATTGGGGAGACCATCTTCAAGCTTCATGAGAAAATCGAACACCTCCAAGCCTAGATCTATGACCTGCAAAACCAAAACTATGAGTATGAATATAGATTCAAGAGGATGAGTTTGGCTATAGATTTGTGGATCCCAAAGACTCGATCATCCTTCTATGATGGTGAGCCTATGCCTTGGAAGATGGACGACAAGCCTACATCATCAACAACTCCATCATCACCACCCCCGAAGAAGGAGACATAAACACATAGGTATGGGCACTCCCCTTGGCTACTGCCAAGCTTGGGGGAGGTGCCCCGGTATCGTATCACCATCACACTCCTATCTTTACCGTTTTTCTTAGTTTGATCCTTTTCGTAATATCTTGATCTAGTAGAATAAAAGTTTTAAGTATGATCTAGTTTGGAGCTTTGCTTTATGATCCTTCAATGTAATCGAGTCCATGAGCTATATATAATAAAGATTAGTGTTGAGTCAAGGGCTTGATCATCTTACTTTGATCTTGAGGGAATAAAAGAAAAAGAAAGAATAAAAAGAAATAAAGAGATCATATTGATCTTATGGAGAGTAATGACTTCACATATAAAGAGTATGATGAATAAAAGTTGTTGAGAGTTGACAAACATAGTTTTGGTCATCATTGCAATTAATAGGAAGTAATAAAGAAAGAGAGGTTCTCACATATAAATATACTATCTTGGACATATTTTATGATTGTGAGCACCTTTAAAATATGACATGCTAAAGAGTTGATGTTGGACAAGGAAGACAAGGTAATGGGTTATGTTTTCTTATATCCAAAATAAAGTATATTGTCATGGATCATCCAACATGTTGACCTTGCCTTTCCCTCTCATGCTAGCCAAATTCTTTGCACCAAGTAGAGATACTACTTGTGCTTCCAAATATCCTTAAACCCAGTTTTGCCATGAGAGTCCACCATATCTACCTATGGATTGACTAAGATCCTTCAAGTAAGTTGTCATGTTGCATGCAATAAAAATTGCTCTCTAAATATGTATGATTTATTAGTGTGGAGAAAATAAGCTTTATACGATCTTGTGATGTGGAAGCAATAAAAGCGATGGGCTACATAATAAAGGTCCATATCACAAGTGGCAATATAAAGTGACGTTCTTTTGCATTAAGATTTTGTGCATCCAACCATAAAAGCACATGACAACCTATGCTTCCCTCTGCGAAGGTCCTATCTTTTACTTTTGTCTTATACCTTTACTAGAGTCATGGTGATCTTCACCTTTCCTTTTTACATTTTATCCTTTGGCAAGCATCTTGTGTTGGAAAGATCCTGATATATATATATATATATATATATATATATATATCCAATTGGATGTAAGTCAGCATGAACTATTATTGTTGACATTACCTTTGAGGTAAAAGGTTGGGAGGCAACACTATAAGCCCCTATCTTTCTATGTGTCCGATTAAAACTTCATACCCATAAGTATTGGGTGAGTGTTAGCAATTGTGAAAGACTAAATGATAGTTGAGTATGTGGACTTGCTGAAAAGCTCTTATATTGACTCTTTCCGATGTTATGATAAATTGCAATTCCTTCAGTGACCGAGAGCATAGTTTGTTAGTTCTCAATGAAGTTTCTGATTCATACTTGACATTGTGGATAGATTATTGCTTGAGCATAAGGAATCATATGACAAATATATATATATATATATATATATATATATGTTGCTGTTATAAGAATGATCATGATGCCCTCATGTCCGTATTTTATTTTATCGACACCTCTATCTCCAAACATGTGGACATATTTTTCGTTATCAGCTTCCACTTGAGGACAAGCGAGGTCTAAGCTTGGGGGAGTTGATACGTCCATTTTGCATCATGCTTTTATATCGATATTTATTGCATTATGGGTTGTTATTACACGTTATGTCAGAATATGTATGCCTATCCTCTCTTATTTTACAAGGTTTACATGAAGAGGGAGAATGCCAGCAGCTGGAATTCTGGGCTAGAAAAGGAGCAAATATTAGAGACCTATTCTGCACAACTCCAAAAGTCCTGAAACTCCACGGAAGTTATTTTTGGAATTAATAAAAAAATACTGAGTGAAGAAAATACCAGAGGGGGGCCACCCACCGTCCAAGAGGGTGGGGGCGCGCCCTACCCCCCTAGGCACACCCCCTGCCTCGTGGGTCCCCTGGCGGGCCTCCTGTGCCCATCTTCTGCTATATGAAGTCTTTTACACTGGAAAAAATCATAAGGAAGCTTTCGGGATGAAACACCGCCGCCACGAGGCGGAACCTTGGCAGAACCAATCTAGGGCTCCGGCTGAGCTGTTTTGCCGGGGAAACATCCCTCCGGGAGGGGGAAATCATCAGCATCGTCATCACCAATGATATTCTCATCGGGAGGGGGTCAATCTCCATTAACATATTCACGAGCACCATCTCTTCTCAAACCCTAGTTCATCTCTTGTATCCAATCTTTGTCCCAAAACCTCAGATTGGTACATGTAGGTTGCTAGTAGTGTTGATTACTCCTTGTAGTTCATGCTAGTTGGTTTATTCGGTGGAAGATCATATGTTCAGATCCTATATGCATGTAAATACCCCTCTGATTATGAACATGAATATGATTTGTGAGTAGTTACGTTTGTTCCTGAGGACATGGGAGAAGTCTTGCTATAAGTAGTCATGTGAATTTGGTATTCGTTCGATATTTTGATGAGATGTATGTTGTCTTTCCTCTAGTGGTGTTATGTGAACGTCGACTACATGACACTTCACCATTGTTTGGGCCTAGAGGAAGGCATTGGGAAGTAATAAGTAGATGATGGGTTGCTAGAGTGACAGAAGCTTAAACCCTAGTTTATGAGTTGCTTCGTAAGGGGCTGATTTGGATCCATATGTTTCATGCTATGGTTAGGTTTACCTTAATACTTCTTTTGTAGTTGTGGATGCTTGCAGTAGGGGTTAATCATAAGTGGGATGCTTGTCCAAGAAAGGGCAGTACCCAAGCACCGGTCCACCCACATATCAAATTATCAAAGTAATGAACGCGAATCATATGAGTGTGATGAAAACTAGCTTGACGATAATTCCCATGTGTCCTCGGGGGCGCTTTTCTCTATATAAGAGTTTGTCCATTCTTGTCCTTTGATACAAAAAGGATTGGGACACCTTGCTGCACCTTATTTACTTTTGTTACTTTTTACCCGTTACGAATTACCTTATCACAAAACTATCTGTTACCGATAAATTCAGTGCTTGCAGAGAATACCTTACTGAAAACCGCTTGTCATTTCCTTCCGTTCCTCGTTGGGTTCGACACTTACTTATCGAAAGGACTACGATAGATCCCCTACACTTGTGGGTCATCAACATGCAAGTCTCTTTACTCTTTCCGTAATGCTTCATCCTGCAACTAACTCACTAGTCACATTGCTTGCAAGGCTTATAGTGATGAGCATTACCGAGAGGGCCCAGAGATACCTCTCCGATACACGGAGTGACAAATCCTAATCTCGATCTATGCCAACCCAACAAACACCTTCGGAGATACCTGTAGAGCATCTTTATAATCACCTAGTTATGTTGTGACGTTTGATAGCACACAAGGTGTTCCACCGGTATTCGGGAGTTTCAAAATCTCATAGTCAGAGGAACATGTAAGTCATGAAGAAAGCAATAGCAATAAAACTTAACGATCATTATGCTAAGCTAATGGATGGGTCTTGTCTATCACATCATTCTCCTAATGATGTGATCCCGTTCATCAAATGACAACACATGTCCATGGCTAGGAAACTTTAACCATCTTTGATCAATGAGCTAGTCATGTAGAGGCATACTCGGGACACAATGTTTTGTCTATGTATTCACAAATGTATCAAGTTTCCGGTTAATACAATTCTAGCATGAATAATAAACATTTATCTTGAAATAAGGAAATATAAAATAACAACTTTATTATTGCCTCTAGGGCATATTTCCTTCAAGTGACGATGGAGATCATGCTGGTGCTTTGGAGACGGAGATCAAAGGAACGAGATGATAATGGCCATATCATGTCACATATTGATTGCATGTGATATTTATCCTTTTTATGCATCTTATTTTGATTAGAACGACGGTAGCATTAGTTGATGATCCCTTCACTTAATTTTGAGAAATTGTTTTCTCGTTGAGTATGCACCATTGTAAAAGTTCGTCGCTTCGAAGCACCTCGTGATGATCGGGTGTGATAGACTCTATGTTCGCATACAACGGGTGTAAGCTAGTTTTAGACATGCAAAATACTTGGGTTAAACTTGATGAGCCTAGCATGTACAGATATGGCCTCAGAACACAGGAGATCAAAAGGTCAAACATGAGTCATATAGTAGATATGATCAACATGGAGATGTTCACCATTGATGACTACCCCATCTCATGTGATGATCGAACATGGGTTAGTTGATTTGGATCATGTATCACTTAGGCAACTTGAGGGATGTTGATTTAAGTGGAGTTCATTAGTAATTTGATTAACTGAACTAATTATCACGAACATAGCCTAAATTGCCTTTGCAAATTATGTTGTAGATTAATAGCTCACGATGTAGCTCCCTATTTTAATACGTTCCTAGAGAAAGACTAAGTTGAAAGATATTGTAAGCAATTATGCGGACTAGGTTCGTAGTCTGAGAATTGTCCTCAGTGCTGCACAGAAGGCTTATGTCCTTGATGCACCGCTCGGTGTGCCAACCCCTCTAGTGTCGTCTGTGGATGTTGTGAACGTCTGGCAAATACGTTCTGAAGACTACTCGATAGTTTAGTGCGCCATGCTTTACGGCTTAGAAATCATGGCCCCAAAGACGTTTTGAACCCCACGGAGCATATGATATGTTCCAAGAGCTGAATTTGGTATTTCAGGCTCATGCCCATGTTGAGAGGTATAAGACCTCTAACAAGTTCTTTGCCCGCAAGATGGAGGAGAACAACTCAGTTAGTGAGAATGTGCTCAGAGTGTGTGGGTGCTACAATCGCTTGAATCAAGTGGGAGTTAATCTTCTAGATAATACAGGGGTTGACAAAGTTTTCCAGTCACTACCACCTAGCCATAAGGATTTTGTGATGAACTATAATATGCAAGGAATGGAGAAAATGACCCACGAGCTATTCGCGATGCTGACGGCTGCGGAGGTAGAAATCAAGAAAGAGCATCAAGTGTTGATGGTCAATAAGACCACCAGTTTCAAAAAGGGTAAGGGAAAGAAAGGGAACTTCAAGAAGAATGGCAAGATAGTTGTCGCTCCCGTGAAGAAACCCAAGCCTGGACCCAAACCATAGACTGAGTGCTTCTCTTGCAAGGGGAAGGGTCACTAGAAGTGGAACTGCCACAAGTACTTGGCAAATAAGAAGGATGGCAACGTCAAACGTAGGTATATTTGATATACATGTTATTGATGTGTACCAACTAGTGCTTGTAGTAGCATCTGGGTATTTGATATTGACTCAGTTGCTAATATTAGTAACTTGAAGCAGGAGCTGCAGAGTAACGGAGACTAGCTGAGGGCAAGGTGACGATGAGTGTTGGATGTGTCTCCAAGGTTGATATGATCACCATCGGAATGCTCGTAATACCTTCGGGATTAGTATTAAACCTAAATAATGGTTATTTGGTGCCTGCTTTGAGCATAAAATATTATATCTAGATATTGTTTACTGCAAGATGGTTATTCATTTAAGTCAAAGAACAATGGTTATTCTCTTTATATGAGTAATATCTTTTATGGTCATGCACCCCTTGTGAATGGTTTATTCTAGTTGAATCTCGATCGTAGTAATACACATATACATAATATTGATGCAAAGTTAATGATGATAGTACCACACACTTGTGGCACCGTCGCTTAGGTCATATTGGTATAAAGCGCATGAAGAAACTCCATACTGATGGACTTTAGGAATCACTTGATTATGAATCATTTGATACATGTGAACCATGCCTCATGAGCAAGATGACTAAAACCCTGTTTTCCAGAACAATGGAGCGGGCAAGTGACTTATTAGAAATAATACATACCGATGTATGTTGTCCGATGAGTGTTGAAGCACGCGGTGGATATCGGTATTTTCTTTCCTTCACAGATGATTTGAGTAGATATGGGTATATTTACTTAATGAAACACAAGTCTGAAACATTTGAAAAGTTCAAGGAATTTCAGAGTGAAGTGGAAAATCATCATAACAAGAAAATAAAGTTTCTACGATCTGACCATGGAGGTGAATATTTGAGTCATGAGTTTGGTATGCATTTAAGACAATGTGGAATTGTTTCACAGCTGACGCCACCTAGAACACCGCAGTGTAAAGTGATAATCCACAAGTATAGCGGATTTCTATAGTTTTCAAGGGTCGAGTATTCAACCCAAATTTATTGATTCGACACAAGGGGAGCCAAAGAATATTCGTGAGTATTAGCAGCTGAGTTGTCAATTCAACCACACCTGAAAGATTAAATATCTGCAGCAAAATTTTTAGTAGGAAAGTAGTATGGAAGTAATGGTAACAGTAGCAAAAGTAACATCAGCAGTTTATAGTGATTGTAACAACAGTAGCAACGAAAGTAACTTAGCAAAGATCAATATGTGAAAAGCTCGTAGGCATTGGATCAACAATGATAATTTTGTTGGATAATATTAATCATGTAGCAGTCATAACATAGGGTGACATAGAACTAGCTCCAATTCATCAATATAATTTAGGCATGTATTCCGCATATAGTCATACGTGCTTATGGAAAAGAACTTACATGACATCTTTTGTCCTACCCTCCCGTGGCAGTGGGGTCCTAATGGAAACTAAGGGATATTAAGGCCTCGTTTTAATAGAGAACCGGAACAAAGCATTAGCACTTAGTGAATACATGAACTCCTCAAACTACCATAATCACTGGAAAGAATCCCAATTATTGTCACCTTGGGGTATGCGGATCATAACTCGTAATGTGTGTCTACAACTTGCAAGATAGGATCAAGAACTCACATATATTCATGAAAACATAATAGGTTCAGATCTGAAACCATGGCACTCGGGCCCTAGTGACAAGCATTAAGCATAGCAAAGTCATAGCAACATCAATCTCAGAACATAGTGGATACTAGGGATCAAAACCTAGCAAAACCAACTCGACTACATGATAAATCTCATCCAACCCATCACCGTCCAACAAGCCTACGATGGAATTACTCACGCACATCAGTGAGCATCATGAAATTGGCGATGGAGGAAGGTTGGTGATGATGATGGCAACAAATCCCCCTCCTTGGACCCCTGAACGGACTCCAGATCAGCCCTCCTGATGAAGAACACGAGGCAGCAGCAGCTTCATATCGTAAAATGCAATGAATCCTTCTCTCTGATTTTTTTCTCCCTGAATAGGTACTTATAGAGTTGGACTTAGGGTCGGAGGAGGTCCAAAGGGCCCACAAGCCTGCAGGACGTGCCCTAGGGGGTGGCCATGCCCCCAGGGCTTGTGGCCTCTAGGTGCCCCCTCTGGTTAATTCTTGTGCCAGTATTTTTTTATATATTCCACAAAAATTGTTTGTAAATTTTCAGGTCAATCCGAGAACTTTGATTTCTACACAAAAATAACACTATGGCAATTCTGCTGAAAATAACATCAGCCTGGCTTAGTTCTATTCAAATCATGCAAATTAGAGTCCAACACAAGGTCAAAAGAGTTTGGAAAAGTAGACACGATGGAGACGTATCAACTCCCCCAAGCTTAACCCATTGCTTGTCCTCAAGCAATTCAGTTGATAAACTAAAAGTGACAAAGAAAAACTTTTACAAACTCTATTTGATCTTGTTGTTGTGGGTCTCAAATTTACTCATACCAATGGCATAACAAACTAGCGAGTAATAATAATAGATCTCGGATCACAACACTTTTCAAAACAATCATGATATAATATGACATAATGGCATCTCGCTAGCCCTTTCTGAGACCGCAAAACATAAACGCAGAGCACCCCTGAAGATCAAGGACTGACTAGACATTATAATTCATGGCAAAATAGATCCAGTCACACTCCTACTCAACATCAATTAAAAACAAAACATACAAATGACAATGGTGCTCTCTAACTGGTGCTTTTTATAAGAAGATGATGACTCAACAATAAAAGTAAATAGATAGCTAGGCCCTTCGCAGAGGGAAGCAGGGATTTGCAAAGGTGCCAGAGCTCGAAGCTTTTAAAACATAGATGAATATAATTTTGAGTGGTATGCTTTCATTGTCAACATAACAACCAAGATATCTCACTATCTTCCATGCTAGATACATTATAGGGGGTTCCCAAACAGAATGGTAAAGTTTTTACTCCCCCTCCACCAACAATCACACTCCATGGCTAGCCGAATCCACGAGTACCGTCCATACCAACAATAGTCCTGGGGGAGTTTTGTTTCATTATTATATTTTGATTTGATTTTGAGCATGGAACTAGGCATCCCGATTACCAGCCACTTTCTCGTGAATGACAAGTCAATAAACAATCATCGTGAGAATAACCCACCTAGCATGGAAGATACTGACAGCCCCCAGTCGCTACATGAGCGATTCAGGCATACAAAACATATTATTATTTGAAGGATTAGAGTTTGGCACATGCAAATTTACTTGGAACGGCAGGTAAATACCGCATATAAGTAGGTATGGTGGACTCATATGGAATAACTTTGGGTTTAAGGAAGTGGATGCACAAGCAGTATTCCCGCTTAGTACAAGTGAAGGCTAGCAAAAAGATTGAGGAGCGACCAACTAGAGAGCGACAACGGTCATAAACATGCATTGAGATAATCAACATTGAATACAAGCATGAGTATGATATAAATCACCATGAACCTAAATATCGTGGAGGCTATGTTGTTTTTGATTCAACTACATGCGTGAACATGTGCCAAGTCAAGCCGCTTGAATCATTCAAAGGAGGATACCGTCCTACCATACTACATCCTAACCATTTTAAAATGCATGTTGGCACGCAAGACAAACCATTATCCACTCCTAGATAATTAAGCATGGCATGAGTAACTATAATATCTAATTGTCATTGCAAACATGTTTCATTCATAATGGGGTGAATCAAGAACGATGAGCTACTCATATTTACAAAAACAAAATAGGTCGAGTTCATACCAGCTTTTCTCCATCTCAATCATTTCATCATATATCATCATTATTGCCTTTCACTTGCACGACCGAACGATGTGGATAATAATAAGAGTGCACGTGCATTGGACTAAGTTGGAATCTACAAACATTTATTCAAAGGATAACACAAGGTAATATGGGCTATTTGTTAGATCAACAATAATGCATATGAGAACCACTCAACATTTTCATCGTGGTATTCTCCTTATGACCCAAAGAAAAAGAAAATAATTTCAGACACACTTGTCCTTACGATCATTGGGTATACCTTCTATAACTGATCTAAGGGCAAGATCTTTGTTTCCAAGAACATGTCCTTTCTAGAGAAGGAGTTTCTCTCGAAAGAAGTGAGTGGGAGAAAAGTAGAACTTGATGAGGTAATCATACCTTCTCTTGAATTGGAAGGTAGCACATCACAGAAAGTAGTTCCTGTGATGCCTACACCAACCAAAGAGAAAGCTAAAGATGATGATCATGAAACTTCGGATCAAGTTACTACTGAACTTTGTAGGTCGACCAGGGTACGTTCCGCACCAGAGTGGTACAGTAATCTTGTCTTGGAAGTCATGTTGTTGGACAACGACGAACCTAAGAACTATGAAGAAGCTATGATGAGCCTGGATTCCGACAAATGGCTTTAGGCCATGAAATCTAAGATAGGATCCATGTATGAGAACAAAGCATGGACTTTGGTGGACTTGCCTGATGATCGGCAAGCCATTGAGAATGGATCTTTAAGGAGAAGACAAACGCTGATGGTAATGTCACCGTCGATAAAGCTTGACTTGTTGTAAAGGCTTTTCGACAAGTTCAAGGGATTGACTATGATGAGACTTTCTCACCCATAGTGATGCTTAAGTCTGTTAGAATTATGTTAGACATTACCGCACTTCATGATTATGAGATTTGGCAAATGGACATCGAAATGGCATTTCTTAACGGGTTTATTTAGGAAAAGTTGTGCGTGATGCAACCAGAAGGTTTTGTCGATCCTAAGGATGCTAACAAAGTATCCAAGCTCCAGCGATCCATCTATGGACTGGTACAAGCATCTCAGAGTTGGAATATACGCTTTGATGAGGTGATCAAAGCTTATGGTTTTATACAAACTTACGGAGAAGCTTTTATTTACAAGAAAGTGAGTGGGAGCTCTATAGCATTTCTGATAGTATATGTGGATGACATATTGATGATTGGAAATGATGTTGAATTTATGGAAAGCATAAAAGGGTTATTTGAAAGGAGTTTTTCAAAGGAAGAGTTGGATAAAGCAGCTTATGTATTGGGCATCAAGATCTATGGAGATAGATCAAGACGCCTGATAAAACTTTCACAAAGCACATACCTTACAAGTTTTTTGAAGGAGTTCAAAATAAACCAGTCAAAGAAGAAGTTCTTGCCTGTATTGCAAGGTGTGAAGTTGAGTAAGACTCAAAGCCCGACCACGGCAGAAGAAAGAGAAAGGATGAAAGTCATCCCTATGCTTCAGCCATAGGTTCTATAATGTATACCATTTGTGTACCAGACCTGATGTGTGCCTTTCCATAAGTCTGGCAAGGGGGTACTAGAGTGATCTAGGAGTGGATCACTGAACAGTGGTAAAAAATTATCCTTAAGTTACTTAAGGAAATGTTTCTCATTTATGGAGGTAACAAAGAGTTCGCCGTAAAGGTTTACGTCAATGCAAGATTCGACACCAATCTGGATGACTCTGAGTCTCAATCCGGATACATATCAAATGTGGGAGCAGTAAGCTAGAGTATCTCCATATATAACATTGTAGACAAAGAGATTTGCAAAGTACATACGGATCTAAATGTTACAGACCCGTTGACTAAAACCTCTCTCACAAACTGAACATAATCAAACCCCAGGAACTCATTGGGTGTTAATTACATGGTGATGTGAACTAGATTATTGACTGTAGTGCAAGTGGGAGACTGTTGGAAATATGCCATAGAGGTAATAATAAATGGTCATCATATTTCCTTGTTCATGATAAAGGTTTATTATCCATGCTAGAATTGTATTGGCCGGAAACTTAAATACATGTGTGGACACATAAACAAGTACTGTGTCCCTAGTGAGCCTCTACTAGACTAGCTCATTGATCAAAGATGGTTAACGTTTCCTAACCATAGACATGAGTTGTCATTTCATAACAGGATCACATCATTAGGAGAATGATGTGATGGACAAGACCCAACCGTAAGCTTAGCATCAGATTGTTTAGTTTATTTGCTATAACTTTCTGTCGGATATCGGGTTCCGGCAAAACCCTTAAGGTTCGAACTCTAGGGTGCGCATGAAGATCTTCTCCCTACCGAAACACGCCCACAACCTCGCCACAGTTCTAAGATAGCACGATGAACATCACAAGAGACACAAGGTTTATACTGGTTCGGGCCACCGTTGTGGTGTAATACCCTAATCCAGTGTGTGTGGTGTGGTGGATTGCCTCTTGGGCTGATGATGAACAGTATAGAGGAAGAATAGCCTCGCGAGGGGAGGTGTTCTTGTGGTGATGTGTGGATGAGCTAGGTCTCGGTCCGGATTTGATCCCTCTCTAATGTGGTGGCTGGCACTATTTATAGAGGCCCCGGTCCTCTTCCCAAATATTGAGCGGGAAGGGAGCCAACAACGGCCATTTTGAAAGGGGACAGCTAGAACAAGCTATCCTGACTAAAGGTGGTCTTCGACTGCCAAAGGCACTGGTGATGACGCTGTCTTGGGCTCCACGGTGACCCCCGTCCTGCCGTCCTGCTGGTCTTGGTCTCGTTGCACTGATATGCAAACCTTTGCTTGATGCCTCGGTACTCCACGCCTGCGCTTGACCCCTTTGCACCAAAGAGGAAACAAGGACACTGTGCAGGATGGCGCCCGCCTGGCGCCCGCCTGGTCTTGGTCGTCACGGCTTGCGTCATGAGCACGTCGTGAGGTACCCCTTGCCTTGATCTCTCCGCCTCCTCGCGAGCCTGCCTGGTGAGGCTGCCCCTGAGGAGGCCTTGCGTCATCCGCCTCGCGAGGCTTGGCCCCTCGCGAGGGTCTTGAGTGCTTGTTGATGAACACGGGCCGTACTGGGCCACTGGATGAGCCACGCCGCAGCCGCAGTGCAAGTCTGGGACCCCTGCTCCCGAACACCGACAGAGCCCCGGCCCAAGGCACGCCGACTTGGCTTAGCGGCGAAGCCAAAGGGCAAGTCGAGCACCGCTGGGCCCCAACAGCCTGCGGCCTTGGTCGCCGCGTGGCGATTGATTGGACGTGGGCGTCTCCGCTTCCCCACGCTGCCTCGGCAACTGCCCGATTTGACGAGTCCCCGCTGCATGCAAAAAGAGTCATCATTACCTGTGATTGTGGAGGTCGACGGTGGCCTCCCTTGGACTACAAATGGGGAGGGGCGAAAGCCCCCGTTGCACATCTCCCCTTGATCTGCCTACTTCTTCTCCCTCCTTGCTCCTGTTGCTTGTAGCGTCCCATGGCGCCCGTGAAGAGGTTCTCAACCGCGGAGAAGGGGAAGGCTCGCCAGGAAGGGCCTGGCTCTCCTCCACCCAAGCGCGGCCGCGGTCATCCTCGCAAGCATCCCCGACTCCCGTCGCGGCTTCTCGTGGTCGCGGTGGTGGCCCTTCACGCGGTGGTGGCCGCCCATGTCGAGGCAGCCCAGTTGGTGGAGGAAGGCGTGCCGTGGCTACGCGGCCTCCCCGGCCGCGCTTCCATTCAGCAGAGGTGTTGCCGGCGTTTGTTGTGTGGTCGGACAACCCGACCGGCAACTGGCTCCAACTCCCTCGCTTCTTCGCCGGTGAACTGCCGGCCACTGGCCCCGGCGGGCTGTGGTTGTAGGTGGACGGCTGCTGCAGCAGGGCCTCCTGGGTCGCGGTGGAGGTCTCCGTCACCGGAAACGTGGCACTGGCTCGGGGCTAGCAGACGTTTGCCCGCGCGTGTGGCCTGGGCAGGCGGTGCACCCTCCACTTCAAGTATGATGGCAACACGACCCTCTATGTGAGGGTGTTCAGAGAAGATGGCCGCCGTGTTGGGTGCTGCCCTGAAGACGATGACGGCGACGAGGTGCTCGGCCTTGGCGATGGCCGTGACGAGGGCGAAGGCGAACCCGCTCCCGGCGGTGACCACAGCTTGTCGAGCTTCAACGGCTCCTCCTCCGGCGACAGCTCCTCCAGCAGTGGCCGCGACCAGCCGTCGTGCCTGCTTCGAGGGTGGTAGCGGGTCGTCCCGTCGCCGTGCCCCGGTGAAGCGCAAGGCGGAGTCTGATTGAGCTCGGTAGGATGACGCGGATCCCTTCTCGCGAGCTGTTGCAAGGCGCACGCTATTTTTATTTTGTTTTTCTCCTTTTCCTGCATCGAGAGAGAGAAGCATGGAGCCCCGCAGGGGCGTGCAATAGACTATGATCCCCTAATTATCATGCTATATTCATTGTCCCTGTGCTGTGTTGTGGTGTCATGGTTATTAGCCTGCGCGTAGGAACAACTTAGCTCGGGATGTTTGCCGTAGCTTCCACCTTGCGAGGTGCCTGCTTGAGGCCTTGCCGGGCGCCTTAAGAGCTGCAAAAATCAGTTGGGAGAACCATTTCTGAACCTTGGTCACGAGGGTTGCCAGCTATGGCCCGGTGCTTTGTGTCGCGATGCCCGAGGGGCATGGACTGGGAGGGGTTCTCCCGCTGTGAACTTGAACGAGAGGGCCTCGTGAAAATCATTAGAGGAAGGGCTCACGAGGGCGCCCACGCAGAGCCCTCGCGAGGTTTGCGAGAGAGAGAGAGAGAGAGAGCCAGACAAAAAGCCGAAAATAGAGAACAGGGGCAGAAGACGGCAAACAACACTAGAAGCAACTTCAATAAAGGTTCAAACAAGGAAGAACAAGCCAACTGCGGAAAGCAAATGAAAAGATGCGTCCGGCACCTAGTATAGTCTTTGACGTCTTCTCACCAGCGCGGAGCTAAGTGCTGCCACTGGGCATGGGCGGGAGCCCCCGAGGCCCGAGGGCGGCACTCCGGAGAATCCGGGGCGTGTACAGCCCCCACTCATTATTACGTGAGAGTGTCATGGGCGGCGAGCTTCACAGGCACTGGGCCTTCTCCACAGGCATCGGGCCTTTCTTCGAGCGGCGAGCTTCACAGGCACTGGACCTTCTTCACAAGCACCAGGCCTTTCTTCGGGCAGGGAGCTTCATAGGCACCGGGCCTTCTTCATAGGCACTGGGCCTTTCTTCAAGGGTAGAACTTCCGGAGGTGCTGAATGTTCCAGGCGTTTGGCACTAGCACCCCTTCCTGAGTCTCCAGGCACGCAACGCTAGGCTTGGAAACATGGACAACCTTGAACGGGCCCTCCCACATGGGTGAGAGCTTATGCAGCCCTTCCCTAGAGAGCACCTGCCTGAGTACAAGCTCACCTACCTCGAGAGTTCTGGGGCGGATGTTGCGGTGACGATACCGCCGCAGTGCCTGCTGGTATCTTGCTGCTTGTAGTGTGGCTTCTCAACGGCGCTCCTCACCCAGCACGAGGTCCATCCCCTGCATGGCATCCTGTTGCGCTTCATCAAACGCTAGGACCCGCACGGAGTGACGCCTGACCTCGTGAGGGAGGACCGCCTCTGCTCTGTAGACGAGGAAGAACGGGGTCTCGCCAGTTGGCTTGGTGGCAGTAGTGCGGATGGACCACAGCACGGATAGGAGCTCGTTGTACCAGCCCCTGCCGTAGGCCTCCAACTTCTTCTTGAAGGTTCTGGTTTTAAGGCCCCTCAGGACCTCTATGTTGGCGCATTCGGCCTGGCCATTACTCCAGGGTTGTGCCACCGAAGCGTAGCATATCTGTGTTCCAAGGTTAGCACAATATGTTTTGAAAAGATTGCTGGTGAACTACGAACCGTTGTCGGTGATGATGCGATTAGGGACCCTGAACCGGCTCACGAGGCCCTTGACGAACTTGACTGCAGAACCAGCTGGGATGGTGCGGACAGCTTCCACCTCCGCCCACTTGGTGAACTTGTCAATGGCGACGTAGAGGTAGCGGTAGCCCCCAGGCGCTCGAGGAAACGGGCCCAAGATATCCAGCCCCTAGACCGCGAACGACCATGAGAGTGGGATGGTCTGCAAGCCCTGAGTTGGCTCATTGATCTGCTTGGCATGGAATTGGCAGGCTTCGCAGGACTTCACCAGCTCGGTCGCGTCGTTGAGTGTCGTAGGCCAATAGAACCCGCTGCGAAACGCCTTGCCGACGAGGGTCTGTGATGACGAGTGGTGTCCGCAATCTCCACCGTGTATGTCAGCCAGCAATTCCTACCCCTATTCCCTGGAGATGCAACACAGGGAAACGTCATTTGGCCACTTCCAGTAGAGCTCTCCGTCTTGGATGCACTAGGCCGTGGCCTGCCAGGCCACACGTTCCGCGTCCTCCTCTTTCTCTGGCAGCATCCGTTGCATCAGGTAGTCCTTGAATTCTGTGGTCCAGCATCCCTCCCGAGGCTCCAGTGCCAGGAGTAGGCATGCTCCCGAGGCCGGGCCACAGGCCGGGGCTCCCGTGGCAGGTGGCTGAGGGAGTTCCTCCCGAGGCTGTGTTGTGCTTGAAAGTGACGGTACCGCCAACGGCTTGAAGAGCCGTTCCTCGAAAACACCAGGCTCCTGAGGCAGCCGCCTGGATGCCCTCCTGGCAATGTCATCAGCCTCTTGGTTGGTGCCACGGGGCACATGCTGCAACTCCAGCCCCCAAAACTGTTTTTCCATCCTGCGCACCTCCGCAAGATACGCTTCCATGTGCTCGTCCTTCGGCTCATACACCTTGTTGGAGAAGTTGACAAAGAGCTGTGAATCACCCTTGATGGTGAGGCGTTTCACCCCCAACGCTGCTGCAACTTTCAAGCCTGCTATGAGGCCCTCGTATTCTGCTATGTTGTTGGAGACCTTCTTGCCCTGCTGGAAACAAAGTTGCAAGGCGTAATAGAGCTTGTCTTGAGTGGGGGATATAAGCACTGCGCCAGCCCCCGCGCCATGCCGCGAGAATGCTCCATCGAAGTACATGACCCAGCCATCGGGTGCCTCGCTTCCTGGGGAAAGTGATCAATCCTCGCCTGCCTCGAGCCCTGGGGCCTCTGTCCATTCTCCCACAAAATATGCAAGTGTGGCTCCCTTGACGACCCTGGTTGTGTTGAATTCCAATTGAAATTCTTGCAGCTCGATATTCCATTCGGCGACCCTTCCAGCGGAGTTGGGGCTCTTGAGTACCCTTTCTAGTGGGTAGGCCGAGACGACCTTGATGGGGTGACCTTGAAATTAGTGCCGTAGCTTACGCGAGGCCACCAGCAGTGCAAGCAAGAGCTTCTGAGGCATGGGGTATCGTGCCCTTGCATCCCGCAACACCGTGCGGACGAATTACACCGGATGCTCGACGAGGGTGGGTGTGCTGATGAGGTCTGTGCCCTCCGGAGGGTTAGGCGCCTCTTGAGACAACGGAGCCCCCAGCGCCTGGCTGCCTAGCGCGGCCTCTTCAGCCCTAGGGGCGCCTTCTTGCTAAGGCTGGTCTCCATCTGCCGTGGCCATGGTCTTCGCGAGGCCTTCTTGGTCTTGTGCCACCGCGGCCGGGGTCGTGGTCGTGGCCGGTCGTGACGTAGCCTTGACATGGCGTTCTTCCCGAACCGCCACTAGAGCTGCACTGGCAGAGTAGGGTGTGGCGGCGAGGTAGAGCACCAGGGGCTTGAGAGGGCGTGGCGCGACCATCACAGGAGGTTTGGTCAGGTACTTCTTGAGGTCTTGAAACGCTTGGTCAGCCTCCTGTGTCCACTCAAACGGGCCCTTCTTCTTCATCAGCTTGAAGAAAGGCAGGGCACGCTCCCCCAGCTTGGAGATGAAGCGTCCTAACGCAATTACGCGCCCAGCAAGCTTCTGCATTTCTCTGAGGGTTTGTGGTGGACTCATGTCTTCGATCACCTTGACCTTCTCCGAGTTGGCCTCGATCCCTCTGTGGGACACAAGGAAGCCCAGAAGCTTGCTGGAAGGAACGCCAAACAGGCACTTCTCCAGGTTGAGTCGCAGGTCCACTTCGTGGAGGCTTGCGAAGGTCTCTTCCAGGTCCCGGATCAAGGTCTTCACCTCCCTAGACTTCACCACAATATCGTCGACGTAAGCCTCGGCGTTTTTCCCGAGCTGCCGGCCTAAGGCGATGTGCATCAGCCGCTGGAAGGTTGCGCCCGCGTTGCGCAACCCAAACGACATGCAGGTGTAGCAATACACCCCACATGGGGTCAGAAAGGCCGTCCTCTCCACATCTTCTACCACCATCTTTATTTGGTGATAACCCGAAACGCATCCAGGAAACACAGCAGGTCGCACTTGGTGGTGGAGTCGACAATTTGGTCGATGCGAGGGAGTGGGAACGGATCTTGAGGGCAGGCCTTATTGAGGTTGGTGAAGTCGACACACATGCGCTCCTTCCCCCCCCCCTTTTTTGGCACAAGAACTGGGGTTGCCAGCCATTCGGGGTAGCGAACCTCGCGAATAACACCTACTGCCTCCAGCTTGCGAGTTTCTTGGACGATGAAGGCCTGCTTCTCGGTGGACTGCCGCCTTGCTTTCTGCTTCACGGGGCGTACATTGGGGCACACATTCAGGTGATGCTCAATCACCTGCCTTGGGACCCCCCCCCCCAGCTGCTTGGGTTCCCATGCGAACACATCCTTGTTCGAGCGCAGGAACTTCACCAGCGCCTTCTCTTGGTCGGGGTCGAGGTTGGCACCTATGGTGAAGGTGGCGCCGGAGGACCCATCCTCCTCAACTGGTACCTGATTGGTCGCCGCCTTGTCCTGGGTGAACAGCTGCTTCTTCTTGGTCGGTGCGGCCTCCTTGGCCTTGGAGGCGTCCGTGCCGGCAGGCTGTGCTGCTGCGGCTATCTTGAGGGCGAGCTTGAGCACCAGTAGAGCATCCTTGGTATCTCCCACCACGGTGAGGACGCCGCTGCTCCCGGGCATCTTCATGAGGTTGTAGGCCATATGGGTCGCAGCCATGAACTGAGCCAAGGCGAGGTATCCGAGGATGGCTCAGGGAGTCCTGGACTAGGGGGTGTCCGGATAGCCGAACTATCATCATCGGCCGGACTCCAAGACTATGAAGATACAAGATTGAAGACTTCGTCCCGTGTCCGGATGGGACTTTCCTTGGCGTGGAAGGCAAGCTTGGCGATACGGATATGTAGAACTCCTACCATTGTAACCGACTCTATGTAACCCTAGCCCTCTCCCGTGTCTATATAAACCGGAGGGTTTTAGTCCGTAGGACACAACAACAATCATACCATAGGCTAGCTTCTAGGGTTTAGCCTCCTTGATCTCGTGGTAGATCCACTCTTGCACTACCCATATCATCAATATCAATCAAGCGGGAGTAGGGTTTTACCTCCATCGAGAGGGCCCAACCTGGTAAAAACATCGTGTCCCTTGTCTCCTGTTACCATCCGCCTAGGCGCACAGTTCGGGACCCACTACCGAGATCCGCGGTTTTGACACCGACATTGGTGCTTTCATTGAGAGTTCCTCATGCCGTCACAATCGGGAAGGATGCCTCTCCGTCTTTAAAGATAGCAGTACCATTGCCAAAGGAGCTTTGGCCGCCACCAAACTATCCGGCTGGGTGGTTTTCTTATGACCGCTTGTTCGGCCGCCGCTTCGACGATGACCTCTCGGGTCATCAAAAGCGATCTTCACGTCAACTGGAATTCACCGAGCAGCTAGATCCGATGGAGCTCTCTTAGTAACGAGCTCTTGGATCGCATCGCCGCATCAGAGTCGCTCTGACTACAATCGATCTGGCTTAAAACCGATCCGAGAGAGATTAACTCTCCCAGTTACCCACCGTTCTTTGTGGTAGAGGAACAACGCGCGATTCTTCTTCTATATTAAAACCATTTATGTCCGGACTCTGATCCCTCCATGCGGATTCCCACGGAGGGGCAGACGTCAATCAATCTTCGAACCTAAAGTCGAGCAGCGACCGATTCGTTGGACGACATCCAGCAATCCAAGCTTCCAAATTCGGAAACTTTTCGGCCCTTGAGCCTCAAGTTGGGCAGGGTTCCGGACTTAATTCCACCCACCCACCCAAACATAAGAGATCTATCTCAAATCCGGCAAGAGCCCGCTGAAATAGTACATCATTTCTGGGCCAGATTCCTCCTGGTTATGGACAGGATAAAGGACTGCCGTGAGGAAAGCGCAATCTCAATTTTCTGCAGCAATTGCAAGGACAAGGGAATCACGAACGCCATAAGTCACCGCGAAATTACACGCTTCGCCGACCTGGCGTCCATAGTACGAAAGTACTACGCGATGGAGAGTACCTGGAAAACCGAAACTAAGTTTTGGGACAATCCGGCTCCGAACACAACCCGAGTCCGAAACAAAAGGGTGCATCATGCTCAGGCACCCGGGACAAAAACCAAAAAGCAAAAACCCCATAAAGGGCACAGAACCGTACTGGAGGGATGGCTCAGCGGACCCTGTAAAATCCATAGTACAGAGGGCGCTGTCGGTGTCAAAACCGGCGGATCTCGGGTAGGGGGTCCCGAACTGTGCGTCTAGGCGGATGGTAACAGGAGACAAGGGACACAATGTTTTTACCCAGGTTCGGGCCCTCTCGATGGAGGTAAAACCCTACTCCCGCTTGATTGATATTGATGATATGGGTAGTACAAGAGTGGATCTACCGCGAGATCAAGGAGGCTAAACCCTAGAAGCTAGCCTATGGTATGATTGTTGTAATGGTTGTGTGTCGTACGGACTAAAACCCTCCAGTTTATATAGACATCGGAGAGGGCTAGGGTTACACAGAGTCGGTTACAATGTTAGGAGATCCACATATCCGTATCGCCAAGCTTTCCTTCCACGCCAAGGAAAGTCCCATCCGGACACGGGACGAAGTCTTCAATCTTGTATCTTCATAGTCTTGGAGTCCGGCCGACGATGATAGTCCGGCTGTCCGGACACCCCCTAGTCCAGGACTCCCTCAGTAGCCCCTGAACCAGGCTTCAATGACGATGAGTCCGGCGCGCATATTGTTCGGCATTGCAAGGCGGGTTCCTCCTTTGAATAATTCATAGAAGATTGTGAACACCAGGATAGTGTCCGGCTCTGCAAACTAAATTCCACATTCCACCGTAGAGAGAATAATATGTACACAAGTTCAATCTGCTGAAGCGTTCTGTGGCATGACGTCACGCCACTGCCAAGCCTTTACTTGAATCGTTTTTTATTATACCACCTCAGCGCGTTTAGCGAAGCGGTTTCCTTGGCATGTCTTGTCAAAGAATAGATCGTGTTCCCCTTATTACGGGATTCCCATCAATACGGACGTGGGTATCCCCACCATGCCCGTTGCCATGCCCCCTCTATCGGAGGCGAGTCCCGAACGGTCACGGGGACGGCTCTTGGTATTCTCCCTCTTTATAATGGGACCAAGGCTTGTTTCTTTTCTTCAATCCTCAATCGAATCTACTCCTTGCCCCGAGTACCAACACCCAGAGCCCCAGATTCGAGTGCTTCGGACCTTCAACAATGTCCGGCTCCGACCTACAGGGCCGGTGGATGCCCTCCTCCGTCACGGAAGAAGACGTGCTAAAGCTGCGAGAGGCCAAGTACCTGTCTTACGAGTTTTCGCACAGGTTGCCCGCTGAAGGGCAAGTCATCCCCACCCCCGAGCCCGGCGAGTATGTCATGTTTGTATCCCACCTCCGTCGGGGTTTAGGCTTCCCGATGGATCCTTTTGTGAGAGGGCTCATGTTTTACTATGGGTTGGAATTCCATGACTTGGCTCCGGAGTCCATCCTCCATATTTCTTCATTCATTGTCGTCTGCGAAGCCTTCCTCCGTGTTACCCCTCACTTCGGCTTGTGGCTTAAGACCTTCGACGTGGAGCCGAAGATGATCGAGGGGCGTCAAGCGAGTCTTGGCGAGGCGTTGTATCTGAAGGGCCGATGCTCCATGGCCCGAGGGCTCTTTTCGGAGGAGCTCGGCTTGTGGCAGCGAGTGGTTCTATATGACGCTCGTGGGCAGCAGCGAAGCCGCCGCCCATCTTCCTTCGGGCCCTCCACAACAGCTGATGTCATGGGTCACCCAGGGCTCAGCGGGGGCCGTCAAAGGACATGCCCCTCTGCGGGGCGGATTCAAGACCTCAAGCGAGGGAGATCGATCTGGTCGTGGTGATGCAGTCATGCTTGATTAGGCGTCTCCTGCCCTGCAAACGCCGTCCTCTCCGGCTGTGGGAGTTTAATCCGGAGGGACCACGAATTCTCCAACACTTCATGGGTACGACGCCCGTGGAGATGTACAAACTGTTCTTTGGATCACGAGAGGCGTGTCCGGAATTGACCGAGGACACCGGCCTAAGCTGCAATCGCCCGGATACACAAGTAAGTAGCTCCGTGTCCGGACATACCGTTTGTTTGCCTTTCTATGATTCGCTTTTTGACCAATTGCCCTCTAAATAGGAGTGGGTAGCGCAAGCAAAACTGATACGGTGTCCGGCCCCGCTCCCAGAGACCGCGCCGGATCCCGTGCTGGTCAGGATGCTGGAGGTTGCGCCTTTAGAGGAAGGCGAAGGGGGGAACAGAGGAACTACCGCCTCAACCAAGGAGGCTTTTGAGGAAGGGGGGATCGAGAATCCCTCCTTCCAGGGGGAGAAGAGGACAGCCTCCGAAAACCCGGAGGCCAAAGCCCTGAAGCGGGGGAAGAGATCTTCACCAGAGGGCCTGCGTCCGGACAGGCTCGGCCGCCTGATCTCCCTAAAGAATCAGCCCTCCAAATGAGCCGTAAGTAGAAAAAGGGAGTTTCATAATAAGGACATCCCTATTTGTGCTTGAGGATAACAAGTTTTACCTTGTAGTTCGGATCTCCGTCCTTCTCGAGATGAGTTCGTCTTGGGGAACTCCGTCCGGAGATGATGGAGGCGAGCGCCTCCATCTGCCGCACCATCGGATAGGGCGGACGAGCTGAAGTGTCATCACGGAGGTATCCCGAGTCCGCGAGGCTGAATAGTTCGGCACCAAGCGGTGTCTTGGACGGGGGCTGAAGGATCTGCTTGAGAGGCGTCCATCTCGAAGGTCACCGTACAATGATGAGTCGGTGATTGAAAGAATTTCATCCGCCAAGGCAGTTTGCATCTTGCCGTCGAGTTTGCTTTGGCGGGATTTGAGGTGCGTAAAAATGACATACACTTTGACGGTTTACACATAAAGTGCGCCTGTATAGATAGTAGCCCACGAGACTCGGTAGGGTGTCGAGAACGACGGCGTCTTGAGGATCAAAATCAGTATTGATTTTCGCCTTTCCTAAGCGGTGGCGGATAGTTCGATGGCTAGCGGATGAAGGAGTTGCCGAACTAAGCGGCAGCTCGATGTTGCGGATCGCGACATCGTCTTTGGTCAATAAGCGACTTGACGAGTCGCAAGGTAGGTTTTTCTCCATGGTCACCTAGTAAGGGGCGAAGCCCTCCTTACAACATGTGTGCTAAATGCGATGGTGCCTGCTGTGGAGAGCCTTGGGCGAGAACTTGCTCAAGCCAAGGAGCAAGCGGAAGGAGTGATCGCGGCTGCCTCGAGGGCGGCCAAGAGCTAAAGCCAAAAGGGCTGCCTGCTTGCCGAAGCGAGGGAGGAGATGGCGAAATGGCCGTGAAGTTAAAAGATGCTACCGACCGCAATGAGGTTCTTGAAAAGGCGCCTAAGCGAACAAGGAGACACAGGGAAGGCCACCGCCGAAGCCAAGGATGCCCGCTCGCAATCACGGGCTATAAAGGAGGAGCTGCGCCAGGCCGAAGACATTGTGGCTGGCAAGCCCTTTCTGCTGCGCCGAAGGTTTACAGATCCAAAGTATGCTCAGCTTGGCCAGCTGTGTGGTCCGGAGGATCCTTATATGGACTTAGCGGCGAGTGCGGCGGATGCCGTTGTGCACTTCCGAAGTCAAAAGGATCACAAGACGGAAGAGCTGTTTTGGTCTCAATTCCATAGTCCAGAGCGTTCACTTCCGCTGACCGATCGGTTGGCCGAGTGGGCTGAGCTAAATAGATTGTCCGGACTTGCCATGACGGATATCATGACTCATGTCTGGCCGGATAGGCCCAAGCTGAAGAGTTATTTTGGCTTATTGCAGCAATTTCTTGGGGCGGTGCCGCATATCAAGGCGATGAAGCGGTCGGGCTGCATAGAGGGTGCACGGATGGCCCTCGCCCGTGTGAAGACATCTTTGGGCGGAGATGGATGCCACATTTGTTGCGACCCGAGGTTGGACGAGAGCGGTTACCGCCGAGCACTATTTTGGGGAAGTTACGTGTGGTGCTCGTGAAATAAGTCGCAGTGCTCAAAAAATGTCGTGTTCAAATGAACGTTGTGGTTTGTAAAACAATATTTATAATGTAAGCGCTTTTTGTACTTGTGCGTTCAAGTATTGAAATATCTCATGTGCGGCCGTTTATGTATACGTGTGTATAACTTTGAAAGATGGCGATCGTCGACCGGCCCCCACAGCGGGGTGTTTGCAAAAATAAGCGCATTTGCACACTTAATCCGGCGTCTCGGTCTGTGAAGGAGGTGGTAGCATAGCAAATGAGGCAACGGACTATAATGCTTTATCACTTTCACTTAGCCATAGGAGTTCGAGGGTGGGGCTACGATATAGCCCCTAGGGGCACAGCTCTCAATTTGGGGAGCATATGTGCTGACGAAGAAGCGGTCCTTCGTCAAAGCGGAGAAATTCTAAACATTCGGTAGTCGATCGAGTGGTTGACCAGTCTCTCATTGTATCATAATGATCGGTTTTGGGTTTCTCTGCTGAGGTGCTCGCCGCCGAACCGGGCACTGTCGCATAGTTCTCCACAGTGCCGCGTTAGCCGATGATCTGGAACATAAGGCAGCAAAACACAGGAGCTGGGCAAACCCAACATTTGACCAAAGACATGATTCGGAGCTGATGCATATAAGGCCTAACTCGAGACGCCGAACACTCCCTGAGGTGTTCGGTCTTTATGATGGCGGACAGATCAATGCCCTAAGCCCCTAGTGTCTAGGTACGCGCAAGGTCCTCTGACGCGGCCGATGCCAAAACGTCAGCCTCCTCTTTGGTTATAATGAGAAACCGGGGGATGTATAGCAACAAGAGACAGTAAAAAAGGTTTACGCAGGGTCTTAATCTGAAAAGAATCCTTGCAATGGGTCCCTGCTGCACGTCTGCGCCTGTGTCTCCGTTGTCTTTGTATCACGGGCCAGGTGTAACACGCTGTTAAATGCTGTAAAGAGAGGAACTTAGTTTGAAAAGTGATCGTGCAAAAAATGAATTAAAAATTGAAATATGAATGAATGAGTAAAGCTGAGCTTATATTAGCTCATACGCACAGCCCCTTGTAGAGGGGTGTGCGGCTAGGGAGCCCCTAGTTTATTTTATGCCAGACTCGTCTAGCCGTGTCCGGGGTCTTGAATGACCTTTTAATGAGATGATGCCGCGTGGACCGGGCATTTTGAGTGTAAGAGACGCGTAGTGTGGTATTGCATTAAAGCGGACAAAAGCTTCACGTCCCAATAGTGCTTGATGGCTACTTTTGAATGGGGCGACATGAAAGATTAGCTTTTCGCGTCGGGAGTTGTCGGGTGACCTGAACACAACTTCTAGTAGTAATGAGCCCGTGCACTTGGCGTAAGGGCCTGGCGTCACTCCTTTGAAGGAAGTGCGACTATGTCAAATTTTAGTAAGGTCTATCCCCAACTTGCGGATTGTGTCCGGATATAGCAGGTTTAAATCACTGCCGCCGTCCATCAGGACTTGTGTAAATTGTAGTCCGTCGATTATAGGATCCAATATCAGAGCAGTCCATCCTGCGTTTCGAATACTTCTGGAATAGTCCAGGTGGTCAAAAGTAATTGGTTTTGGCATCCAACCTCGAGGTTCTGCTGGGGTGGACCGTGCGATACCTGCTTTGGCGGGTGCCGCACTGTTGTTCCGTATTATCACGTGAAGTGAGTTTACTGTTTTGACTTCTTGTGGGAAAGTCTTTTGTTTTCCGGCGCTCTGCTGGTGGGGTTCGTTGTCATCTTCGCTTGGCGCGTCGAGCCCCTTGTGTTCGGCGTTGAGTCGGCCGGACTGTTTGAAGACCCAACAATCTCTGTGGGTGTGGTTTGCAGGCCTTCCGGAGGTGCTGTGGATTTGACATAGCCGATCCAAGATTTTGTTTAAGTTGGATAGCTCTTCACTGTTGTCCTTAAGAGGTAGTGTTTTGTTGTTCGGCTGCGAGCTTTTGAATCCGGTGTTGACCGCCGTACTCTTTGGGCTTTTTTCTTTATTTCGGCGCTGGTCCTTTCTGCGCCGTGATTTTCCGTTTCCATCTTTGATCTCGGATGTACTCAGGTCGCTGGTGCTGCATCTTGCTAGCCAGCTGTCTTCTCCTGCACAAAAGCGGGTCGTGAGGCTTGTTAGCGCGGCCATAGTTCTCGGCTTCTCTTGGCCGAGGTGTCTGGCGAGCCATTCGTCTCGGACATTATGTTTAAAAGCTGCTAAGGCTTCGGCGTCCGGATAGTCGACTATTTGGTTCTTTTTGGTAAGGAACTTGTTCCAGAATTTGCGCGCTGACTCTCCGGGCTGTTGAGTTATGTGACTTAAATCGTCTGCATCCAGAGGTCGGACATAAGTCCCTTGAAAATTTGCTCTAAACGTCCTTGAGCTCTTCCCAACTTCCAACAAAGATTTTTTGGGAGGCTTTTGAGCCAATGCCGAGCTGGCCCTTTGAGCTTGAGGGTAGATATTTTATGGCGTGGAGATCATCTCCTCTAGCCATGTGTATGTGTAGTATGTAATCCTCAATCCAGACTCCGAGTGCATTGTTCCGTCGTATGCCTCTATGTTTCGGGTTTGAATCCGCTGAAATTCATGATCCGGCACCTCATCGGTGAAACATAGTGGGTGTCGGTGCCCTGTATTTAGGCGTGCCGTTATCTTCAAACATGCGGCGTGTTGTAATGCTTCACAGGGCCCTCTTTTTGGCCCGTAAATGGACTGGCCGAGGCCATCTGTTTTATGAGGGTCGTGTGTGCGTCTTGTGTGCGGCGCCGCTTGTCGCTTTGGCTTGTCATCTGTCGTCTATCCGCCAGCGGCCTCTTCTTTGTTGTGGGGGCTCTATGGCCTCCTCGTCGGTCTGGCAGCGACTTGCGCCGGGTAGCTCTTTGTTTGGTGGCTATTGCCATATTTGTCCATGATCTTGAGTACTTTGCTCCACCTCATTACGAGTATGTCTTCCGCTGTTTTGAGCTTCCGTTTTCCTTTTTCGACTTCTTGCGGTGGAGACAAGTCTTTTGTGAAGGTTCTTATGCTCCGGTGGTGTGTCCGGCGTGAGATCGTCTGGACTGTTGGTTTCACCGGGCTTGGATTGATTATCCGATTCGTCCTGTTCGGATGGTTGCTTGGTTGCATGTACGTCGCCTTGGTTTGCCTGCTCTATTGCTGGGTCATTAGGAGTCTTTTTTGTCGGCGGGACTTGGGCGGCGTCTGCGTCGCCATTTTGGTTGTTTGTCGGCGGAATTATCCTTTGCCACGTCCCGTTGTTCCTCGTTATCGCTTCCTTTTGGGGTGTCCACCATATATACATCATGGGTTGGGGTGGCCTTCCAATGCTCGGTAAGCGCTGGTTCTTGGTAGTCTCCGGCATCGTTGTCCATACCGTCGATGTCTTCGGAGTCGTAGTCTAGCATGTTAGTTAGGTCGTCGACAGTGGCTATAAAGTGGGTGGTGGGTGGGCTTTGAATTTCTTCGTCGTCCGCATCCCAACCATCCTGACCGCAGTCCGGCCAGGGTTCTCCTGATGGCGAAAGATGCTTTAGCGAATTTAGGATGTCGCCAAAGGGTGAGTGCTGAAAGATGTCCGCGGCGGTGAACTCCATGATCGGCGCCCAATCGGATTCGATTGGCGGGGCGAAGGAGGTTGAGTCGGCAAGGTCTGGCGCCTCGGAGTCACGAGCTTTATAAGGGACAAGGTTAGTATTCGGCTCCATCGCCGCAGAAGTTGCAGCTCCCGAGGCGTTGTCCAGCCACCTGTCCTCGATCTGCGCAGTCTGCTCCGAACTACGGGTCGAGCGGACTCGTGTCGCGACCTCGAGGCACTTTGTCCGTGGCGAGCTAAATCATGCCCATCGTGACAGCAGCGGCACGCTTTCGGTACAGGCTCGAATCCGTCGAAGATCAAGTCTCCGCGGATGTCGGCCGTGAAATTTAGGCTTCAAACCTGACACGATGGTCGGGCGTAGCTTTCGATCTGCTCGGATGGCCAAGTGAATTGGCCCTTGATGCAAAACCGCCGAACATGAAGATCTGTCCGGGAGAAAAGTCTCACCACGGCGGCGTTGTTGTTGATCGAAGAAGTCATCAAGCCTATCGGTGGCGACACGGAGGAACTCTCAATGAAAGCACCAATGTCGGTGACAAAACCGGCGGATCTCGGGTAGGGGTCCCGAGCGTGCGTCTAGGCGGATGGTAACGGGGAGACAAGGGACACGATGTTTTTACCCGAGTTGGGCCCTCTCGATGGAGGTAAAACCCTACTCTGCTTGATTGATATTGATGATATGGGTAGTACAAGAGTGGATCTACCGCGAGATCAAGGAGGCTAAACCCTAGAAGCTAGCCTATGGTATGATTGTTGTAATGGTTGTGTGTCCTACGGACTAAAACCCTCCAGTTTATATAGACACCGGAGAGGGCTAGGGTTACACAGAGTCGGTTACAATGTTAGGAGATCTACATATTCGTATCGCCAAGCTTGCCTTCCACGCCAAGGAAAGTCCCATCCGGACACGGGACGAAGTCTTCAATCTTGTATCTTCATAGTCTTGGAGTCCAGCCGACGATGATAGTCCGGCTGTCCGGACACCCCCTAGTCCAGGACTCCCTCAGGCGCCACTCCAACACATAGCCTTCGAGCATGTTGGATACTACGGCAGGTGGCCAAAAGTGGCGAAGAGCTTCTAGCCCCGGAAAACCAACCTAGCAATACTAGTACGGTATTAACAGTCTTCGAGACTTTCGCATCAAATAATATGCGGAAACGAACAATCCACAGCCTCGCCGAAGTCTACCAAGTAGCAACAACAAATCCATGGAGCGACACGGCTATCACTTTCAATGCCAGCGACGAACCTAAATTCCGAACAGCTCGAGCACCAGCCGCATTGGTCCTCAGTCCAATAGTGGACGGCTTTCGTCTTACCAAGGTGCTCATGGATGGCGGCAGCGGATTAAACCTCATCTACGAGGAAACCCTTGAAAAATGGAAATAGATGGAGCCGCATTGGCGAAGCAGCACAACCTTTAGAGGAATAATCCTAGTCGGGAAGCACGTTGCACAGGAAAAAATACACTAGATGTGGTGTTCGGCTCACGGACAACTACTGAGTTCGAGGAGGTCACGTTCCAAGTGGCCCGTTCAGCAGCGAATATCACGCTTTATTAGGGCGAGAGGCATTCACAATTTTTCAAGCTATACCCCATTATGGGTACATGAAGCTCAAGATGCCCGGACCCAATGGAATCATCACTCTTGTCAGTGATCCGGACATGGCACTCCGCGCCAAAAATAAGACAGCCGCACTAGCCCTAGAGGCACTATCCGAAGCCCTAGCGGCAGAGGAACTCACTGCGCTGTGCTCCACAGTGAACAGGGACGAAGTGATACTTGATAAGAGATCCAAGTCCACCTCTTTTAAACCAGCGGACGAAATAGTCAAATTCCAGGTCCATCCAACGGACCCCACAAAGACGGCCTCCATTGGGGCACAATTAAACCCTGATGTAGACGCTGCACTACGAGAATTCCTTCGGGAAAATTGGGACATTTTTGCCTGGCACCCTTTAGATATGCTAGGAATCCCACGCAGGCTGGCAGAACACAGCCTAAACATCCTAAAAGGATTCAAGCCAGTCAAACAAGCTCTTTGACGATTTTCCGAACCCAAAAGACAAGCATTTTGAGAGGAGCTAGCCAAATATTTGAAGCCGGATTCATCAGAGATATAAAACATCCGGACTGGCTAGCGAACCTGGTGATGGTACCAAAAAAGGACAAATCTTGTCGCCTTTGTGTCGATTTTAAAGACCTTAACAAGGCCTGTCCAAAGGACCCTTTCCCTCTTCCCCGCATCGACCAAATCATCGATGCCACCGCAGGGCACGATTCATTGTGCTTCCTCGACGCATACTCCGGATACCATCAAATCAAGATGGCGGAAGCAGACCAGGCATAGCGGCATTCATTACTCCATACGGACCATTACGCTTCAACACAATGCCCTTCGGACTCAAAAATGCGGCGCAACATATCGGCGTATGATTCGGACATATGCGCTGCCCAGATCGGCAAAATAGTGGAGGCATACGTAGACGATGTAGTCGTTAAGACCAAACACGTCGAAACTCTAGTAGACGATTTGAGGCTCACATTCGACAACCTCCGAGCATATGACATTAAGCTCAACTCGGAAAAATGTATTTTCGGCGTACCAGCCGGAAAGCTCTTGGGATTCATTGTATCCGGTAGAGGAATTGAAGCAAAACCAGCCAAGATCCGAGCTCTGTCACAATTGGATATCCCAAAAGACCTCAAACAAATACAAAAACTGACTGGATGCGTGGCAGCTCTAAGCCGCTTCATCTCCCGTTTGGGAGAAAAGGCATTGCCCCTCTATCGCCTCCTCCGGCGCACCGAACACTTCGAATGGACGGATGCTGCCACAACCGGACTCGAAGAAATAAAGGCCATATTGGCAACAAATCCGGTCCTGGCCGCGCCTAACCTGGGCGAACCGATGTTATTATATATCGCGGCAACACATCAAATTGTCAGCGAGGTACTCGTCGTCGAACGAGAAATAGAAGGACACAAATTCCCTCTTCAAAAACCAGTGTACTACGTATCCACTGTCTTAACCCCATCCAAGTCCCGGTATCCACATTCTCAAAAGATAGCGTACGTGGTGTTCATGGCATCCCGGAAGCTGCGACACTACTTTCAAGAGTGTTCGATAACAGTTGCCTCCGAAGTACCTCTCAACGACATTATAAACAACCTCGACGCGACGGGCAGGATTGCAAAATGGGCCATTGAGCTCTTACCATTCGACATAACCTACAAACCACGGCGAGGTATAAAGTCGCAAGTTTTGGCTGACTTCATCGCCGAATGGACCGAAGCCGAACTCCCTAAAGAGTACGACGCATACTCCAATTGGATCATGCATTTCGACGGCTCCAAAATGTTGGCCGGCTTGGGGGCTGGCATCGTATTGACATCCCCAACCGGAGACATAGTCCAATACGTACTTCAGATAATGTACACGGACTCCAATAATGCAGCCGAATATGAGGCCCTTCTACATGGTCTTCGGATGGCAATCTCCATGGGTATTCAACGCCTAGAGGTGCGTGGGGATTCAAACATCGCAATATCCCAAGTAAACGGAGACTTTGACACCAAGGATCCGAAAATGGTAGCCTATCGTAACGCCGTCTTAAAAATGTCAGCTCGGTTCGAAGGACTCGAATTCCACCATGTAGCCCGGGATAATAACCAGGCAGCCGACGTGTTGGCACGCATCAGCGCAAAACGCGACGCCGTCCCACCAAACATCTTCCTGGAGCAGCTCTTTAAGCCATCCGTACTATGGGAAGAGGAGTCCGAAAATAACAACTCAGAAACAACCGTACCACCCAACACAGAACATTCTGACACAATCGATGGCTCAGCCAATGAATTAACACCTTCAGCCCACGAAATAATGGCAGTAATTGCCCCGTGGATGGAACCATTCCTAGCCTACTTAATTAGGCAGGAACTTCCCGAAGACCAAAATGAGGCCCGCTGCATAGTTCAGCGATCTAAAGCCTACAAGGTCCATGAGGGAGAACTTTATAAGAAAAGCACAACCGAGTCCTTCAAAGGTGCATCTCGAAGAGGAAGGAAAAATCTCTGGCTGAAATTCACGCCGACTCGTGAGGCACCTGCCGCAGCACAGGCCCTTGTGGGCAAGGCCTTCCGTCTGAGATTTTATTGGCCATTGCCGGGCAGATGCTCGGACTTAGTCCAACGATCGTCGGTTGCCGCTCTTTGCTAATCAAAGCCACATGCCACCCACCGCCCTCAAAACTATACCCATCACTTGGCCCTTCGCGGTCTGGGGGCTTGACATGGTTGGACCCCTTAAAGGGGCAACCCACAAGCAAAAATACCTATTGGTCATGGTGGATAAATTCACGAAATGGATAGAGGCCAAGCCGGTTAAAACGGTCGAATCCGGACCTGTGATAGACTTCATATCTGGGGTAGTACACCGTTATGGCGTCCTCCACAGCATCATCACTGATAACGGCACGAAATTCACGGCCGACGAGGTTAAACTCTGGTGCAAAAACATGGGCATCAAGCTCGACTACGCTTCAGTCTATCACCCTCAAACTAACGGTCAAGTCGAACGAGCAAATGGTCTAATCATGAGTGGCATTAAACCCAGGTTAGTGCGGTCCCTCACGGAATCTAACACACACTGGGTGGAGGAGCTCGACTCCGTACTCTGGGGCTACGGACCACGCCAAATCGTACTATCGGATTCACGCCATTCTTTATGGTATACGACGCAGAGGCGGTTTTGCCCTGCGATATAATCTATGACTCACCTCGAGTGCGCATGTACGAAGAAAGAGAAGCCAAGTTGGATCGGCAGGACAGTTTGGACGCATTGGAGGAGGAGCGCGACGTGGCAAAGGCTCGTTCCGCATTCTATCAGCAGCAGGCTCGAAGATATCAAAGCAGAGAAGTACGGGCCAAAACTTACAATATTGGCGAACTAGTTCTCGCTGCGGACAAGAAAAGGATAAACACAAGCCCAAATGGGAAGGTCCCTTCATCATCGACCAAGTCGACCGGCGGAGCATACCGTCTGCAAACGCGTCGGACAACCGACTCGAGCGAACCCATGGAGCGCAGCCCGCCTCCGAAGATTCTATGCCTAGCGCCGGACTCAGAGTTCGTCTCCTTCCTCCGTCCACATTTTATACTTCAGTTGTCTTTTGTGTCTCTCCTTTCTCCCCACTTTTTCATAAAGCCTTTGAGGGATGATCTGCGCATTGTTCGCACACACTTGACGTGCTACTCGCACTCATTATACCTGGGGGCTTCTTTAACAGAAGCTTATTTATACGGGCTTTATGCCCAACACATGTGTCAAACTTCCGAATGTACCTTTTATTCACCATTATATGCATATGTATGACTTAAGTTTTGGCCAAGCTGGGTTGCCTGGCTCCTGTGCTTACCCCTACGTTCCCGATTTTTCGGCTAGGAGGTAAAGGGAGCACCTCTGCGATTGTTACCGCCGGGTCAGCAGGATGTGTACCTCAGACTGGGTGAAGCCGAAAGCTAGCATTCTTAAGGGAATATTCGGTCGGTGACTTGAAAGATGATTTTTACCTATCTATTTATGCGCCCTAGATGCTTTTACGCTCTTTTATGATCCGGACATGCACTTTAGGGCATGCCTCGAGAAAGGAACCCCTAACGGAACTATTCTCCTGGAAGATGTTTCTTACTAACCATGTAATATAACATAACTAGTTGGGCACTTATGCGATAAAGCACTAATGACCCCTACGCTTTGGTCTCCATGCATGCCCGGTTTTTCATAACCGTGATGGTATTCAGACACACTCCAGACTCTAGGGTCCCGAGGTTGAAGCGAAAAGGTCCGCAAAGACAAACGATCTCCAATCCGGCTAGAAGGCATTATACATGTCATTTTAAAATACATCGTCAAATTGGTGATTGTACTCCTCTTCAATCCCATCGGCAGCTGTCTAATTTATGATCTGTAATACTTAGCGGCCAACTCTACTTGGCCGTACATTAAGCTCACAGGGATCTCCTTCCCGTCGGGCCCCACAGGTCCGACCTCGGCCATGTGGTTCAGATCCACCTTCGTGTACCGCGTCTTCCCCATGGCCCAGGCCTCCCTGGTGGCTTGACGGCAGGCCGATATCTTCCATAGATGGAAGCGCTGCCGTGCTCCCTAAAGCTTCTCCATAAGCCCTCCAAGGCCCTCGGGTAGGGAGGCGGACGGCCATAAGGCACAGGCGGCGCCACTCATCGCTGCCGAACACGTTAGTGCGATTGCACCAGCTCGGGAAGTTGGTCACCCGTTGAGCGGGCATTTCCTCCATGAGGCGACTGTGAGCACACCTCTGAGACACATTCTGTCAATCGACTTCCTCGCGAACTCTTCTTTTCAAAAGAGTTTGCTCAAGCACTCTTGTAGATGCCACGGCGAAGCCACCGATTCTCCTTCTGGTCGTCGCATACCGACCCGAACATCCTTTAGTTCTTCGCCCAGCTGGGTGTTGGCATCTTGGAGTTTGTTTCTCTCCTGCTGCACCCTCATAAGCACCTTTTCGCCGGCCTTCAGCTGGCGTAGTAGATGTTGCTTGTCCGGATCTAGTCTGGCGCCTCTGCAATATTATTATCAGACTCATACGCACGCCGCACGCCATAAAACAGCTTATCTTTTTGAAATATGTGTTACCAGAGGGGGGCCTCTGTGTCTCCTGCTGCGGCTAGTGTGGCATCAAGTTGGGCCTTGCACTCTTGAAGCTCCGGGGACAGTTGGGTATTCTTCTCCGTAAGGTCCTGCAAATCAAATGATCCTTAAATCAGTTATTCTAACTACTTTAAGTCTCGGGGGCTACTAGCATATATCACTATTAAAATTCCTTACCCGTATGTCTTTCACATACTGATCCGTGGCTCTGGTTAAACCATCTTGAGCAGCACGAAGGTGCGCGTCTCCCGCATTAAAGGCATTCAACGCCTCCGGGGAGAAACACGTGTCACGAAGAACTGTCCGGCGGCACCTATGATTCATGGCGCTCTCCACCTCAGACCTGGTGGCGGACAGCCCGTCGGCATCCTCCGTTGGAGGATCATCCGGCTCGCGTCTTGCGCTCGCCTCCCCCTCCGGACCAGGTGTTGGAGCCTGGCTGGCGGAGGCTTGGTTGGCAACCTCTCCGGGCACAGTCTAGAGAACGCTCTTTCTCCTGGAAAAGTCATGAGCATTAATATACTTCACAGAAGCCTTTTCCTTAAAAACGGTGGCATGCCATATCGTTGCAGCGACGTTTCAATTCGCACCACACCCCTCTTCCACCTGCTGGGCCGAACTGACCCTTGTTAGTCAGCCGCCGCGGGATCAGCTTCCCGCCTTGAAGGCACCTCCTGCGAGACACCGTTGGTATACGATGGTCAGAAATAAGCACGAATGAATTAATGGTGTCAGGGCTCCGGTCATAGTTACCTGGGAAGCCGGAGATAAACCGGGGTAGTCAGCTGTAATGGCGACTAGAGCATTATCCATGCTAAGTTGGTGGAACACCCCGTCAATCAGCTCCACCTTTATGTCGGATCCTCTTGGAGGCGGATCAAGGATCTTCCGGATCCTTGGGTTGTGGAGTCGGACTGTGTATGCCCTCCACATCCGGCGCGATTCTGCGTGATCGAAATCATAAAGTAAGACACTTAACTTTGAAAGCACGGATCGGATAGATAAGCGTCCGCTTACCCAGCTCAGAGGTTATTCATGGAGAATCCGTTCAATGGACTCGTTTGGAGAATTCCTCCTTCTCCCCTTGTACAAGCGGACGGGATCTTCGCGGATCGACGGCGATCCGGCCCCTTGCGGCCATGACGGGTGGCATCATTCTCCCGTTGAAATCCCACATGGGGTGGCCCCTATATTGGAGGGCTGCACCCTCGCATAATGCTGCGTGGCCATGACTCCAATCATGGTCAATCCGAATGGGCTAGCAACCTTATCCGCCCATTAGATAATGGGCGCTCTGTCATCTTCCCATTGAGGGCTCATGGCGCCAACTCGGCGTTTCTTGAGGAGGCGTTGCTGAACTCTGGGCCGATCCGAATGGGTCGGCGGTGGAGCATCTTCCACATAAAACCATTCCGAAGGCCAGTCTTCGGACGCCTTATTTGGGGTTCCGGATAGATATCCGGTCCCGGCGATGCGCCATATTTCGGCTCCGCCCACTTGATATATCGACCCCTCGTGAGAACGGGGCACGAGGCAAAACAATCTCTTCCACAGCGCAAAATGGGGCTTGATGCCCAAGAACAGCTTGCAAAGAGCTACGAAACCCGCAATGTGCAGAATGGAGGCGGGCGTAAGGTGATGAAGATGGAGTGCGTAGAACTCCAGAAGCCCCCGGAGAAACGGATGTATGGGAAATCCGAACCCCCTTATTTGATAAGGGACGAAGCACACCCGCTCTCCTTTGGAGGGACTGGGGGTGTTCTCCGCCTGCTTTCCACCTTTGTAGGTGGCCAGCCCGGCTCGAACTGGGACCATAAAGGCCGGAGGGAGGTATCCCTCCGCTTGGAGCATCACCAGCTCATTTGTCTTGGGACTGAACATCTCCTCCAATCTCTGGTGAGAGGGGGCGAGAGGAGGAGCAGCGTCGACGGTCCATGATGGAGTGGATTTTTGTCGAGCGCTCCGATGAGTACTCGTGGAAGGAGGATGGTGTGATTTGGATCTGGATTCTTGCCTCTCTTATAGGCAGCTTATTCACGCAGCTTGGGGTAAAATATAAAAATACCTAGCCTTTCGCATTAAATGCGACACGTGGAAGAGGGCCATTATTGGGCGTGGAAGCCAAGGGCGCAACATTTATAAGGAAGCCGGACACTATTCGGCAAGCACATGGAATTTGGAGGAGAACCCGCCTTGCAACGCCGAAGACAATATACGCGCCAGACTCGTTGTCATTGAAGCCTGGTTCGGGGGATACTGAGGGAGTCCTTGACTAGGGGGTGTCCGGATAGCCGAACTATCATCATCGGCCGGACTCCAAGACTATGAAGATACAAGATTGAAGACTTCGTCCCGTGTCCGGATGGGACTTTCCTTGGCGTGGAAGGCAAGCTTGGCGATATGGATATGTAGATCTCCTACCATTGTAACCGACTCTGTGTAACCCTAGCCCTCTCTCGTGTCTATATAAACCGGAGGGTTTTAGTCCGTAGGACACAACAACAATCATACCATAGGCTAGCTTCTAGGGTTTAGCCTCCTTGATCTCGTGGTAGATCCACTCTTGTACTACCCATATCATCAATATCAATCAAGCAGGAGTAGGGTTTTACCTCCATCGAGAGGGCCCGAACTTGGGTAAAAACATCGTGTCCCTTGTCTCCTGTTACCATCCGCCTAGACGCACAGTTCGGGACCCACTACCCGAGATCCGCCGGTTTTGACACCGACATTGGTGCTTTCATTGAGAGTTCCTCTGTGCCGTCACGATCAGGAAGGATGCCTCTCCTGTCTTTAAAGACAGTACCATTGCCAAAGGAGCTTTGGCCGCCAGCCAAACTATCCGGCTGGGTGGTTTTCTTATGACCGCCTGTTCGGCCGCCGCTTCGACGATGACCTCTCGGGTCATCAAAAGCGATCTTCACATCAACTGGAATTCACCGAGCAGCTAGATCCGATGGAGCTCTCTTCCGTAAACGAGCTCTTGGATCGCATCGCCATACAGAGTCGCTTCTAGACTACAATCGATCGGGCTTAAAACCGATCGAGAGATTAACTCTCCCGGGTTACCCACGTTCTTTGTGGTAGAGGAACAACGCGATTCTTCTTCTATATTAAAACCATTTATGTCCGGACTCTGATCCCTCCATGCGGATTCAGCGGAGGGGCGGGCGTCAATCAAATCTTGAACCTAAAGTCGAGCGGCGGACGGATTAGTTGGACAACATCCAGCAATCCAAGCTTCCAATTCGAAACTTTTGGCCCTTGAGCCTCAAGTTGGGCAGGGTTCGGACTTAATTCCACCCACCCACCCAAACATAAGAGATCTATCTCAAATCCGGCAAGAGCCCGCTGAAATAGTACATCATTCTTGGGCGATTCCTCCTGGTTATGGGCGGGATAAAGGACTGCCGTGAGAAAGCGCAATCTCAATTTTCTGCAGCAATTGCAAGGACAAGGAATCATGAGCGCCATAAGTCACCGCGAAATTACACGCTTCGCCGACACTGGCGTCCATAATCTGAAAATCTTTAGCGATGGAGAGTGCACAGAAAACCGAAACTAAGTTTTGGGACAATCCGGCTCGAACACAACCCGAGTCGAAACAAAAGGGTGCATCATGCTCGAGCACCGGGACAAAAACCAAAAAGCAAAAACCCCATAAAGACGCAGAACCGTCTTGGAGGGATGGCTCGGCGAGACCTGTAAAATCCATAGTCTGAGGCTGTCGGTGTCAAACCGCGGATCTCGGGTAGGGGTCCCGAGCTGTGCGTCTAAGCGGATGGTAACGAAACAAGGGACACGATGTTCTTACCCAGGTTGGGCCCTCTCGATGGAGGTAAAACCCTACTCTGCTTGATTGATATTGATGATATGGGTAGTACAAGAGTGGATCTACCGCGAGATCAAGGAGGCTAAACCCTAGAAGCTAGCCTATGGTATGATTGTTGTAATGGTTGTGTGTCGACGGACTAAAACCCTCCGGTTTATATAGACACGGAGAGGGCTAGGGTTACCAGTCGGTTACAATGTTAGGAGATCTACATATCCGTGTCGCCAAGCTTGCCTTCCACGCCAAGGAAAGTCCCATCCGGACACGGGACGAAGTCTTCAATCTTGTATCTTCATAGTCTTGGAGTCCGGCCGACGATGATAGTCCGGCTGTCCGGACACCCCCTAGTCTAGGACTCCCTCAGTAGCCCCTGAACCAGGCTTCAATGACGATGAGTCCGGCGCGCATATTGTTCGGCATTGCAAGGCAGGTTCCTCCTTGGAATAATTCATAGAAGATTGTGAACACCAGGATAGTGTCCGGCTCTGCAAAATAAGTTCCACATTCCACCGTAGAGAGAATAATATGTACACAAGTTCAATCTGCTGAAGCGTTCTGTGGCATGACGTCACGCCACTGCCAAGCCTTTACTTGAATCGTTTTTTATTATACCACCTCGGTAGCGTTTAGCGGCGGTTTCCTTGGCATGTCTTGTCGAAGCGAGATCGTGTTCCCCTTATTCCGGATTCCCATCAATACGGACGTGGGTATCCCCGTGCCGTTACCCGCCCCCTCTATCGGGGCGAGTCCCGAGCAGTCACGGGGGCGGCTCTTAGTATTCTCCCTCTTTATAATGGGACCAAGGCTTGTTTCTTTTCTTCAATCCTCAATCGAATCTACTCCTTGCCCGAGTTCCAACACCCAGAGCCCAGATTCAAGTGCTTGGACCTTCAACAATGTCGGCTCCGACCTCTGAGGCGGTGGATGCCCTCCTCCGTCACGGAAGAAGGCGTGCTAAAGCTGCGAGAGGCCAAGTACACATCTTCTGAGGTTTCGCACAGTTGCCCTTGAAGGGCAAGTCATCCCCACCCCGAGCCCGGCGAGTATGTCGTGTTGTATCCCACCTCCGTCAGGGTTTAGGCTTCCCGATGGATCCTTTTGTGAGAGGGCTCATGTTTTACTATGGGTTGGAATTCCATGACTTGGCTCCGGAGTCCATCCTCCATATTTCTTCACTCATTGTCGTCTGCGAAGCCTTCCTCCGTGTTACCCCTCACTTCGGCTTGTGGCTTAAGACCTTCGACGTGGAGCCGAAGATGATCAAGGCGCATCAAGTAGAGTGCGGCGGGGCGGTTGTATGCAGAAGGGCCGATGCTCCATGGCCCGAGGGCTCTTTTCAGGAGGAGCTCGGCTTGTGGCAGCAGGAGTGGTTCTATATGACCGCTCGCAGGGGCAGCAGGCAGATACGGATATGTAGATCTCCTACCATTGTAACCGACTCTATGTAACCCTAGCCCTCTCCGATGTCTATATAAACCCGGAGGGTTTAGTCCGTTAGGACACAACAACAATCATACCATAGGCTAGCTTCTAGGGTTTAGCCTCCTTGATCTCGTGGTAGATCCACTCTTGTACTACCCATATCATCAATATCAATCAAGCAGGAGTAGGGTTTTACCTCCATCGAGAGGGCCCGAACCTGGGTAAAAACATCGTGTCCCTTGTCTCATGTTACCATCCGCCTAGACGCATAGTTCGGGACCCCCTACCCGAGATCCGCCGGTTTTGACACCGACAATGGCATTGTACGGGAGGCCGATGCGGGCGATGTCGAAGTTGACCAGCTCCGTGCGGAAGTTGTAGTGGGTGCCGAAGGTCACAGGAAGGCGGATCTGCCCCAGGGAGCTGGAGGAACCGCCTCCGACGCCCGAGAAGGGCTTGCTGGGTCGGAGCCATTCCAGCGGTACATGGAGGAGGCTGAAGGCCTCTACTGAGAGAACGTTGAGGCTGGCGCCATCGTCGATGAGGGTCCTGGTGATGGCCACCTGGCAGATGGTGGGCGTGCAAAGCATTGGGAGTGCACCCGAGCAGGCGGTGTTGACGGGGTGGTCGTCCCAGCTGAAGGTCAGGTCGGCCTTGGGTGCCGCCCAACCCAGGGGAGATCCTTGCCGCGCGAGGGCGGCGCCGATCTATCGGTAGAACGGCTTGGCGTGGCGGTCTGAGGGTGGCGCCTGCGAGCCGCCCAGGAGAGCTGCGACGACCGGGGGCACCGGCGCAGCGTAGTGGATGAGGAAGAGGTTGTGTAGCTTCTCCCAGGAGGCCACAGAAGATGTTGGCAGGTTGAGCAGCCAAACGCGCGGGACGCTGGTGAGGGCCATGGGAAACCAGTTGGCCATGACCTTGTCGTCGCCTCCGGCCTTGAGGACGGCCTCCTCGTATGCCAGCAGGAAAACCAGCGGGTCCGCCGCGCCGTCATAGCACGGTGACATCTCTGGCTTGAACTTGTGCGGCCACTGCACCAGCCGCAAAGGCGAGGCCAAACTCGAGCCCCAGCCCCGGCACGCATCGGCCCCGGGCTGGAGGCGCGTTGTCCGCCATGAGAGCGAAGCGTGGTGTTGGTGGAGAGCGAGTCGACGGAGGGGAGAGCTCCAGCGCACCCCTACCTGGTGCTCCAAATGTCGGGTATCGGGTTCTGACAAAACCCTTAAGGTTCAAACTCTGGGGTGCGCCCGAAGATCTTCTCCCTACCGAAACACGCCCACAACCTCGCCGCGGTTCTAAGCTAGCACGATGAACAGCACAAGAGACACAAGGTTTATACTGGTTCGGGCCATCGTTGTGGTGTAATACCCTAATCCAGTGTGTGGTGTGGTGGATTGCCTCTTGGGCTGCTCATGAACAGTACAGAGGAAGAACAGCCTCGCGAGGGGAGGTGTTCTTGTGGGGATGTGTGGATGAGCTAGGTCTCGGTCCGGATTGGATCCCTTTCTACTATGGTGGCTGGCCCTATTTATAGAGGCCCTGGTCCTCTTCCCAAATATTTAGCGGGAAGGGAGCAAACAACGGTCATTTTGAAAGGGAACAACTAGTACAAGCTATCCTGACTAAAGGTGGTCTTCGACTGCCAAAGGCACTGGTGATGACGCCGTCTTGGGCTCCACGGTGACCCCCGTCCTGCCGTCCTACTGGTCTTGGTCTCGTTGCACTGATATGGAAACCTTTGCTTGATGCCTCGGTACTCCGCGCCTGCGCTTGCCCCCTTTGCACTAAAGAGGAAACGAGGACACTGTGCAGGCTGGCGTCCGCCTGGCGCCCGCCTGGTCTTGGTCGTCATGGCTTGCGTCATGAGCACCTCGCGAGGTACACCTTGCCTTGATCTCTGCGCCTCCTCGCGAGCCTGCCTGGTGAGGCCGCCCCTGAGGAGGCCTTGCGTCGTCCGCCCCGCGAGGCTTGGCCCCTCGCGAGGGTCTTGAGTGCTTGTTGATGAAGACGGGACGTACTGGGCCACTGGATGAGCCACGCTGCAGGCCGCGGGCAGGCAAGTCTGGGGACCCCCATTCCCAGAACGCGGACACTTTCTTCATGTCAAGTATATGTTCCTTAAACCATGATACTGTGTAAGTCCCTGACACCAGAGGAATACTTAGTGTGTATCCAAACATCACTTCGTAAGTGGGTGATCATAAAGGTGCTCTACAGGTATCTCCGAATGTATCTGTTGGGTTGGCATGGATCAAGACTGGGATTTGTCACTTCGTATGACGGAGAGATATCTTTGGGCCCTCTCGGTAATACAACATCTTAAAGCGCTTGCAAGCAATGTGACTAATGAGTTAGTCACGGGATCTTGTATTACAGAATGAGTAAAGAGACCTGCCGGTAACAAGATTGAACTAGGTATGGAGATACCGACGATCAAAACTCAGGCGAGTAACATGTCACCGGATAAAAGGAATTGCATACGGGATTAACCGAATCCTTGACATAATGGTTCAACCGATAAAAGATATTCCTATAATATGTAGGGACCAATATGGGTATCCAGGTCCCGCTATTGGTTATTGACCGGAGAGGTGTCTCGGTCATGACTACATGATTCCCGAACCCGCAGGGTCGCAGGCTTAACGTTCGTGGACGCTAGAGTAGTATTGGCATATTTGATGATTGGTAACCTAATGTTGTTCGGAGTGCCGGATGAGATCCTGGACGTCACGAGGAGTCTTGGAATGGTCGAGAGGTAAAGATTTATATATGGGAAGTCATATTTTGGGTTCCAGAAAAAAGTGCAGTTTTTTCGGTATTGTATTGTGAAGCTTCTAGAAGGTTCCAGAGGATTCCAGAGGGGTTCAGAAGTCCACAAGTGGGTCCACCATGACCCAAGGTCTAGCATGGGTTGAGGGGAGGTGCCCTGGCCTTATTGGGCTAGGCACACCAAGTCCTCAAAAGCCCATGTGGCTAGGGAAGAAAAAAAAGGAGGAGTCCTAGTAGGAATAGGATTGGACTTGGAGTCCAAGTCCTCTCCCGCTTAGCCGCGCCCTACGGCTTGTAGGGGCTGTTACCCATGCCCCTCCACCTATATATAGAGGGGAGGGGCGCCCCAAGAGGACACACCAAGCCCTTGGTTCCCCTCTCTCTCCCGTTACTCCGTAGTTCCTCCGTCCTCATTCTAGTAGCGCTTGACGAAGCCCTGCTGAACTAGCTCCACCACCACCATCACCACCACGCCGTCGTGCTGGTTGTGATCCCATCTACTTCTCCGCCTTCTCTTGCTGGATCAAGGAGGAGACGTCATCGAGCCGCATGTGTGCTAAACTCAGAGGTGTCGTCCGTTCGGCACTAGATCGGTTGGATCATGATTGGATCGCGAAGAGTACAACTACATCAACCGCGTTATATATGCTTCCGCTTTTGGTCTACAAGGGTATGTAGACACACTCTCCCCTCTTGTTGCATGCTTCTCCTAGATAGATCTTGGGTGTTCGTATGAATTTTTTTGATTTTCATGCTTCTTTCCCCATCAATATGTTCAGATTGTTAATCATATATTATTCTCCTCTGATCATGCACATGAATATGATTTATGAGTAGTTCTATTTTTCCTTGAGGACATGGGGGATGTCTCGTTATAAGTAATTATGTGAGGTTGGTATTTGTTCAATATTTTGATGAAATGTATGTATGGTGTTCTTCCTCTAGTGGTGTCATGTGAACATCGACTACATGGCATATTACCATGCTTAGGCCTAGGGGAAGACATTGTGGAGTAGCAAGTAGATGATGGGTTGCGAGTGACAAAATCTTAATCGCTAGTTTATGCATTATTCCGCGAGGGGCTGATTTGGACCTTATGTTTCATGTTATTGTTAGATTTATCTTAATTCTTCTCTTATAGTTGCGGATGCTTGCGAGAGGGGGCAATCATAAGTGGGTTGCTTGTTAAGTAAGAACAACACACTAGCACTGGTCCACCCACATAACAATTTATCATAGTAGTGAACGCGAATCAACTAAACATGATGAACCTAACTAGACGAAATTCCTATGTGTCCTCGAGAACGCTTTGCTTAATATAAGAATAGTAGTCAAGTTTCTTGTCCTACTAGTTACAGGGTTAAATTGCACGGTATGGTAGGGATTGATATATAGGTAAAATAAAATAAACGATACAACAAAGAATAGTATTTTTAGATGTTTTTAGTAATAGAAAATAGACCCCCGGGCCATAGTTCACTAGTGGCATCTCTCTTAATCATACAAAGTGTGGTGTGGTGAACAAATTACAGTTAGGCGATGATTAAATTACAGTTTTATATTTATGACTATGATCATCCATGCTATAATCTCGTATAGGCATTATGTCCATGATATGTAGATTGTTATCCAACTGCATCTACAAGTAATATTCCACCCGAATATCGCTATCCAACATGCATCCCAAAGTATTTAGTTCATAACAAACAGAGCATTGCAATAAGCAAGATGACATAATGTAGACATCAAAACTATCATCCATATGTGACGAAGCACCACAAGATTGAACCCACTACTATGCACCACTTTCTTTGAAGAACTACGCGTTAATCTAGGCCAAAGAAGACAAATAGATCAGAAACCATACATAGATACTTAATTATACATCAAAGAAACTTTAAAAGATTTAATAATATTCAATGAATAATCTGATCATAAAGTTATATTTCATCATATCCCAACAAATGCAACCACCAATTATGTCATATTGAATTGTTGGTGTTAAAGATTGAAATGCGAGGGGTGCCCTTGGGAACGCGGACACATGTGGTGCATGGCCGTTGTCAGCTCAGGCCATAAGGTGTTGGGTAAAGTCTCGTAGTGAGCAAAACCCTCGTGTTTAGCTGCCACTTGAGTTTGGAACCTTGAACAAACCGCCGCAGTAGCAGACATCCAGAAGGGGCTTGACTTCACTAGAGAACTATTGAAAGCAACAAAATGGTGGACATATTTTTTTGCATTCTGGGACAAGAAATTCCTAGCCATTGCTAAGCTGATGTTACTCGCCGCTGCATTCAGCTTCTACACTCGGAAGGAAAGAAAACTTTTTCTTATCTATTGCCTGCCCGACCATCTCCTTTAGAAAAGTAGTGGAATCCTACAAGTTATTGTTGGAAATATTCCCTAGAGGCGAAGTGGTTATTATTATATTTCCTTGTTCATGATAATCATTTATTATCCATGCTATAATTGTATTGAGTGGAAACTCAAATACATGTGTGGATGCATAGACAACAACATGCCCCTAGTGAGCCTCTACCAAGCTAGCTCGTTGATCAAAGATGGCTATGGTTTCTAGTCATACACATGAGTTGTCATTTGATAACGGGGTCACATCATTAGGAGAATGATGTGATGGATAAGACCCAAACTATAAACATAGCATATGATCGTATCAAGTTTACTGCTATTGTTTTCTTCATGTCAAGTATCTATTCATATGACCATGAGATCATGCAACTCACTAACACTGGAGGAGTACCTTGTGTGTATCAAACGTCGCAACGTAATTGGGTGACTATAAAGATGCTCTAAAGGTATCTCTGAGGGTGTTTGTTGAGTTGGCATGGATCAAGACTGGGATTTGTCACTTCGTATGATGCAGAGGTATCTCGGAGCCCTCTCGGTAATACAACATCACAAGAAGCTTGCAAGCATGTGAATAATGAGTCTAGTCACGGGATCTTGTATTACAGAATGAGTAAAGAGACTTGCCGGTAACGAGATTGAACTAGGTATGGAGATACCAACGATCGAATCTCGGGCAAGTAACATATCACCGGACAACGGGAATTGCATATGGGATTAACTGAATCCTTGACATTGTGGTTCAGCCGATAGAGATCTTCGTGGAATATGTAGGAATCAATATGGGCATCCAGGTCCCGCTATTGGTTATTGACCAGAGAGGAGTCTCGGTCATGTCTACATGATTCTCGAACCCGTAGGGTCGCACGCTTAACGTTCGGTAGCGCTAGGGTAGTATTGGGATATTAATAGTGGAAAGTCCAAAGGTTTTTTGGAGTCCTGAGCGGGATCAGGGACATCACGAGGAGCCCCGGAATAGTCCCGAGGTAAAGATTCATATATGGAAAGTTGATATCGGGGTTTCGGAAAAAGTTTGAGTTCTTTCGGTATTGTACCGGGAAGGTTCTAGAAGGTTCTGGAGTGGGGCCCACCTGCATGGGGGGGCACATGAACGTGGGTAGTGGGGAAAGTCCCCACAACCATGGTCTAGCCGCACCAAGATCCTCCCTTAAAAGGAATAGTATCATATCCCAAGGGGATAAGATGAGGATCCCTAAAGGGGGGGGTAGCGATCAGTGGCGAAGGAAAGGTGGGATTTCCTTCCTCCCCCTTTGGCCAATGACCCTAGGGCCTTGGAGGGCAAGCCACCAGCCCCCTGCATGCCTATATAAAGATGGGGAGGTGTTGGGGGCAGCCACCCTTCGACCCTTGCCTGTTACCTCTTCCAACTCCCACGTTTCACCGGTACGCGCTTGGCGAAGCCCTGCCGGAGTTCCGCTGCCACCACCACCACCATACCATCATGTTGGTCCTGATCTCATCTACCCCCTCTCTCTCGCTTGCTGGATCAAGAAGGAGAGGATGCCACCGATCCACACGTGTGCTAACTTGGAGGTGTCATCCGTTCGGCACTTGATCGCGAGTTCGTGGACGGATCGTGATTGGATCACAAAGACGTTCGACTACATCAACCGCGTTTCTTAACGCTTCCTGAAAGCACAAGTGCTCCCTAGGTGGTTTTGGTAATTAATGTCAACATATTTCTTGTTGGACTAACACTTTTATCTAGCATGTTTCAGATAAGTTCAACAATGGAGTGGCATGGACTAAAGGATGTGGGAACTCCTTCAAGATGCTAAGGACAAAGGATTGGCTCAAGCTTCAAGCTCAAGACTCTTCATTTTACATTTTTAGTGGTCCAAGATCACATTGAGTCTATAGGAAAAGCCAATACTATCAAGGAGGGATGAGGTGTTGCTTAATGAGCCTCTTGCTTCGTGTGCTTTGTGATATGCTCCAAAACCCTCAGCTACTTTCCCACTTCCACAAATAACCTAAAACCTAAAGCCAAAATCGGTCACACCGATTCTTCCTATCCGGCGCCACCGATTTCAAAAGTCATAGCCACTGCCACAAACCCTAAGCAAATCGGTCTTACCGATAGGGATCTCGGTCTCACCGAGATGGGATTGTAATCTCTCTGTGTATGTCCATTATCAAAATCGGTCTCGCCGAGTTTGAGCAATCGGTACTACCGAGATTACAATGCAAACTCTCTGGATAACTTATTACCAAAATCGGTCCCACCGAGTTTGAGTAATCGGTCCCATCGAGTTTGCCTAACCAACTCTCTTGAAAGCTTATTACCAAAATCGGCCATACCGAGTTTGTGTAATCGGTCTTACCGAGATTACGTTATGCCCTAACCCTAACCATATCGGTCTGACCGAGTTGCATTTCGGTCCCACCGAAAACCCTAACGGTCACATTATTTGCTAAATCGGTCTGACCGAGTTTAACGATTCAGTCCCACCGAGTTTGGTAAATTGTGTGTAACGGTTAGATTTTGTGTGGAGGCTATATATACCCCTCCACCTCCTCTTCATTCGTGGATAGAGCCATCAGAATGAACCTACACTTCCAACTTACCATTTCTGAGAGAGAACTACCTACTCATGTGTTGAGGCCAAGATATTCCATTCCTACAATATGAATCTTGATCTCTAGCCTTCCCCAAGTTGCTTTCCACTCAAATCTTCTTTCCACCAGATCCAAAACCTATGAGTGAGAGTTGAGTGTTGGGGAGACTATCATTTGAAGCACAAGAGCAAGGAGTTCATCATCAATGCACCATTTGTTACTTATTGGAGAGTGGTGTCTCCTAGATTGGCTAGGTGTCACTTGGGAGCCTCCGACAAGATTGTGGAGTTGAACCAAGGAGTTTGTAAGGGCAAGGAGATCGCCTACTTCGTGAAGATCTACCGCTAGTGAGGAAAGTCCTTCGTGGGCGACGGCCATGGTGGGATAGACAAGGTTGCTTCTTCGTGGACCCTTCGTGGGTGGAGCCCTCCGTGGACTCGCGCAACTGTTACCCTTCATGGGTTGAAGTCTCCATCAACATGGATGTACGATAGCACCACCTATCGGAACCACGCCAAAAACATCTCTGTCTCCAATTGCGTTTGAATCCTCCAAACCCTTCCCTTTACTTTCTTGCAAGTTGCATGCTTTACTTTCTGCTGCTCATATACTCTTGCATGCTTGCTTGATATGTATTGTGAATGTTAAACTTGTGCCTAAACTCCACTTAAACTTAAGGAAACTTAAAAACTGCAACTTTGGTACTTAGTGTCTAATCACCCCCCTCTAGACACCTCTTCTCAAGGTCCTACAAGTGGTATCAGAGCATTGGTCTCCATTGCTTTGGTTTAATCACCATTGGAGTAAGATGGATGAGTCTACTATTGGGAGTCTTAGACATAGAGTGCCTATTCTTGATGGAGAGTATTTTCATGAGTGGAAAAATGAGATGCTTGCTATTTTCAATCAATATCATTTTAACAAGTACATTGCTAGCCCTTGTGCACCTTATGTTGATCCTATGCATCCTACCCATGATGAGTCAATTGACATGATTAGGAATCTTAGAACTGCCGAACTTATCATTAGAGGATTGCCTAGAAACTTGATTGGATGTTTGCCTACTTTTAAGTGTGCCTAATATGGAAATTTCTTGAGGAACGATTTCCAGATTATTCCTTGAAGAATCTTGATGAAATTCTCCATAAGTCTATTGCCTTGAGTAAGATGAATACTAGTGATCCTATGTTTGGTGATCGTCTATTTGAGCTTACAAACCTTATGCGTGCCAAAGGAAATGTTAGTATTATTAGTGATATTATTTCCGAAGCTATAAAAATTCATAAGCAAGATCATTGTCAAACTCATTCTAATGAATCACCCTCTCTAGGACTTGATCCACCACATGACGATGTTGAACATGGATACTATGATGAGGATGATGATAGTGACTTCGATCTTGATGATGCAATGATACATTTTGGTCTTATGGCAAATCTTTGGGGATATATGTCAGGAGGAAAGGGATGGGTTCTTGATAGTGGATGTACTGATCACATGACCGGAGATAAAGACATGTTTCGTGAGCTTGCTGATATAGTCCTCGAAAGTATGCCACTTTCGGTGACAACTCAAAGGGTAAGGTGGTTGGCCTCGGTAAGGTGGCCATATCACATGATAGCTCCATACAAAATGTCATGCTCGTTGAATCTCTTAGTTACAACTTACTTTCAGTATCTAGACTTGCTGATTTCGGTTTCAATGTTCTATTCTATGAAGTAGATTGCCAAGTGTTTCGTCGAGATAATCATAAAATGGTCCTTACGGTGTGCGTAGAGGTGATCTATACATTGTTGATTTCACTAAAAGGCTCAACCTAAAACTTGCTTCATTGCTAAATCCTCAAAAGGTTGGTTATGGCATAGGCGATTAGGTCATGTTGGTATGCGAAACCTTGACAAGCTTATTAAAGGAAATCATATCCTTGGAGTTAACGATGTCATATTTGATAAGGATAGACTTTGTAGCGCTTGTCGAGGCGGTAAACAGGTTGGAGGAAGGCATCCGTGAAGAACATCATGACTACAAGGAGGCCACTCGAGCTACTTCACATGGATCCTTTGGTCCCAACTCTTACAAGAGTCTCGGTGGAAATTCTTTTAGTCTAGTTATAGTTGATGATTTTCAAGATTTACGTGGGTGTTCTTTCTCGATGATAAATCGCAGGTCCAAAAGATCTTCAAAAACTTAGCTAGGAAGGCCCAAAATCAATTTGAAGTGAAGATCAAGAAGGTTCGCGGCGACAACGGAGCGGAGTTCAAGAAGGCAAATGTGGACACCTTTCTTGACGAAGAAGGATTTCACACGAGTTCTCGACTCGTACACACCTCAACAAAATGGAGTTGTTGAGAGGAAGAACTGGGCGCTCATCGAAATGGCGAAACGATGCTTGATGAGTACAAGGCGCGAAGCACTTTTGGGCGAGAAGCGGTTGAGACAGCTTGTCATGCAACAAATCGCTTGTATCTTCACAAGCTACTCGGCAAGGCGGCATCTGAGCTCCTCACGGTAACAACCCCAAGTTGGATACTTTCGAGTATTCGGCTCAAAGTGCTACATTCTTGATAAGCATCGTCGCTCTAAATTTGCTCCTAAGTCTCATGAAGGTTTCCTACTAGGTTATGGCTCAAACTCTCACACTTACCATGTCTACAACAATTTCACCCGGAAGGTTGAAGAGACGGTAGATGTGAAGTTTGATGAATCTAATGGCTCACAAGTATAGCAATTGCCAATTAATGTAGGTGACAAAGATCCTTCGGAAGCAATTCAAGACTTGGCTATTGGCAAGGTTCGTCCAACGGAGGTGAAGGAGAGTACCTCGTCCGTCCAAGTGGAAGCTTCAATTTCACAACAAGGTGAACCAAGAGTTGATACGGAAGCATCCACAAGCGGGACACACCAAGATGAAGAAAACGAGGAAGTGCATCAAGATGAACGTCAACAACCTCCTTCTCCACCACGACAAGAGAACGACAATGCCAACAATGAAGAGGGCCAAGAAGAAGAAGAACACGATGAAGAAGATGTTCAACGAAGACCCAAGCAAAAACTTTCACGAGTTCGAGCAAGAATTGCTAAAGATCATCCCGTCGAGCAAATCTACAATGACATTCAAACCGGGAGAATCACTCGCTCTAAAACTCGTTTAGCTAACTTTTGTGAAAACTATTCTTTCATCTCTAGCATTGAACCTATGAAGGTCGAAGAAGCATTGGAAGATCCGGATTGGATAAATGCTATGCATGAAGAGCTACATAACTTTGAGAGGAATCAAGTTTGGACATTGGTTGAGAAGCCCGACAACAACCACAACGTCATCGGTACCAAATGGGTGTTTCGCAACAAGCAAGATGAAGATGGACAAGTAGTTAGCAACAAAGCACATCTAAATGGCCCAAGGCTACACACAAGTCGAAGGTATGGACTATGGTGAGACTTACGCCCCCGTTGCTAGACTTGAGTCCATTCGCATCTTACTTGCCTATGAATCATCATGATATCAGGTTGTACCAAATGGACATTAAAAGTGCTTTTCTAAATGGTGAAATAGAGGAGGAAGTTTATGTTAAGCAACCTCCCGGCTTTGTCAATCCTAAGAAACCCAATCATGTTTACAAACTTCACAAAGCTCTTTATGGTCTTAAACAAGCTCCTAGAGCTTGGTATAAATGCTTGACCAAGTTCCTTATTGAAAAAGGCTTTGAAATTGGGAAAATTGATTCTACTCTTTTTACTAAAAGTTAATGGAGAACTATTTGTGTGCCAAATCTATGTTGATGATATCATATTTGGTTCGACTAACCCTCATTTTAGTGAAAAGTTTGGGAAGCTAATGTCGGAGAAGTTTGAGATGTCTATGATGAGTGAACTCAAATTCTTTCTTGGGTTGCAAATCAAGCAAACTAAGGAAGGTACCTTTGTTTCTCAAACAAAGTACACCAAGGACTTATTCAAGAAGTTCAATATGTAAGAATGCAAAGGTATGTCTGCACCCATGCCTACTAGTGGACATAATGACTTGACCAAAGACGGTAAACCGGTTGATCAAAAGGTTTATCGCTCTATGATTGGTTCATTGTTATATCTATGTGCTTCACGTCCCGATATCATGCTAAGTGTGTGCATGTGTGCACGATATCAAGCTGCTCCTAAGGAATGTCATCTTAAGGCCGTGAAAAGGATAGTGAGATACTTAATCCATACACCAAACTTTGGCATTTGGTATCCTAAGAGGGCTTCTTTCGATCTTGTTGGCTATTCCGACTAGGACTATGACGGAGACAAGGTTGATAGAAAGTCCACCTCGGGTACTTGTCAATTTCTTGGTAGATCTCTTGTGTCTTGGTCCTCCAAGAAACAAAAACTCGGTATCCTTATCCACTGCCGAAGCTGAATATATTGCCGCTGGTTCATGTTGTGCTCAATTACTTTGGATGACCCAAACTCTTAAAGATTATGGGATATATGTGAGACATGTTCCATTGCTTTGTGACAATGAAAGTGCTATCAAAATTGGTCATAATCCTATGCAACATTCTCGAACTAAGCATATTGAAGTTCGTCATCATTTCATTCGAGATCATGTTGCTAAGGGTGACATTGATCTTAAGCATGTTCGCACCAAAAAGCAATTAGCGGATATATTCACTAAACCTCTTGATGAGAAAGTGTTTTGCAGGTTAAGAGGAGAATTGAACATCATTGATGCTTCAAACTTGGAGTAGAAACTCCATCGGATACATGCAAGACATGACCTTATGACTAATCCTTGATATTTTTCTCTTATGATGAAAATCTTATGTCTTGGATATATGTGTATCTTGCATGTTATCTAACCCATGTAGGTACTTGGTGAAATCAAATTCCATGAGATTGTAATCTACTCACATCTTGAGCAATCTCTACATCACCAAGTCTCTACACTATGGTGGTTGAAGACAAGGAAGCACGAAACCACTCAAACATGTCCTTTGACAAATTCTATGTTGAGCTTCACGATTGTCATTTTTGGATACACAAGTGCTCTTCCTTGCAAGAACTAGCCCATGTAGGTAGATGGACTAAAATTCCAAGTGATGCTCCAAATTCTTGATGAGCTACATCAACCTTGAGCAACCCACACAAGTTCAACTACATGGACAACACCACCAACCAAGGTATGTTATTCCATCTTAGAGAAGCTTTACTCCAAGTCATGAGCTAAAGCAACTCGACAAGATGTGAATACATCAAGATGCTTAGACGAAAAATGGCAACCCCATTTTGAGCTTAAACGATGAGTATGACCTATGATCAAGCAATCTCACTTGACTCCTAAGTCAATATACTCTAACATAGGTGACTTTGTCGCTGACCATCTCTAGATGAAGTTCTCTTGTGTTCTTTTCTGTGTTTCTGCATTTGTCTCATGCATATTTGTTTCCCCTTTCAAAAAAAAGAAACTTCATCTAGATTTCTTTCTTTCTATTTGTTCTGCATTTTCTGCATTCCAATTCATTGCACATCTTTCAGTAAATTCCTTGAAAATCTTTGTGAGATCTTACTAGTCTAGTGAGCTGAGGTGACAAGTGTTTTCTTTGCGACGAACTCGGTTTCACCGATTTGTTATTTTCAGCCCAACCGAATCTTTTCGGTACGACCGAAGCATACCACTCGGTGCCACCGATTTCATAACAGGAAAAACAGTTTGCCACAAAATTCTGTGTTTCTTCTGATCTACCTCCACTCAATGAATCTTGTCCTCTACAAGCATCACATTTTTATCATTGCTTTGTTCTGTGTCTCAAGGACCAAACCCATTCGACAGATTCCAGAAGACCCTTCTTGGAAATTGATGTCAAGGGGAGAGAGAGAACATCAAAGCTTATCATTTGAAGAGAGAGAGAGAGATCAAAGCTTATCACCTTCTTGAGGAGAGAGATATCATCTCCTAAAGGGGGGGAGAGACCTTCTAGGGGGAGAGACCCTCAAAGGGAAGAGAGAGATCTCCAAGGGGAGAGAATACTTAAGTAGAAAGTATTTCTCAAGGATCCCAGATGCTTGGTGTTCAAGAGGAGAGATGTCCACATGTCTTCTTGAGGGGAGAGACATGTTCATATGTTCTATTGTGCCTATTTGCATTAGCATGCATCAGCTCTGATGATCATTCATATCTGTCAGCTCTGTTTTCTTTCAGCTCTGATTTTCTGTTCCCTATCTTCTCCCAGTATCCCATGTTAGATTCAGGGGGAGCAAGACATCTAAGGGAAAGAGATCATTTAAATTCATTTCATATCTTTACTCTTTGGGACATGTCTAATTCAATGTGGTGCTTAGTACTCACTCTCTACATGTCATCCCAGTCTTGGTATTCTTGTGGTTTCTTTTGTTTGCTCTGGCTAGTAGATGTATCTGTGTTATCTAACCTTGTTTACACAGGTTCATTTCATCCTAAGACAACTCAAGACTACAAGGTAAGTATATGCATCAAAATCATGTGTATGAGGAATTCTTGCTGATGTACATATTGTTTGCAAGAAGGACTCATGAGCATGAAGGTATTTTCTTCAACATTCTTTGCTCTGATGCATATGTCCAAGATACATATAACACATTGCCTGCTCTATCATGTTTATGCTCTCACATGCTTTTACATCCCATATTCACATGATTGCATACATGTAGGGGGAGTCTATGTTTGTTACATGTCTTTTCAAAGCTTTACTTGCTACTCTTTATATCTTTATCTAAAGCTTTGATGTATGTTGCCATCAATTACCAAAAAGGAGGAGATTGAAAGCACAAGTGCTCCCTAGGTGGTTTTGGTAATTAATGTCAACATATTTCTTGTTGGACTAACACTTTTATCTAGCATGTTTTAGATAAGTTCAACAATGGAGTGGCATGGACTAAAGGATGTGGGAACTCCTTCAAGATGCTAAGGACAAAGGATTGGCTCAAGCTTCAAGCTCAAGACTCTTCATTTTACATTTTTAGTGGTCCAAGATCACATTGAGTCTATAGGAAAAGCCAATACTATCAAGGAGGGATGAGGTGTTGCTTAATGAGCCTCTTGCTTCGTGTGCTTTGTGATATGCTCCAAAACCCTCAGCTACTTTCCCACTTCCACAAATAACCTAAAACCTAAAGCCAAAATCGGTCACACCGATTCTTCCTATCCGGCACCACCGATTCCAAAAGTCATAGCCACTGCCACAAACCCTAAGCAAATCGGTCTTACCGATAGGGATCTCGGTCTCACCGAGATGGGATTGTAATCTCTTTGTGTATGTCCATTATCAAAATCGGTCTCACCGAGTTTGAGCAATCGGTACTACCAAGATTACAATGCAAACTCTCTGGATAACTTATTACCAAAATTGGTCCCACCGAGTTTGAGTAATCGGTCCCACCGAGTTTGCCTGAACAACTCTCTGGAAAGCTTATTACCAAAATCGGTCATACCGAGTTTGTGTAATCGGTCTTACCAAGATTACATTATGCCCTAACCCTAACCATATCGGTCTCACCGAGTTGCATTTCGGTCCCACCGAAAACCCTAACGGTCACATTATTTGCTAAATCGGTGCGACCGAGTTTAACGATTCGGTCCCACGAGTTTGGTAAATTGTGTGTAGCAGTTAGATTTTGTGTGGAGGCTATATATACCCTCCACCTCCTCTTCATTCGTGGAGAGAGCCATCGAACGAACCTACACTTCCAACTTACCATTTAGAGAGAGAACTACCTACTCATGTGTTGAGGCCAAGATATTCCATTCCTACCATATGAATCTTGATCTCTAGCCTTCCCCAAGTTACTTTCCACTCAAATCTTCTTTCCACGGATCCAAAACCTATGAGAGAGAGTTGAGTGTTGGGGAGACTATCATTTGAAGCACAAGAGCAAGGAGTTCATCATCAACGCACCATTTGTTACTTCTTGGAGAGTGGTGTCTCCTAGATTGACTAGGTGTCACTTGGGAGCCTCCGACAAGATTGTGGAGTTGAACCAAGGAGTTTGTAAGGGCAAGGAGATCGCCTACTTCGTGAAGATCTACCGCTAGTGAGGCAAGTCCTTCGTGGGCGACGGCCATGGTGGGATAGACAAGGTTGCTTCTTCGTGGACCCTTCGTGGGTGGAGCCCTCCGTGGACTCGCGCAACCGTTACCCTTCGTGGGTTGAAGTCTCCATCAACGTGGATGTACGATAGCACCACCTATCGGAACCACGCCAAAAACATCCGTGTCTCCAATTGCGTTTGAATCCTCCAAACCCTTCCCTTTACTTTCTTGCAAGTTGCATGCTTTACTTTCCGCTGCTCATATACTCTTGCATGCTTGCTTGATATGTATTGTGAATGTTAAACTTGTGCCTAAACTCCACTTAAACTTAAGGAAACTTAAAAACTGCAACTTTGGTACTTAGTGTCTAATCACCCCCCCCCCCTCTAGACACCTCTTCTCAAGGTCCTACACTTCCGCTTAGCGATCTACAAGGGTATGTAGATCCAACCTATCCTCTTGTAGATGTGCATCTCCTAGATTGATCTTGGTGAGCGTAGGAAATTTCTTTTGTTTCCCATGCAACGTTCCCCAACAGTTATTAGTTATTACGTAGCTTCTAGCTAAGCATCTTCTGGTGGAGGAAAGGAGGCGGCTAGTTGCTTCGAGCGAAGCAGTGAGTTCATGAGCAAGTGAGTGAACGAGCAATGAGTGAAGTGCACAGTCATAAATAAGGCTCGCAAGATACATGTCCCTTGTGAATACTGTACTGAGTAAGATTCATTGAAGAAATGCTTCTGGGAAGCAATAAGTTTGTGGCACAAGCATAGTCTTCAGAAAAAGGGAGGAAGAGGGCCTCTCGACGGGAGTGATTCCCCGTGAAGGGATCATTCCCACACCTGTTAAAGGGGTCTAGGTGATACATAGGCATATTTCCCAAGTGATGCTCAAACCTACCTATTTCTTTGAGTGAAGACTTTGAAAATATCTTGCAGTGCAGTCAAGTTCATCAGCGACAGAGACACAATTCTTCTGGTCTTTGACGAAATTGGTCTGACTAAAGAGTTAGGATTTCACTAGTGCGATTCTCCTACCATGAAGAAATTGTGAGTCAAATTTCCGACACCAGTTGTCAACCTTATCTTGATAACGGTCTTGTGTGAAGGGCATGAGTCATTTCATGTCGGGTTGCCCCGGGGCTATAAATAGCCGCCCCCACAACCATTTATTGGTTGGCTGCTCTAAGTGATTGATTGACAAGTGTAACTAGATCAACCCATCCTCTGAAGAACTTGAGAGAATCCTAAGTGGGGGGAAACCCAAACAACCAGATCCAAAGTGATGAGCATCATTGAATAGATTGTCATGTGTGATATGACGCTTGTTACCTTTGAAGACTGTGATCTTTCAAGCGGTTAGGCATCATGCTCTGAGCATCCAAGAAGAAATCGTGGAGTGCCATAGAATGACTATGTGAAGGTTTTGGAAGTCTACCTTGAAGACTTACCATAAGTGATTGGGCAAGGTGTATGATCTTAGCTTAAGGGTAATAAGGTGAAGACTAAGTGTCTACAGAGTTAAATCTTAAGTATCCCAAACCAGACGTATAGCTTTCATAGCAACTGGAACTGGTCAATCAAATTCATTGTCTTCACCAAGCTACCATGGTTCAAATTCCTCGGCCCTTTACTTTCAGTACATCTGTGTTGAAGAATTTGACTCTCACCCATGAATACTTTGACTTGAAGACTTTCATCATGATACTTTTCTTTGTCTTCCAGTTTGTCATTCTTAAGGTTGTTTGTTTGTATGTTCTCTTGTTCTTCATATACTTCTACTTAGTCTGCCTGCTTAGTTTCGTTCTGATGACTTTGTCCTCATTCTGAATTGCATGCTAGTGTAGTTTTCATTCTGTTGCATATTTTTTCACCCTGTTACTCTTCGAAGAACTCGCGTCTTTGAAGAATTTGTTAAAATCCCCCATTCACCTCCGATCTGGTGATAACTTGCACTTTCAACCATCCACCACCCCAGCAACAACGCACTAAAGGTACTCGGCATAACCGACCCAGCGTGGGCCAACAACCGAGTAAGGCATGACTACACCCACGATGACAAGTCGAAGAAAACACACACACGCAGGGGCAACAAATAAATGCTACAAAAGGTGGCCTCGAGCATGCCCGCATTCCACAGGTCATGGACGTCCGAGGCCGTCGGGAAGGTGACACAAGCGAAACCCCGATTGAATGGGGGTAAAGGCGCCAGGCAGGCATCAGCGCGGGGCACATGTAGATCGAATGGACGGAGGGTGCGCAAGGGCGCACATGCCACCGGAGGCAGGTACTTCAGCATCATTTAAAGGAGCAATGTGTTTTCCCTCATTTAAGCAAATATTAATTTAAGTGAGGCTCCCGGCTACTCTCTCATCTCATATGTGCATCTCAAACTCCCATTCATCTCTTTAATTTGAGAGAGGTTTAAAAGGCCTTCTAAATCAACTGAATAATTGCAGGGGTCGGAAGGAAGGGGGTTCAATCGTTCCCGCCACCTGATGGTGTTTCTCACCAAAACTCGTTGTCGACGCCTCTCCCTCTCTCACCCCTCTCAGCTCCAGGTCAGCCCACGACGCCCTAGTGCGGCAAGCATAGCTCACAAGGTGAGGTGCAGCGACATCCCTCTCCATATGTCCTCCGATGGCATGACATTGCCTCTCCTCCAGCTCCGGACAACTCCCCGCGATCCTTGTGGATCTCGGGATCGAGGGCAACAATGACCTTCACCGTGGCCCTCCATCCCTGCCACGAACGCCTCCCCCCTCCGCCTCGCCACACAACAAGTCATCTTCAAGGGGCAGATGCATGACGCCTCAAAGCAGAGGACCACCCTGACCTTGACGCATCACCCCAGATAAGTCGCACGCCCCGCCGCCAATAGCTGTCTTCGACGACCATAGTCCAAACAAATGCAAGTTTGTTTTTTCCTTCTTCTTTTAATTCAGCCATGTGTGCATGATCTGCGCAAATGTTCAAGATGAGCATGATCTGCGCAAATGTTGAATGGGGTACTATGTACATGAACTTTACCTGTACATTTTCCAAAACCTTTTTGCAATGCTTGTTTCATATGTAGGAACATGTAGATAACCAAGAGAACTTCATGGTGAACTTGATCAATCTAGGAGTCAAGGTTGGAATATATATTTTCTGCCAATGTCAACTATCTTTTGAAAATGTTTTGTCAATTGTTTCATTATTTTGGTATAAGCACTTGATAGTTACTTTTTTGTTATGCCAAATTATATGCTAAACAAAACATATATTCTTGCGTCAATCTCGAAGTTATGCATCCAGTATAATTATTATTTTGGATTTGTCCTTGGGTATATGTGCCATGAAAGAATATATATCATCCAATTCCAAAAACAACAAAAGGGCAGGGTTGTTGATGTTGAATATGTTCTCGTCTACCCCCGTACATTCTCTTCCAAGCACATATATCTAACCATTTCTTCTCAGTTTCTCAGTTCTTCGATAAACAGTGGATTTTGTCGACCCGAAATAAAACATCAAGGAGATACAAACGCAATGAGCGCATACCCAACCTCTGCATGACACCAACTCGCGCGCACGCACACACACACAAGGAAACAACACACCGACAAAGATAAATCATACAAGATCAAAGCTATGTCTGTGCGAGGAAAAAGGAAAAAAAATCCCTGAAGCGATCGATGGACTACAGCAGCAACCACGCATCTGGATAATGTTCAGCATGTTCAGCATAGGGGCGGGGGAGGTCTAGAAAAATATAAAGTGACAGAAGCACCTGCAGATGGCAAAAACGTGGCAGCCAGTAAACAATCTTATCATCCTCGGACAGAACTACAGCCGAACTGTTTTTCAATTCGAAGATCACGCTAATATACTCTTGATAAATGATTGTGAGCAGTCGCGGTGTCACCTATCTCTAAGCTGAAACTTATCTGCAAAGTACCAGGAGTAGTATGATACCATATCCATGGCATATATTCGACGGAGTCGTATGATTGCCTTGCGCTGTTACCAGGACAGGTACATGACTTGGCCGCATCCGGAAGCGAACTGTGTCATCGTATTCCAGCGACCTCGGCTGCCCAGCTCAGCCAACCACCTTTCGCACCGCACCGACGACAGACCACACCACATCCATTTTCCTCCAACAAAAGGAGACAAGTGTGTAACCGTAGGACGAACGCAAACATGGTTGAAACAAGACCGGTGTAGGACAAAATTACTGTTCTGACCCTTAAGGCAAACTAAATCCCGATTTGACCTCGGTTCTAAAAAAATTTCGTTTCTGACCTTTTTGGTGGCCCGAGGTCCTGGCGTCTGAGTTCTGAAGCGACGCCAGGTCCTCGGCGTCGGCCCCGGCCCGCTGCCCGCCCGCCCGTTGACTGCTTGGCGTGGCAAAGGGCGAGACGCCAGGGACCCTAGCGTCTGGCCCCGGTAAGTGGATAACCGCGCGGGCCACCCCACCCATCCCCATCTCAACTTCTCCCTGGCTGCGCCCACGAATAGAACACCCATCTGTTTGTCGCCCTCCTCCCCCTCACACCACCACCCCCCCTGATCTACTCCATCCTCCGCTAAAACTCGTAGATCTGACCCCCCCCCAAGCTTCCTTGAGGTATTCTCCCCCATTCCCTCAAATTTGTTTTGGTTTTCCCCTCTCTTGTTGGATGCATTAGTTAACATTAGGTGATGTTAGATTAGTAGATGGTTTCTTTATTTTAGGAAATAATTTGTAGTTGATAGATGATTTGGTAGGTAGTGTAGTTGCTAGATGTTTGTAGTTGTCCACCAATAGACATAGTTTGTGGAAAAAATTTGAATTATAGATGATATATGCATATGCTATGCTAGTAAATTAGCTATATGTTGAATATATAGATGGCATAATCTCTGTTTGAATCTGAGAAGACAACTTTGGCAAGCAAAAATATTTAGATAAAATATTATATGTGTGAAGTGGTATGAAAATATAGTTGAATATATAGATGGCAATTTTTTTTTTGCAAAAGAGATGATGAAATTTGATTATAGTGTGTGACATGATTTTTTCAATAGAATGGCGGATGATGATTAGTTTGCATATGTAGAAGAAAGAAATGATGTGGTTATTTTTTATAAGAATGGTGTTTCCATATGGCATAAACTTGGAGAAGCAAATTGTTTGATATTGTTCATGTATTCATAGATGTTTGTGAATTTTGTTGTAGGATGGCGGATGGTGATGGACCTTGGTATGACGGATTAATCGATGAGTGGGATAAGGAGCATCGTGCTCGTGCCATTGAAAATGGACGGGTAGAAGCAAGACGGGTCAATTTTCGTTGTTTGTCATTTGTATTCTTGTATTGATTATTAAACCATCACTTTATTTGCAGGTTGTAGTTGCTATGCGCATGAGGGTCATTCCGCTGATGACTTTGATTACGATCCGCGGTATGAGCCTTACATTCGGAGATTGGGTCTTCTCCCATTAGTGTTGCGGTTTAAGCGACACGCTCGCGATGAACCACGCGGCGCCGACCGCACTGTGGATCGTTGGAGGCGGAGACTCACTCCTTCCACCTTCCATGTGGGAGATGACAATGACCCTACAGGACATGCTATGATAAGCGGCCTTCCTATCAGCGGACAAGCTGTTACGGTCGTGTCGGCGTGGGTAATTGGCGAGAACGGATCGCCGATTTAATTGGCGTTCAGCCCGAGGGCCCTCGGGAAGGCAAGGCCGATATCTGCGAAAGTGAGGCATTCTTGGCTAAAACTGGTCGGAGGAAACACCAACCCGTGCCCTCGGGATGCCAATGATGTGGTTGTGAAGCGATGCTGCGGGCCTATCTTTGGTATGTACTAACCAAGGTAGTCTTCTCGGATGCTGTTGGGAACTCAGCCCTCTGGATGTTCTTGGAGCCACTTAACAAGCGGGATACCCAAGTATAGCTGGGTTCGGCCGCACTAGCATATTTGTATCGTCGGGTAAGAGATATTTGCAACCATTTATCTTGCATTTGTCATGCGCCTCCATATCTAACATGTTTGTTTGATTGCAGCTTGACTTGGCGTGTCGGAGGAAGGAGGTTCATCCTCATTATGCAGGTTTGTTTGGAGCCTATCCGTGTGGATGTGGGAGCGGATCCCGGTTGGGCGGCCCGATTTGAAGAACCCCTCCTTGCAAACCCACGGGTAATCATGATGGGTTGCATGATGATGATCCATATCGGCGCCCTCGCTTGCTTACTATTGGGAACAAGTGACGGTGTACAGGAAGCTCGCATGTGCGATACAAGTGCTATATGAGCGAGCTGGACACCTTGATCTTGAAAGCAGGTTATGAGAAGTTCGATGAGATAAAATTTAGTCAAGAATGAAACTTATGTATGTAGCTAACAATGTATCTCTTTGTTTTGCGGTACATTGGTTGCCTTATGTGGAAGATCGTGACTTTGATCTTAATGAGATGTGCAGCGTGATAGCCATCTTTGGCGGGCGAGGTGCCCAATGATATGCTTCTTCGCATCGAGTGGCACTTTGTAGACCGTGTGGCAAGACAATTTGGAAAAAGACAAGGTATTCCAATTGAGGAGAGCAAGGAGGAAATGCTATCTCTGCATCGGTAAGCAAGCATGCCTTGAGTATATAGTAGAGCATTGAATAAGTCAATGTTTGCTAATGCTTTGTCCGTGCATCATTTGTAGGTTCGATCGAAGGAACAATCGGGATATATCGGATTGGGCAAACAAACACCGTGCGTGGATAGAAATTTGGAATCAAAGAGACACGTTAGTGCAATCGGAGAATAGACCTCACAATCGATCGACATATCGAAGTATCAAGTGTGGTATGCGGATCGTTACCGGTTAAAGCTGAAGCCAGGTTGGACTCACGAGGAGTGGTCGGAGTTGGTGTCTGAAGACCCGGAGACTGCAGAAGGTTATCATACCTTCAACACGGCTGTGAGAGACACCAGAGGGGCTCATGTTGACTACGCACCGATGCATGACGAAATGGTAGGCTGTTTGACCTATTCTAACATACTTGCATCATGTTGTCTTCTTTCAAATACATAAGTTTGGTGTGTTCATGAATTGCAGGGCAGAGAGTTGCTTCTGTGCGTCAACGATGCCAATGTTGCACTGAGTCATCCACCTGGTGGTGCATTATCTGAGAGGACTCTTAGGAGCACGATGGAGGTTAGTCGCAATATATTATAAAAGTTTTTTTCGCGGATTAGTTATTTGCATCTCATATCATATCATCTTTTGTGTTGTCGCAGAAGTTCAAGAAGCGGTTCCATAAGATGGTAGCTATGCTTTCTTGCCATGGTGCTCAGTCCAGTGACGTGTATGCACCAGGTAGCCGCGCCGCCAGAGCTAATAAGCGGCGTTATGTCGAGCGAAGAGGACATAGAGGAGGAGGTCAATGAGGAGGAGCCAGACATCAAGAGGAGCCAACACATCAAGAGGAGCCAACACATCATGATGAGCATGAGTATGATGCAACACATCAAGAGGATCATGAGTATGATGTTGATGCTCCACAACCATCACAAAGTTACACAACCGACACAAGGCAATGCCCGCTCTAAAAAAGGCAAAGCAATAGCTAAGACACGGGCGAGAAGGTAGAAAGAAGATATGGAACACTCAATTCCATAGTCCGGAGTATCCTCATCAATTTATGCTGCTGGGAATGCAAAGATATAAGTCCAACATTGATGCAGAGGCGGAGGAGGCTAGCGAAGAGGAGGAGCACGAGTCTAGCGAAGAGGAGGAGCATACACTTGCGTAACTTGCAAAGAGAGGAAGGAAGAAGTGAACTTGTTGTAGTTTGTTTCAACGAGTTTGTTCTAGTTTGTTTCCATATGAACTTGTTGTCATTTCTTTTCATGAACTAGTTGCTGTTGAATTAAGTTGCACCGGATTCGTGAAGTTGCTATGAACTTGTTGACATGAATGAATGATGTGATTTATGGTAATTGTTGTTTCTGTGATTTAGTCATTTAAATGAATGTTTATATGAATGTTTGACATGAATGATGAAATCTGTATTTAGTCATTTCATATGCACGAGGAGCCGACGCTTGAGGTCCTTGGCGTCTGGGTCATATCGAGGACCAGACGCCGAGGTCCTTGGCGTCTGGTTGTATCTGAGGACCGACGCCTTGGTCCTTGGCGTCGGCTGTCTCTGACACTAGAAACAGGGGAAGCGGGGAGCAGGGCGCCGGGGTCCTGGCGTCGGTCTGTCTGAACAATTCTTGCTTTTTCACTTGTAGTTTCGAATAACACACATACATAAGCATTGCATAGTCTTTTCATACCATTATATTTGACAAATGACAAACTTAGTTCATGACCACGATGGTCTACAATACAATGTCTCGAATGACATAGCAAATTACAAACATTGTTCAAATTACTATGCAAATAGTCTCGAATGAGAAGTTCATCATACAATGTCTAGAATGACATAACTAGTTCATGACCACGATGGTTGAAACGACATGAACATCACATATAACTCGGTTTCCTGTAGCAATGCAAGTCAACAACCCTTTTCCACTTCCATTCTTCCAAAGATTTCTTGAATCTTGTCATCATCGGTTATGTCAACCAATTTTCTTTCCCGGGGCCATCGCCTTCCTCCCGCTAACGTAGTACACAAAATCCTCTTCCTTCAACCCTTGCTTCAACATGAATTTAGTCTTCAACCAATCGAAAGTTAGTTCCCTTGACTAACTTCCACAATACATGGAGACAAGCCATGCACATGAACAACGGCTGAGCACCCACCGAGTTTCGTTAGCCATCTACAACACACAAATCTCTTAGATACATTAAACAAACTAGGGTTTTCACAAAGGTATGATAAATTAAACCAACCAAAAATGGGGGTGGAGTTGATTTACCTTGTAGTCTCGAAATCTTGAAGATCAACGGTGAAACCGGACCGATTTGTGAGAGATCCGAGGGGGTGCCGGACGAGGAGTCACGTTGGCGGGGCTAGAGGTGAGAGTGGGTGGATATGAGTGAAATGAGAGGGTAGAGGTGGAGATGAATGGATGAGGTGGGCCCAAAATCTTATCCACTCGAATCTTATCCATCGAGACAAGAATGCATTACGGACACGGACGCCAGGACCTTGGCGTGCAGGTGTGGTCGAACACACATACGGCTTGTGCGGTGACTGCGTGAGCATAACAAACCGAGCGCCAGGGTCCTTGGCGTCGGTTATCGACACCAGACGCCATGAACCTTGGCGTCGGCTCCACGCTGCTAACTGCGCGACACACCGGCGGCTGTCGGTCACTGCGTGGCGAACTCTGTCGGACACGGGGACCCTGGCGTCAGGTGTGGAAGGCGACGCCACGCACCTGGCGTCTGGTTGTCCATCGACACACACAGACGGCCTGTCTGGTCACCTGCGCGAGCAAACGAAGCCAGACGCCAGGGTCCCTGGCGTCTGGCTGTGGGAGGCAGACGCCAGAGACCTTGGCGTCTGGCTGTCCATCAGACACACCAGTCTGGTCACCTGCGTGAGGAAAGCCAGCCAGACGCCAGGGACCGTGGCGTCTGGGTGTGGGCCTGTTGTTTTTGCAGAAAGCTTGTTAAAGTTTTTGCTTAGCAACAATTAGCAAACACTTGTTAAATAAGAACAAAGCATGCTCTCACACCCAAAAATATGAACAAAGCATACTAACTAGTCTCGAATAGCGAACATAGTTTGCACATAATCTCAAACAGTCTCGAATGACGAAATAGTTCATGACCACACAAGGTCTCTAATAATAAGTTCATACATTAAACAAAGTCTCGACAGTTCATCATGGGCGCGGTGCCTTTCCATTTGTCTCTTGAGTAGTGCACGGGCCACTTTCCCTTCTTGTCACGTGCCTCGTCCTCCTCTCGTGCATCGCGAGCCCTTGCAAGTTTTCTTGCCCTCTCTTCCTGACGAGCCGCCTTCTCTTTGCGTGCCCTCTCTTCCTCACGCTTCTTGCGCTCACGAGCCTCCTTCTCACGACGCTCCCGCTCCAATCCCCGTGCCAAGGACTCCTCGAATCGGCGCTGCCTCCGTAACCAATCTGCACGTTGGGCCTCTTGGACATCTTTTGGTACCTCGTGATCTATCCAAGTGAAGTACTTGCAAAGTGGAGGAGGGGACTACATATAAACCATGATTTTGTTAGACATATGAGTGACAACTTGTTGATGTTTTTTATATGTACACCTAACATACCGGTGGTATGTCATATGCGTTAGTTGGCCTTCGATGATCATGTGCATAGTTGGGACACACGAAAAACCTTCTACCTTCATCCATGACTTGTTGCGGTCGGTGGACACCTTCACTTACAAACATCACCACACCAACATGGTGGTGTGGGCACATCCTTCTCTTTCTCCTTGTCCAAACGGCCTCCAACCACGTCTTGGCATGTCCTCTTGGTCCACGCGCGCGGCCTCCTCGTCTGGAACCGGATGAAGCCATGCCTACAAAAAACAATTGTTAGCACAAGACATAAAGAGAGCAAATGCATAAATACAGTAAATGAATAAATGCTAGGAATTGTATGAACAAATAATATACCATTATTATTAGATCAACCATCTGGATTAAGCAAATAACCGAAGGCCGATCCATTATCAACCATTCCTCTACGACCACCTCTAGCACTTGTGCTTCCTCTTCGACGGCCACCACCTCTAGCACTTGTGCCGGCTCGACCACCACCTCTAGCACTTGTGCTCCTCGACCACCACCTCTAGCACTTGTGCTCCCTCTCTGACACTAGCACCTCTAGCACTTGTGCTCCCTCTCTGACACTAGCACCTCTAGCACTTGTGCTCCCTCTCGACCACCACTACCACCTCGACACTCGTGCTTCCTCGACCACCACCACCGTCACCTCTTCCACCTCTTTCACCATCGGTGCCGCCTCCACGACTTGTTTTTCTTTTTTTGGTTTTCTTATTTTTGCATGTCCGCTCATTGTGTCCCCCTTCACCGCACACCCCATAGTTGACAATGTCAGGAGCCTCCATGAAATGACCGCTACCAAATTGTTTCATGCCAGTGTATCCAGCCAAGTCATCCATATCACCCCTGAACCTCTTAGTTCTCCTTCTACCCTTCGTCTCCACCTTCAGAAGAGGGTCCGGCCTAATATGAGGGCCATGGTACTCAGGCCACTGTGATTGGTCCAAGAAAGGGTGAAATCTTGGCGCCCATGTCAACCTAGTAGCTTCCACATGGAACTCTTGCATCCTCACGGTTTTTCCATCATTAACATGTATGTTTCTCGCCTTCGCCGCCGTTATCAAATGCGAGCATGGCCAATGATACTTACTAGGCCTCTCGCACTGACACCACCGAGTCTTCAGTTTCACCTCAAATGCAGCACCACCATATTGTCTACCATCTCGTGTTGTGCCACAGCTCATCAATTTGATAGATCATTTCAAGTCTATCGAATACGATAACTTGTTGCCGTGAAGACTTGCTTGCTTGTAATCGCAACCATTCATCAACCTTTTCCGGATAATCCTTTTTTCACCTATCCATTTTGCGCCTCTCTTGAATGCCTCTGAAAGTACTCATTAAGCTTGAAGAAGGTGTACTCCACTATTGCAGTCACCGGCAAAGCACGAGCACCCTTCAACGCATTGTTGAAACATTCTACGAGATTGCTCGTCATGTCGCCATATCGCCAACCACCATCGTCATGAGCACGTGCCCACTTGTGCTTCTCGCTTAAATTCCTAGTTAAGAAGTCTTTTCCCCCTTCGTTCACCGCTGCAAAGAGTTTGTTGTACCGAGCATCGAAACCTTGGGTGGTGAAGGCCACACATACATGGGTAAGGTCTTTCTTGAGCTCCTTGCTCTTACATGCCCGGTAAAAGTTGGCCACGAAATGCCTCATGCACCATCTGTGGTGAAGCTTTGGAAATCTGGAATAACAATGTCCATTGCCTTGAGTATGCCATGATGTCGGTCCGAAATGATGCATACCTCCTAGCCCCAATCACGTTGTGCCTAACATGACCCATGAACCACTCCCGATTGTCTTGGTGCTCGGAAGGCACCAAAGCAAATGCACACGGCAACACGTTGTCGTTTGATGAGTCGCCATTGCTACCATTAGTGTGCCCTTATATCTATCGGTCAAGAACGTGCCATCTATAGACAAGACCGGACGACAATGCTGAAACGCCTCCACACATTGTCCATAACTCCGGAAAACGCGGTGGAACACTCCCTCGTGATCCTCGACCACATGAAACATGCCCGGTTCCTATGTGCAATGGCAGCCAACAACCTTGGGAGCTGGTTGTATGCTTCTTCATAACCACCGTACAACATCCTAATAGCATTTGCCTTTGCCTTCCATGCCTTCCCATACTTGACTTCATAACCAAATTGTTTTTCACCGTCCGCATGAGAAACCTCACTTTCACAAAGGGATCAAAGGCTATGTCTTTTATCCATTTGTATCCAAGATACTCGAGATGTGAGTTGACGGTGTGTCTTTCTAAGTCGTTTCGATGGCGGTTTGCATCTATGAGTGGTATCACAACTTGTTAACACCCATTCTTCGGTTTCTTTAAGCTTTCTTGCACGAACCTTCCATGTGCATTCCTTTTGCTCACACACCACGGTGTAGCGCAACTTCATGTCGGAGTGCTCAACATAAATTGGCCTATGGTTTCGAATGGCATAGTCAGCCAACCAAAACTTCAGCATAGGCAAGCTCAGAAACTTCAATCCTTTCTTCAAATAAGCATTCTCGTCCTCATTCTCAATCCGAGGTGATAGGCATACTTTTCAAGCGAGATTTGGCTCCAACTCCAACATCATACCTTCCTATTAACTTAACATCAACATTGGTGTCCATCCACTTCAAGACTTGTCTCACTTTTGCAACAACATCCTCATAGCTAGGGCTTCTATCAAAAACCAATGGTTCCTCACCCGTGTCGGCATTGTTACTCAAGAATGCCTCCTTGTCTATGTAATGAAGATTAACAAGTCTCTCCATCTAAAAATAACATGAATGCATTTAAGACTTCAATGAGAATTGGTGTTTATCCAAATACATCTTATTATATCCAAATCATATCAACACTAAATTATTGGTGATGTCCACAAAAGTATCACTAATCACTAATTAACACACTAAGCAAAGTTAACCCTAATCACTAACTAACCCTAACCCCCAATATTTCTACTCAACAAACATATATTCCTACTACAAACCATGCATAGCACTATATTATCAAAGTTAACCAAGCCATTCACACTAACATAAGGGGGAGAAAACATGAACTAGGGTTCCACCAACATGTATAAAATGCAACCAAAATACAAAGACTCAACAAAAAATAATTGGATGATTTGAGGGAGATTACCACAAGCAACAAAGTGATGGAAAGATCCACCTAAGGGAAGCACCTTTTGGAGAGGATTTGAGGGGGGAGCTTGAGGAGTGAGAGAGAGTGGGGGCGAACCAGTTCTTCAAGCTCGGGCTGGATTGGGGAAAGTGTGTGGGGTGGGACCCACACACTCTCTCGGTGGGGTTATCCACTTACCGGGGCCAGACGCCAGGTCCTGGCGTCGCCCTTTGCCACGCCGGTCAGGTCAGGCGGCAAAGGCGGGCAAGGGCGGGGGCAGACGCCAGGACCTGGCGTCTGCCCGAAACCAGACGCCAGGGACCTTGGCGTCACAGAAAAAGGTCAGAAACGAAAAATTTTTTGAACCGAGGTCAAATCGGGATTTAGTTTGCCTTAAGGGTTAGAACAGTAATTTTGTCCACCGGTGTACAAACATGCCAAATGTGCAGGGAGCATGTGGGACAGGGGAACTCCATCAATAATAAAAGCATCTCCAGCCGTTCGGCCCTCTAGGGGCTTGAAATACCGCCGTCTGAGGGCCAACCGGCGAAAAAATCGGCGTGGGGGGCTCGGGTTTCCAGCCGACCCCCCAAGGTCAACCCCCCCTCCCCGCCCATTTTAGGCGCAAATTGGACCGGTTTCGGCCTATATTCGGCGTGCTTGGCACAAATTCAACAAAAGCTAATTTTTGTCACATAGTTCAACACAAAATCAATACAAATCAAATAGTTCAACAAATCAATACAAATCAAATAGTTCAACAAACAAAAACTCACATTTCATCATGCGTCGAGCTAGGCGTTGCCCTTGAGCCTCCATAGGTGCTCCACCGTATCATGCTGCAGTTGTTGATGCACCTGTGGGTCTCGGATCTCCTAACGCATATTGAGAAAGGCGGTCCAAGTTGCCGGTAGCTGGTGATCAACTTGGTCAAGAGGACCCTGCCTGTAATATGGTTCAGTGTTCGCCCTTTCTGCTCGCTCTCAATGATCATGTTGTGCAAGATGACACAACAAGTCATGACTTCCCACATTTGATCCTTCGACCAGGTCAGGGCGGGGTACCGGACAACACCAAATCGAGATTGGAGCACACCAAATGCCCGCTCGACATCCTTCCTGCAAGCCTCCTGACACTTGGCAAAGTAGGAGTTCTTGCCTCCTGACACAGGGTTTGAGATAGTCTTCACAAATGTGAACCATCTTGGATAGATGACATCTGCTAGGTAGTATCCCTTGTTGTAGTGGTGCCCATTGACCTCGAAGTTCACCGGAGGAGCACATGACCTTCAACAAGCTTAGCAAAGACATTCGAACACTGCAGTACATTGATGTCATTGTGAGTTCCTGGCATGCCAAAGGAGTGCCAAATCCAGAGGCCCTACCACACTGCAAGCTCCTTTCGCGCCTTTGTACATCCCCTGCCAAGTAAATGGACAGCTTTTCCATGTTCAATGCATGCAGTCGATGCTTCCAAGCATCCCAGAAAATCCTCTTGCTCCATTCTGTGGTAAGATCCGAGCAGTGTCTTCAGCATTGGCTGATCGCAAGTATCGTGGTCCAAACACTGCCACCACTGCCCTGTAGAACCTGTACATATAGTCAATGGTGGTGGACTCAACCATGCGTCCATTGTCTTCCTGTATATCACCGGGACCTCCGTATGCAAGCATCCTCGTAGCTGTCGTGTGCTTCTGGAGTGAGGTGAATCCAAGTGTGCCGGTGCAATCCTTCTTGCACTTGAAGTAGCTGTCAAACTCACGGATGGAATTCACAATCCTGAGGAAGAGCTTTCGGCTAATCCGATAATGATACCGAAATACTTTCTCACCGTGCAGTGGAGCATCGGCGAAGTAGTTGGCGTAGAGCAAGCAAAATAGCCTTCCAGTCGATGCCTCTGTTTTGCCTTAAGACGGCCCGGCGCCGAGCCACCTCGCCGTGGCTTTGCATTGCTCGCGAACAGGCCGCCCAGAGCGGCGAGGACCATGAGGTGCTCTTCGTCCTGGGCGCGGCATCGGCTTCCTCCTCCAGCGGTGCCGCGAACGCCTCCTCATCATCCGAGTCCATCGCCGAGCAGACAAATCGCCGAACATCTGGCGGGCGTGGTAGGCGCACAGCCGCCGGTATCCCCGCCTGCATGGTCGGAGCGCCAGAAAGCTCGCCCAAGAGTGCGGTGGAGGCTGCCGCGGCGAACTCTCTTTTCCGGCGGGGCAAATGGCCTTTCTAACGGCAGTGGGCAGGTAGGCGGCGCCGGGATCGGCATGACGGCGGAAGGGGACGTGGGCGCAGGGGGCGAATCTGGACGTGGAAAATACTTTACCGCCTGACAGTGGCGGCCAAGGCGCGGCTTTTCCTTCCGCCGGAGCCCCCAAGCACCGAGAGCAACTAATTAACGAGCGCTCCTTCGGGAGCCTCGCAACGATCAGGGCCACTTGGAGCGCTCTCAGCCATTGCCACGTGTCGCTCTCTGGGCGCTCCCTCCGGATTTTATTTTTTTTATTTTTCCGCATGCGTTTTCGGCTTTTTAAACGGATTTTTCGGGGTTTTTTGATGTTTTGGTTTTCCACCGGTCTTCCTTAGCTTTTCGACCAAAAAACGCATTTTCTTTTTTTCGCGAGAGTCACGGCCGTGCCTCTTGGAAACAAAAAAGACACAGTTTCTGGCTTTTTTCCTTTTGCGGGTCATGGTTTTGCTTCCACGAGAGGCACGGTTGTGCTTTCACGAGAGTCACGGCTGTGCCTCTCGGAAAGGGAAAAACGAGTTTTCTGTTTTTTTTTCTCTTTCGCGAGAATCACGGTTTTGCTTCCGCGAGAGGCACGGTTGTGCTTTCGCGAGAGTCACGGTCGTGCCTCCTTGGAAACGAAAAAAAACGTGTTTTCTGTTTTTTTTTCTTTCGCGAGAGTCACGGTTTTGCTTTCGTGAGAGGCACGGTTGTGATTTCGTCAAAGGCATGTGCATGCCTCTTTCGGAAAGGAAAAAAACTGTGCTCCCAGTTCAGTTTTTTGTCCGTTTTTTTTCGTGAAAAAAAAGTTCGTCAAAGCCTATCAACATGGGATCTAGTTTTCAAGATCTCGACGCGAGGAATCCAACGGCGAGAACGGTTCGAGATTTGGACGCACGGTTTAAGAGATAAAACATTTTGAATAGATGGATCTACGAAAAAAGAGAAAACTCTCAGGTTGCGACAAGTGGCGCACATGCAGCGCGCCACTTGTCGCAACCTGGGAGAAATGGAGTGATCTTCGCAAGAAGTACTCCTTTAACTAGTGATTTCGCCAAGCCCCCCCCCCCTCCCCCACACACACACACATACAAGTGCGCTGGGTTCGGCCTAGGATCGCCGGGCCAAAAAATGGGCCGAACCGGCGAAATTCGGCGTCCTAGGGGACGACTGGGGTTATTTGTCGGCGCCGTCGCGAAAAACTCTCCCTTGGCTTGTTGGGGGCGCGAGTGGAGATGCTCTAAGAACACCAAACAATGGAATCCCACAGGAAATTTTTCTAATTGGAGTACCCGTAGTTCCATTTCCACAAAAATATTGTTTTAATTTTTCTAATTGGAGTACCCCGGAGCTGCTGCACTAGGTTTATTTCCCCAAGAGTTGCTCCAATACAGAATATATACGCAAAGATTCCGGTCGGAGCTGGCATATGCCAAACATGAATACCATCTGAACTCCTGATGCTACTGGTATAACACCTGGCATGTACACCCAGTCCTGAGTGAAAAAGACATCGCAAGCATGATCCTTATCAACAAAACGTCGCGCAATAAATCAGCAAAACCCAAAGTCATTCCACGTTCCAGGTGTTATACCAACAAGGGAGCCAACGTGGGCAATCTGCGGAGGCCAGACATACACCAACAAGCAAGATTGCAATAGACATATTTCAGCAAATGCTAGGCAAAGATGCATCATCAGGCAAACAGCGGCTAAGAACGATATATAGATAGATAGATAGATAGATAGATAGCAATGGCACTTGCAGCCAATGTGTATGTACAGCAAAAGACCAGGCCACATAAATAGCAGAGATCTAAGTCGATGGTCGCCATGTTCGCCAACACTCGAGAGCACACCTAAAAGGCTTCTAAGACTAGTATGTACAGGCAAGGATAGATAAGGCTGGTGTGGCGGGGCACCTTCTGCTTCTTCCCCTCCTATCATCAGCTCCACACCCAATCATGTCGTAAGTTTAGCAAGCCGCCCACATCTACGTATCTTGTTTCCCTACATGATATACTTACAAAACCACGCGCGAGTTTCTGCTGCGTGTGGCGCGGGCAGCCAGTGTCAGTATGGGTTTCCAGTCAGGACAGGTGGAAGGACCCCTGCCCCTCCGTAATCGCGTAGAGTAGCTTCTCCCTCATCCTTTCCTGAAGATCAAAAGGCGTGGTGTTAGTACGCCAATATACAGTAACTTTCAGGAAATTCAAATGTATAGTAACTGGAACTGAAACTACTGCAAATAATCATGCCAGAAAAGGCATGTTCACGATGCCAATTACCACTGACTTGGATGCGCGCTTCATAGTCCACAGTTTCTTTTAGCTTAAGTCTTATATCAATATATTAAAGTGCTTATCTTAATTAATAAAAATGGTAAGAAGAATAGAAGTAAATTAATCTACTAAGATGTGCTCAGTTTAGATAGCAGAAAGGTAGAGAGTTCAGACCTTAGAGCAGTAGGCAGGTAACTTAAGATAGTTAGCGCAAGTCATCACACTTGGCAGATCATCATCAGCATCGTTGTTGCTATGCTGTTAAATGTATACCACAAGTTAGCGAACTAGTAAAAAGTACTCCCTCCATCCCATGATATAAGAGCGTTTTTTACACTAGTGTAGTGTCAAAAACGCTCTTATATTAGGAACAGAGGGAGTAACTGATAGAGAGATAGAGAGGTAGCTTTAAATTGTGAAAACAGACCTTTCTGACAACTGTCAAATTTGGACTCAGTGCAGCTAAACCGCCTGGAGGGAGCCGAGGTGAACCCGTTATAAATTGCAAGAAAGCTCTGCGTTCATGGCATCCAAACTCTTGTATGATCTCTAACAACTGCAACACATTAAGATATCTTGTTATGATACTGAGATGATATTTTTCTTGGAAAATGGAACTTCAAAATGTATCTACTAATAAAAGACTTACATTAAGGACTGCAGGACTGCTGGAGGTGTAGCCATGATCAAATTTTATGTGATCCACAAGTTTCACAAACTGCTCAGAAGCAAGGTGTCAATAACGAAAATTGAATAGTCACAAGAAAATCCACTTTCAACAGAAGGAAAGCACATACATCCCAATTATCTTGTTCTCCGCAGAGTAATCTCTCCAGCTCATCCTCTGAGAATGCTCGAAGTGTGCTTAGTGGAAATACCTGCAATACACAGTGTCAGTGTAGCACAACAACCTGGATTTTTGAAACTACGAGCAGTAAGAGACAACACAAAAGAGTGAAAAATGTATAACGAGAAGTGAAATATCGAGCCATGGTAGAATGCATATAAAAACTAACTGTAGAGCCATGGTAGCTTCTAGGTAAGTAACTACACACACTCCACATTTTATGAACTGGGACAACCCAGCCATGGTGTAATTGAAAAGCCTATTTTTAGATGGTGGAACTAAAAGGCTGTCATTAATTACTCAAGTATGAACATATATGAGAGCAGCATCATCATATAGCATACCTGACTGAATCCTGACTCAAAAGCCTCCAGCTGTCTTGTGATTCCACTTTTAACCGTTGCCTCGACAACAAAGGAAACATATTCTTCCAAATTCTCACCAGTTACCTGAAAATAACATAAGTAACTAAGGGAAACTTTAATCTGCTGAGAACCCGGCAACGGAAAGTGCACGGTCATATCACTTACATTATCTGAAGTACGCTCTGAAGAAACCACATATTCTGGATACCCTGGGACAGCAAAGTCAATAACAAGATCCTCAATTTTACAACCTCGATAAGACAAATCAGATGTGCTCTGGCATTCCCTTGTCGAACATGATTCTAAATATTTCCTTTGACAAGTAAGCGCTTTAAACTCCATAAGGGTCATTGCCAGTTCAGGATCAAATGAATTGATATCATATATATTAAGCTCCTAACATAGAAAATATTATTAGATCGACAAACAGAAGAAAGCGTGATAAACATGATATATATTTCAAGAATGTGGGATCCAAAATACCTGTCCTAGGATAAGCTTGTAAAATGCTTTGGAAAACGGAATGTCAAGAATTCTGCCATCCTTAATTGCCTTTGCGAGAACCTGACCAAGGAGGTGAAACTTTTTATTTACTTCCAAGAAGGAAGCACAATCTACAGAAGCAGACCACGGTCGAGGAAACAGTCCATTAGGCGCGACCACAGTCCGGGGACCAATGTGAGTATTGTCAGTGCCAGCTTCACAACGAAGCTCACCCCTCCACATGCCTAAACCAGACTTCTGAAACTCATGACTTATCAACGTATAGAACTCCATCGTAGGACCTAAACCTGTGCCTACTTCTTCTTCATATTCTACTTCAAGCAGTGCATTACTCTTAGCATAGGAACGCATCATTTTCGCAGCTGAAGCCAGTATGTCATCACGATCAACTTTGAACTTTTTCCGTGAAATGGGTGAACCTCTTTCTGTTGATATATTGCTACCACTTGTATCTATCAAATGACCACGTTGCATTGATGAAGAACCAAATGCTGTCAGTTGGAAATACCTCCATCTTGCCTCAAAGGAAAATAAGAAAGGGCACGCAGACATCAGTTCAGTGCACCATAAAGGCAGACAGCGAGACCTTAAAACCAAGGGATCATGCAACTGTTGCTCCAGTTTATCTGTCAATTTAGCACTAACAAACTCCTGCAGTGGAACTGAAGAAACAGAAGGCTTCAGATCATCAAGGTCAGTTAACTTGCCTTGAGCAAAAGCATGGTTTCTCTCATTAGACACGAGGTGAAACGAGTACCGGTTTAATCCTTCTAAAACTTTCAGCATAAACAATATGTCATACAATGAATTTGATCTATCAAGTTTGCAAGGGATCTTGCCAAGCAACAAGCTGCTGAAGAAAGGGAGTGCTTGCCATATTAAACCAGTTTTACTGTCATCTGTTGATATCGCTGCATTAGACAGGTTCTCAGGAGAATCATCTTTTTCTGGATTTGCAGCTGTTCGGAATGTTATGTCATGCACACTGCGCCAAAACTGGGTGTCCAAAATTACATCAGCTCCCGCATTGATCTGAGCTTGCAGGATTGATTGATATAGAGTAACAGATCGGTCAAGCTCTTTTCCTTTCAGGCTAAATACCAGTTTTGGCTGTACAGCACAATCAGTCCCGGTCGACTTGTTTCGTTCTGGTTGACCTCCAGCTGCACATCCATTATGGTATTCAGGTTACCAGAACAAGAGACAGGTAACAAATCAGAGAATAACAGCTAGTAATTAAGTCAAATCTAGACACACACTCACCGGAAGATGGCGACCCTTTCTTCGAGCATGGTTCTACAGAAGAATTTTGATTTTCCCTGATGATACCCTGAAAAGGAGCCATTCTAATCTTAAAACACGGAAACCTAGAAGTATGAACAGTGATAAACTGTGGATTTATTGGATGATTTTTTTCCGGTATCAATGGGTATGTATGAAGTAATAGCCAAACCATGCATAACCTCTACGGCACTAAAAGAAAGTTATAAATATAAGCAAGTAGCACTCAGCCTATTCATATTTCAATATATCCCAACTGTTAATGTTTCTTAAGATTGCTAACAGAATAATACCTCTGATGAAGGAGAAGATTCTGGGCTGGAATCTCTTTCCTGAGGGTCATCTTCAGCATCTTCAGCACATTTGCTCTCGAAAGCAACACTACTAGGTGGTGATTCAGTATTCTGATCACTTGTGCATGTACTGACTTTGGGCCACAGAAATTGTTCAATAGAATGCAAGGAAGAAGAGATTTCCAAATTCACAGAATTATCATAGCTTGATAAGTTTGTTTCATCTTCATCCTTCTTGAAACGTACTCGGATACATGGACTAATTGTTGAGTGGCGAATAGGGATATCAGAAATATTGCTCCTTGATTTGAAATTGTGGCTCATTATCACTGGGAAGTTGTCAAGAGAAGTAAGAGCATTCTGCAATTTCCTTACAAGTAGTGTCAAGAGCATATCACCCCAACCTTGCTCCATTCTTGAAAAACAAATCCGGGCAAATGACTGAAATCTTTTCAGCACAGCACAAAAATGTTCAGCATTATAATCTTTAAGATTGTCATCCACCTGAAGGTATTTGCCGTTAGACAGGTAATTTAACAAAGATTTGACCAGTCCACTCTCAAGGAATTCAAACGTCGTCATTGTTTCTCCTCCGTGAAGCTCCATCATCACCTCACTCAAAATGGTAGACAAGTGTTCTTCATTTTGAAGACTGTCTTGGTTTAATGACTTGTCAGCAGAGTCATTTAGAACTGCACAGCAAGTTTTGAGCTTCTGCAAAATCTCCGTTAACCCCATCTCTGAATTCACTGCTTCAGCTGTAAAGTAAGTTGTCTTCACATGTCTTGCGAAATTAAAAAGGTTCCCCTGCCCAATCCTACAAGCCCTTGTTTCAGCAGACTCAGATTGGCGGGAATCAAATGCATAGCAGAAACATGTAGGTTTATTTCTTATAACAGGTTGATTTTCTGACTGTTGAGTGTCATCAGAGAGAGGGGGGCTGGACTTTGAGCAATCTTCTTGCATAAGAAGAGCCTCTACTGCATTGACAACACCTTCTTTGATAAAAGATCCAAGGTAAGCATCCGGAAGCTTTTGCATGAGAATCTCGATAATCTTCAGTGATGAGATTAGCACATGATGATCCTTCCGGGACAATAAACCAGCCAAGAAGCTGTCACATGATCACAGAAGTAACATATTCATTTAGACTCAGACAATTAACGAGTTCAGTGAAAATGTCTACCGACTGTTATGCAAGGAAAGCAGGCCTTCTTTTGCAGGTCGTGTTTACCTTGATATGTTTGTTTCCTTGAGCAACTCTTGAAGCATTTCAGGTTTACTGAAGTAACAGATGTTATTTACAATTGAAGAACAGCCATAGCAAATGTACGAATTTGCACCAGAGTTGACTGCCTGCACAAAACAACATACTCACTTCATATTTCAGAGCAAGAGCATCCTTAATGAGCTGTTAGTTCGTTATTATGAACAGACCTTGATCAAGATAGGAAGGATATCCGTAGAGAACTGACACAAGAACCCTGGTTCATCGACAATTATTTTTTCTTTAGCAAGTACCATATAGGTGTCTTCAACATCTCTTGCCGCAGAAGGAATAAGCTGGATTGCTAATTTTAGAGCTTCATTAACCTGGTAGGATCAAGAATTAAACTATCAAATCACAGGATGGCAGCTAGTGTGAACTTCAGGGCTGCATGTTGGTGTAAAAAGAGGGATCAAGGGATGTGATCGGACAAGTTTTACTATTATAGTTACTTATTTACTGATCAATGAAAATAATGTTTCGCTTGTTCAGAAGTGGAAAGCAGTGCTTATAATAATACTCCATCCGGTCCTTTTTAGTCTGCATATAAGTTGTGTCTGAAGTCAAAGTATCTCTACGTTGACCAAACTTATAGAAAAAATATCAACATTCATAATGCCAAATCAATATTGTAGATTCATTATGAAATGTAGTTTCATAGTGTATATATATATATATATATATATATATATATATATATATATATATATATATATATATATATATATATATATATATTGATATTACTTCGGTCAAACTTTGCAAAGTTTGACTTGACACAAATCTAATACGCGAAGTAAAAAGGACCGGAGGGAGTACAAGTTAAGTCACAAAGAAATGGATAGGACAAATACACAATAATGGTAGCATAACTTATAAGATTACAGCCCAGTTCTTTTGGCCGATTCTCTCAGAATCTTGAACCCATATTTTTTTGACAATCCTAGAGGTCCGATTCTCAAGATTCTGGGAGAATCGGACAAAAGAACTGCACCTACTAGTTCTTTTCTAGTAAATATACTGATCAACTGAGCTTGGTGCATGTGTTACTACTGGTAACGGCAGCCTCTGCTCATGTAGGTTATGGACCACCTGATGTTGACATTACCAGAAATATGGACTGACAGTAAAGAAGCTATTAAGCAACCAACCTGGTTATTTTGGTTTTCCAAAGGCAGGTATGGCATCCCATGGGAGAGATCTGAACTGACCAAAATCCCCCTTATGGTGCTACCAACATTCAACTCAAAGAGAGACTTCACTGCCACAAGTGAAGTACAGGCTAGCTTAGCAAGAAGCCCGATCAAGTTCTGCAATCACAACAAACTACAATCAACTCCCTCAAAGACAATACTCAGGATACGCATAGAAGGTCAAGGGGAAGCATACACTGCAAGTTGATGGGTTAAGGGAAGTGAGTCCGCTGGCGTTGATCAAAGTAAGGACCTTCTCTACCAGGCCCTGGTGGCAGAGCTGGTCAAGAAGCTCCACTGAACCACTAAAAGAGTCTACAATGCTTATCAGGCAAGTTGCGACCTTTTCAACAACCTGTGATATTATATCACCTGAAACGTTAGCAGAGCACTATGTACATGCCTAATACAAGCAAGCTCGGTTAAATTAGTGGGTAACAATACCATCTTGTCCTCGGACTGCAGTAGATTACACAGCATTGGGATCGAATCCATCACAAACTGGGAGCAATCTGCGGGGACCTTCTTGCAGGCATTTGCAACAGCTGAGACAGCGACCCTCTGAACCATCCAAGCACGCATTCAATTAGCAAATGCAGTAGATTCTCAGCACCAAAAGATGCAATTGCTGCAAATCTAACCTGGATACTTGCAGAGAAGAAGTCAATGTATGCGAGCACGGCGGTTATCATGCCTGCCTGCAAGCACTGCGCCGGCTGCCGCAGCGATATCTTCTCAAACGCCTGCAAGCACTGCTCATACAAACAGAAGAAGCGCGATTGATCACGTAAAGCGCTTGGTTCAGTTCAATGTGATGGTCTGGCCGGGTTTTCGGGGCTGCTCCGTTACCTGCTCGGCCACATCAAGGTACTCGATCGCGAGGAGGCGGGAGCAGAGCACGGGGAGCAGGCCGTGGCGGACGACGGCGTCGGCGGCGCGCGGCATGGCGTCACAGAGGTAGGTGATGGCGCGCACGGCGAGCAGCATCTCGTCGGGGCTGGCGACCTCGGTGCCGGCCAGCCGCACGAGCGCCCGCGCGGCGGACTCGACGGGGAAGTAGCCCCCGGCGTCCTCGGTGCAGAAGGAGAGCGCCTCGCAGAGCTCCGTGAGCGACGCGAGCAGCGCGCCTCCCCCGGCGCCCTCCGACGCGACGGCCGCCACCATCCGGCGGAACTTGCCGCTCCCGGGGCCCCCGTCCCCATCCGACTCACACGACGACCCGCCATCCCCGTCCCCGTCCCCGTCCCCATCGTCGCCGTCCACATCGGCATCAGCATCGGCATCGGCTTCGGCGGCGTGGCCAGACGACGAGGTGTCCATGTCGGAGGCGGCCTGCTCCGGCTGCGCGGGCGCGGCGACGACGGCGGCGGCGGCGGAGGTGGAGGGCTCGGCGGTGCAGGGGCGCTTATCGGCGGGGGGCTCGGCCTCGCCGGAGCCCCCGGGGTCGGAGTCGGGGCGCTTCCGGCAGCGATCCATCGGCGCGCGCGCTTGCTTACCTCAGGCCCCCGGGCGCGGACGTAAGCCAGCAGCACGGCGGCAGTCCTCGCTCCGTCCCAACAACGAACACGATCGATCGGAGAGGGGAATCGGGGGGATATGAGTTGAGAGACGTGCGGGGTGGGGAGGGCCGGGGTGGGTTTTAAGTCTGGTTTACCCTCTCCCCCTCTATCTCGATCGATCGGGTTTAAAATCCGGGAGATTTTTAACCGATTTGGTGCGGTTTCTGGGGAGATTCCCCGTGTTTATCTGGGAGTTCCGCACCGCCATTGTGTGCGGGGAGGGAGGGTGGGTGGGTGGAGGGCAGTAATGGAACTGAACTGCGCGGCCCGGCCTGGCCTGGGCTTGCGGTTTGGTTTGGTTTGGGGTTTGCTTTTGGACTTTTGGTGTACCGTCGTCCATTGGCGGGGCGAGGCTTACCTGGGAAGGCACTGCCCGTGCGTGCTTTGTTAATTGCGGATTACGTGGAGAGCGGATGGATAGATAGGCTCCGGCTCCGAGCGAGGACGGGATCCCTTTATCTAGCAGATCTAGTAAAGGCTAAACTGTATTGTGGTAAGCAATCTAAACAATTAAATAAAATTAAACTGTGAAATAATCGTATTTCACGGTTTTGGATGAAAACAATTTCATATACCATAAAACGGCCGGTATTAAGGAAAAATTATATATAACTCGCCAAAAAAAAACTTGTACCCAAGATATCCAGCTTTGGAGTCGATTTTTAGGGTGAACTAAAAAGCCATGCGGCGGTAGGCAGGAGATAAATTTCAGCCCAACCAACGCCGGACTAGTCGGAGTCCGACAAAACTTCAACAAGGTGCTCCGATTCTGCCCAATTCCCCTCCAATTTCCAGCGACGAACCCCGATTCCCACAGATCTCAATCAATTCCTGCGTAGGAGTAGGAGCTCGGTGGCGCAGCACGCCTTGAGGAGAGGTCCCAGACGAGCTCGAAGGCTATCGGTAGGGCGTGAGGCGGCAGTGGGCGGGCCGCAAGCACATGTGAACAGGGCGAGGATGGGTCCGGTGTGCGTGTGATGGAGAGGGTGGGGCCGTGAACGCGACCTTGGGAGGTGGCGGTGCAGGTGCTGCCCAAGCCATGGGTGAAATCTGGCCGGGTTTATGGGTGCGAGCTCGAAAGGCGGTTGGCCGGGGTGTGGGCGTCCATTAGATCAAGATCGGATACATGGTGACCTTCAAGTTGCTGACTCCCGACACCCTGAAGGTGATCGTCTTCAATGAGGACGATATTGTAGTGGTGACCAAGTGCAGGAGGCACGACGACGCATTCGTTGTGAACGTCTAGGAGAGCTCTTTGTTGCGCTGTTGTTTTGGTCTGGTTCGGTTGAAAACTACTTAGTTTATGTGTCGTACCATGCCTGAAAACTGCTTGAATTGGTTTAAACCTATGTTTGTATGCTATCTACTTGTGTGTCATGGGTTTGTTCTGTTCGTCTAGTCTGCTGGTAACCTCACCACCTCCCCGAATAGGTTATGTCGTGGTAATCTCACGTCAGATGCCAGGGGGTGGCTTGTCGTGGGTGGAACCATGAGGACGCTGTTGGGTTCCGGAAGCGAGAGTGAGCACGAGCTCGAAGGCACACAAGACGTACCCAGGTTCGGGGCTCTCCGGAGAGATAACACCCCTACTCATGCTATGATGACTAAGATCTAAGGTGTACAAGGTTGCTCCTTGAGCTGTGCTGCTAGAGGAGGAACAAGGGCAGGGCTAGATCTCTTCTCCTAGCTATGGTGTGTGGTGGAATGAAGGCTGAACCATTTGCATGGGTGAGCCCCGGGGGGTTTTATAGGCCAACCACCCAGGGGTACAATGGTAATACGGCCGGGTGTAGGACCCGGACGTTAGTGTCTAGAGTCGTCGGGTTCTCCGCCGGCTGCTGGGGCCCACCCTTAGAGTGAAGGAAATATGCCCTAGAGGCAATAATAAAGTTGTTATTTTATATTTCCTTATATCATGATAAATGTTTATTATTCATGCTATAATTGTATTAACCGGAAACTTGATACATGTGCGGATACATAGACAAAACACCGTGTCCCTGGTAAGCCTCTACTAGACTAGCTCGTTAATCAAAGATGGTTAAGTTTCCTAACCACAGACATGTGTTGTCATTTGATGAACGGGTTCACATCATTAGGAGAATGATGTGATGGACAAGACCCATCCGTTAGCATAGCATATTGATCGTTCAGTTTTATTCCTATTGCTTTCTTCATGTCGAATACATATTCCTTCGACTATGAGATTATGCAACTCCCGGATACCGGAGGAATGCCTTGTGTGCTATCAAACGTCACAACGTAACTTGGTGATTATAAAGATGCTCTACAGATATCTCCGAATGTGTTTGTTGGGTTGGCATAGATCGAGATTAGGATTTGTCACTCCGAGTATCGGAGAGGTATCTCTGGGACCTCTCGGTAATACACATCATAAGAAGCCTTGCAAGCAAAGTGACTAATGAGTTAGTTGCAGGATGATGTATTACAGAACGAGTAAAGAGACTTGCTGATAACAAGATTGAACTAGGTATGAAGATACCGACGATCGAATCTCGGGCAAGTATCATACCGATGGACAAAGGGAATTATGTATGTTGTCGTAACGGTTCGACTGTAGGATCGAAAGTATGTCTAGAGGGGGGTGATTAGACTACTTGACCAAATAAAAATCTAGCCTTTTCCCAATTTTAAGTCTTGGCAGATTTTAGCAACTTAGCACTAGTCAAGCAATCAACCTACACATGCAATTCTAAGGGTATAGCAGCGGAATGTAAATCATTGCATATGAAGGTAAAGGGGAGGAGTTTGGAGGGAGCAAGCGCAATGTAGACACGGAGATTTTTGGCGTGGTTCCGATAGATGGTGCTATCGTACATCCATGTTGATGGAGACTTCAACCCACGAAGGGTAACGATTGTGTGAGTCCACGGAGGGCTCCACCCACAAAGGGTCCACGAAGAAGCAACCTTGTCTATCCCACCATGGCCATCGCCCACGAAGGACTTGCCTCACTTGGGTAGACCTTCACGAAGTAGGCGATCTCCTTGCCCTTACAAACTTCTTGGTTCAACTCCACAATCTTGACGGAGGCTCCCAAGTGACACCTAACCAATCTAAGAGACACCACTCTCCAAAAGGTAATAGATGGTGTGTTGATGATGAACTCCTTGCTCTTGTGCTTCAAATGATAGTCTCCCCAACACTCAACTCTCTCTCACAGATTTGGATATGGTGGAAAGATGATTTGAGTGAAAAGCAACTTGGGGAAGGCTAGAGATCAAGATTCTTGTGGTTGGATTGGAATGTCTTGGTCTCAACACATGAGTAGGTGGTTCTCTCTTAGAAAATGAGTAGTGAAAGTGTAGGCACGTTCTGATGGCTCTCCCCACGAATGGAGAATGGGTGGAGGGGTATACATAGCCTCCACACAAAATCTAACCGTTACACACAAATTCCCAAACTCGGTGAGACCGAATAGTGAAACTCGGTCAGACCGATTCAGTTCAAAATGTGAACGTTAGGCTTTTCGGTGAGACCGACAACATCAACTCGGTGGGACCGATGTGTTAGGGTTAGGGCATAACTTGATCTCAGTGAGACCAATCTCATGAACTCGGCGGGACCGATTTCAGTAATAGGCAAACATAGAGTTGGCCAGGCAAAATCGGTGGGACCGATCGCTCATTTTGGTGAGACCAAAACGTTACGAAAAGGAAACAGAGAGTTTGCATTGTGAACTTGGTGGGACCGATCGCTCATTTCGGTGAGACCGAAGCGTTACGAAAAGGAAACAGAGAGTTTGGATTGCGAACTTGGTGGGACCGGTCGCTCATTTCGGTTAGACCGAAACGTTACGAAGGGAAACAAAGAGTTTGCAATCCCATCTCGGTGAGGCCGAAATCCCTATCGGTGAGACCGAACCTATTAGGGTTTCTGGCAGTGGCTATGTCAAATGAACTCAGTGGCACCAGATAGATCAAATCGGTGGGGCCGAATTTGACTTTATGTTTAGGACATATGTGGATATGAGAAAGTGGTTGAGGGCTTTTGGAGCATATCACTAAGCATTTTGAGCAAGTAAGCCATTAAGCAACACCTCATCCCCTTTTAATAGTATTGGCTTTTCCTATGGACTCAATGTGATCTTGGATCACTAAAATGAAAATGTAGAGTCTTGAGCTTTTTGCCAATATGTGTCCTTAGCATTGTAAGGGGTCCACATCTCTAGTCCATGCCATGCCAATCATTGAACTTTATGAAAATGATCATCTTGAAAGAGTATTAGTTCAATGAGCTATATGTTGTTAAGAATTACCAAAACCACTCAGGGACTAGTTGCATTTTCAATCTCCCCCTTTTTGGTAATTGATGACAACATATAGATCAAAGCTTCGACAAATGATAATAAGAATGAAATACATCGTCGCTTTGAGAAGTATGTGATAAGCAAGAGCTCCCCCTAAATTTGTGCATTATATAGAATTTGCTTTTGAATGCAAATGCACAATCAATTAGGATCATGGGTTACTCTTCCATGTCACATACATCTTGGTGGAGTGCTCAAAATGATATAATATGGAACATGCACTCATATGTCCCCAATGTATCTATAATTTTTGATCGTTCCATGCTGTTATATTATCATTCTTGGATGTTTTACAATCATTTTATAGCCATTTTATATCATTTTTTGTTACTAACCCATTAACATAGTGCCCAGTACCAGTTGCTGTTTTCTGCTTGTTTTTTACATCGCAGGAAACCAATATCAAACGGAGTCCAAATGCAACGAAACTCCTGGAGGATTTTTTGGGGCCAGAAGAAAGCCAGTGGGCCAAGGAAGCACCTAGGGGCTGCTCGAGGGGAGCAGCGCCCACCAGGGCGTGCCAGGAGGCCCAGGCGCGCCCAGGTAGGTGTTGCCCACCTCGGTTCCCCCCTGAACCGCCTCTTTGCTCTATTAATACCACAATATTCCAGAAACCCTAGGGGAATCGACGAAATATTGATCCAGCCGCCGCAGAGTCCAGAACCACCAGATCCAATCTAGACACCGTCATGGAGAGGTTCACCACTTCCATTGGTGCCTCTCCTATGATGCGTGAGTAGTTCTTTGTAGACCTACGGGTCCGTAGTTAGTAGCTAGATGGCTTCCTCTCTCTCTCTTGACTATCAATAAAATGGTCTCTTGGAGATCCATATGATGTAAGTCTTTTGGCGGTGTGTTTGTTGGGATCCGATGAACTTTGACTTTATGATTAGATCTATGTTTTTATCCATGAAAGTTATTTGAGTCTTCCTTGATCTCTTATATGCATGATTGCTTATAGCCTCATATTTCTTCTCCGATATTTGGGTTTTGTTTGGCTAACTTGATCTATTTATCTTGCAATGGGAAGAGGTGCTTTGTAGTGGGTTCGATCTTACGGTGCTTGATCCCAGTGACAGAAGGGGAACCGACACGTATGCATCGTTGCTACTAAGGATAACAAGATGAGATCTATATCTCTGCAATAGATAAACGGATCTCGTCTACATCATGTCATAGTTCTTATTGCATTACTCTGTTTTCTCATGAACTTAATACACTAGATGCATGCTGGATAGCGGTCGATGTGTGGAGTAATAGTAGTAGATGCAGGCAGGAGTCGGTCTACTAATCTTGGACGTGATGCCTATATAATGATCATTACCTGGATATCGTCATGATTATTTGAAGTTCTATCAATTGCTCAATAGTATTTTTTCCCACCGTTTGCTATTTTTCTCGAGAGAAGCCACTAGTGAAACATACGACCCCTGGGTCTCTTTTCATCATATTTGCCTTTGCGATCTATTTTCTCTTGCATTTATTTTCAGATCTATTAAACCAAAAATACAAAAATACCTTGCTTCAATTTATTTGTTCCGCGATCTATTTATCCTATCTACCACTTTTTACCTCATGTTATTTGCCTATCTTGAGGCGCCGTACCCGGAAGGGATTGACAACCCCTTTAAAACGTCGGGTTGCGAATATTTGTTATTTGTGTGCAAGTGTTGTTTACATGGTGTGAGGAGGTTCTCCTACTAGATCGATAACCTTTGTCTCATCACTGAGGGAAATACCTGCCGTCGCTATACTGCATCATCCCTTCCTCTTTGGGGAAATACCGATGTAGTTCTAGCACACATCAAAAGGAATTTCTGGCGCCGTTGTCGGGGAGGATCTTCAACATCAACCAGGTTCCTAATCACAAATCTCATCTCCTAGCAATTTATATTATTTGCCATTTGCCTCTCGTTTTCCTCTCCCTCACTTCACAAAAATTTGTCGTTTTATTCGCCCTCTTTTTCATTGTAATTTTTTACGGAAGAGTGCTTTTAAGTTGATTCTTTTTGCAGAGGACTAATAGACAAATTCCTCACGTCCAACAATTTATATCATAATTTTTGGAGTTATAGAAGTATTCGAAATATTCAGATTGCTACAGACTATTCTGTTTTTGACAGATTCTATTTTCCTTGTGTTGTGTGCTTGTTTTGATGATTCTATGGTTTTATTTGATGATTTTTTGCCATGAAAAAGTTGGAATACAGTAATAATGCAAAAACAAATTAAAAATAGGTTTGCTACAGTACTTATAGTAGTGGTTTGGTTTCTTATACTAACGGATCTCACCAAGGTTTTGTTTGAGTTTTGTGTGATTGAAGTTTTCAAGTTTTGGGTTATCTTAGATGGATGGAGGAATAATGATGAGCAAAAGGCTAAGATTGGGGATGCCCAAGGCACCCCAAGATAATATTCAAAGAAGTAGCAAGAAACTAAGCTTGGGGATGCCCCCGAGTGGCATTCCCGCTTTCTTCTAATGACCATCGGTATTTTACTTGAAACTATATTTTTATTCGTCACACGATATGATTTTGCTTGGAGCGTCTTGTATGATATGAGTCTTTGCTTGTTTTGCTTTGTGTTCTAAGTGTTGAATCCTTGCTTGACACACCCTTTTGAGATAGCCAAAAATTATGCTATGCTTGCTCCTATGCTTTACTTAAATTTTTAGAGCCATGGATTTGCTCTAGTACTTCACTTATATCTTTTTGAGCACGGTGTGCTTTGTTAATTTTGAAGAAATGCTCTCATACTTCACTTAGATTTATTTGGGAGTTAGTAAATTTTTAATAAATTCTCTCTTGCTTCACTTAGATTATTTTGAGAAAAAGAAAATTTATGCTCATGATATTCACTTATATTTGTTTGAGCTTATCAAAAGCAACATATGAAAATAGTCCCAAAGTGATAGATATACAAGGAGGATATAATAAAAACTTTCATGAAGATCATTGGACAAATAAACTTGATTCTTAGTAATGGTTTTGAGATATAACGATATGATATGTGAGTCATGTTGGTGAGTAATTGTGCTTTAGTAAGAATATTGATGTTAAGGTTCGTGATTCCCTATGCAAGCACGAAATTCAATAGTTATGCAATGAAATTTATATCCTACTTATGGTGCATTATTCGGTGTTACTTATGTTTAATGCTTGGGTACGAGATTTTTTGCTTTTTGGTTGGTCTCTTCTCAATCTTGTTGCTAGCCTTCGTTCTGCACTAAGTATGATCAGTACTTGTGCATCCAAACCCCTTTAAACCAATTTTGCCATATGAGTCCACTATACCTACCTATATGAGGTATTTCCATGCCGTTCTAAGCAAATTTGCAAGTGCCATCTCTAATGTTCAAAATAAATTTCTCTTTTGTGTGCTCTACTACTCGCGACGCAGTAAAGGGTAGCCAATATTTTCCATGCTAGATGTGTTATTCTCAGATGAGTGTTTATTCACTTGTCATTGCACGAGAGTACAACAAAGGTACTAGGGATGCCCAGTCCCGAAATGAATAAATGAATTTACTTTATGTTGTCAAATAATAAATTCCTTGGAAAGTGTTGGTATGGAGGGCACCCGTGGATACGGTTAGCCATGGAAAGTGAAAGTAATGGTGGAAAAAGGAATAAACTTTATTTTCTATTTGGGAACCGCCTATGATGTATCTGGCATGGGAAGTGTTGGGATGCTCCAAGTCGTTTTCGTTGGTAGGAAAAGTATGCCTCTCAAAAATAATTTTATCTCTCAATTTAAGCTTTGAGCTCTGGCACATCTACAAATCACTACTTCCCTCCGCGAAGGGCCTTTCTTTTACTTATGCAATTTTTATTTTCAATTTGAATCTCCATCTTCTCTTATAAAGCACCAACTAAGGGGCACTATGATCGTATTTGAGCATTGGGTGTAGCTAATATTCGAGTGTGTTTCATGAATGGATCAATAATTGAGCATGATGGGCTAGGGATAACTTGCTTTAGTGTTGATATTTTGAAAGACATGGTTGCTTGTTGGTATGCTTGAGTATTAAAGTCTTCATGGCAAAACTAGACTATTACTTTGAATCATATAAAAGTACATATGTCCATGCTATAAAGAAAAGAATGTGATGAACATGTTAGGCAGAATTCCACATCAAAAATTCTGTTTTTATCATTTACCTACTCGAGGACGAGCAGGAATTAAGCTTCGGGATGCTGATACGTCTCCAATGTATCTATAATTTTTTATCGTTCCATGCTGTTATATTATCATTCTTGGATGTTTTACAATCATTTTATAGTCTTTTATATCATTTTTTGGTACTAACCTATTGACATAGTGCCCAGTGCCAGTTGCTGTTTTCTGCATGTTTTTTACATTGCAGGAATTCAATATCAAACGGAGTCCAAATGCAACGAAACTCCTGGAGGATTTTTTTGGGCTAGAAGAAAGCCAGTGGGCCAAGGAAGCACCTGGGGGACTGCTCGAGGGGAGCACCCACCGAGTATGCGTCAGAGGTTTCAGGCGCACCTGTGGGTGTTGCCCACCTCGGGTGCCCCCCGAACCGCCTCTTTGCTCTATAAATACCACAATATTGCAGAAACCCTAGGGGAGTGGACGAAATATTGATCCAGCCTCCGTGGAGTCTAGAACCACCAGATCCAATCTAGACACCGTCATGGAGGGGTTCACCACTTCCATTGGTGCCTCTCCTATGATGCGTGAGTGGTTCTTTGTAAACCTATGGGTTCGTAGTTAGTAGCTAGATGGCTTCCTCTCTCTCTCTCTTTTGATTATCAATACAATGGTCTCTTGGAGATCCATATGATGTAAGTATTTTGGCGGTGTGTTTGTTGGGATCAGATGAACTTTGAGTTTATGATCAGATCTATGTATTTATCCATGAAAGTTATTTGAGTCTTCTTTGATCTCTTATATGCATAATTGCTTATAGCCTCATATTTCTTCTCCGATATTTGGGTTTTGTTTGGCTAACTTGATCTATTTATCTTGCAATGGGAAGAGGTGCTTTGTAGTGGGTTCGATATTACGGTGCTTGATCCCAGTGACAGAAGGGAACCGACACGTATGTATCGTTGCTACTAAGAATAACAAGATGAGATCTATATCTCCGCAATAGATAAACGGATCTCGTCTACATCATGTCATCATTCTTACCGCATTACTCCGTTTTCTCATGAACTTAATACACTAGATGCATGCTGGATAGCGGTCGATGTGTGGAGTAATAGTAGTAGATGCAGGCAGGAGTCGGTCTACTAATCTTGGCCGTGATGCCTATATAATGATAATTGCCTGGATATCATCATGATTATTTGAAGTTCTATCAATTGCCCAACAATAATTGTTTTCCCACCGTTTGCTATTTTTCTCGAGAGAAGCCACTAGTAAAACCTACGACCCAAGGGTCTCTTTTCGTCATATTTGCCTTTGGGATCTGTTTTCTCTTGCATTTATTTTCAGATCTATTAAACCAAAAATACAAAAATACCTTGCTACACTTTATTTGTTCCGCGATCTGTTTATCCTATCTACCACTTTTTACCTCATGTTATTTGCCTATCTTGAGGCTTCATACCCGGAAGGGATTGACAACCCCTTTAACACATCGGGTTGTGAGCATTTGTTAATTGTGCGCAGGTGCTATTTACGTGGTGTAATGAGGTTCTCCTGCTGGTTCGATAACCTTGGTGCTATGTGGCTCGCTAAGCTTGATCTTCGGGTGGTGGTGTGGAGTGGAGTCATGCAACAAATGCTTCTGAAGAGGTTGTAGGCGCTGGTGGAGTTGCAACCAGTGGGGCAACTAAAGTTGTGGCTGCAGGAGCTGAAGTTGTAGCTCTAGTGTCTGTCAATGGCACTATTGCAGACCTCTATCTTCTGGGCACCCTTTGATAAGCATCAGTGGTGGTCTTTTCACTCCTATCCTCAAGATCTTCTTGGATCTTCTCCACAGAAATCTGAATCTCTGTCACCTTAACATCCAAGTCATGAAGTTTTGTCTCAAAAATTCTTTCAAGACTCTCTTGATTCTGAGTTAGGGTGGCGAATCCTTTCAATTCACTGGATGATTATCATCATGACCAGGATTTTTTGGCTTCAACTTTCTAAGCACTTGGGCTTCCTCTTCTTCTTCTTCAATTTCAGGCACTGGGGCCTTGTTCTTTTCTGCAGCAGGAATGTTTCTGGTGCTTCTCTTGGGTGTAGACTTTGAATCTTGAGTTGTAGCTTTGGGGGCAGGCTTGGGCTTTGATGGAGCAGCCCCAGATTTGATGGCATCCCCCATCAGATTCTAGGTCTTTTGTGCTGGTGCAACATCTTCTTCACCTTCTTCCTCATCATCAGCTGGGTCTCTTGTCATACAGGAGCTGCCAATTACTCTAGCTATGGTCTTCTTGACCCTTTCCTTTCTCTTTTTGCCCTCACCAGCCTCCTTTGGTTCAAGAGTGAACTCAATGGTTTCCTGTGTTGAGGCTCTGGCTTTGGACATTGGCACTCTTTTGGCAGGAGCTTTCTTGTTCAGACCAGGCTTGGTTGAAGCTGTTGTGCCAAATTCTTTCTTGACAACTTTCTTCTTGGAGCTAACCTCCTCCTCAGCAGCAACATAATCTTCATCCTCGGAGTCCGGGTTTCATTTCCTCCTCTGCCTAGTAGCAGCCTTAGGCAGGTTGCTAGGAGTGCTTCTGCTTCCATCTTCATAGCTGTCAGAGGGACTAGTGCCCTCACTCATGTTGACTTGTTCCTCAGACTTGTTCTGGCTATCACTCTGGTCTGACAAGATGACACTACAAGATGACCCTGTGAATAGATGTAGATGAGATAGAGTGGATGAGCATCACAAAGTGTAGAGTTTTTGCAAAACAATTAAGTCAAAAACTTAGTTTTAGTTTTCTACAGAAAGCATTTCGGAGCTACCGATTTGTAAACTCGATGACACCGAAGCAACATTCTGTGTCTAAAGTAGTGATCTCGGTTAGACCGAGGCACAGTTTGGCGACAATGATATTGCTAGAGTTTCACAAAGTTCTGAACTCGGTCACACCGATTTGTAAGTTTCGGTCAGACCGAAAATCACAAGTGCAATGGCCTAAGCCCAATCGGCGAGACCGATTTCTACAACTTGGTCGGTCCGAGATGAGTTCGGCGGAAACCTAACCCTAAATTTTCGAATCAAATCTAAACTAAAGGAAGTTTTTGCTGGATAGGATAATATCAAACTTGTCAAGAATCATGGCATTGTCTCTGTGCTAAGAATCGGTGTGAGAAAGCACAAAGGTTCGAACTCATACCCTAATTTGGTGATGAGCTCGCTATGGCGACAACAGTGGTGGAGATTTCCTTTGACAGTGGCGGAGACCAGTGGCAGGAGGTCGCCGGCGACGAGGAGACGATCCGGAGACCTGAGTCGGCAGAGCAGGATACACGCGGCCGAAGGGTTTTTGGAGGAATTTCCAAAATTTGACCCGTGGGTATATATCCTGACCCTGTCGGTGTGACCGAGTGGAACGACTCGATGGCACTGAGATGCAGAATCGCAAGCGGTTACTGCAACTCGGTGTGACCGAATTGTTAAATCGGTTGCACCGAGATTGAAAACCTAGATCAACTCAATAAACTCGGTATGACCGAAAGGAATGAATCGATCAGATCGAAATGCATAGAGTGGTTTTGGAAGTTTAAGTCTATGACGAAATGGTGAATCCGAGTGCTCCTCGCCCAAAGGGTTCGAATATGACTTGATCAAACTTTGTGATGTAGCATGAATAGAGTTTGAGACGAGAAAAGCATAGATAGCTAGAGGGAGTTCTTAGGCATTCTTGCCAGCCATTTGGCAAAAGAAGAAGAGACAAACAATCAAAGCAACAAATGGATGTCCTCAAATGAGAAAAATATGCACTCAACATGCTTACACAATAAAATGGCAAATGAAATATGTGGCAAAGCATGCACAATCACTCTAGCATCTATCAAGCAATTAGCGATGACTAGGTCATCTCTATATGAGCATATTGACTTAGGAGTCAAATGAAAACATTTGATCATAGTTCATACTCATTGTTTAAGCACAAGTGGGGTTACCACTTTTACATAAAGCATTGTTGTGTTCATACCATTAGAGTTGCTTTAGCCCAATTCTTAGAGTAAAGCTCCCCCTAGATGTGATATCCCCCCTAAGAGGGATGAACTAACCTTGGGTTTTGTCGATGATGACTTCATGTAGGTGTTGAAGATGTGGATGCTCATTGTTGATGTAGATCATTTGGATCAATCCATTGGAGTGAGTTGCACTTTCAATACCTACATGGGTTAGTCCCACAAGGAACAAACAAGGATATACATAGACATAGAGTGAAGTACACACAAGATGATGTCCATGAAAGCATTCGATTACCTTGTCCCTTGTCTTACCAACAAGAGGGTTTGTGACTCGTTGAACTAGTGCAAGTTGTGGAAGTTGTTTGCACTTGTCCTTGCCAAAATGAATATGAGTGAAGTATGTTGGCGAAGTCACCCTCAAGAAATCTCTAGTTCTTCTTCTTTCGGATCACATCATCTTGATGGGAATCCTTGGGGTTGTAGATGTACTTGATGAAGTAGAACTTGATGTAGACTTGGGAACCCACTTGACCAAGGCCTTTGGAGCTTCTTAAAATGCATTAATCTCCTCTTGAAGCTTGTCCTTGCCTTTTTGCTTGTGGTCTTGTGGTGGAAGATCATCTTGAGCTTGTGTCCCCTTGAAGGAAGTAGGATCATACTTCTCTTGTTGAGGAACAAACTTCGTCTTGGGGTATTGATCTTCTTCCCACTCAACTCCATTGGCATTGAACTTTCATTCAAAACCAACACCTTGATTCTTCCGGTGCCTTCCTTGCTTGCGTACAATTTCCTCGAATTGTTTACTTCCAGTAAGGCTCTTGTAAACACCTTTCTCTATAATTCCCTTCAATAAGCTATTTGATAACCCACAAGTGTAGGGGATAATTGTAGCCTCTTTCGGTAAGTAAGAGTGTCGAACCCAACGAGGAGCTAAAGGTAGAACAAATATTCTCTCAAATCCTATCTGCCACTGATACGACTCTACGCACGCTTAGTGTTCACTTTACCTAGAACAAGTATGAAACTAAAAGGACTTTGTAGGTGTGATAGGATAGGTTTGCAAGATAATAAAGAGCACGTAAACATAAACTAGGGTCTGTTTAGATATAGAAGCAATAGAGTAAATATAGCGAGTGTGGAAAAGTGGTGGTAGGAGTTGTGAAATTGTCCCTAAGCAAATGACTACTTTACTAGACCGATAGCAAGTTTTATGTGGGAGAGGCATAAGCTAACATACTTTCTCTTCTTGGATCATATGCACTTATGATTGGAACTCTAGAAAGCATCCGCAACTACTAAAGATCATTAAGGTAAAACCCAACCACATCAAGTCCCCTGTCGGTGTCAAAACCGGCGGATCTCGGGTAGGGGGTCCCGAACTGTGCGTCTAGGCAGATGGTAACAGGAGACAAGGGACACGATGTTTTTACCCAGGTTCGGGCCCTCTCGATGGAGGTAAAACCCTACGTCCTGCTTGATTAATATTGATGATATGGGTAGTACAAGAGTGGATCTACCAAGAGATCAAGGAGGCTAAACCCTAGAAGCTAGCCTATGGTATGATTGTTGTAATGTATGTTGTCCTATGGACTAAAGCCCTCCGGTTTATATAGACACAGGAGGAGGCTAGGGTTACACAGAGTCGGTTATGTTGGGGAACGTTGCAGAAAATTAAAATTTTTCCTACGGTTTCACCAAGATCCATCTATGAGTTCATCTAAGCAACGAGCAACGGGAGAGAGTTTGCATCTACATACCACTTGTAGATCGCGTGCGGAAGCTTGCAAGGTGATGATGGAGTCGTACTCGAACGTGATTCAGATCACCGATGTCCAAGTGCTGAACGGACAGCACCTCCGCGTTCAACACACGTACGGGATGAGCGACGTCTCCTCCTTCTTGATCCAGCAAGGGGAAGGAGAGGTTGAGGAAGACAAGTCCACCGGCAGCACGACGGCGTGGTGATGGTGAAGAAGCAAGACTCGGCGAGGGCTTCACGAGCTCTACGGAGGAGGAGAAGTGTTGGGAGGGAGGGCTGCGCCTTGAGATGGGTACAGCAGCCCCCTCCCTCCCCCTTTATATAGGCCCCTGGTGGCGGCCCCGAGATCCAATCTCCGGGGGCGGCGGCGGGGGTGGAGTGCCCCTGCCAGTGGGCGCCCACCCCTAGGGTTTCAACCCTAGGCGCAGGGGTGGGCCTAGGGGCGCACCAGCCCCGTGGGCTGGTTCCTTCCCTTGGCCCATGGGGCCCTCCGGATAGGTGGCCCCACCGGTGGACCCGGGACCCCTCCGTGGTCCCAGATTTTACCGGAGACCCCAAACTTTCCCGATGGTCAAACACCACTTCCTATATATTATTCTTTACCTCCGGACCTTCCGAACTCCTCGTGACGTCCGGATCTCATCCGGACTCAACAACATTCGGTATTCACATACTAGTCTTCCTACTAACCCTAGCGCCACCGAACCTTATGTGTAGACCCTACGGGTTCGGAGACACGCAGACATGACCGAGACGACTCTCGGGCAATAACCAACAGCGGGATCTGGATACCCATGTTGGCTCCCATGCTCCTCGATGATTTCATCGGTTGAACCACGATGTCGAGGATTCAATCAAACCTCAGATACAATTCCTTTGTCAATCGATGCGTTACTTGCCCGAGACTCGATCGTCGGTATCCCAATACCTTGTTCGGTCTCGTTACGGCAAGTCACTTTACTCGTCTTCAGTAATGCATGATCCCGTGACCAACACCTTGGTCACATTGAGCTCATTATGATGATGCATTACCGAGTGGGCCCAGAGATACCTCTCCGCCATACGGAGTGACAAATCCCGCCTTGATCCGTGTCAACCCAACAGATACTTTCGGAGATACCGTAATGCACCTTTATAGTCACCCGATTCGCCAGTGGCGTTTGATACACCCAAGGCACTCCTACGGTAACCGGAGTTACACGATCTCATGGTCGAAGGAAGAGATACTTGACATTGGCAAAGCTTCTAGCAAACGAACTATACGATCTTTCATGCTATGCTTATGATTGTCTTGTCCATCACATCATTCTCCTAATGATGTGATCCCGTTATCAACGACATCCAATGTCCATAGTCGAAACCATGACTATCTATTGATCATAACGAGCTAGTCAACTAGAGGCTCACTAGGGACATATTGTGGTCTTTGTGCTCACACGTGTATTATGATTTCCTGATAATACGCTTATAGCATGAACAAAAGACAATTATCATGAATATTGAAATATAATAATACTTTTATTATTGCCTCTAGGGCATATTTCCAACAGTCTCCCACTTGCACTAGAGTCACTAATCTAGTTACATTGTGATGAATCGAACACCCATAGAGTTACGGTGTTGATCATGTTTTGCACGCGAGAGAGTTTAGTCAACGGATCTGCGACATTCAGATCCGTGTGCACTTTGCAAATCTCTATGTCTCCATCTTGAACATTTTCACGGATGGAGTTGAAACGATGCTTGATGTGCTCGGTCTTCTTGTGAAACCCGGCTCCTTGGCAAGGGCAATAGCTCCAGTGTTGTCACGAAAGAGTTTGATCGCCCCGACGCATTGGGTATGACTCCTAGGTCGGTGATGAACTCCTTCACCCAAATCGCTTCATGCGCTGCCTCCGAGGCTGCCATGTACTCCGCTTCACACGTAGATCCCGCCACGACGCTTCTGCTTGCGGTTGCACTACCATCGCTCCACCATTCAACATATACACGTATCCGGTTTGTGACTTAGAGTCATCCAGATCTGAGTCGAAGCTAAGCGCCGACGTAACCCTTCTGACGAGCTCTTCATCTCCTCCATAAACGAGAAACATGTCCTTTGTCCTTTTCGGTACTTCAGATATTCTTGACCGCTGTCGGTGTTCCTTGCGGGATTACTTTGGTATCTTGCAACCAAACTTACGGCAAGGTTTACATCGGTCCGTACACAAGATGGCATACATAATAGATCCTATGGCTGATGCATAGGGATGACACTCATCTCTTCTTTATCTTTTGCCGTGGTCGGTGATCGAGCTGAGCTCAATCTCACACCTTGTAACATAGGCAAGAACCCTTTCTTGGACTGATCCATTTTGAACCTCTTCAAAATCTTATCAAGGTATGTGCTTTGTGAAAGACCTATGAGGCGCCTCGATCTATCCCTATAGATCTTGATGCCTAATATATAAGCAGCTTCTCCAAGGTCCTTCATTGAAAACACTTGTTCAAGTAGGCCTTAATGCTGTCCGAAGTTTTGTATCATTTCCCATCAAGAGTATGTCATCTACATATAATAGGAGAAATGCTACTGAGCTCCCACTCACTTTCTTGTAAACGCAGCTTCTCCATAAGTCTCAAGATAAACCAAACGCTTTGATCATCTCATCAAAGCGAATGTTCCAACTCCGAGATGCTTGCACCACCATAAATGGATCATTGGAGCTTGCATACTTTTTTAGCGCTCGAGGGTCGACAAAACCTTCCGGCTGCATCACATACAGCTCTTCCTTAAGATGTCCGTTAAGGAATGCCGTTTTGACGCCCATCGCCATATCTCATAATCATAGTATGCGGCAATTGCTAACATGATTCGGACGGACTTAAGCTTCGCTACGGAGAGAATGTCTCGTCAGTAGTCAATTCCTTGAACTTGTCGATAACCCTTAGCGACAAGTCGAGCTTTATAGACGGTAACATTACCATCCGCGTCCGTCTTCTTCTTAAAAATCCATTTGTTTTCTATCGCTCGCCGATCATTGGGCAAGTCTGTCAAAGTCCATACTTTGTTTTCATACATGGATTCTATCTCGGATTTCATGGCTCCAAGCCATTTGTTGGAATCTGGGCCCGCCATCGCTTCTTCATAGTTCGAAGGTTCATTGTTGTCTAACAACATGATTTCCATGACAGGGTTGCCGTACCACTCTGGTGCGGAACGTGTCCTCGTGGACCTTCGAAGTTCAGTAGCAACTTGATCCGAAGCACCTTGATCATCATCATTGTTTTCCTCTTCGGTTGGTGTGGGCATCACAGAACGGTCTCTGCTACCGCACCACCTTCCCGCTCGAGAGGTAGTACTTCATCGAAGTTCTACTTTCCTCCCACTTACTTCTTTCGAGAGAAACTCTTTCTCCAGAAAGCATCCGTTCTTGGCAACAAAGACCTTGCCTTCAGATCTTAAGTAGAAGGTATACCCGATAGTTTCCTTAGGGTATCCTATGAATACGCATTTTTCCGACTTGGGTTCGAGCTTTTCATGTTGAAGTTTCTTGACATAAGCATCGCATCCCCAAACTTTTAGAAACGACAGCTTAGGTTTCTTCCCAAACCATAATTCATACGGTGTCGTCTCAACGGATTTAGATGGTGCCCTATTTAAAGTGAATGTAGCTGTCTCTAGAGAGTATCCCCAAAATGACAAATGTAAATCGGTAAGAGACATCATAGACCGCACCATATCCAATAGAGTGCGACACGACGTTCGGACACACCGTTTATTTGAGGTGTTCCAGTAGCGTGATTTGTGAAACGATTCCACATTTCTTTAAGTGTGTGCCAAATTCGTGACTTAAGTATTCTCCTCCACGATCGATCGTAGGAACTTTATCTTTCGGTCACGTTGATTCTCCACCTCATTCTGAAATTCCTTGAACTTTTCAAAGGTCTCGACTTGTGTTTCATTAAGTAGACATACCCATATCTACTCAAGTCATCGGTGAGAGTGAGAACATAACGATATCCTCCATGAGCCTCAACGCCATTGGACCGCACACATCGGTATGTATGATTTCCAACAAGTTGGTTGCTCGCCCATTGTTCCGGAGAACGGAGTCTTGGTCATTTTGCCTAAGAGGCATGGTTCGCATGTGTCAAACGATTCATAATCAAGAGACTCTAAAGTCCATCAGATGGAGCTTCTTCATGCGCTTGACACCAATGTGACCAAGGCGGCGATGCCACAAGTATGTGGGACTATCGTTATCAACTTTACATCTTTTGGCATCCACACTATGAACATGTGTAATATTACGCCGAGATTCATTAAGAATAAACCATCGACCATCGGAGCATGACCATAAAACATATCTCTCATATAAATCGAACAACCATTATTCTCGAGACTTAAATGAGTAGCCATCTCGTATCAAACGAGATCCGGATACAATGTTCATGCTCAAACTTGGCACTAAATAACAATTATTAAGGTTCAAAACTAATCCCGTAGGTAAATGTAGAGGCAGCGTGCGACGGCGATCACATCGACTGAACCATTCCCGACGCGCATCGTCACCTCGCCCTTCGCCATCTCCGTTTATTCCGCAGCTCTGCCGTGAGTTACAAATATGAGCAACGGCACCGTATCAAATACCTGTGAGTTACTACGAGTCTTGGTAAGGTACACATCAATTACATGTATATCAAATATACCTTTGGTGTTGCGGCCTTCTTATCCGCTAAGTATTTGGGGCAGTTCCGCTTCGAAAGGACCCTTCCTTGCAATAAAAGCACTCGGTCTCGTGCTTGGGTCCATTCTTTGACTTCTTCCCGCAGCGAAAGCTTACGGGCGCGGCAACATCCTTGCCGTCCTTCTTGAAATTCTTCTTCCCTTGCCCTTCTTGAACTTAGTGGTCTTATTGACCATCAACACTTGATGTTCTTTCTTGATTTCAGCCTCTGCGACTTCACGATTGAGTACACTTCAGAATGGTCTTCACCATCCCTTGCATGTTGTAGTTCATCACAAAGCTCTTGTAGCTTGGTGGAAGCGATCGAGGATTCTCACAATGACCGCCTCATCCGGGAGATTAATGTTTAGCTGGGTCATACGGTTGTGCAACCTGCACATCTTCGTGATGTGCTCACCGATGTAACTGTTTTCCTCCATCTTACAACTGTAGAACTTGTCGAGACATCATATCTCTCAACCCGGCATGAGCTTGGAAAACTAGTTTCAGCTCTTCAACATCTCATATGCTCCGTGATGCTCAAAACGCTTTTGGAGCCCCGGTTCTAAGCTGTAGAGCATGCCGCACCGAACGAGGGAGTAATCATCGAACGAGTCCGCCAGACGCTCAAATCGCCTTGCAATCTTTGGGAGAACAGTGGGTCACCTAACGGTGCTTCTAGGACATACTGTTTCTTGGCAGCTATGAGGATGATCTCGTGTTCCGGACCCAATCCGTATAGTTGCTGCCATCATCTTTCAGCTTGGTTTTCTAGGAACGCGTTGAAGTTCATGTTGACATTAGCGCCGGCCATTGATCTACAAGACATGTTTGCAAAGGTTTTAGACTAAGTTCATGATAATAAAGTTCTAATCAAAATTATGAACTCCCACTTAGATTAGACATCCTCTAGTCATCTAAGTGTTACACGATCCGAGTCGACTAGCCCGTGTCCGATCATCACGTGAGACGGACTAGTCATCGCCGGTGAACATCTTCATGTTGATCGTATCTTCCATACGACTCGTGTTCGACCTTTCGGTCTCCGTGTTCGAGGCCATGTCCGCACATGCTAGGCTCGTCAAGTTAACCCTAAGTGTTTTCGCTGTGTAAAACTGTCTTACACCCGCTGTATGTGAACGTAAGGATCCATCACACCCGATCATCACGTGGTGCTTAGAAACGATTTAACCGTAGCAACGGTGCACGCTTAGGGGGAACACTTCTTGAAATTTTATAAGGATCATCTTATTTACTACCGTCGTCCTAAGTAAACAAGATGCATAAACATAATAAACATCACATGCAATTATATAGTTGTGACATGATATGGCCAATATCATCAAGCTCCATTGATCTCCATCTTCGGCTCCATGATCATCTTGTCACCGCTTGACACCATGATCTCCATCATCATGATCTCCATCATCGTGTCTTCATGAAGTTGTCACGCTAACGACTACTTCTACTTCTATGACTAACGCGCTTAGTAATGAAGTAAAGTAGTTTACATGGCGCTCTTCAATGACACGCAGGTCATACAAAAAATAAAGACAACTCCTATGGCTCCTGCCGTTGTCATACTCATCGACATGCAAGTCGTGAATCCTATTACAAGAACATGATCTCATACATCACAATTCATCATTCATCACAACTTCGCCATATCACATCACATGATCAATCGCTGCAAAAACAAGTTAGACGCCCTCTAATTGTTGTTGCATCTTTACGTGGCTGCGATTGGGTTCTAGCAAGAACGTTTTCTTACCTACGAATCACCACAACGTGATTTTGTCAACTTCTATTTACCCTTCATAAGGGCCTCGTTCATCGAATCCGCCCCAACTAAAGTGGGAGAGACAGACACCCGCCAGCCACCTTATGCAACTAGTGCATGTCACCGGTGGAACCGGTCTCACGTAAGCGCACGTGTAAGGTTGTTCCGGCCGCTTCATCCCACAATACCGTTGAGCAAGAAAAGACTAGTAGAGGCAAGTAAGATGACAAGATCAACGCCCCAACAAATTGTGTTCTACTCGTGCATTAGAGAACTACGATAGACCTAGCTCATGATGCCACCGTTGGGGAACGCTGCGAGAAAATTAAAATTTTCCTACGGTTTCACCAAGATCCATCTATGAGTTCATCTAAGCAACGAGCAACGGAGAGAGTTTGCATCTACATACCACTTGTAGATCGCGTGCGAAGCTTGCAAGGTGATGATGGAGTCGACTCGAACGTGATTCAGATCACCGATGTCCAAGTGTTTGAACGGACAGCACCTCCGCGTTCAACACACGACGGACGAGCGACGCCTCCTCCTTCTTGATCCAGCAAGGGAAGGAGAGGTTGAGGAAGACAAGTCCACCGGCAAGACGACGGCGTGGTGATGGTGAAGAAGCAAGATTCGGCTGTGGCTTCGCCGAGCTCTTACGGAGGAGGAGAAGTGTTGGGAGGGAGGGCTGCGCCTTGAGATGGGTACAGCAGCCCCCCCTCCCCCCTTTATATAGGCCCTCAGGTGGCGGCCCCGGAGATCCAATCTCCGGGGCGGCGGCAAGGGGGTGAGTGCCCCCAAGCCAAAGGGTGCCCCCACCCCTAGGGTTTCAACCCTAGGCGCGGGGTGGGCCTAGGGGCGCACCAGCCCCCGTGGGCTGGTTCCTTCCCCTTGGCCCATGGGGCCCTCCGGATAGGTGGCCCCACCCGATGGACCCCGGGACCCCTCGGTGGTCCCAGATTTACACGGAGACCCCAAACTTTCCCGATGGTCAAACACCACTTCCTATATATTATTCTTTACCTCCGGACCCTTCCGAACTCCTCGTGACGTCCGGATCTCATCCGGACTCAACAACATTCGTATTCACATACTAGTCTTCCTACTAACCCTAGCGCCACCGAACCTTATGTGTAGACCCTACGGGTTCGGAGACACGCAGACATGACCGAGACGACTCTCGGGCAATAACCAACAGCGGGATCTGGATACCCATGTTGGCTCCCACATGCTCCTCGATGATTTCATCGGTTGAACCACGATGTCGAGGATTCAATCAAACCTCAGATACAATTCCTTTGTCAATCGGTACGTTACTTGCCCGAGACTCGATCGTCGGTATCCCAATACCTTGTTCGGTCTCGTTACCGCAAGTCACTTTACTCGCATCAGTAATGCATGATCCGTGACCAACACCTTGGTCACATTGAGCTCATTATGATGATGCATTACCGAGTGGGCCCAGAGATACCTCTCCGTCATACGGAGTGACAAATCCAGCCTCGATCCGTGTCAACCCAATGATACTTTCGAGATACCGTAATGCACCTTTATAGTCACCCGATTCGCCAGACGCTTGATACACCCAAGGCACTCCTACGGTAACCGGAGTTACACGATCTCATGGTCGAAGGAAGAGATACTTGACATTGGCAAAGCTTCTAGCAAACGAACTATACGATCTTTCATGCTATGCTTATGATTGTCTTGTCCATCACATCATTCTCCTAATGATGTGATCCCGTTATCAACGACATCCAATGTCCATAGTCGAAACCATGACTATCTATTGATCACAACGAGCTAGTCAACTAGAGGCTCACTAGGGACATATTGTGGTCTTTGTGCTCACACGTGTATTACGATTTCCGGATAATACAGTTATAGCATGAACAAAAGACAATTATCATGAATATTGAAATATAATAATACTTTTATTATTGCCTCTAGGGCATATTTCCAACAGGTTACAATGGTAGGAGATCTACATATCCGTATTGCCAAGCTTGCCTTCCACGCCAAGGAAAGTCCCATCCGGACACGGGACGGAGTCTTCAATCTTGTATCTTCGTAGTCTTGGAGTCCGACGGATAATGATAGTCCGGCTGTCCGGACACCCCCTAGTCCAGGACTCCCTCAGTAGCCCCCGAACCAGGCTTCAATGACGATAAGTCCAGCGTGTTTATAGTCTTTGGTGTTGCAAGGCGGGTTCTCCCTTCAAATTCCATGTACCGCCGAACAAAGGTCCGCTTCATCTTGAATATCGTGTTCCTCGGCTTCTACGCCAAATAATGGCCTTCTTCCACGCGTCGCACGAATGCGAAAAGCCAGGGTGTCTTTTGCATTTCACCCCCTAATTGTGTGAGTCGTCCGCCTATAAAAGAGGCGAGAATCCAGATCCAAACTACACCATCTTCCTCCCGCGAATACTCCATCGAAGTGCCTTTGACCTAGAAATCCATTCCATCATGGATCGTCGACGCGACTCTTCTTCACGCGCTCCCAGCCCACCGCCGGGGAATTGGAGGAGGTGCTCTATTTCGCACAACGAGCTAGTGAAGCTCCAAACGGGGATTTCTCCTCCGGCCATGGTCCCAAATCCGGGCGGACTGGTTACTTATCAAGGTGGGAGGCAAAGCGGAGGACACTCCAAGCCCCAATAAGGGGGAGCGAGTATGCTTTGTCCCCTATTTGATAAGGGACTCGGATTTCAATACATCCGCTCCTCCGGGCTCCTCGAAGTTCTACGGACTCCAGCTCCACCACCTCACGCCCGCCTCATCCGCATATCGCGGGCTACGAGCTCTTTGTGAGCTATTCCCAGGCATCGAGCCCCATTTTGCATTGTGGAAGAGGTTGTTTTGCCTCGCACTCGCTCTCACGGGGTCCATATATCAAGTGGGCGGTGCCGAATATGGCGATCGCCGAGACCGGTACCTATCCGTACTCCCAAGAAGGTGTCCAAGATCGCCCTGAGTGATTTTATATAGGAGACGCCCGCTGCTGCACTCCAGTCCGGATCGGCCTCCGGAGTTTAGTGCTGCTCCTTGAAGAAACGCCTCACCGGCGCCATGAGCCCTCGATCGGAGGAAGACAAGAGCGCCCATTACTTGATGGGCCGGATAAGATTAATGGCTCATTCCGCTTGACCATGATCGAGTCATGGCGACATGTATCAGCGAGGGTATAGCCACCGCAATACGTAGGCCACCCCATGTGGGATTTCAACGGGAAGACGATGCCACCAAGACGGCCAAGAAGGGCGGATTCGCCGAGGATCTCGATAAAGATCCCGTCCAGCTGCATAAGGGGAGAAGGAGGACGCCCTTCGAACGAACCCTTTGAATGGGTTTTCCATGATCAACCCTAGAGGATGGGTAAGTGAACACCTTGAAGGGCTCAACCCATGCTTTCAAGCTTAAGCTTCTTACATTATGTCTTCGGCGCAGATCTACGCCGGACCGTGGAGGACATGGTGAGTCCTGCTCCGCAACCCGAGGATCCGTAGGATCCTCGATCCGCCTCCAAGAGGACTTGGACATCGAGGTGGAGCTGATCGACGGGTGTTTCACCAGCTTAGCATAGATAATGCCTTGGTTGCCATTACGGCGACTACCCCGACTAAGTCCGCTTCCTGTGACCGTGACGAAGTCCGACACCATTATCTCTTCTCTCGTCCATTTCTAACCCTCGCGAACGACGGTATTTCGCAGAAGTGCCTTTACGGCAGAAGCCGAGCTCAGCGGCCGCCAATGGGTTACCCGACCAGCAAAGCGAAAAGAGGCGCGGTCTTGGGCGGAAACGCCGCCGCAAAGGTATAGCTCGATTTGAATTTTCGAGCAATGTTCCGAGGAAACGCCTCGAGTGCTCATGATCTTTGTAGAGAAAAAGCGCCACGGATCATGGAGCGCAGGAATTGCCGATCCGACCAACATCGCCAGTGCTCCAGCGCCCGCCCGGAGGGGAGGCAAGCACAAGACGCGAGCGATCCTTCTCCAACGGAGGATACCGACAGACCGTCCGCCACCAAGTCTCGAGGTGGAGAGCGCCATGAACCATAGGCACCGCCGGACAGTTTTTCGTGAAGCGTGCTTTTCCCCTAAGGCATTGGATGCCTTTAACGCAGGGGACGCGCATCTCCGTGCCGCTCAAAATGGTTTTACCAGAGCCACGGAGCAAGATGTGAAAGACACACTGTAAGGGAATTTCAATGGTTGTATATACCAAGAGTCCCGAGACTTAAAGTAGTTATGCTAACTGATTTAAGGATCATTTGAAAATGCAGCACTTACCGAGAAGAACGCCCACTGTCTCGGAGTCTGCAAGATTGCAAGGCCCAACTTGAGGCCACACTTGCTGCCGCAGAGGAGACGCAAAGACCCTCCCGGTAACACATTTTATTAATAAATATAAGCGGCTGCGGCGTGCGCCTGAAGTCTAATAATGACATTGCAAGTACCGCGGACAAGATCCGGACAGTAAGCATTGCTGCGCTTAGCTCAAGGTCGGCGAGTGTGCTGAATAGAGTTCAAGCAGAAAGGAACAAGCTCCAGATGCCAACGCCAAGCTTGGAGAAGAGCTGAAGGTGCTCGTGCCGAGCTGTCCGCCCGTTAAGGAGAATCAGCGGCTTGTCGCGGCATTTATAGTAAGTGCTTGAGCGAACTTTTTGAAAAGAAGAGTTCGGCGAGGAAGTATTTTGACATGATATGTCTTGTAGGTATACTCACGGTCGCCCCGCAGAGGAGATGCCCATATCAACGGGTGATCAACTTCCCGAATCTGTTGCAGCTACTCGAACGAAGTTCGGCAGCAATGAGCGGCGCTGTTCAGGCTTTATGGCCATCCTCACCCTACCCGAGGGCCTCGGAGAGCTTATGGAGAAGTCTGCAGGAGGCGGCAGCGCTTCCATTTGTGGAAGATTTCGCTTGCCGTCAAGGTGCCAGGGAGGCTTGGGCCATGGTGAAGACGCTGCACAAGAAGGCGGATCCCAACCACATGGCAAGTTGGACCGGTGGGGCCCGACGGAAGGAGATCCTGTGAGTTTAGTATACAGCCAAGTAGAGTTGGCTGCCAAATTTTCCCAATGGGACTGTAAACTAGACAGCCTGTTAGACGGGATTGAGGAGGAATACAATCAATAAATTTGACAATGTATGTTATCCTTTAAAGTGACATGTGAAATGCCTTCTAGCCGGATTGTAGATCGTTTGTCTTGTCCGACCTTTTCGCTTCAACCTCGGGACCCTAGAGTACGGAGTGTATCTGAATACCTCTTTGGTTAAGAAACAACCATGGTATGCATGGAGACCAGGCGTAGGGGTCATTAGTGCTTTATCAGACAAGTGCCCAACTAGTTATGTTATATTACATGGTTAGTAAGAAACATCTTCCAGGAGAATAGTTCCGTTAAGGGTTCCTTTCTCGGGAGGCATGCCCTAAAGTGCATGTCCTGATCATGAAAAAGCGTAAAAACATCTGTGGGCAGATAAATAAGTAGGTAAAAGTCATCTTTTAAGTCACCGACCAAATATTCCCTTAAGAACGCTTAGCTTTCGGCTTCACCCGTCGAGGTACACATCCGGTGACCCGGCAAGAATAATCGCAGAGGTGCTCCTTTACCTCCTAGCCGAACAATCGGGAACGAGGGGTAAGCACAGAGCCAGCAACCCAGCTTGGCCAAAACTTAAGTCATATCGATGCATATAATGGCGAGTAAAAGGTACATGTGGAAGCTTGACACATGTGTTGGGTATGAAACTCATATAATTAAGCTTCTGTAAAAGAAGCCCCCAGGAATAATGAGTGCGGATGGCACATCATGCTTATGCAAAAAGGATGCGAAAATAGGCCCGTAAGGGCTTTTAAATAAAAAGGCATAAAAAGAGAAATGAAAGACAGCCGAAGTGTAAAAGTTTGGACTGGGGAAGGGGACGAACTCTTAGTCCGGCGCTAGCCATAGAATCGCTTGAGGCGGGCTGCGCTCCATGGGTTCGCTCGAGTCGGTTATCCGACACATTTCAGAGCGATATGCTCCGTCGGTCGACTTGATCGACAATGAAGGGACCCTCCCATTTGGGCTTGAGCTTGTCCTTTTTCTTGTCCGGCAGCGAGAACTAGTTCGCCAACGCTGTAAGTCTTGGCCCGTACTTCGCTTTGATATCTTCGGCCTGCTGCCGATAAAATGCGGAACGAGCCTTCGCGACATCACGCTTCTTCCTCCAATGTGTCCAGTTGTCCCGCCGATCAAGCTCGGCCTCTCTTTCCTCATACATGCGCACTCGAGGTGAGTCATGAATAATGTCACAGGCAAGACGCCTCGTGCCGTATACCATAAAAAATGGTGTGAATCCGGTAGTACGGTTAGGCGTTGTCCGCAGCCCCCAGAGTACGGAGTCGAGCTCCTCGACCCATTGTGTGTCGGATTTAGTAAGTGACCTCACTAGTCTGGGTTTGATGCCGCTCATTATTAGACCATTTGCTCTTTCCACTTGACCGTTGGTTTGAGGGTGATAGACTGAAGCGTAGTCGAGCTTGATGCCCATATTTTTGCACCATGACTTAACCTCGTCGGCTGTGAAGTTCATGCCTTTGTCGGTGATGATGCTGTGGGGGACTCCGTAATGGTGTACCACCCCTGATATAAAGTCTATCACTGGTCCGGACTCTGCCGTTTTGACCGGTTTGGCCTCTATCCATTTGGTGAACTTATCCACCATGACCAATAGGTACCTTTGCTTGTGGGTTCCCCTTTAAGGGGTCCAACCATGTCAAGCCCCCTGCACCGCGAACGGCGTAATGGGTATGGTTTTGAGGGCGTGTGTGGCATATGGCTCGATTAGCAAAGAGTCGACAACCAACGATCGCCGACCAAGTCCTGCTGGCGTCGCCTGGCCGTCGGCCAATAAAACTCAGACGGAATGCCTTTCCTACAAGGGCCGGACTGCTGCGTGGTGTCCGCCTAGTCCGGCATGAATTTCAGCCAGAGGTTCCGCCTTCTTCTTGGAGATACACCTCTGAAGGACTCCGTGGTACTTTTCTTATAAAGTTCTCCTCATGGACCTTGTAGGCCTCGATCACGGACTATGCAATGGGCCTCATTTTGGTCTTGGAAGTTCCCGCCAAGTAAGTAGGCCAGAAAGGTTTTGTCCACGCGCGACATCGCCATTATGACGGAGGCCGAGGGTGTTATGTCATCTGCCAATCACCGCTTGGTGCGGTTTTCTCCGGTTTGTCACTACCGGCTCCTCTTCCCATAGTACGGATGGCTTGAAGAGCCGCTCCAAGAAGATATTAGGAGGGACGGCATCACGCTTCGCGACCGATGCGTACAAGACGTCGCCGCCTGGTTATTATCTCGAGCTATGTGATGGAATTCCATCCTTCAAACCGAAATGACATTTTAGGACAGCGCTGCGATATGCTGCCATTTTCGGATCCTTGGCATCAAAGTCTCCATTTATTTGGGATATTGCAAGGTTTGAATCCTCGCACCTCTAGGCGCTGAATGCCCATGGAGACCGCCATCCGAAACCATGTAACAGGCCTCGATTCGGCTGCATTGTTGGAGTCCGTGTACATTATTTGAAGTACATGCCGGATCAGATCTCCGGTTGGGGACGTTAGTACGACGCCAAATTTCCCATCCGCCAACATTTTGGAGCCGTCGAAATGCATAGTCCATTGGAGTATGCGCCGTACTCTTTAGGGAGTTCGTCATTCATCCATTCGGCGACGAAGTCAGCCGAACTTGTGACTTTATGGCTCGCCGAGGTTTGTAAGTTATGTCGAATGGTAAGAGCTCAATGGCCCATTTTGCAATCCCGCCTGCTATGTCGCGGTTATTTATAATGTCGCTTGAGTGGTACTTCAGAGGCCACTGTTATCGAACACTCTTGAAAGTAGTGTCGGAGCTTTTGGTACGCCATGAACACCGCATATTGTATCTTCTGATAGTGCGGGTAACGGGATTTGCAGGGGGTTAACACAAGGGATACATAATACACTGGTTTTGAAGAGGGAATTTATGCCCTACGCCACTGCTCGACGACGAGGACCGCTATTCGACTTGATGCGTTGCTGCGATGTATAACAACATTGGTTCGCCAGAGTGGGCGCAGCCAGACCGGATTTGTTGCCAATATGGCCTTTATTTCTTCGAGTCCCAAGAAGGGCATCCGCCCACTCAAAGTGTTCGTGCATACCGAGGAGGCGATAGAGGGCAACGCTTTTCTCCTAGACGAGAGATAAGCGGCTTAAGGCTGCCAGCATCCCGTTAATTTTGTATTTATTTGAGGTCTTTTGAATATCCAATTGTGACAGCTCGATTTTAGCCGGATTTGCTTCAATTCCTCTACGGATACAATGAAGCCCAAAGACTTTTCCGGTGATACGCAAAACGCATTTTTCCTAATTCAGCTTGATGTCATATGCCCCGAGGTTGTCGAATGTGAGCCTCAAATTGTCTACTAGAGTTTCGACGTGTTTTGTTTTGACGACTACGCCGCTCACGTATGCCTCGATTGCTTTGCCGATCCGGGTGGCGGACATGTTTGAATCATGCGCCGATATGTTGCGCCGACATTTTTAAGTCCGAAGGGCATCGTGTTGAAGCGAATGGTCCATATGGAGTGATGAATGCCGCTGCGGCTTGGTTCGCTTCCGCCATCTTGATTTGATGATAGCCGAGTATGCGCCCGTGAAGCACAACGAATCGTGTTTCATCAGTAGCATCGATAATTTGATCGATGCGGGGAGAGGAAGGGATCCTTTGGGCAAGCCTTATTGAGGTCTTTAAAATCGACCGAGGCGCCAGGATTTATCCTTCTTGGTACCATCACTAGGTTTGCTAGCCAGTCCGGATGTTTGATATCTCTAATGAATCCGGCTTCCAATAGTTTGGCTAGCTCTTCTCCCATTGCCTGTCTTTTGGGTTCGAAAATCGTCAAGAGCCTGCTTGATCGGCTTAAATCTTTTAGGATGTTTAGGCTGTGTTCGCCAACTCGCGTGAGATTCCGGCATGTCCGAAGGATGCCAAAGCGAAGATATCTAATTTTCCCGGCGAATTCGCAAGATCTGGCGCGCCTACTTGGGTTCAATTGTGCCCCAATGGAGGCCGTCTTTGTTGGGTCCGTTGGATGGACCTGGAATTTTATTATCTCATTTATCGGGTTTGAAGGAGGTGGACTTGGATCTTTTATCGAGTATCAAATCGTCCCGCTTCACCGAGAGCGCAGCAGCTGGTGAGTTCTTCTGCCGCTAAGGCTTTTGATAGTGCCTCGAGGGCTAGTGCGGCTGTCTTGTTTTCGGCGCGAGTGCTATGTCCGGATCACTAGCGAGTGAGTATTCCACCGGGCCCGCATTTTGAGCTTCATGTACCCGTAATGAGGTATCGCTGAAAAATTGTGAATGCCTCTCGCCCTATTATGGCGTGATACCCGCTGCTGAACGGGCCACAGGAACGTGACTTCTTCGGATCTGTAATTGTCCGGAGAGCCAACACCACATCGAGTGTGATTTTTCCGGTGCAGCGCTTCTGCTAGGGATTATTCCTCTAAAGGTTGTGCTGCTTCGCTCAATACGGCTCCAATCGATTTCCATTTTTCGCAGAGTTTCCTCGTAAATGAGGTTTAGTCCGCCGCCATCCATGAGGACTTTTGTCACCGAAAGCCGCCCACTATGGGATCGAGTACCGGTCGATCGAGCTCGTTGTTTGGAATTTAGGCTCGTCGCTGGTGTTGAAGGTAATAGCTGTGTCGCCCATGGATTTGTTGTTGCTACTTGGTAGACTTCGCGAGTTCGCGGATTGTTCGCTTTCATATCGTTTGATGCGAAGGTCTCAAGATCTGCTGATACCGTGGCCGGTATTGTTGGAGTGGTTTCGGAGCTAGAAGCTCTTCGCCACTTTTGGCCACCGCCGTAATATCCAACATGCTCGGGCTATGTGTTGGGACGGCCCCTCTCAGACTATGAAGCTTACAGGTCCATTGAGCCATCCCTCCAAAGACGGTTCCGCTTCCTTATTGGGTTTTTGTTTTTCGTTTTTGCATCCGGGGCCCGAGTGTAAGGCGCCTTTTTCTCATGGATCGGGTTTGGGGCGGATTATCCCAAAATTGATTTTCGGTTTTCCGAAGTTTCCATCGCACAAGATTTCCGCATTATGGATGCCGATCGGTGAAGCGTAATTTTGCGGCGATCAATGGCGTTGAGTATTCCCTTGTCCGTGCGCTATTGCGTAAGATTGATATTGCGCTTTCCTCTCGGCAGTCCTTTATCCCGCCCATAACCAGGAGGAATCGCCCAAGAGTGATGTAATGTTTCAACGGGCTCTTGCTGTATTAGAGATAGGTCGCATATGTCTGGGCGGGTGGGTGGACTAAAATCCGGATCCCTGCCCATCTTGGGGCTCAAAGGCCAAGGGTTTTCCAAATTCGGAAGTCTGGTTTGCTGGGCACAATCCAGCGAGTCCGGGGCGATGCATGATTTTAAGTTCAATGCTCGATTGAAGTCCGTCCCTCCGCGGGAATCCGGACATGAATTGTTTTCAACACAAGCAAAGAGTTGCCGTATTGCTCCTCTACCACTGCGATGTGGTGGGTGGCCTGGGGGGAGTTAATCTCTCTTAGATCGGTTCTAAGCCCAATATGATTGTAGTCCGTAGCGACTCCCAGAGTAGTGATGCGATCCAAGAGCTCATTAACAGACGAGAGCTCTATTGGGTCCAACTGTTCGGCAGCTTTAGGGCTGACGCGAAGATTGCTTCTAACGACTTGCGAAGTCGTTGTCGAAGCGGCGGCCGGACAAGCGGCATAAGAAAACCACCAAGCCGGATAGTTTGGCCGGCGGCTAAGGCCCCTTCGGCGAAAACGCCGTCTTTGAAGACGGGTGGAGGCATCCGCCTATCGCTGACGACGAGGAACTCTCAATGAAAGCACCAATGTCGGTGTCAAAACCGGCGGATCTCGGTAGGGGTCCCGAATCTGTGCGTCTAGGCGGATGGTAACAGAGACAAGGAACACGATGTTTTTACCTGTGTTCGGGCCCTCTCGATGGAGGTAAAACCCTACGCCCCGCTTGATTAATATTGATGATATGGGTAGTACAAGAGTGGATCTACCACGAGATCAAGGAGGCTAAACCCTAGAAGCTAGCCTATGGTATGATTGTTGTAATGTATGTTGTCCTACGGACTAAAGCCCTCCGTTTATATAGACACCGGAGGAGGCTAGGGTTACACAGTCGGTTACAATGGTAGGAGATCTACATATCCGTATTGCCAAGCTTGCCTTCCACGCCAAGGAAAGTCCCATCCGGACACGGGACGGAGTCTTCAATCTTGTATCTTCGTAGTCTTGGAGTCCGGCGGATAATGATAGTCCGGCTGTCCGGACACCCCCTAGTCCAGGACTCCCTCATCCCCTTTATCCCATACGCCACAATCCCCTTACTCGGGTTTATGCTTCTGTCACTCAAGCAACCCACTATAAGCGAATCATGAATGTATTGCAACACCCTATAGCGGGAATCCCTCAGGCTTGCACGACACGGAGGGCACAATAGCAACATAACCACAAGAAAATTAAACCAATCATAGCAATTCATCAATCACCGGTAGGACAACGAAAATCTACTCAGACATCATAGGATGGCAACACATCATTGGGTAATAATATGAAGCATAAAGCACCATGTTCAAGTAGAGGGTACAACGGGTTGCGGGAGAGTGGACCACTGAATATAGATGGGGGAAGGTGATGGAGATGTTGGTGAAGATGATGGAGGTGTTGGTGTAGATCGCGGTGATGATGATGGCCCCCAGCGGTGTTCCGGCATCACCGGAAGCAAGGGGGAGAGAGCCCCCTTCTTCTTCTCCTTCTTCCTTGACCTTCTCCCTAGATGGGAGAAGGGTTTCCCCTCTGGTCCTTGGCTCCTGCTACCTCTTGAGCACTGCGTTGGATTTGCCCAAAGAGGAGAGGATGATGCAGTAAAGTAGCATAAGTATTTCCCTCAGTTTTGAGAACCAAGGTATCAATCCAGTAGGAGACCACGCACAAGTCCCTCGTACCTACACAAAATGATAGCAACTCGCAACCAACGCTTAGGGGTTGTCAATCCCTTCACGGTCACTTACGAGAGTGAGATCTGATAGAGATAATATTTTTGGTATTTTTGATAGATAGATGCAAAGTAAAAAGTAAAGGCAAAGTGAAACAAAGCAAGTAAATAAAGTGATATAGATTTATATGATGAGAATAGACCCGGGGGCCATAGGTTTCACTGGTGGCTTCTGTCAAGAGTATAAGTATTCTACGGTGGGTGAACAAATTACTGTTGAGCAATTGACAGAAGTGAGCATAGTTATGAGTATATCTAGGCAATGATCATGTATATAGGCATCACGTCCAAAACAAGTAGATCAAACGCGTCAAGATCTACTACTATTACTCCACTCATCGACCGCTATCCAACATGCATCTAGAGTATTAAGTAAAAACAGAGTAACGCCGTAAGCAAGATGACATGATGTAGAGGGATAAATTCATGCAATATGATAAAAAACATCTTGTTATCCTCGATGGCAACAATACAATACGTGCCTTGCAACTCTTTCTGTCACTGAGTAAGGACACCGCAAGATTGAACCCAAAGCTAAGCACTTCTCCCATTGCAAGAACTACCAATCTAGTTGGCCAAACCAAAAAGGATAATTCGAAGAGACTTGCAAAGATAACTCAATCATACATAAAAGAATTCAGAGAAGAATCGAATATTTTCCATAGATAATATTGGATCATAAACCCACAATTCATCGGTCTCAACAAACACACCGCAAAAAGAAGATTACATCGAATAGATCTCCATGAGAGAGGGGGAGAACATTGTATTGAGATCCAAAAAGAGAGAAGAAGCCATCTAGCTACTAGCTATGGACCCGAAGGTCTGAAGTAAACTACTCACACTTCATCGGAGGGGATATGGTGATGATGTAGAAGCACTCCGTGGTGGATGCCCCCTCCGTGAGCTCCTAACAGGCCCCAAGATGGGATCTCGTGGATACGTAAGGTTGCGGCGGTGGAATTAGGTTTTGGCTCCTGTTCGATCGCTCGGGATACGAGGTATATATAGGAGGAAGGAGTACGTCGGTGGAGCTCGAGGGGCCCACGAGGTATGGGGCGCACCCGGGCGCCCACACCCTCGTGACCTCCTCGCACCGCTTGAGTAGGGTCCAAGTCTCCGGGTCATGTTCGTTGGAAAATCATGATCCCAAGGTTTCATTCCGTTTGGACTCGTTTGATATTCTGCTTTCTTGAAATCTTCAAAAAGGCAAAAACAACAATTTTGGGCTGGGCCTCCGGTTGATAGGTTAGTCCCAAAAGTAATATAAAAGTGGAAAATAAAGCCCAATATAGTCCAAAACAGTAGATAAAGTAGCATGGAGCAATAAAAAATTATAGATACGTTGGAGACGATCGCATCCCAAGCTTAATTCCTGCTCGTCCTCGAGTAGGTAAATGATAAAAAAGAATTTTTGATGCGGAGTGATACTTTGGCATAATTTCAATGTAAATCTTCTTAATTGTGATATGAATATTCAGATCCAAAAGATTCAAGAAAAAAGTTCATATTGACACAAAAATAATAATACTTCAAGCATACTAATCAAAGCAATCATGTCTTCTCAAAATAACATGGCAAAAGAAAGTTTATACCTACAAAATCATATAGTTAGGCTATGCTTCATTTTCATCACACAAAGATGTTCCCAACTTCTATACCCCCGATGACAAGCCAGGCAATTGTTTCATACTTAAATAATCTCAAAAAAATTCAACCTTCATGCATTTCAACCTGAGCGTGAGCCATGGTTATAGCACTATGGGTGGAATAGAATATGATGATGGGGATTGTGTGGAGAAGACAAAAAAGGAGAAAGTCTCACAACAACTAGGCGTATCAACGGGCTATGGAGATGCCCATCAATAGATATCGATGTGAGTGAGTAGGGATTGCCATGCAACGGATGCACTAGAGCTATGAATGCTCAACAAAAGAAAACTAGTGGGTGTGCATCCAACTTGCTTGCTCACGAAGACCTAGGGCATTTGAGGAAGCCCATCGTAGGAATATACAAGCCAAGTTCTATAATGAAAAATTCCCACTAGTATAAAAAAAGACAACTTATGAGATTCACTACATGAGGAACAAGGTGCTACTTTGAAGCACAATATATGAGACTCACTACATGAAGAACAAGGTGCTACTTTAAAGCACAAGTGTGGAAAAAGAGATAGTAGCATTGCCCTTTTTTGGGCCTTTCTTTTTTCTTTTTTTGGCCCTTTTTTTATTTGGGCAATGCTCTAATAATGATGATCATCACACTTCTATTGATTACAACACAAGGATTACAACTCAAAACTTAGAACAAGATATGACTCTATATGAATGCCTCCGGCGGTGTACCGGGATGGTGCAATGAATCAAGAGTGACATGTATGGAAAATAATGCATGGTGGCTTTGCCACAAATACGATGTCAACTACAAGATCATGCAATGGCAATATGACAAAAGTAGTCATGATGATGGTGGTGGAAGTTGCATGGCAATATATCTCGGAATGGCTATGGAATTGCCATGATAGGTAGGTATGGTGGCTGTTTTGAGGAAGATATAAGGAGGTTTATGTGTGATAGAGCGTATCGTATCACGGGGTTTGATGCACCTCGAAGTTTGCGCCAACTCTCAAGGTGAGAAAGGGCAATGCACGTGCATCAAGAGGCTAGCAAAGGTGGAAAGGTGGAGTGCGATAATCCATGGACTCAACATTAGTCAAAAGAACTCATATACTTATTGCAAAAATTTAGAAGTCATAAAAAATTCAAGTGCTACGCGCATGCTCCTAGGGGGATAGATTGGTAGGAAAAGACCATCGCTCATCCCCGACCCCCACTCATAAGGATGCACAAGCTAGGTACACTTCATGCTTCAAATTTGTTACACAACTTTAACCATACGTGCATGCTACGGGACTTGCAAACTTCAACACAAGTATTTCTCAAATTCATAATCACCCAACTATCACGACTTTGATATTATCACCTCCATATCTCAAAACAATTATCAAGCATCAAACTTATCTTAGTATTCAATTCACTCAAAAGAAAGTTTCACATATCTTGAACACCAAGTATATTAACATTAAGCAAATTACCATGCTATTAAAGACTCTCAAAATAATCTAAGTGAAGCATGAGAGATCAAATAGTTTCTTTAAAACAAATCCACCACCGTGCTCTTAAAAGATCTAAGTGAAGTACTAGAGCAAAAATTATCATGCTCAAAAAATATAAGTGAAGCACTATGAGCAAAACTATCAAGCTCAAAAGATATAAGTGAAGCACATAGAGTATTCTAACAAATTCCAATTCATGTATGGCTCTCTCAAAAGATGTGTACAGCAAGGATGATTATGGTAGACTAACAAGCAAAGACACAAATAATACAAGACGCTCCAAGCAAAACACATATCGTGTTGGTGAATAAAAATATAGCTCCAAGTAAATTACCGATGGAAGTGGACGAAAAGAGGGGATGCCTTCCGGGGCATCCCCAAGCTTTGACTTTTTGGTGTCCTTGGATTATCTTGGGGGTGCCATGGGCATCCCCAAGCTTAGGCTTTTTCTACTCCTTGTTCCATAATCCATCAAAAGAATTCACCCAAAACTTGAAAACTTCACAACACAAAACTCAACAGAAATCTCGTGAGCTCCGTTAGAGAAAGAAAACAAAAGACTACTTCAAGGTACTGTAATGAACTCATTATTTATTTATATTGGTGTTAAACCTACTGTATTCCAACTTCTCTATGGTTTATAAACTAATTTACTAGCCATAGATTCATCAAAATAAGCAAACAACGCACGAAAAACAGAATCTGTCAAAAACAGAACAGTCTGTAGAAATATGTAACTAACGCAAACTTCTGGAACTCTAAAAATTCTACCAAAATAGGAAGTCCTGGAAAATTTGTTTATTGATCAGAAGAAAAATGAATCAACGCAAAGTCACGTTCCTGTGATTTATCATAACTAAATTCGTGCGTGCAAAGTTTCTGTTTTTCAGCAGAATCAAATCAACTATCATCGTAGGTTATCCTATAGGTCCTACTTGGCACAAACACTAATTAAAACATAAAAACACATCCAAACAGAAGGTAGATGGATTATTTATTCCTAAGCAGAAGCAAAAACAAAAAACACAAAATAAAATTGGGTTGCCTCCCAACAAGCGCTATCGTTTTAACGCCCCTAGCTAGGCATTGAGAATTTTAATGATGCTCACAAGAAAGACAAGAATTGAAGCGCAAAGAGAGCATCATGAAACACGTGACAAAACACATCTAAGTCTAACATACTTCCTATGCATAGGCATATTATAAGAAAACAAATTTGCAAGGCAAGCAAAAACTAACATATGCAAGGAAGAAGAAAGAGACGATAGCAATCTCAACATGACGAGAGGTAATTTAGTAAGATAAAAATTTCTAAGACCATATCTTCCTCTCTCATAATAATTACATGTGGGATCATAAGAAATTAAACAAAATAGCTATCACATAAAATATTTTCAACATGATCCACATGCATGCAAAGTTGACACTCTTCCAAAATAGTGGGATGAACATTAACTAAAGTCATGACCTCTCCAAACCCACTTTTATCAAAAATTCCATAAGATTGAACATTCTCCAAATATGTGGGATCTAAAGTTGACACTCTTCCAAACCCACTTTCAATAATATTGCAAACACTATTATCAATCTCATATTCATCATGGGGTTTAAATAAATTTTCAAGATCATAAGAAGAATCACCCCAATCATGATCATCGCAACAAGTAGTAGACATAGCAAAATTAGCATCCCCAAGCTTAGGGTTTTGCATATTATTAGCACAATTAACCTCAATAGAATTTATAAAATCATTGCAATCATGCTTTTTATTCAAAGATCTATCGTGAATTCCTTCATAAAGTATTTCATCCCAATTTTCAGATTCACGAATTTCAAGCAAAACCTCATAAAGATAATCTAGTGCATTCAACTCACTAGCAATAGGTTTAACATAATTGGATCTCTTAAAGAGATTAGCAAGTGGATGAGGATCCATAAACTTTTAGCAAGCGAAGATGCAAGCAAAAAGAAGGTACAAGCAAACATAAGATCGAATAGAAGAAGGGCGAATAAAACGGCAAGGGTGAAGTGGGGGAGAGGAAAACGAGTGGCAAATGGCAAATAATGTAATGCGAGAGATAGAGATTGCGATGAGTACTTGGTATGGTTGACTTGCTTGCGTGAGCCTCCCCGGCAATGGCGCCAGAAATTCTTCTTGCTACCTGTTGAGCATTGCGTTGGATTTCCCCGAAGAGGAGAGGATGATGCAGTAAAGTAGCATAAGTATTTCCCTCAGTTTTTGAGAACCAAGGTATCAATCCAGTAAGAGACCACGCACAAGTCCCTCGTACCTACACAAAACGATAGCAACTCGCAACCAACGCTTAGGGGTTGTCAATCCCTTCACGATCACTTACGAGAGTGAGATCTGATAGAGATAATATTTTTGGTATTTTTGATAGATAGATGCAAAGTAAAAAGTAAAGGCAAAGTAAAAACAAAGGAAGTAAATAAAGTGATATAGATTGATATGATGAGAATAGACCCGGGGGCCATAGGTTTCACTAGTGGCTTCTCTCAAGAGCATAAGTACTCTACGGTGGGTGAACAAATTACTATTGAGCAATTGACAGAATTGAGCATAGTTATGAGTATATCTAGGCAATGATCATGTATATAGGCATCACGTCCAAAACAAGTAGATCGAAACGTTTAGATCTACTACTATTACTCCACTCATCGACCGCTATCCAAAGATGCATCTAGAGTATTAAGTAAAAACATAGTAACGCCGTAAGCAAGATGACATGATGTAGAGGATAAATTCATGCAATATGATAAAAAACATCTTGTTATCCTCGATGGCAACAATACAATACGTGCCTTGCAACTCTTTACATCACCGAGTAAGGACACCGCAAGATTGAACCCAAAGCTAAGCACTTCTCCCATTGCAAGAACTACCAATCTAGTTGGCCAAACCAAAAAGGATAATTCGAAGAGACTTGCAAAGATAACTCAATCATACATAAAAGAATTCAGAGAAGAATCAAATATTTTCCATAGATAATACTGGATCATAAACCCATAATTCATCGGTCTCAACAAACACACCACAAAAAGAAGATTACATCGAATAGATCTCCACGAGAGGGGGATAACATTGTATTGAGATCCAAAAAGAGAGAAGAAGCCATCTAGCTACTAGCTATGGACCCGAAGGTCTGAAGTAAACTACTCACACTTCATCGGAGGGGCTATGGTGATGATGTAGAAGCCCTCCGTGGTGGATGCCCCTCCTTCGAGCTCCTAACAGCCCCAAGATGGGATCTCGTGGATACTGTAAGGTTGCGGCGGTGGAATTAGGTTTTGGCTCTGCTCGATTGTTCGGGATACGAGGTATATATAGGAGGAAGGAGTACGTCGGTGGAGCTCCGAGGGGCCCACGAGGTAGGCGCGCCTGGGGCGCCTCCACCTCGTGACCTCCTCGCACCGCTGGAGTAGGGTCCAAGTCTCTGGTCACGCTCGGTTGGAAAATCACGATCCCGAAGGTTTCATTCCGTTTGGACTCCGTTTGATATTTTGTTTCTTCGAAATACTGAAAAAGGCAAAAAACAACAATTCTGGGCTGGGCCTCCGGTTAATAGGTTAGTCCCAAAAGTAATACAAAAGTGGAAAATAAAGCCCAATATAGTCCAAAACAGTAGATAAAGTAGCATGGAGCAATCAAAAATTATAGATACGTTGGAGACGTATCAGCTCCCATGGCGTGGGAGGGGCAAGAGGCCCTCCGAGATTGGATCTGCCTCTCTATGTTTCTACGCTCTCGAATTTTGCCCTTTCATTGTTTCTTTTATATCCGGAGATACGTAACTCCGATTGGATTGAAACCTTCGCCCAGATATTTTTCCAAAAATTAGCTTTCTTGTGGCCAAAGAAGAGTGTCAACCACCTTATGATGGGCCCACGAGGGTCAGGGGCGCGCCCAATATGGGCAGGCGCACCCCCCTGCCTTGTGGCCACCTCGGGCACCGTCAAGCGTTGATTCTTCCTCCCATGTTTCCCAAATATTCCAAAAATAAGCTCCGTCCGTTTTTATCCCGTTTGGACTCTGTTTGATATGGGTTTTCTGCCAAACATAAAACATGCAACAAACAAGAACTGGCACTGGGCACTGGATCAATATGTTAGTCCCAAAAATAATATAAAAAGTTGCCAAACATATATGAAAGTTGTAGAATATTGGCATGTAACAATAAAAAATTATAGATACGACGGAGACGTATCAGCATCCCCAAGCTTAATTCCTGCTCGTCCTCGAGTAGGTAAATGATAAAAAAGATAATTTTTGATGTGGAATGCTACCTAGCATTATCTTGATCATATGTCTAATCATGGCATGAATATTAAGCCACGAGTGATTCAAGGCAATAGTCTATCATTTGACATAAAAACAATAATACTTAGGGCATCCCAACAAACAATCCTGTCTTTCAAAATATCAATGCTTCCAGAACGTTATCCCTACAAAATCATATAGTCTTGTATGCTCCCTTTTCTTAACACAAGGTACCCCTCATGCCTATCCCGGTGTCAGCCAAGCAATTGTTTCATAATTTAGTATTCTCAAACTTTTTCAACTCTCAGGCAATACATGAGCGTGAGCCATGGATATAGCACTATGGGTGGAATAGAAAATGATGGTGGAGGTTAGGTGGAGAATACAAAAAGGGAGAAAGTCTCACATCAACGCAGCTAATCAACGGGCTATGGAGATGCCCATCAATTGATGTCAATGCGAGGAGTAGGGATTGCCATGCAACGGATGCACTAGAGCTATAAGTGTATGAAAGCTCAAACTGAAAACTAAGTGGGTGTGCATCTAACTTGCTTGCTCATGAAGACCTAGGGCATTTGAGGAAGCCCATCGTTGGAATATAAAAGCTAAGTTCTATAATGAAAATTCCCACTAGTATATGAAAGTGATAACTCAAGAGACTCTCTATATGACGAACATGGTGCTACTTTGAAGCACAACTGTGGTAAAAGGATAGTAACATTGCCCCTTCTTTCTTTCTTTTTCTTTTTTTGGGTGGGCTTCTTTGGCCTCTTTTTTTTTCTTTTTTTGGGGCAATGCTCTATAATGATGATCATCACACTTTTATTTACTTACAACTCGATACTAGAACAAAGATATGACTCTATATGAATGCTTCCGGCGGTGTACCAGGATGTGCAATGATCTAGCATAGCAATGACATCAAAAAATGGACAAGCCATGAAAACATCATGCTAGCTATCTTACGATCATGCAAAGCAATATGACAATAAATGGTCAAGTCATGTATATGATGATGATGGAAGTTGCATGGCAATATATCTCGGAATGGCTATGGAAATGCCATGATATGTAGGTATGGTGGCTGTTTTGAGGAAGATATAAGGAGGCTTATGTGTGATAGAGCATATCGTATCACGGGGTTTGGATGCACTGGCAAAGTTTGCACCAACTCTCGAGGTGAGAAAGGGCAATGCACGATACCGAAGAGGCTAGCAATGATGGAAGGGTGAGAGTGCGTATAATCCATGGACTCAGCATTAGTCATAAAGAACTCACATAATTATTGCAAGAATTTATTAGCCCTTGAAACAAAGTACTACATGCATACTCCTAGGGGGGAGGTTGGTAGGAGTTAACCATCGCGCGCCCCCGACCTTCACGCAAAGATAAACAATCAAAATACAATGCGCGCCAATTTGGTTACTTAGTTAGTAGACCATACATGCATGCTTCAGGAATCACAAACCTTGACACCAATATCCTTACTAAACACAACCATATACTAGTACCTCCCACATATTATCATCTCTATATCGCAAAACTATTGCAAGGAATCAAACATATCATATTCAGTGTTCCACAAGTTTTATGTAGGAGTTTATGACTAACCATGTGAATGACCAATTCCTGTCATCTCTCTAAATAGATATAAGTGAATCAAGAGAGTTTAGTTCTTTCTACAAAAGATATGCCCACGCTCTAACAAATATAAGTGAAGCAAAAGAGCATTCTACAAATGGCGGTTTTCTATGTGAAGAGAAGCAGGCAATCCAAACTTCAAATGATATAAGTGAAGCACATGAAGCCTTCTATAAAGCCATACTCAAAAGATTTAAGTGAAGTGCAATGAGCATTCTATAAATCAACCAAGGACTATCTCATACCATGATGGTGCATAAAATAAAAGTGAAAACTAAATGCGAAAGACGCTCCAAGACTTGCACATATCGCATGAACGAAACGAATCCGAAAACATACCGATACTTGTGAAGAAAGAGGGGATGCCTTCCAGGGCATTCCCAAGCTTAGATGCTTGAGTCTCCTTGAATATTTACTTGGGGTGCCTTGGGCATCTCCAAGCTTGAGCTCTTGCCTCTCTTCCTTTTCCTCATATCTAGACCTCCTCGATCAAACACTTCATCCACACAAAACTTCAACAGAAAACTCGGTAAGATCCGTTAGTATAATAAAGCAAATCACTACTCTAGGTACTGTTGCAAACCAATTCATATTTTGTTTTAGCATCATGTCTACTGTAATATAACCTTTCCATGGCTTAATCCACTGATATAAATTGATAGTTTCATCAAAACAAGCAAACTATGCATCAAAAACAGAATCTGTCAAAAACAGAATGGTCTGTAGCAATCTGAACATTCACCATACTTCTGGTACCCCAAAGATTCTATGAAAATTCGGAAAAGTAAAAAATTTGTACAGCAAGACATCTCAAAAGGAATCAGAACCATTTGACATTCCAGCAAAAAATGTAAAATCGCACAATGCAGCCAAAGTTTCTGTCCTGCACCATACAAACCAACAAGCATTGTAAACATCCTAAAGGAAAACCTTGGCACATTATTTTTATAATACAATGGAATTGTACAAGGGGATAATTATTTTTGATGAAAAGTTTCTGTAATCAAGATTCACAAAGTTTCCGTGAGCATGAACAAAGTTCAAGGAGCTCTCCCACTTCAACAATGCTTGTCTTTCTTACTTTCACTTTCCTTTTTTGAAAAGTTTTGGATTCCCCTCTTTATTTTTTTGTTTTTAGACTTATATAAAAGCACTCAACAGAAATAAATGACTCTCTAAAACTTCCGGGTTGTCTCCCTGGCATCACTTTCTTTAAAGCCATTAAGCTAGGCATATAGTGCTCAAGTGATGAATCCACCCGGATCCCAAGGTATATCAAAGCCAATTTTAATTAACAATGATTTGTAATTTAGTAGTGAGCACAAAGTAACATATATCAAGCAACAACAAAGTCTAACTCTCTTCCTATGCATCGGCATGTCATAAAAGAACAATTCATGCACACCAAGTAAAGGCCAATGCAAAGTATAAGCAGTTTCTTGCAATTCTATCATTTTGGAAACATAAAGAGGCGGAGATGTAGTTCCTCTCTCATAATAATTGCAAGTTGGAGCAACAAGCACATGCATATTATATTCATCAAAATCATCATGTGTAGTAGTAAAAGGCAACCCATCAATATAATCCTTTATAAGCACAAACTTCTCCGATATAGTGTAATCGGGAGAATTCAAAAAGATAATAGGACTATCATGCGTGGGTGCAATAGCAACAATTTCATGTTTAACATAAGGAACTATAGCAAGTTCATCTCCATAAGCATAATTCATATTGGCATCTTGGAGACAAGCATAGCAAACATCATCAAAAAGGGATATTTCAAGAGAATAAACGGGATCATAACAATCATCATAGCAATCATCCTTCGGTAAGCACGAAGGGGAATTAAACAATGTATGAGTTGAAGAGTTACTCTCATTAGAAGGTGGTCACGGGTAGCTAATCTGTTCTTCCTCCTTTTTTTCTTCGCTCTCCTCATCATCTTTTTCATCTAATGAGCTCACAGTTTCATCAATTTCTTCTTCCATAGCTTCCTGCAAAATATTAGTCTCTTCTTGGACAGCGGAGGAGTTCTCAATATATGGTTTAACATAGGCATTAGAAGCATAATTATCATAACAATATTTAAATATGGCAAAATTTTCAGATTTGTAGAGAGTAGCATCATACTTTTCAATCAAAGAAGCAATTTCATAAGCACCCTTAAAAGCAACAAATTCTTCAATTTGTTGAACATCATAGTAATTATAAACACCATTATCATATGAAGATACGATTCCATTATCACTGAACTCACATTGGTAGGGAAGGTGTTTCTTAGGGTTTTCAGAACAACAAGTAAAATCATATATTTCACATAAATTCCAAGCATAGCATTGCAAACGATGAATTTGATCCAGTAAAAGTTTCTCTTTTTCAGATATATGGTGTCGCACATAACAAGCATGCTCATCTAAAGATTTGCCCTCAACTAAGCTAGTTGGGGTTTCAACATGAGCACAAAGGGATCGAAGATGATCCAAGTAAAAAGCTTCAGGAGTGTGATAGATTTTGAGTGGTTCTTCAACCATTGGTTCAGTAGGTACAACTAATTTTTTTGGTATTTTGCGTTTCCTACCCATAACGAAAGATAGAAAACAACTAAGAACAGAAAATAAAAATTACTTAGTGATAAAGCAAACAAGCAAACACGAGAATATTCACCCCATGCTATGATTCCCCACCAACGGCGCCAGAAAAAGGTCTTGATAACCCACAAGTGTAGGGGATAATTGTAGCCTCTTTCGATAAGTAAGAGTCTCTAACCCAACGAGGAGCTAAAGGTAGAACAAATATTCTCTCAAATCCTATCTGCCACTGATATGACTCTACGCACGCTTAGTGTTCGCTTTACCTAGAACAAGTATGAAACTAGAAGGACTTTGTAGGTGTGATAGGATAGGTTTGCAAGATAATAAAGAGCACGTAAATATAAACTAGGGGCTATTTAGATATTGTAGGATCGAAAGTATGTCTAGAGGGGGGGTGATTAGACTACTTGACAAGATAAAAATTCTGCCTTTTGACAAAGAACAGTTTTTGGTAGATTCACAATTATGATCAAGTCAAGCATCACCCTACACATGCAATTCTAGAGTATAGGCAGCGGAAAGTAAATTGCACATGTAGTAAAGAGAGGTGGAGAAGAGCAAACGCAATTTTGGAGACGCGGTGATTTTTCTCGTGGTTCCGATAGGTGGTGCTATCGTACTTCCACGTTGATGGAGACTTCAACCCACGGAGGCTAACGGCTGCGAGAGTCCACGGAGGGCTCCACCCATGAAGGGTCCACGAAGAAGCAACCTTGTCTATTCCATCATGGCCTACGCCCACGGAGGGCTAGCCTTACTCGGGGTAGATCTTCACGAAGTAGGCGATCTCCTTGCCCTTACAAACTTCTTGGTTCAACTCCACATCTCGATGACGGAGGCTCCCAAGCGACACCTAACCAATCTAGGAGGCACCACCCTCCAAAAGGTAATAGATGTTGTAGATGATGATGAACTCCTTGCTCTTGTGCTTCAAATGATAATCTCCCCAACACTCAACTCTCCTCACTGATTTGGCTGTGGTGGAAGAAAGGATTGAGTGGAAAGCAACTTGGGAGGCTAGAGATCAAGCTTCATATGGTGGGAGTGGAGCAACTTGATCTCAACACAAGGGTAGGTAGTTCTCTTCTCGTAAATGTAAGGTAGGAGTGGTAGTTCTTTCGATGGCTCTCTCCACGAATGAAGAGGGGTGGAGGGGTATAAATAGCCTCCACACAAAATCCAACCGTTACACACATTTGAGCAATCTCGGTGGGACCGAAGTGGACAACTCGGTGAGACCGATAGTTCAAATAATGTGAACGTTGGGATTTTCGTGGGACCGAAAATACAATCTCGGTTAGTCCGATTCGCGCAATGACAAGAGCATGCCGGTTTGGTGGGACCAACTTCATCATCTCGGTGACACCGATTTGATGACGTATTCTGAAGCTTGGCAACTCATGTTTCGTGAGACCGAGTTCGAATCGGAAAATCCGAGTTTTCTAGGGTTTGGCTTATGGCTGAGGTGGTTCATCTCGGTGTGGTGAGTTTGGAAAATCGGTGGGACTGAGACTACTTATGAGTGTATATGGCGGTGAAAGTTGCTGATAGTTTAGGAGATGTATCACTAAGCACTTGAGCAACCAGATCATCATCATAACCTCATCCCCTTTTAATAGTATTGGCTTTTCCTATGGACTCAATGTGATCTTGGATCACTAAACCAACAATGGAGTCTTGAGCTTTTGCCAATGTTTGCCTTAGCATTTTGGGGGTCCACTTCTTGATCCTTGCCATACCCATATCAATCAACTCTCTGAAATGATTCTCAAGTAACTATTAGTTCAATGATATATATGTTGTTATTAATTACCAAAACCACCCGGGATTAGTTGCACTTTCAATCTCCCCTTTTGGTAATTGATGACAACATATAGATCAAAGCTTCGACAAAGGATATAATCAATGAATAATATCGTCGCTTTGAGAAGTATGTGATAAGCAAGAGCTCCCCCTAAATTTGTGCATTATTTAAGATTTGCGTTTGAATGCAAATGCACAATCGATTAGGATCATGGGTCACTCTTCCATGTCACATACATCTTGGTGGAGCGCACAAAATGATAAGAATGAACAGCATGCACCCAATCACCAAGACATGAGTAAATGGTCATACGAGATAGGAATGGCATATGATAAGCATTAAGCACACATTAAAGCATAGTACGACCAAACACTCATTAAGAAACACACTGAATGTCTCGAAAACCAAAAGTATCTCAAAGAAACCGCAAAAGAACGAAAGAGCAAAAGCGCAAAGACAACAACACTCTCTCTCTCGAAGTCCTATGATCTATACAATTTCTCCCCCTTTGGCAACAAGTTACCAAAAAGTTCGAAAAAGCATAGAGCTAAGCGTCCACCGTGGACTCTGGCGGGCGGCTCCTCGCCAGGTTGATGTCGGAGTGGATATGACAAAGATCGGCGAAGACTTCACTGATGTCTCTTTGGAGGAGTGGTCACCGGAGCTGGAGTTGGAGTAATCACTGAACTGTGGGAGGTCTTTGGCTGTAGTCCCGTGTCGACCACTAGAATAGCAAATGATCGGGATCCTTTGGGAACCGGAGCGATCTGTCGCCGAGAATCTGGACTAAGTCATCCTGCAACTCACGATAAGCTCTTCCTTCTCTTGCTTTGCTTCCTCAATGTCGCCTCGAGCTTGTTGACGGTCACTTGTACTTCATCGACTTCACGCCCGAGCGTAGATCTTCTCGTCAACAATCCTCTCTAAGCTCTCCGAGACTGCATAATGCTGGCCAGCGTTGTTCAATCCTTTGAGTAGCTTCAAGAATTTGCTCTCCAAACTCTTTGGTTTAGCTGCTGCTTCTTCTTCCTTGTCGCCTTTGGCTTTCTTAGCAGCTTCAATCTTGGCTTGACCTTCAACAGATGTCGGATCCTCCTCATCCATCACAACAACATTGTCTTCATGCTCGCTGCAACGGTAAATGTTCTCTATCCAACAAGAATGTGCCCGTGCCAAACTTGGCATTGATAAGCATCTGAATCATGGGCAAATCCACATGACCTTTTGTGGTCACCGCAGTCCTCTTAATGGTCTCTACCATCAAGTCCATCACCTTGAAAGGTGCTCTCTCATCAAGTATGTGCAGCATGTTGATAGAGTATCCTCTGATCATGCGATCATCTCCAGATTTGGGCATCAAGGTATGCCTCAAAATGGTATTAGTGGTAGGTAAGCCTGCCTGGAGATGGTAGACTAAGCCGAGCTTCCAGATTCCCAAATCCTCTGCTGGAATCTCTTTGTACATGTTCTTCATGGATTCATGATTCTTCTTTGGAATCCCATATACATCAATATCATCTTCTCGTTGCACTGGAGCATTCAGAATTTCTGCCCATTCTTCAACAGAAGAAGAAAACCTTTGACCTTCAGTCATCCATGTAATCTTTCCATCAGAGTAGAAGTGAGCTGTGGCATAAAATTGCATTATCATCTCATCGTTCCAACCGGTCAATTTCGACCTACAAAGTCTGCAACGCCACATGCGAAGAAACTTTCATGCACATGCGGAAAGAAATCTCTGTGCTCTTCGCTGTCAATGTACTTCCAAATAACGATCGGTGTCTGCGACTATGGGCTTCTTGTCCATCAAGACGGTCTCATAGAAGTCCTGCTGCTCTCGGTGTGAAATCTGGGATCTACAAAGCAGTTCTTATCCTCACGGCATATGGGTCGGTTTGTCTCCATAGCCCGAGACCTTTGTCTTTCCTTGCCTTCATATCCTCGGCTTGTGGATGAGCATCATCATGGAGTGGCAGTTTTGGACGAAGTTTCAAAGAAAACGGTCCTTCATCGTCGACTCACCGGTGGCACATCATCCTTGTTCTTTTGACGCTAGAATGTTTCGACGGTCTTCTTGGGCTTGGCAAGAGGCTTTCTTGGAGCTGCCTTAGCTGGAGCAGATTTCTTGGGCTTTGATGTGGCTCCACCTTAATGGCATCACCCATGAGCTTGGCTTCGAGGAGTAGGCTGGGGTGCTTCCTCATCCTCATCCTCTACTACGCATCATGCACTATCCTCTTTCTCTTGGTGGTTTTCTTCACTTTGCTTGCAGCTGCCTCTCCCAAATTCAGCTTCTTAGCAACAAATGATGCTTGACTTTGCTTGGTGCCCTTCTTAGATTGTGGACCTTGTTGCTCTTTGGCAACAACCTTCCTTTAGGCTTTGAGGTCACCTCTTCCTCAACAACAAAATCTGAATCCTCATCATCTGAATTCCTCTTCTTTCTAGCTCGGTGGCTGCAGGAGGCATGCCACTAGGTGTACTCCTCTCACCATCATCGATGAGCTACTAGGATCGGGACTAGTGCCTGCCTCTGGAATGTCTCAATGGGTGTCTCGACCTGCTCGATCACACCGCATCCGACATGGCCGACAACCCGTGAATAGATAAGGTGTAGGCAGAGAAGAAGAGTCATCACAAACTGCGAAGTTTTGCAAAAAAATGAGTTCAAATTCTAGTATTAAGTTTTCACGAAGACATTTCGGTCGACCGAGTTTAAGGTTCGTGAATCCGAAGTGTTAAACAGAGCTTGGCACACCACTTTCGGTTTGACGAAGTGGGTTTCGTCCCGCCGAAAACACTAGGGTTTCACAGAATCTTCATTTCGTCACACCGATTTTGCACAACTCGGTTGGACCGAAGGTGCAAAGGTAATGGCTATAGGCCAAATCGGTCATACCGAAATTATAAAATCGGTCTCACCGATATGTGTTCCATGAAACCTAACCCTAAAACTTTTACTCGAATCTAGTTCAAACGAACTAATCTGTGTACAGGGAGGATTTCAATCGTGGCAAGATACTAGGCAATCCAAACGTGCATTGAATCGGAGATGGGAGCACGAGTGGGATCAAAACTCACCCTAACTTGGTGGAGTTTTTCTACGGCGGCAACGGTGCGGAGGAGATGGCCGTTGACGGCGACGGAGACCTGGCGGCGGGCGACAAAGCGATTTACGGCGACGATCCGGAGACCAAGGCGACGGCAGCAAGGGGTGTGGGGGCGAAACGTTTGAAGGAGGAATCAACGCGCGCGGCCCTCGGAATATATACCCCTTCGCTGTCGGTGGGACCGAGTTGTAAGACTCGGTGGCACCGAGATGGATAACTGCTAGGCAGTTATGCACTTCGGTCACGCCGAAAATCACAACTCGGTTTCACCGAGATGAAAACCTAGATCAGTCTAAATGCTTTCGGTTCGACCGAGTTTGAGTGAGTTGGTCCGACCAAATCAATTAGAAGGTTTTGGAAGTTAGCCCTTGACGGATCGGTGGCTCAAGTGCTCCTCACCCGAGGGTCCGAAAATGACTTGTTCAAAATTTGTGATGTAAGCATGAATAGAATTTGAGACAAGAAAGCATAGATAGCTAGGGGAGGTACTTAGGCATTCTTGTCCATCCATTTGGTCAGAAAACTCAAAAACGACCAAAACAACAAATGGATGTCCTCGAATGGATAAAATCATGCATCCAACATGCTCACACAATAAGATAGCAAATGAAATATGTGTCAAACATGCACAACCAACACTCTAGCAACTAACACACAATTTGTCGATGACTAGGTCATCTTTATATGAGTATATTGACTTAGGAGCCAAATGGGAACATTTGATCATAGGTCATACTCATCGTTTAAGCACAAGTGGGGTTACCACTTTTACATAAAGCATTGATGTGTTCACATCATTTGAAGATGCTTTAGCTCAATTTTTTTGAGCAAAGCTCCCCCTAGATGTGAGAACCCCTTTTAAAGGGTCAAATCTAACCTTGGGTTGTCGTAGAAGACTTCATGTAGATGTTGAAGATGTGGATGCTCAATGTTGATGGAGATCATCAAGAGTTGTGAGCTATCCTTTGGATTCGGGCACTTTCAATACCTACATGGGTTAGTCCCACAAGGAACAAACAAGGATATCCATGGACATAGATTGAAGTTCACAATAGATGATGTCCATGAAAGCAATGATTACCTTGTCCCTTGACTTACCAACAAGAGGGTTTGTGACTCCATGAACTAGTGCACAATGTGGAAGTTGATTGCACAAGTTTTTGCCAAAATGAATGTGAGTGAAGTATGTTGGCGGAGTCACCCTCAAGAACTTTCTAGTTCTTCTTCTTCGGGATCCACATCATCTTGATGGTAATCCTTGGGGTTGTAGTTGAGCTTGACGAAGTAGAACTTGACGTTTCCTTGGGAACCCACTTGACCATGGCTTGAGGTGCTTCAACAAATGCATCAATCTCCTCTTGAAGCTTGTCCTTGCCTTTTAGCTTGTGGTCTTGTGGTGGAAGGTCATCTTGAGCTTGTTCCACATTGGAAGAAGTAGGATCATACTTCTCCTTTTGAGGAACAAACTGTGGAGTAGGATATTGACCTTCTTCCCATTCAACACCTTCGGCGTTGAACTTTCGCTCAAAACCAATTCCTTGATTCTTCCGGTGCCTTCCTTGCTTGTAACAATTTCCTCAAAGTTCTTGCTTCCGGCAAGGCTCTTGTAGACACCTTTCTCTATGATCCCTTTCAATAAACTATTTTCTTGCTCAAGTGTAACTTGGCTTGAAACATTGTTAGTGGAATCAAGAGAACTACTAGAAGCAACAACATTGGATTTAGCATGGTTATTGTTACTGCTAGAGGAAGAATTTTTCTTATGCTTGTCATGCTTAGTCTTAATGGGTGGCAAGAAATTAGACAAGAGAAGTCGTTTGGCAAGATATGAAGAACTCTTCTTTCAAGATCGTCATTGATTGCTTTTAGAAACTCATGTTCTTGCTCTAGAGTGAGCTTCTCGAGCGTAGCTTCTCATGAGATCTTAGGAGCTCTCTATGATCTTCTTGAGTTGTTTCATGAGCTAACTTAAGAGTGTTTAGTTCTTTAGTTAGACGCTCAATCTCCTTCATAGCATTGTCATTCGACTCTTCTCGACTATAAAGACTACTAGCATGTTCATCATTACTAGGCTCATTTGGATTTATCAAGCAAGAGCTCATCTTCACCAAGCAAGTCATCCTCATCACTATTGAAGTCAATGAATTCAGGGTGTGATACCTTGGGGCCTTTAGCCATGAAGCATCTTCCAATTCCCTCATTTGGTGAATCAAATAAGTCGAGGAGATGGAGTTGGAGGATACGAGAGCAAGACCGCAACACCTTCATCTTGATCAGAGTCGTCGAGTCGGAGTGATAGCTTCCTTCGGATTGATTGTCGGAGTCGGAGCCGAGACCCATTCACCTACATGAGCTTGATGTTTTCTTCTTGTGTAGCTCCTTGATGACTTGTCTTTCCTCTCCTAATCCTTGCTTCTCCGAGAGGGTCTTCGCTCATAACGATCATCTCTGCTCCTTCTCTCTTCCGAGGTGACTCATCTCTTGAGCTTCTTCTTCTTGGAGATTCTTCTCTTCTCTTGTGGGGAGCCAGACACTCATTTGAGTAGTGTCCGGTCTTCCACAATTGTAGCAGCTTCGATCACGACTAGAAGATCTCTTTTCATCATATGATCTAGACTTTGAGCTTCTCTCTTTGCCTCTATTCTTGTAGAATTTGTTGAAGTTCTTGACCATTAGGCTTATCTCTTCATTGGAAACTAACTTGTCACTTGAGGTTGTGGGAGCATCACTTGTAGCTTTGTAAGCACCACTTGACTTGTTGTGAAGCTCTTCCTTATCCTTAAGTGTCATCTCATGAGCAACAATTCTTCCAATGACTTCGGTTGGCTTGAGATTCTTGTAGTTTGGCATCATTTGGATCAAAGTGCACACGGTGTCATACTTTCCATCCAAAGCTCTGAGAATCTTCTTGATGATGAATCGGTCGGTCATTTCTTCGCTTCCTAAGCCGGCAATCTCATTTGTGATGAGAGCAAGCCTAGAGTACATTTCAGCGACTCCTTCACCATCCTTCATCTTGAACTTGTCAAGTTGACCTTGAAGAATATCTAGCTTTGATTCCTTCACGGACTCGGTACCTTCGTGCATTTCAACCAAAGTATCCCAAATCTCTTTTGCATTCTCAAGACGGCTGATTTTGTTGAACTCCTCGGGACACAAGGCATTGAAGAGAATGTCACAAGCTTGAGCATTGTTTTGCAACATCCGCAATTCTTCCGTGTAGCCATGATCCGAACTTTTCCTTCCTCAAGAATTCACCTTGCATACCAACACAAATAATGCCCCATGCGGCTGGGTTATGACCAAGACTATGCATTTTCATTTTATGCTTCCAACTAGCAAAATTTGTACCATCAAAGTAAGGACCTCTACGAAAATTACCCTCACTAGACGCCATACTCTCCTAGGTTGTGAAACCAAGCTTATGGAGTCCAATGCAATGGAAACCAATACAATGGAGACCAAAGCTCCAATACCACTTGTAGGATCGAAAGTATGTCTAGAGGGGGGGGTGATTAGACTACTTGACAAGATAAAAATTCCGCCTTTTGACAAAGAACAGTTTTTGGCAGATTCACAATTATGATCAAGTCAAGCATCACCCTACACATGCAATTCTAGAGTATAGGCAGCGGAAAGTAAATTGCACATGTAGTAAAGAGAGGTGGAGAAGAGCAAACGCAATTTTGGAGACGCGGTGATTTTTCTCGTGGTTCCGATAGGTGGTGCTATCGCATTTCCACGCTGATGGAGACTTCAACCCATGGAGGGTAACGGCCGAGAGTCCACGGAGGGCTCCACCCACGAAGAAGCAACCTTGTCTATTCCATCATGGCCTCGCCCACGGAGGGCTAGCCTTACTCGGGTAGATCTTCACGAGTAGGCGATCTCCTTGCCCTTACAAACTTCTTGGTTCAACTCCACATCTCGATGACGGAGGCTCCCAAGCGACACCTAACCAATCTAGGAGGCACCACCTCCAAAAGGTAATAGATGTTGTAGATGATGATGAACTCCTTGCTCTTGTGCTTCAAATGATAATCTCCCCAACACTCAACTCTCCTCACCGATTTGGCTGTGGTGGAAGAAAGGATTGAGTGGAAAGCAACTTGGGAGGCTAGAGATCAAGCTTCATATGGTGGGAGTGGAGCAACTTGATCTCAACACAAGGGTAGGTAGTTCTCTTCTCGAAATGTAAGGTAGGAGTGGTAGTTCTTTCTCGATGGCTCTCTCCACGAATGAAGAGGGGTGGAGGGTATAAATAGCCTCCACACAAAATCCAACCGTTACACACATTTGAGCAATCTCGGTGGGACCGGTGGACAACTCGGTGAGACCGATAGTTCAAATAATGTGAACGTTGGGATTTTCGTGGGACCGAAAATACAATCTCGGTTAGTCCGATTCGTGCAATGACAAGAGCATGCCGCTTGGTGGGACCGACTTCATCATCTCGGTGACACCGATTTGATGACGTATGTTACTGAAGCTTGGCAACTCATGTTTCGTGAGACCGAGTTCGAATCGGAAAATCCGAGTTTTCTAGGGTTTGGCTTATGGCTGAGGTGGTTCATCTCGGTGTGACTGAGTTTGGAAAAATCGGTGGGACCGAGACTACTTATGAGTGTATATGGCGTTGAAAGTTGCTTGATAGTTTAGGAGATGTATCACTAAGCACTTGAGCAACCAGATCATCATCATAACCTCATCCCTTTTAATAGTATTGGCTTTTCCTATGGACTCAATGTGATCTTGGATCACTAAACCAAAAATGGAGTCTTGAGCTTTTGCCAATGTTTGCCTTAGCATTTTGGGGGTCCACTTCTTCGCCTTGCCATACCCATATCATTGAACTCTCAAATGATTCTCAAGTAACTATTAGTTCAATGATATATATGTTGTTATTAATTACCAAAACCACCCGGGGATTAGTTGCACTTTCAGATATAGAAGCAATAATGTAAATATAGCGAGTGTGGAAAAGTGGTGGTAGGAGTTGTGAAAATGTCCCTAAGCAAATGACTACTTTACTAGACCGATAGCAAGTTTTATGTGGGAGAGGCATAAGCTAACATACTTTCTCTTCTTGGATCATATGCACTTATGATTGGAACTCTAGCAAGCATCCGCAACTACTAAAGATCATTAAGGTAAAACCCAACCATAGCATTAAAGCATCAAGTCCCCTTTATTCCATACGCCACAACCCCCTTACTCGGGTTTATGCTTCTGTCACTCAAGCAACCCACTATAAACGAATCATGAACGTATTGCAACACCCTATAGCGGGAATCCCTCACGCTTGCGCGACATGGAGGGCACAATAGGACAACAACATAACTACAAGCAAATTAAACCAATCATAGCAATTCATCAATCACCGGTAGGACAATGAAAATCTACTCAGACATCATAGGATGGCAACACATCATTGGATAATAATATGAAGCATAAAGCACCATGTTCAAGTAGAGGGTACAGCGGGTTGTGGGAGAGTGGACCACTGAATATAGATGGGGGAAGGTGATGGAGATGTTGGTGAAGATGATGGAGGTGTTGGTGTAGATCGTGGTGATGATGATGGCTCCCGGCGGCATTCCGGCGCCACCGGAAGCAAGGGGGAGAGAGCCCCCTTCTTCTTCTTCTTCCTTGACCTTCTCCCTAGATGGGAGAAGGGTTTCCCCTCTAGTCCTTGGCTCCCATGGCGTGGGAGGGGCGAGATCCCCTCCAAGATTGGATTTGTCTCTCTGTCTCTCTCTGTTTCTGCGCTCTCAAATTCTGCCCTTTCACCATTTCTTTTATATTCGGAGATCTGTAACTCCGATTGGATTAAAACCTTTGCCCAGATATTTTTCCAAAAATTAGCTTTCTTGCAGCCAAAGAAGAGCGTCAACCGCCTTACGAGGGGCCCACGAGGGTCAGGGGCGCGCCCAGTATGGGCAGGCACGCCCCCTGCCTCGTGGCCACCTCGGGCACCGTATCGCGTTTATTCTTCCTCCCATATTTCCCAAATATCCCAAAAATAAGCTCCGTCCGTTTTTATCTCGTTTGGACTCCGTTTGATATGGGTTTTCTGCAAAACATAAAACATGCAACAAACAGGAACTTTCACCGGGCACTGGATCAATGTGTTAGTCCCAAAAATAATATAAAAAGTTGCCAAAAGTATATGAAAGTTGTAGAATATTGGCATGGAACAATCAAAAATTATAGATATGACGGAGACATGTCACTATTTTCTTGCTCAAGTGTAACTTGGCTAAGAGAATCATTAGTGGAATCAAGAGAACTACTAGAAGCAACAATATTGGATTTAGCATGATTATTGTTACTACTAGAAGAAGAATCTTTCTTACTCTTGTTGCTAGATTTTACTTGTGGCATGTAAGTAGACAAGAGTAAATGCTTGTCAATGTAAGAAGAACTTTTCTTACGAAGATCATCATTGATTGCCTTTAAGAACCCATGCTCTTGCTCAAAATTGAGCTTTTGAAAGCATAGTTTCTGATGAGTCTTTAAAAGCTCTCGATGATCTTCTAAGGTAGTTTCATGAGCTAACTGAAGAGTGTTTAGTTCTTTAGTTAGACGCTCAATCTACTTCTTATCATCGTCATTCGTTTCATCTTCATTAGCATGATTAATAGCAAATTCATCATAGTTTTCATTACTAGAGTTGTCAACAAATAAATCATCATCACCTAGCAAGTCATCTTCATCACTATTGAAATCAAAATACTCGGGGTGTGATACCTTGGGGCCTTTAGCCATGAAGAATCTTCCAATTCCTTCATTTGGGGACTCAAATATGTCATAGGAGTTGGTTGACACAAGTGCTAGACTGGCAACACCTTCATCTTGAGTTTATTTGGAGTCAGAGTGATAAATTCTCTCAGAGTGGTGGTCAGAGTCGGAACCAGATACCCATTCACCAACATGAGCTTGATGTCTTCCTTTTGTGTAGCTCCTTGATGACTTGTCCTTCCTTTCTGAGTCCTTGCTTCTGCGAGAGGTTCTTCGTTCATAGCGATCATCTCTACTCCTTCTCTCTCTTGGAGGTGATTCTTCCCTTTTGCTTGTCCTTTTAGGTGAGTCTTCTCTTCTTTTGTAGGGAGCCATACACACATTGGAGTAGTGTCTGGGTCTTCCATAATTCTAGCAATTTCGCTCATGACTAGAAGATCTTTTTTCATTGTACGACCTTGACTTGGAATTCCTTTCCTTGCTTCTACTCTTGTAGAACTTGTTGAAGTTCCTCACCATTAAGCTCAATTCTTCATTGAAGGCTTGTTTCTCACTTGATGATGTAGGAGCATCACATGAGGCTTTGTAAGCACCACTAGACTTGTTGTGAAGCTCTTCTTTATCCTTGAGTGACATCTCATGAACAACAATTCTTCCAATGACTTTGTTGGCTTGATATCTTTGTAATTTGGCATCATCTGGATCAAAGTGCACACGGTATCATATTTTCCATCCAAGGCTCTCAGGATCTTCTTGATGATGAATCTGTCAGTCATCTCTTCACTTCCTAAGACGGCAATCTCATTTGTGATGAGAGCAAGCCTAGAGTACATTTCAGCGACACCTTCACCATCCTTCATTTTGAACTTGTCAAGTTGACTTTGAAGCACATCCAACTTGGATTCCTTGACGGAGTCGGTACCTTCGTGCATATCAATCAAAGTATCCCAAATTTCCTTTGCATTCTCAAGATGACTGATTTTGTTGAATTCTTCGGGGCACAATCCGTTGAAGAGGATATCGCAAGCTTGAGCATTGTATTGCAACATGTTAAATTCTTCCGCGGTAGCTTCACGATTTGGTTCTCTCCCATCAAAAAATTCACCTTGCAAGCCAATACACACAATGGCCCAAACGGCGGGGTTATGTCCAAGAATATGAATTTTCATCTTATGCTTCCAACTAGCAAAATTAGTACCATCAAAGTAAGGACCTCTACGATGGTAATTTCCCTCGCTAGACGCCATACTCTCCTAGATTGTGAAACCAAGGCTATGATCACCAAAGCTATGGAAATCAAGACAAATGGAGACCAAAGCTCTGATACCACTTGTAGGATCGAAAGTATGTCTAAAGGGGGGGTGATTAGACTACTTTACCAAATAAAAATCTAGCCTTTTCCCAATTTTAAGTCTTGGCAGATTTTAGCAACTTAGCACTAGTCAAGCAATCAACCTACACATGCAATTCTAAGGGTATAGTAGCGGAATGTAAATCATTGCATATGAAGGTAAAGGGGAGGAGTTTGGAGGGAGCAAACGCAATGTGGACACGGAGATTTTTGGCGTGGTTCCGATAGGTGGTGCTATCTTACATCCACGTTGATGGAGACTTCAACCCACGAAGGGTAACGGCTGCGCGAGTCCACGGAGGACTCCACCCATGAAGGGTCCATGAATAAGCAACCTTGTCTATCCCACCATGGCCATCGCCCACGATGGACCTGCCTCACTTGGGTAGATCTTCACGAAGTAGATGATCTCCTTGCCCTTACAAATGTTGGGGAACGTAGCATGCAATTTCAAAAAATTTCCTACGATCACGCAAGATCTATCTAGGAGATGCATAGCAACGAGAGGGGGAGAGTGTGTCCATGTACCCTTGTAGACCAAAAGCAGAAGCGTTAGTTAACGCGGTTGATGTAGTCAAACGTCTTCACGATACAACCGATCCAAGTACTGAACGTACGACACCTCCGAGTTCAGCACACGTTCAGCTCGATGATGTCCCTCGAACTCTTGATCCAGCAGAGGATCGAGGGAGAGTTTCGTCAGCACGATGGCGTGGTGATGGTGTTGATGATGTGATCCGCGCAGGGCTTCGCCTAAGCACTATGATGATACTATCGAAGGAGTAAACGGAGGGGGGCACCACACACGGCTAAGACAATGTTGTGCCTTTGGGGTGCCCCCTGCCCCCATATATAAAGGAGGGGGGAGGAGGCCGGCCACCAGGGCGCGCCAGGGGAGGGGGGAATCCTACTAGGACTCCACTCCTAATGGGATTCGCCCCCCTCTTTTTTCCTTCTTACGGAGGTGGAAAGGGGGAAGGAGAGGGAGTAGGAGAAGGAAAGGGGGGTGGCGCCCCCTTTCCCTAGTCCAATTCAGCCTCCTCCCTTGTGGGGGGCGCACCAGCCCCTTGTGGGCTGGTTAGCCCCCCTCCCATGGCTCATATGGCCCATACCTTCCACTTGGGGGGTTCCGGTAACCCTTCTGGTACTCCGGTTTGTACCTGATACACTCCGGAACCCTTTCGGTGTCTGAACACCACCTTCGAATATATCAATCTTTACCTCTGGATCATTTTGAGACTCCTCGTAATGTCCGTGATCTTGTCTGGGACTCCGAAGAAACTTCGGTAACCAAAACACATAACTCATAATACAAATCGTCATCAAACATTACGCGTGCGGACCCTACGGGTTCGAGAACTATGTAGACATGATCGAGACACATCCCCGATCAATAGCCAATAGCGGAACCTGGCTGCTCATATTGGCTCCTACATATTTTACGAAGATCTTTATCGGTCAAACCGCACAACAACATACATTGTTCCCTTTGTCATTGGTATGTTACTTGCTCGAGATTCAATCGTCGGTATCTTCATACCTAGTTCAATATCGTTACTGGAAAGTCTCTTTACTCCTTCCGTAATGCTTCATCCCGTAACTAAATTAGTCACATTGCTTGCAAGGCTTATAGTGATGAGCATTACCGAGAGGGCCCAGAGATACCTCTCCGATACACGGAGTGAAAAATCCTAATCTCGATCTATGCCAACCCAACAAACACCTTTGGAGACACCTGCAGATCATCTTTATAATCACCTAGTTACGTTGTGACGTTTGATAGCACACAATGTGTCCCTCCGGTATTCGGGAGTTGCATAATCTCATAGTCAGAGGAACATGTATAAGTCATGAAGAAAGCAATAGCAATAAAACTTATCGATCATTATGCTAAGCTAAAGGATGGATCTTGTCCATCACATCATTCTCTAATGATGTGATCCCATTCATCAAATGACAACACATGTCTATGGTCAGGAAACATAACCATCTTTGATTAACGAGCTAGTCAAGTAGAGGCATACTAGGGACACTTTGTTTTGTCTATGTATTTACACATGTACTAAGTTTCTAGTTAATACAATTCTAGCATGAATGATAAACATTTATCATGATATAAGGAAATATAAATAACAACTTTATTATTGCCTCTAGGGCATATTTCCTTAAACAAACTCCTTTGTTCAACTCCACAATCTTGACGGAAGCTCCCAAGTGACAAGGAGACACCACTCTCCAAAAGGTAATAGATGGTGTGTTGATGATGAACTCCTTGCTCTTGTGCTTCAAATGATAGTCTCCCCAACACTCAACACTCTCTCATAGGTTTAGATATGGTGGAAAGATGATTTGAGTGGAAAGCAACTTGGGGAAGTCTAGAGATCAAGATTCTTGTGGTTGGATTGCATTGTCTTGGTCTCAACACATGAGTAGGTGGTTTTCTCTCAGAAAATGAGTTGTGAAAGTGTAGGCACGTTCTGATGGCTCTCCCCACAAATGGAGAATGGGGGGAGGGGTATATATAGCCTCCACATAAAATATAATAGTTACACACAAATTCCCAAACTTGGTGAGACCGAATTGTGAAACTCGGTCAGACCGATTCAGTTGAAAAAATGTTAGGCTTTTCAGTGGGACCGACAACATCAACTCGGTGGGACCGATGTGTTAGGGTTAGGGCATAACTTGATCTCGGTGAGACCGATCACATGAACTTGGTGGGACCGATTTCAGTAATAGGCAAATAGAGAGTTGGTCAAGCAAATTCGGTGGGACCGATCGCTCATTTCGGTGAGACCGAAACGCTACGAAAAGGAAACAAAGAGTTCTCATGCGAACTCGGTGGGACCGATCGCTCATTTCGGTGAGACCAAAATGTTACGAAAAGGAAACAGAGAGTTTGCATTGCGAACTCGGTGGGACCGATTGCTCATTTCGATTATACCGAAACATTATGAAGGGAAACAGAGAGTTTGCAATCCCATCTCGGTGGGACCGAGATCCCTATCGGTGAGATCGAACTGATTAGGGTTTCTGGCAGTGGCTATGTCAAATGAACTCGGTGACGCCCGATAGATCAAATCGGTGGGGCCAAGTCTAACTTTAGGTTTAGGACATATATGGATAGGAGAAAGTGGTTGAGGGCTTTTGGAGCATATCACTAAGCATTTTGAGCAAGTAAGCCATTAAGCAACACCTCATCCCCTTTTAGTAGCATTGGCTTTTCCTATGGACTCAATGTATCTTGGATCACTAAAATGAAAATGTAGAGTCTTAAGCTTTTTGCCAATATGTGTCCTTAGCATTTTGAGGGGTGCACATCTCTAGTCCATGCCATGCCAATCATTGAACTTTTTGAAATGATCATCTTGAAAGAGTATTAGTTCAATAAGCTATATGTTGTTAAGAATTACCAAAACCACCCAGGGATTAGTTGCACTTTCATCGACCGATAAAGATCTTCGTAGAATATGTAGGAGCAATATGGGCATCTAGGTTCCGCTATTGGTTATTGACCGGAGAGGTGTCTAGGTCATGTCTACATAGTTCTCGAACCCGTAGGATCCGCACGTTTAACGTTCGATGACGATATAGTATTATATGAGTTATGTGATTTGCTGACCGAATGTTGTTCAGAGTCCCGGATGAGATCACGGACATGACGAGGAGTCTTGAAATGGTCGAGAAGTAAAGATTGATATATAGGACGATGGTATTCGGACGGGAAGTGTTCCGGAGGGTACCAGGTACATATAGGGTCACCGGAAGGGGTTCCGGGCACCCCCGGCAAAGATATGGGCTTAATGGGCCAAAGGAGGGACAGGCCAGCCCACAAGGGGCTGGTGCGCCCCTCCACCAGGACGGCCAGTGATACTTCTCCAACGTATCTATAATTTATGAAGTATTCATGCCATTATATTGTCATTCTTGGATGTTTTACTATCATTTTATAGCACTTTATATCTTTTTTGGGACTAACCTATTGACCCAGTGCCCAGTGCTAGTTGCTATTTTTTGCTTGTTTTTTACATCGTAGGAAATCAATATCAAACAGAGTCCAAACACCACGAAACTCTTGGAGGATATTTTTGGGCCAGAAGAAAGCCAGTGCTAGGTAAAACAAGGAAGCCCAGGACGCGCCAGGACGCGCCAGGAAGCCCAGGCGCGCCCTGGTGGGTGATGCCCACCTCGGGTGCCCCTGGACCGCCTCTTCACCCTATAAGTTCTCAAATATTCCAAAACCCTCTGGGGTAGCTGAGGGAGTCCTGGACTAGGGGGTGTCCGGATAGCCGGACTATCATCATCGGCCGGACTCCAAGACTATGAAGATACAAGATTGAAGACTTCGTCCCGTGTCCGGATGGGACTTTCCTTGGCATGGAAGGCAAGCTTGGCGATACGGATATGTAGATCTCCTACCATTGTAACCGACTCTATGTAACCCTAGCCCTCTTGTCTATATAAACCGGAGGGTTTTAGTCCGTAGGACGAACAACCATTACAACAATCATACCATAGGCTATCTTCTAGGGTTTAGCCTCCTTGATCTCGTGGTAGATCCACTCTTGTACTACCCATATCATCAATATCAATCAAGCAGAGTAGGGTTTTACCTCCATCAAGAGGGCCCAACTCAGGTAAAACATCGTGTCCCTTGTCTCCTATTACCATCCGCCTAGACGCACAATTTGGGACCCCCTACCCGAGATCCGCCGGTTTTGACACCGACATTGGTGCTTTCATTGAGAGTTCCTCTGTGTCGTCACCGATAGGCTTGATGGCTTCTATAAACAACAACGCCGTCCAGGGTGAGACTTTTCTCCCCGGACAGATCTTCGTGTTTGGCGGCTTTGCACTGCGGGCCAATTCACTTGGCCATCTGGAGCAGATCGAAAGCTATGCCCCTGGCCATCAGGTCGGGTTTGGAAGCCTAAACTTCACGGCTGACATCCGCGGAGACTTGATCTTTGATGGATTCGAGCCACAGCCAAGCGTGCCGCCTGTCACGATGGGCATGATCTAGCTCGCCTGGGGCCAAGACCTTGAGGTCGACACGAATCCGCTCCGACCCATAGTTCAGAGCCGACCGCGCAGACCGAGGACCGGTGGCTGGACACCGCCTTGGGAGCTGCAACTGCTACGGCGATGGAGCCAAATATCGACCTTGTCCTTTGCAAGGCTCGTGACTCCAAGGTGCTGGACTCCTTGCCGGACTCCGAACCTCCTGCGCCCCTACCGATCGAATCCGATTGGGCGCCGATCATGGAGTTCACCGCTCTGGACATCTTTCAGCACTCACCCTTTGGTGACATCCTGAATTCGCTAAAGTATCTCTCGTTATCGAGAGCCTGCCGGATCTGCGGTCAGATGGTTGGGATGCGACGACGAAGAAATTCAAAGCCCACCCACCACCCACTTTGTAGCCACTTGTCGATTTATCTAACCGACATGCTAGACTACGAGTCCAAGACATCGACGGTATGGACGACGATGCGGAGACGATCAAGAACCAGCGCCTACAGGACACTGGAAGACCACCTCATCATACGACATATACATGGTGGACACCCCAAAGGATGGGGATGGCGAAGAAGCGGAGGCAGATTCCTCTAAGAAACAGCCCAAGCGCCGACGCCAAATGGCGCCGCCTAAATCCCGCCACAAAGAAGAATGGAGACTCCGCACCGGAGATAATAACACCCCGAGAGTGTCAAGACAACCCCTCCAAAGAAGATTCAGACAGAGGACGGGAAGCCAGCCCTCGAGATAGAGCGCATTTAGGAGGATGAAAATTACATGCCTCCCTCCAGAGACGAAGCAAGCCTCAACGACGACGAATTCGTCGTGCCCGAGGATCCCGTCGAACAAGAACATTTTAAACGCAGGCTTATCACCACGGCAAATAGCCTAAAGAAAAAGCATCAACAACTTCAAGCTGATCAAGACCTGCTGACCGAGAGATGGACCGAGGTCCTCGCGGCCGAAGAGTATGAACTCGAACGCCCCTCCAAAAGCTACCCAAAACGCAAGTTGCTCCCCCGACTAGAGGAGGAAGCATACAAACCTTCATCACCAGCGCTGTCTGGCAGACCGACCACCCGTGGCGCGACAGAGAGGCATCTAGGCCCTCCATCGGACCGCACTCGGCATCGCCGAAAAGTACGGGCCACGAGGGAATGCGCTGGACTTGCGAGACATATTGAGGACAAGGCAAAACAATCAAGATCTATCTACGGATCGCGTGGGCGCCCACAATCCACGATTTACTACCGTCGCGGGATACAACAACTCGCCGGGCCGAACACACCGCATAAAGCTCCCTTGAGCTACGCCGTGATATTGCCCAAAGATAGAGGCGCCAGACACCCACTCGCTTCACGATTTAAGTAATGGATCATCAAATCCTCAAGGGTTCAAACCCGTAAACATTGAATCCTACGATGGCACAACAGACCCCGCAGTTTGGATCGAAGATTATCTCCTCCATATCCATATGGCCCGCGGTGACGATCTCCACGCCATCAAATATCTCCCACTCAAGCTTAAAGGACCAACTCGGCATTGGCTTAATAGCTTGCCAGCAGAATCAATTGGGTGTTGGGAGGACCTGGAAGCCGCATTCCTTGACAACTTCCAGGGCACATATGTGTGACCACCAGACGCCGAGGACCTAAGCCACATAATTCAGCAGCCAGACGAATTGGCCAGACAATTCTGGACACGGTTCCTCACAAAGAAAAATCAAATCATCGATTGTCCGGATGCAGAGGCCCTCGCAGCCTTCAAACATAACATCCGCGACGAGTGGCTGGCCCGGCACCTAGGACAGGAAAAGCCGAAATCCATGGCAGCCCTCACATCACTCATGACCCGCTTCTGTGCGCGAGAGGACAGCTGGCTAGCTTGCAGTAACAACCTCAGCAAAAATTCTGGCAGTCCGGACAGCAAAGACTGCAATGGCAGGTCGCGTCGCAACAAAAACAAACGTCGCGTTAACGGCGATAACACTGAGGATACGGCAGTCAACGCCGGATTCAGGGGCTCTAAACCCGGTCAGCGGAAGAAGCCATTCAAAAGAACCACTCTGGGTCCGTCCAATTTGGACCGAATACTCGACCGCTCTTGCGGATACATGGCACTTCAAAAGCCAGCTAACCACACCAACAGGATTGTTGGGTATTCAAGCGAGCAAATTAATTGCCGAAAACAATGACGAGGGGCTGCACAATGATGACGAGGAGGAGACTCGCCACCGAACAAGAGAGTCTGTATGGTTTCCCCCACAAGTGCGGACGGTAAACATGATATACGCAACCCACATACCCAAGAGGGAGCGTGCGCGCACTTAGGGACGATATGCGATGGAGCCACCGCCCAAGTTCAATCCATGGTCCTCTTGCCCGATCACTTTCGATCGAAGGACCACCCTACCAATATCCGCCATGGTGGATTCGCCGCATTGGTTTTAGACCCAATCGTCGATGGATTTCACCTCACTAGAGCCCTGATGGACGGTGGCAGCAGCCTGAACCTACTTTATCAGGATACAGTGTGCAAGATGGGCATAGACCCTCAAGGATTAAACCTACAAAGACGACCTTCAAAGGCGCCATACCAGGTGTTGAGGCCAATTGTGCAGGCTCACCACACTGAAGTGGTCTTCGGATCCCGGATAATTTCCGGCGAGGAGTTAATCTTCGACATAGTCCCGCTCATGATGGCTATCATGCCCGCTTTCGGACGAACCGCGTTTGCAAAGTTCAACGCGTGCCGCGTTCACATACCTCAAGCTCAAGATGTCGCCCTCGTGGAGTCATCACGGTCAACGAAAACATCAACGCCCCCTCCGAACGGAGGAACACACAATGCTCTCGCGGCGTAAATGAGCAGCCTCTCAAGGCAATTCTCGAGTCCGCCATTAAACGACCGGACATGGCCAAACGCGCCCGAGTAACATACATCAAGACCACCGCACATTCCGAGCACGCCAGAGCAATGCGGCCCAACCCCATCCCTTGCATGATTGCAAGACCAGCTCTTCACAGACATCATTACATACTGGAGATACCATGGGCATAGGGGGAGGGGCACGACCACGACAGGCCCAGAGTGCGGCTCAACCACACCAGGGGCTCCCAAGTGTGTCGCTCTTTTTAGTTTTTCCTTTTTTCCTTTTTCTATTTATCCACAGGACTCCTTTCACCAGAGAACCTGTCCGACGGTAAACCTGCCGAACTCACGATGCAACAGCCAGGGAAGGACAAAGGCTACAATGAACATTCAGGTGGTCTCCATTATGAGCATTAAATTTGTTAAATACACCAGTCCGCAGCCTACCCCTGGAGGGGGATATGTTTAAATAGTCCAATCCCTTGCTTACCGACTATTTGTATCGCTCGCACTCATAGCGTAATTCCTTGAATAAACAAGGCAACGCTTTTGCCTATAATTGCATTCCTTTTTACATATATGTTCATTTATGACATCTTGCATCCGTACACTTTGGTACGGCCGAATACACCAGGGCTTATGTTCCCCGACATCGTGTCGATAAGTCCGAACACTTTCACAAGTGCGGCACTCAACTTATAGCATTATATGCATCGGCTCAATCATGTCTTGGGTCAATAGTTGGGTTTGCCTGCCCCATGTTTTGGTACCTTCGCTTCGTTCTATCGGCTAAGGTAGCACTGGAGAACCATCGCGATTGCGCCCGGCTGAGCTGGGCGGCGCCTTAGTGGAGAAAGCTAAAACTGACCATCATGATAAGGCGAGAGCTAGTCGCTGTTCGAGAGGTCTTTTCGAGTCCCTAAAGACTTATGCCGCTTAGAGCGAGGAACCGGCTGTGTCCGCCCAGCGTGATAGCGCCCAATTCGGTCTTCCAAACACTAGGGGCTTCACCAAATTTAAAATTATAGAATTCTATGGCTAAGTGAGAGTGTTCAAGCATGATAAGTCCGGTTGCCTTGTTCGTTGTGTTGAGCGCCTCCTAGATGGACCCAAAATGGGAACAAGAGCGCTCAAGTTTATCCCGAACACCCCAAAGACTGTGGCATGGGGGCTGAAGCCGACGACTTGCCATCTCTCGATTTGATAAACGGCCGCATGTAAGGTAATATTTTAAATTAATAAGCGTTGCTTAGCACATATGAACAAAGTTTTCAGCGCATGTGGATAACACATTGTGAGTCTACTAAAAATTACATCTTTGGGGCACTCCTCCGCAATCTTGCGGGCACCCTTCAGGACACTCTTATAGTACATTTCGGCGTCGATACTCCTTGCCCGCCGGCGCGTCTGTGATAAGCCTCTCAAGATCCAGCCTGCCCAGTGCACCTTTGCGCGGGCAAGGCCCGACAGGCACCTTCAATGCAAAGCGGAGCGCTTGATGACTTCCACCTGGGGCACGCATCCACCAGCCGCCCTGACGAGACCGGTAGCTCCTGTGCATGGCCTCTTCAGCCACAAACGAACTATGAGACCCTTCATGGCCTGCTCGGCTACCTTGTGGAGCTCGACCAGCTGCTTCACCGGTCGCTAAGGGCACCAGATGTCCAACCTCAAAGATACCGAGACCGAAGACCTTCTCCATTGAGCTCCCTCCTCGGCTGGTAGAATGCGGCGGCATCGGACACGCTGCGAGGCAGATCTGCAAACGCCTCGAGAGCTCGAATTCGGGTAAGTAATGTAATTTACATTCACATGCTTGCTTTGCATGAAAAATGCCTTACCCGCCGCTATCTTCTTCACCGCCTCAATCTCCTGGAGGGCCTTATGGGCCTCGGCCTTAGCGGCTTTGGCACTTTCAAGAGTCGAGGCAAGCTCGGACTCTCGAGTCTTCGAGTCGCGCTCCAAACTCTCATGCTTTTCCATGAGAGCCTGGAGCTCTTGCCGCACCTCCGCCACCCGCCTCCTGCTTCTCTCGCTCACTTGCCCGCGGCAGACACGCTCGACGCGGACACAACCTCCTTCAGGGTCGCCACCTCGTTCGTGGCCCCTGCAGTACCCACGTTATCCTTGTTATTTCTATTGCAACCAAAATCCTTTTCTGTAAGGTACAACTTTAATACGGTGTTACTCACCTTCTTTGTCCTCGAGCTGCTTCTTGGCAAGGCCGAGCTCGTTCTCGGTCCACTCGAGGTCTTGCTTCAAAGCACCGACCTCCGCAGTCAGTGCGACAGAGGTCAGCAGCGCAGCCTGCAAACCCATATTGACATAATTTTTAGTACTCACAGATATCTTTTTAGATCCTCACCGGCTTTTCTTTCCAACACCGAACCGAGCATCGAGGCTACTATCTATGTGGTATTACATTACACATTTTAAAACTTCTTACCTCAAAGCCTGTTAGAAGGTCTGCAGCGAGCTTCGGTCGGCCCGCTCTTGGCGAAATGAACCTTTCAATCACCGCACTCATAATAGTGCGGTGTTCTTCCTCGATGGAAGCGCCGTTGAGCGCCTCCAACAAGTTGTCCGGCGCCTCTGGTTGTACGGAGGCTGCCGGTGTCACGGTCTTGCCCTTCTTACGAAGGGGCCGCCTGCCGGACTCCGGAACCACTGCGGGTTCCGGCATGGAGTCCGGCACAAAGTCCGGGAGGCTGCCTTGTGGCACCTCCGGAGCCTCCTCTTGATGGGTCCCCTCCTGGGATCCCACCTCGGCGTCCTCAGCATCGTGAGGGGTGGAGGCAGTCAGAATGGAATCTACATCCAACGGAGCCAAGGACCCGCTTGATGAAGCGGGAAGATCATCCTCGGCCGGACTACAGGTAGTGCGCGGCATTAGAAGGACACTATGTGACACAAAAGAGAAATTATAAATCATTCAGGAATTAGGATACTTACGACTGATGACCCACAAGTATAGGGGATCTATCGTAGTCCTTTCGATAAGTAAGAGTGTCGAATCCAACGAGGAGCAGAAGGAAATGACAAGCGGTTTTCAGTAAGGTATTCTCTGCAAGCACTGAAATTGTAGGTAACAGATAGTTTTGTGATAAGATAATTTGTAACGGGTAACAAGCAATGAAAGTAAATAAGGTGCAACAAGGTGGCCCAATCCTTTTTGTAGCAAAGGACAAGCTTGGACAATTTCTTATAATGAGAAAAGCGCTCCCGAGGACACATGGGAATTAGCGTCAAGCTAGTTTTCATCACGCTCATATGATTTGCGTTCGTTACTTTGATAATATGATATGTGGGTGGACCGGTGCTTGGGTATTACCCTTTCTCGGACAAGCATCCCACTTATGATTAACCCCTATTGCAAGCATCCGCAACTAAAAAATAAGTATTAAGGTAAACCTAACCACAACATGAGACATATGGATCCAAATCATCCCCTTACGAAGCAACGCATAAACTAGGGTTTAAGCTTCTGTCACTCTAGCAACCCATCATCTACTTATTACTTCCCAATGCCTTCCTGTAGGCCCAAATAATGGTGAAGTGTCATGTAGTCGACATTCACATAACACCACTAGAGGAAAGACAACGTACATCTCATCAAAATATCGAACGAATACAAAATTCACATGACTACTAATTGTAAGACTTCACCCATGTCCTCAGGAACAAACGTAACTACTCACAAAGCATATTCATGTTCATGATCAGAGGGGTATTAATATGCATTAAGGATCTGAACAAATGATCTTCCACCAGATAAACCAACTAGCATCAACTACAAGGAGTAATCAACACTACTAGCAACCCACAGGTACCAATCTGAGGTTTTGATACAAAGATTTGATACAAGAGATGAACTAGGGTTTGAGAGGAGATAGTGCTGGGGAAGATGTTGATGGATATTGACCCCCTCCCGATGAGAGGATCGTTGGTGATGATGATGGTGATGATTTCCCCCTCCCGGAGGGAAGTTTCCCCGGCAGAACAGCTCCGCCGGAGCCCTAGATTGGTTCCGCCTCGTGGTGGCGGTGTTTCATCCCGTAAGCTTGCTTATGATTTTTTCCAGGGTAAGAGACTTCATATAACAGAAGATGGGCACCGGAGGGCCACCAGGGGGGCCATGAGGCAGGGGGCGTGCCGTAGGGCTGGGCGCGCCCCCACCCTCGTGGCCAGGGTGTGGGCCCCCTCTGGTACTTCTTTCGCTCAATAATTCTTATTAATCCCAAAAATGACTTTCGTGGAGTTTCAATACTTTTGGAGTTGTGCAAAATAGGTTTCCAATATTTGCTCCTTTTCCAGCCCAGAATCCCAGCTGCTGGCATTCTCTCTCTTCATGATAAACCTTGTAAAATAAGAGAGAATAGCCAGAAGTATTGCGAAATAACGTGTAATAACATCCCATAATGCAATAAATATCGATACAAAAGCATGATGCAAAATGGACGTATCAACTCCCCCAAGCTTAGAACTCGCTTGTCCTCAAGCGGAAGACGATATCAAAAAATATGTCCACATGTTTAGAGATAGAGGTGTCGATAAAAATAAAATACGGACATGAGGGCATCATGATCATTCTTATAACAACAAATACAGATTTTGTCATATGATTTCTTATGCTCAAGTAACAATCTATTCACAATGTCAAGTATGGTTCAGAAACTTCAATGAGAACTAACAAACTATAATCTCGGTCATTGAAGCAATTGCAATTTATCATAACATCGGAAAGAGTCAAGAATAGAGCTTTTCAGCAAGTCCACATACTCAACTATCATTTAGTCTTCCACAATTGATAACACTCATGCAATACTTATGGTTATGGAGTTTTAATCGGACACAAAGAAAGATAGGGGCTTATTGTGTTGCCTCCCAACGTTTTACCTCAAGGGTAATGTCAACAATAATAGTCCATGCTAACTTACATCCAATTGGATATATATATCAGGATCTTTCCAACATGAGGTGCTTGCCAAAGGATAAAATGAAAAAGGGAAAGGTGAGGATCACCTTGACTCTTGCATAATGTAAAAGACATAAAGTAAAATATAGGCCTTTCGCAGAGGGAAGCAGAGGTTGTCATGTGCTTTTGGGGTTGGATGCACAAAATCTTAATGCAAAAGAACGTCACTTTATATTGCCACTTGTGATATGAACCTTTATTATGCAGTCCGTCGCTTTTATTATTTTCATATCACACGATCGTATAAAGCTTATTTTCTCCACACTAATAAGTCATACATATTTAGAGAGCAATTTTTATTGCTTGCAACATGACAACTTACTTGAAGGATCTTACTCAATCCATAGGTAGGTATGGTGGACTCTCATGGCAAAACTGGGTTTACGGATATTTGGAAGCACAAGTAGTATCTCTACTTGGTGCAAAGAATTTGGCTAGCATGAGGGGGAAAGGCAAGCTCAACATGTTGGATGATCCATGACAACATACTTTAACTGAGATGTGAGAAAACATAACCCATTACGTTGTCTTCCTTGTCCAACATCAACTCTTTAGCATGTCATACTTTAATGAGTGCTCACAATCATAAAAGATGTCCAAGATAGTATATTTATATGTGAAAACCTCTCTTTGTTTATTACTTCCTATTAATTGCAACGATGACCAAAACTATGTTTGCCAACTCTCAACAACTTTTAAGCCTCATACTCTTTGTGTGTGAAGTCATTACTATCCATAAGATCAATATGAACTCTTTTATTCTTTTTATTCTTTCTATTTCCTCAAGATCGTAGCAAGATAGCAAGCCCTTGACTCAACACTAATCTTTATTGTATAGCTCATGGACTCAATTACATAGAGGGATCACAAAGCAAAACTCAAAACTAATTCATACCAAAACTTTATTCTACTAGATCAAGATATTACCAAAAGGATCAAACTAAGTAAAATGGTAAAGATAGGAGTGCGATGGTGATACGATACCGGGGCACCTCCCCCAAGCTTGGCAGTTGCCAAGGGGAGTGCCCATACCCATGTGATTATGTCCTCGGAGGTGGTGAAGAAGGAGTTGTTGATGATTTAGGCTTGTCGTCCGTCCTCTAAGGCATAGGCTCACCATCATAGAAGGATGATCGAGTCTCCGGGATCCTCAAATCTGTTGGGGAACATTGCAGAAAATTAAAAATTTTCCTACGGTTTCACCAAGATCCATCTATGAGTTCATCTAAGCAACAAGTCAAGGGAGTGAGTTTGCATCTACATACCACTTGTAGATCGCGTGCGGAAGCGTTCAAGGGAAGGGTGATGATGGAGTCGTACTCGCCGTGATTCAGATCACCGATGACCAAGTGTTGAACGGACAGCACCTCCGCGTTCAACACACGTACGGGATGGGAGACGCCTCCTCCTTCTTGATCCAGCAAGGGGAAGGAGAGGTTGATGATGATCCAAAGAAGACGACGGCGTGGTGGTGGATGCAGCAGAACTCGGCAGGCTTCGCCAAGCTGCCAAGGGAGGAGGACGAGGTGTAGCAGGGGAGGGAGGCGCCAATGCACAGGGTACGACTGCCCTCCCCCTGCCCTCCTTTATATAGGCCCCCAAGGGGGGGGGGCGCCGGCCCTGGGAGATCCAATCTCCCAAGGGGGCGGCGGCCAGGGGGGGTGGAGTTTCCCCCAAGGCATGTGGTGCGCCCCCCACCCTAGGGTTTCAACCCTAGGCGCAGGGGGTGAGCCTAGGAGGGTGCACCAGCTCACTATGGGCTGGTTCCCCTCCCACTTCAGCCCATGGGGCCCTCCGGGATGGGTGGCCCCACCTGGTGGACCCTGGGACCCTTCCGGTGGTCCCGGTACAATACCGGGTGACCCCGAAACTTTCCCGATGGCCGAAATACCACTTCCTATATATAATTCTTTACCTCTGGACCATTCTGAAACTCCTCGTGATGTTCGGGATCTCATCCGTGACTCCGAACAACATTCGGTATGCTGCATACTCATATTCATACAACCCTAGCGTCACCGAACCTTAAGTGTGTAGACCCTACAGGTTCGGGAGACACGTAGACATGACCGAGACGACTCTCGGGCAATAACCAACAGCGGGATCTGGATATCCATGTTGGCTCCTACATGCTCCTCGATGATCTCATCGGATGAACCACGATGTCGAGGATTAAAACAACCCGTATACAATTCCCTTTGTCAATCGGACGTTATTTGCCCGAGACTCGATCGTCGGTATCCCAATACCTTGTTCAGGTCTCATTACCGCAAGTCACTTTACTCATCATCAGTAATGCATGCTCCGTGACCAACCACTTGGTCACTTTGAGCTCATTATGATGATGCATTACCGAGTGGGCCCAGAGATACCTCTCCGTCATACGGAGTGACAAATCCCAGCCTCGATCCGTGTCAACGCAATGCACACTTTTCGGAGATACCGTAGTGCACCTTTATAGTCACCCAGTTACGTTGTGACATTTTGTAAACCCAAAGCACTCCTACGATATCCGGGAGTTACACGATCTCATGGTCTAAGGAAAAGATACTTGACATTGGAAAAGCTCTAGCAAACGAACTACACGATCTTGTGCTATGCTTAGGATTGGGTCTTGTCCATCACATCATTCTCCTAATGATGTGATCCCGTTATCAACGACATCCAATGTCCATAGCCAGGAAACCATGACTATCTGTTGATCAACGAGCTAGTCAACTAGAGGCTTACTATGGACATATTATGGTCTATGTATTCACACGTGTATTACGATTTCCGGATAATATAGTTATAGCATGAATAAAAGACAATTATCATGAACAAAGAAATATAATAATAATACTTTTATTATTGCCTCTAGGGCATATTTCCAACAGTCTCCCACTTGCACTAGAGTCAATAATCTAGTTACATTGTGATGAATCGAACACCCATAGAGTTTTGGTGTTGATCATGTTTTGCTCGTGAGAGAGGTTTAGTCAACGGATCTGCGACATTCAGATCCGTATGTACTTTGCAAATATCTATGTCTCCATCTTGAACATTTTCACGAATGGATTTGAAACGATGCTTGATGTGCCTGGTCTTCTTGTGAAACTTGGGCTCCTTGGCCAGGGCAATAGCTCCAGTGTTGTCACAGAAGAGTTTAATCGACCCCGACGCATTGGGTATGACTCCTAGGTCGGTGATGAACTCCTTCACCCAAATTGCTTCATGCGCTGCCTCCGAGGCTGCCATGTACTCCGCTTCACATGTAGATCCCACCACGATGCTCGCTTGCATTTGCACCACCATCGCTCCACCATTCAACATATACACGATCCGGTTTGTGACTTAGAGTCATCGAGATCTGTGTCGAAGCTTAGCGCCGACGTAACCCTTTACGACGAGCTCTTCATCACCTCCATAAACGAGAAACATGTCCTTTGTCCTTTTAGGTACTTCAGATATTCTTGACCGCTGTCCGTGTTCCTTGCGGGATTACTTTGGTACCTTCCTACCAAACTTACGGCAAGGTTTACATCAGTCCAGTACACAACATGGCATACATAATAGATCCTATGGCTGAAGCATAGGGGATGACACTCATCTCTTCTTTATCTTTTGCCGTGGTCGGGGACTAAGCCGAGCTCAATCTCACACCTTGCAACACAGGCAAGAGCCCCTTCTTGGACTGATCCATTTTGAACTTCTTCAAAATCTTATCAAGGTATGTGCTTTGTGAAAGACCTATGAGGCGTCTTGATCTATCTCTGTAGATCTTGATGCCTAATATATAAGCAGCTTCTCCAAGGTCCTTCACTGAAAAACACTTATTCAAGTAGGCCTTAATGCTGTCCAGAAGTTCTATATCATTTCCCATCAAGAGTATGTCATCTACATATAATATGAGAAATGCTACAGAGCTCCCACTCACTTTCTTGTAAACGCGGGCTTCTCCATAAGTCTCAAGATAAACCCAAACGCTTTGATCATCTCATCAAAGCGAATGTTCCAACTCGAGATGCTTGCACCAGCCCATAAATGGATCGCCGGAGCTTGCATACTTTGTTAGTGTTCTTAGGATCGACAAAACCTTCGGCTGCATCATATACAACTCTTCCTTAAGATGTCCGTTAAGGAATGCCGTTTTGACGTCCATCGCCATATCTCGTAATCATAGTATGCGGCAATTGCTAACATGATTCGACGGACTTCACTTCGCTACGGAGAGAATGTCTCGTCAGAGTCAATCCCTTGAACTTGTCGATAACCCTTAGCGACAAGTCGAGCATTATAGATGGTAACATTTCCATCCGCGTCCGTCTTCTTCTTAAAGATCCATTTGTTTTCTATCGCTCGCCGATCATCGGGCAAGTCTGTCAAAGTCCATACTTTGTTTTCATACATGGATCCTATCTCGGATTTCATGGCTTCAAGCCATTTGTTGGAATCTGGGCCCGCCATCGCTTCTTCATAGTTCGAAGGTTCACCGTTGTCTAACAACATGATTTCCGTGACAGGGTTGCCGTACCACTCAGTGCGGAACGTGTCCTTGTGGACCTGACGGTTCAAGAGCAACTTGATCCGAAGTACCTTGATCATCATCATTATTTTCCTTTTCAGTTGGTGTAGGCATCACAGGAACATTTTCCTGAGCTGCACTACTTTCCCGTTTGAGAGGTAGTACTTCATCGAGTTCTACTTTCCTCCCACTTACTTCTTTCGAGAGAAACTATATTTCCAGAAAGGATCCGTTCTTGGCAACAAAGATCTTGCCCTCGGATATTAAGTAGAAAGTATACCCAATGGTTTCCTTAGGGTATCCTATGAAGACGCATTTTTCCGACTTGGGTTCGAGCTTTTCAGGTTGAAGTTTCTTGACATAAGCATCGCATCCCCAAACTTTTAGAAACGACAGCTTAGGTTTCTTCCCAAACCATAATTCATACGGTGTCGTCTCAACGGATTTAGACGGTGCCCTATTTAAAGTGAATGTAGCTATCTCTAGATCGTATCCCCAAAATGATAGCGGTAAATCGGTAAGAGACATCATAGACCGCACCATATCCAATAGAGTGCGATTACGACGTTCGGACACACCGTTACGCTGAGGTGTTCCAGGCGGCGTGAGTTGTGAAACGATTCCACATTTCCTTAAGTGTGTACCAAATTCGTGACTTAAATATTCTCCTCCACGATCTGATCGTAGGAACTTTATCTTTCGGTCACGTTGATTCTCTACCTCATTCTGAAATTCCTTGAAATTTTCAAAGGTCTCAGACTTGTGTTTCATTAAGTAGACATACCCATATCTACTCAAGTCATCAGTGAGAGTAAGAACATAACGATATCCTCCGCGAGCCTCAACGCTCATTGGACCGCACACATCGGTATGTATGATTTCCAACAAGTTGGTTGCTCGCCCATTGTTCCGAGAACGGAGTCTTGGTCATTTGCCCATGAGGCATGGTTCGCATGTGTCAAATGATTCATAATCGAGACTCTAAAAGTCCATCAAGATGGAGCTTCTTCATGCGCTTGACACCAATGTGACCAAGGCGGCGATGCCACAAGTATGTGGGACTATCGTTATCAACTTTACATCTTTTGGCATTCACACTATGAATATGTGTAATATTACGCTCGAGATTCATTAAGAATAAACCATTGACCATCGGGGCATGACCATAAAACATATCCCTCATATAAATAGAACAACCATTATTCTCGGATTTAAATGAGTAGCCATCTTGTCGGGGATATGCCCCGCGGCGTAAACCGGCCGGAAGGATAAACCGGCCGGACTTGGCGATTCACCGGCGACCTGGATAGACCAGACGGTTTACAGTTCATTGGTAATCCGGCGGACGGGTCAGAGGAGCGACAAGACCCGGTGGCCCGTCTGGCGGTTCATGAAAGGCCGGTTCAACTATGGTGGGCCGGTTTATGAGGAAAGCGTAAGGACTATTCTCCTACAAAGGAAGCAAGACTAGGACTCCACTTGTAATAGAGTAATCCTAATCCAACTAGGACTAGTCATGTAAACCGCCCCTTCAACATATATAAGGAGGGGTAGGGCTCCCCAAAGAGGGACAAGTTAGACAAGCTACAAGCAAGAAACAATCTTAGGTCTAGACACAAAGAGCCGGTTTACCGGCGACTCCCTCACATTATAATGAGACCTAGCCACAAACAGCATGTAGGGTTATTACCGGATGATGTTTTCCGGGGCCCGAAGCTGTCTAAACCCTTGTCTTGTGTTGCGTCTCTCGATTCCGCTCAACCCCTCTCAAGCTACTACATAGATGCGTTGGTCTCACGACTAAGTCCTCACATTAGGACATCTGCCGTGACAATTCCACGACAGTTGGCGCCCACCGTGGGGACGGTGGTGTTGAGTTCTTGGAGGGATGTATTTCAGGGATTGAGAAGTTGGCGATGTGTTGGATGAAAAAGAACCGGCGCAGAAGACGTCTGATGCACAGTCAAAGCAACATATACAGGATTTAAGATCAAGAGAAAATTAGGGTTGCGTCTAGGCGCCAGCATACACGACCGGATGATCCGTCTGAGGCCAGGTTGATTTTTTGCTGCCGCAACAAGTCGAAGTCTCGTATCAGAAATCAATTGGTACGAGATACGAGATGCAATCGCCGAGTCCGATAGATTTGACGGCTCCGTGTCCGTTTGTGAATCCAATATTGGAGGTCTATTTTTCCTGCGGTTAAATCTAGACGTACTGACCCAGTACGGGTTACTCGGATGGTTGTTGCTCCCAAGGGTAAATCGTGGCAGCAGAGGCAAAGCTAGCAGCGTATGCGTCAAATCAGGGAGTTATCATTACTGCTATTTTTTCTGGCCTAAAGACCAAGTCAAATCCGGAGATCCCCAAGCACTTCTGCTAGTACTATAATAAAGGATAGTATTGTTTGAGTACTAGTAGATCGGGAAAAGAACAAAGGAAATTATTAGATGAACTGCGCACTACGTCCAAGCATCAAATCAGAGTTAGTACTAAGTACTAATGGCCGGTTTAGCACTCACGTGAAGGCATTGGAAAAACTTGACACAACAATCAATTGGGAATAAAACCTCCACCACTTGAAGGAGGACTCCAGGGGCCGTCAATCGAAGCTGCTGCTACTATTTACTCCAGGAGAAGATCAAACACAGGCCGACTACTCCCGTCAGGATCAATCTAGTAATACTACTATTCGTCAGGAAGCTAACCCGGGTGTACACACGAACTCGGACGACTCTTGCTGCACTGTGGAGTCGCCAGGGCCCGCTCCAAACCATCGTGGTCCAAGCCGCCCTTCGCCAGCGTGTCGAGCTACTGCCGCGGCCGCACCGTCAAATCTGAACAGATGATCAATTTTTTCTGCAGTTGTTTGTCGTCAAGGCTGACAGGAATTGTGCTACACTGTCGTCGCGGGAGCTTTGCTACCTTTCTCTAACTGCTATCAGCATTTGAAAATACCAGGTGCTATTTATCCTATTTTAAACACATATTAATTCATCCGATCAACACTACTTTGCCCTGCTGTGTTTTATATGCAGGAGAATTATTCGTCACAAAGTGGCATTATACCGCGGAGATGGAGGCGTGCCAACATTATTCGGCACGGGTGGTCGTCCTTACTCAACGGACCCCCGCGCCGGGTTACAATACCTTGACCGACTCGCCCGACCGCACTGCCTTCCAGCGCCACGGACAACTCGCCCGTTCGCCCTTGTGGCTGGTTCATGTGTTCGTGCTGCCTTACAAACGTCGCGGCCGACTCATCCGTCCGCGCCGGTTTACCATGCAGCGGCCAGTTCACCCGTGAGCGACTTCAACTTCACCTAGCGATCATCAATTTCATGGCGGATTATTTCCGGCCTGGCACATCAGGTGATATCCATCTAAAATATATTATATTGGTACATATTATTTTTTTGTCAAAGAGCAGTTTATCTTTGTCTTGGTCTGCAACATTGTTGATGCAGGACAAATTGTTTGTTGCATCAAAACAAAGTGGTTAACTCGCCCGCCTGCACCGGCTTACAACACCGTGGCCGATTCATCTGTTTGAGCCACCTCTGATGCCGAGGTCATCTTTTTCATCCGCCTCTCGTGGCCTGGTCTACATCAACACACCGGGCCGCACCTGTCTGCTTGAGCTGTTTATTGAGTATGAGCAAGTCACAGCTTGGGTAGCCCGGTTTTCTTTCAAGCAAAATGGAGGCAAGTTATCACATACTATCAACCGATGTCTGTACGGGGTGGTTCAATGGGCAGGCGCACAAGTCACCGCCACTACAGTTTTGGTTAAATTCAAATCGCCAGTTGGAAGGAACTATTGGCCGAATTGCTGACACGGCTCATACGGGATCATTTTATAACCCGCCGCAGTCACCTCAACCTTCTGTGGATTCACATCGTGCTATCAACACCAATGATATACAAGTTATGCCGGTTTATATGACAGTCAAATATGGAGAATCTCAAGCCAACTCTTCGAGTCACCTTGAGACTCGGGGGCTACGATGATATGACGCAACAAGTCTTGCCAGTTTCAGCAAATTAAAAAAACCCAGGACAATGGAGGGAAAGATAACCCGGTCCCAGAGGCTACTGTTATTTGAAGGCCGTTAGAAAATTTCTGGCTTGGAAAGTATATGACAATTACAAAATCCTGGCTCAATGAAGAAGTTCCGGGTCATCAGAAAAGATTTCGGTTTAAAATCCGGCTCAAGGGAAGCCAGTCTCACTGAAGTTCTCAAATCCGGTTTAAGAACTTCCGGTTCAAAAAGGAATTAACTTCTCGCAAGTTCGAGCTTAAAGGCCGTCAGAAATTTTCCGGCTGAAAATGAAGGTTCCGGTTTAAAATCCGGTTCAAGGGAAAGATGTCTCCCACAAAGTTTTGAAGCTCTCAATATCCGGTTTAACGTCCGGCTCAAGAAGGATTTATCTCTTGCAATAAGTTAAAGGGTGCCAAAGAGGACCTGCTGCCATGATGCGCGGTTCAAACATGGGTATCATGCCTTATTGGCCTAACATATTATTGATCACATGGGGGCTTCTGCTTCATAAAGCGGGGTCTCTGTTCTTTTTTACATCATGCGTGGTTACACGGAGGTTCTGTCTTAAAGCGGCCTCCGGTTTACCCCTTGACATTTGCTTTTTATATATCACTTGGGGCCTTGGTCGTGTCCGAACCAACGCGACACCTCTTGATAGGCGACAGCCACCAGATCACTTGGGGACATGGTCAAGTCTGAACCAGTCACGCCTCTTGATCGGCCTAAGGCCACGAAATCACTTGGGGGCTTGGTCGAACCCGAACCATTGCCACGCCTCTTGATTTGGCATATATGCCACGAATCATTTGGGGACCTGGCTGACTTGAATCATTGTCACTCCTATTGGGGGCTTGGTCCTGTCCGACCACGGTAACACCATCTGATCAGCTCAGTATAGCATGTCTTTTGCAAATGGTTTTATCATTGCCTTTGCTTGAAATTTTCTTTAATAAATATTTCTTCTTTGTTGCGTTCTTAAACCGATAAAATTCGCAGACCGGTTCGACTGTCAATTGACGGAACACGGTCAATTCTTAATCCGGAGATTATTTGCCCGGTTTGATTTTTTGATTTTATGTTACCATCTTATTATAGAGCAAACCGGTGTTCATTAACCCGGTTTGACTTTCAAATTACAAGTTGTCAGTACATGATCAAGTTATAATCCGGAGACTATCAGCCCGGTCTGGTTTCGACTATAAGTCGCCAGCATTATATATGGTTAAACCGGTGTTTATCACAACCCGGTATGGTTTTATCATAAACTGACACAGTATGAAAGGAGTTATCATTACTCAAGATTGGGATTATCACCCTTACTACAAAAGTTGGTAAACCAATGATGTTATTCAATGTCACAGGTATGATAAATTTCATATTTGATTATTCTTAAGTGCAGCCTTGGTTATAAACCTGGGTTATATGTTGGGCATTATGACCCGTCCGACGGTAAACCGCCAGGACACTTTAACTTGTTGTATGCAGAAACAGGTTGAATAAAGCATGATTATAAATTATCCGGTGTTTATTAAACCGGCCTGGCTTTGGACTATACGTCGCCAGTATATATTTGGATTGCGCCATTGGAATCATGCACTTATAAATCATTGGATTATATTATGCAAATAGCCAACATGGCTGGATTTTTATTATGGTTATTAATATTATGATTGAGGTTTTCAAAGTCGCTTTAGCGCAATGGCTATTATATTATCAATAGATATGATTTTATTCTACAATTGAAGGAATAGTCCCGAGTTGCTGCAGGCTTACAACCCGACACTTGGGGGCTACATTATTCAAAATTGAGATTATATCAAATATGCAAGTCTCATGTCGCTGCAAGCATGCACCATGACACTTGGGGGCTAATGCAAAGTCATTTTTTGCTCATATTATTGAAGACCCGGCTCATCACATTATAAGGAGCTGGCCCTTGGGGGCTACCAATTGCTCATGTCAACAATTCAAGGTACACAAATTTTATTATATTGAAGGGTCCATCGCTTTCAGTTGGTAAAGCACAAGGCTCTTAACCTTATGGACGTGGATTCAAGCCCCATGATGGGGGTTACATCATATGGTGTTATTTTCATTGAAGTATATATCAAGTCCCACTCAATATTATCTTCTTGAACCGCCCTTGGGGGCTACATCGTTGAAGTTTTTATGAGCATCAGAATTACAAGTCGAGTTATCGCAAGCATGACAACCCGCACTTGGGGGCTACATATGGGAAATACTCAATTCTGACTAGTGATTGAGATGAACAACCTGGATTTCTTCAAGATTGTGATATTTATATTGAAGCAAAGTCTTAAGCCACCACTTTGTTCTGCTCAAGACTTGGGGGCTACAGGTATTATGTTATTATCGAAGAACTATTTTCATATTCTGATTGAGCAAACCAAATTGACCCGGCATCACCAATAAACCGGAATTATCAGTTTTTATAACCCGACAATGGTGGTAATCATAAACCGGCAAGTTCGACATCTTCAAACCGGTTGAATATCAGATGAGTATTTCAAAACCAATATTTCTTAAACCGGTGTTTTGGAAGCCGATTCAAGTGGATTATTCTTCACAATATTTTTTCTATAAGAAGCCAACATCAGCAATTTGAGTATGAGGCTGGTTATTGACCCGGATCTTCTAGGAGGAGGAAATAGCAAGGACTTAAGGAGGATCAGTGTCGGTCTACAAGAATTTTTAACCTGGAGCACAACCTGTCAAAATTGTTCTGGTGTTTATTTTGCAGCATAAGTTTACCATGGACAAATCCAAGCTAAACTTGGGGGCTAATGTCGGGGATATGCCCCGCGGCCTAAACCGGCCGGCAGGATAAACCGGCCGGACTTGGCGATTCACCGGCGACCTACACAGACCAGACGGTTTACAGCTCATTGGTAATCTGGCGGACGGGTCAGAGGAGCGACAAGACCCGGTGGCCCGTCTGGCGGTTCATGAAAGGCCGGTTCAACTATGGTGGGCCGGTTTATGAGGAAAGCGTAAGGACCATTCTCCTACAAAGGAAGCAAGACTAGGACTCCACTTGTAATAGAGTAATCCTAATCCAACTAGGACTAGTCATGTAAACCGCCCCTTCAACATATATAAGGAGGGGTAGGGCTCCCCAAAGAGGGACAAGTTAGACAAGCTACAAGCAAGAAACAATCTTAGGGCTAGACACAAAGAGCCGGCTTACCGGCGACTCCCTCACATTATAATGAGACCTAGCCACAAACAGCATGTAGGGTTATTACCGGATGATGTTTCCCGGGGCCCGAAGCTGTCTAAACCCTTGTCTTGTGTTGCGTCTCTCGATTCCGCTCAACCCCTCTCAAGCTACTACATAGATGCGTTGGTCTCACGACTAAGTCCTCACATTAGGACATCTGCTGTGACAATTCCACGACACATCTCGTATCAAACGAGATCCAGATACAATGTTCATGCTCAAACTTGGCACCAAATAACAATTATTAAGGTTTATAACTAATTCCGTAGGTAAATGTAGAGGTAGCGTGCCGACGGCGATCACATCGACCTTGGAACCATTCCCGACGCGCATCGTCACCTCGTCCTTCGCCAGTCTTCATTTATTCCGCAGCTCCTGCTGTGAGTTACAAATATGAGCAACGGCACCGGTATCAAATACCCAGGAGTTACTATGAGTACTGGTAAGGTACACAACAATTACATGTATATCAAATATACCTTTGGTGTTGCTGGCCTTCTTATCCGCTAAGTATTTGGGCCAGTTCCGCTTCTAGTGACCCTTCCTTGCAATAAAAGCACTCGATCTCGTGCTTGGGTCCATTCTTTGACTTCTTCCCAAGCGGCTTATCGGGCGCGGCAACATCCTTGCCGTCCTTCTTGAAGTTCTTCTTGCCCTTGCCCTTCTTGAACTTAGTGGTCTTATTGACCATCAACACTTGATGTTCTTTCTTGATTTCAACCTTTGTTGACTTGACAGATTGAAAATACTTCAGAATGGTCTTCACCATCCCCGTGCATATTGTAGTTCATCACAAAGCTCTTTTAGCTTGGTGGGAGCGATCAAGGATTCTGTCAATGACCGCCTCATCGGGAGGTTAATGTCCACTGGGTCAGCGGTTGTGCAACCCAGACATTTTGAGTATGTGCTCACTGACAGAACTATTTTCCTCCATCTTACAACTATAGAACTTGTTGGAGACTTCATATCTCTCGAACCGGGCATGAGCTTGGAAAACTAGTTTCAGCTCCTCGAACATCTCATATGCTCCGTGTTGCTCAAAATGCTTTTGGAGCCCCGGTTCTAAGCTATAAAGCATGCCGCACTGAACGAGGGAGTAATCATCGACGAGACCGCCAAGCGTTCATAACGCCTTGGTTCTCGGGACGGAGCGTCACCTAGCGGTCCTTCTAGGACATATTGTTTCTGGCAGCTATGAGGATGATCTCGTGTTCCGGACCCGATCCGTATAGTTCTTTGTCATCATCTTTCAGCTTGGTTTTCTCTAGGAACGCGTTGAAGTTCATGTTGACATGAGCGTTGGCCATTTGATCTACAAGACATATTTGCAAAGGTTTTAGACTAAGTTCATGATAATTAAGTTCATCTAATCAAATTATTCAATGAACTCCCACTCAGATTAGACATCCCTCTAGTCATCTAAGTGTTACACGATCCGAGTCGACTAGGCCGTGTCCGATCATCACGTGAGACGGACTAGTCATCGTCGGTGAACATCTTCATGTTGATCGTATCTTCCATACGACTCGTGTTCGACCTTTCGGTCTTTGTGTTCCGAGGCCATGTCTGTACATGCTAGGCTCGTCAAGTTAACCCTAAGTGTTTTGCATGTGTAAAATTGTCTTACACCCATTGTATGTGAACATAAGGATCTATCACACCGATCATCACGTGGTGCTTCGAAACGACGAACTTTAGCAATGGTGCACAGTTAGGGGAGAACACTTCTTGAAATTGTTGTAAGGGATCATCTTATTTACTACCGTTGTTCTAAGTAAACAAGATGCTTAAACATAATAAACATCACATGCAATTATATAGTAGTGACATGATATGGCCAATATCATATAGCTCCATTGATCTCCATCTTCGGGGATCCATGATCATCTTGTCACCGGCATGACACCATGATCTCCATCATTGTGTCTTCATGAAGTTGTCATGCCAGCGACTACTTCTACTTCTATGGCTAACGCGTTTAGCAATAAAGTAAAGTAATTTACATGGCATTCTTCAATGACACGCAGGTCATACAAAAATAAAGACAACTCCTATGGCTCCGCCGTTGTCATACTCATTGACATGCAAGTCGTGATTCCTATTACAAGAACATGATCTCATACATCACAATATATCATTCATCATTCATCACAACTTCGGCCATATCACATCACATGACAATTCTTTGCAAAAACAAGTTAGACGTCCTCTAATTGTTGTTGCATCTTTACGTGGCTGCAATTGGGTTCTAGCAAGAACGTTTTCTTACCTACTTAATAACCACAATGTGATTTTTTTTCAACTTCTATTTACCCTTCATAAGGACCCTTTTCATCGAATCCGCTCCAACTAAAGTGGGAGAGAGACACCCGCCACCACCTTATGCAACTAGTGCATGTCCATCGGTGGAACCGGTCTCACGTAAGCGTCATCGTAAGGTTGGTCCGGGCCGCTTCATCCAACAATACCGCTGAAGCAAGAAAAGACTAGTAGTGGCAAGCAAGTTGACAGGATCCACGCCCACAACAAAATTGTGTTCTACTCGTGCAATAGAGAACTATGCATAGACCTAGCTCTGATACCACTGTTGGGGAACGTTGCAGAAAATTAAATTTTTTCCTACGATTTCACCAAGATCCATCTATGAGTTCATCTAAGCAACAAGTCAAGGGAGTGAGCTTGCATCTACATACCACTTGTAGATCGCGTGCGGAAGCGTTCAAGGGAAGGGTGATGATGGAGTCGTACTCGCCGTGATTCAGATCACCGATGACCAAGTGCTGAACGGACAGCACCTCCGCGCTCAACACACGTGCACGGACAGAGACGTCTCCTCCTTCTTGATCCAACAAGGGGAAGGAGAGGTTGATGATGATCCAGCAAAGACGACGGCGTGGTGGTGGATGCAGCAGAACTCCCAGCAGGCTTCGCCAAGCCTGCTGCGGGAGGAGGACGAGGTGTAGCAGGGGAGGAGGCGCCAATGCAGTGCGGCTGCCCTCCCCTGCCCTCCTTATATAGGCCCCCAAGGGCGCCGCCCCGAGATCCAATCTCCCAAGGGGCGGCGACCACGGGGTGGAGTGCCCCAAGGCATGTGGTGCGCCACCCTAGGGTTTCAACCCTAGGCGCGGGTGGGCCTGGGGGTGCACCAGCCCACTATGGGCTGGTTCCTCCCACTTCAGCCCATGGGGCCCTCCGGATGGGTGGCCCCACCGGTGGACCCCGGACCCTTCCGGTGGTCCCAGACAATCTGCGGTGACCGAAACTTTCCCGATGGCCGAAATACCACTTCCTATATATAATTCTTTACCTACGGACCATTCCGAAACTCCTCGTGATGTCCGGGATCTCATCCGGGACTCTGAACAACATTCGGTATGCTGCATACTCATATTCATACAACCCTAGTGTCACCGAACCTTAAGTGTGTAGACCCTACGGGTTCGGGAGACACGTAGACATGACCGAGACGACTCTCAGGCAATAACAAACAACGGGATCTGGATACCCATGTTGGCTCCCACATGCTCCTCGATGATCTCATCGGATGAACCACGATGTCGAGGATTAAAACAACCCCATATACAATTCCCTTTGTCAATCGGTACGTTACTTGCCCGAGACTCGATCGTCGGTATCCCAATACCTTGTTCAGTCTCGTTACCGGCAACTCACTTTACTCATACCATAATGCATGATCCCGTGACCAACCACTTGGTCACTTTGAGCTCATTATGATGATGCATTACCGAGTGAGCCCAGAGATACCTCTCCGTCATACGGAGTGACAAATCCCAGCCTCGATCCGTGTCAACCCAATGACACTTTCGAGAGATACCGTAGTGCACCTTTATAGTCACCCGATTCGTTGTGACGCTTGGTACACCCAAAGCACTCCTACGGTATCCGGGAGTTACACGATCTCATGGTCTAAGGAAAAGATACTTGACATTGGAAAAGCTCTAGCAAACGAACTACACGATCTTGTGCTATGCTTAGGATTGGGTCTTGTCCATCACATCATTCTCCTAATGATGTGATCCCGTTATCAACGACATCCAATGTCCATAGCCAGGAAACCATGACTATTTGTTGATCAACGAGCTAGTCAACTAGAGGCTTACTAGGGACATATTATGGTCTATGTATTCACACGTGTATTACGATTTCCGGATAATATAGTTATAGCATGAATAAAAGACAATTATCATGAACAAAGAAGTATAATAATAATACTTTTATTATTGCCTCTAGGGCATATTTCCAACAAATTCTGCAACCAAACTCATCCTCTTGAATCTACATTCATACTCACAGTTTTGGTTTTGCAGGTCATAGATCTGGGCTTGGAGGTGTTCGATTTTCTCATGAAGCTTGAAGATGGTCTGCCCAATTTTCTTGGCGTCCAACTTGTGGTTGTTGGTGAACTCCGCGCATCATCTGGTTGGCGTTAAGTCCGCACTCCACCATCCCTTGGCACTTGAAAACTTGTTGTTCCATCGCTTTAAGCTTTGTCTCCACGCTTCCGGTACTCCTTGGTCCCTCCACATCGCGGATGTGCAACACCCCCTCACGCATCTCAATGGTTTGAGGGTGATGCATCACCTCCACGAGATAGGGGTTGATGACCCTCTCGAAAAACTTGTCCTTGGGAGCGCTTGAAGACATCATGGTGCTCTAAATCTGTCAGAAAAACAGCTCGAAACGAAAACAGAAGATTTTTGCGTGATATGGTGGTCAAAACCTCCGGGAGGTTATATAATGAATTTTTACTGACCAAAAGAAGTATCGTGCAAGAAAACAGAGTCTGGAGAGCACACGAGGTGCCCAGGAGGCAAGGGGCGCGCCTAGCAGGGTAGGGCGCGCCCTCCACCCTCGTGGGCGCCTCGTGTCCTTCCTGGACTACTTCTTATTTTCCTATTTTCTTAAATATTCCAAAGCAGAGAAAAATTGCTATTAGAACTGTTTGGAGTCGGTTACTTACCATACCACATACCTATTCCTTTTCGGAGTCTGAAACGTTCTGGAAAGTGTCCCTTATGTATTCCTCCGGGGTTACAGTTTCAATAATATTAATTTCAACATTTATTGGGTTACCTGAGATATAATGTTTGATTCTTTGATCGTTCACCACCTTCGGATTTGTGCCTTCGAAGTTGTTGATTTTTATGGCACCGGAACGATAGACCTCCTCGATAACATAAGGATCTTCCCATTTAGAGAGAAGTTTTCCTGCAAAAAATCTTAAATGAGAGTTGAATAGCAAAACATAATCACCTACCTACGTTAAACTCACGCTTTTGTATCCTTTTGTCATGCCATCTTTTAACTTTTTCTTTAAACAACTTGGCATTCTCATAGGCTTGGGTTCTCCATTCATCAAGTGAGCTAATGTCAAATAACCTCTTCTCACCGGCAAGTTTGAAATCATAGTTGACCTCTTTAATAGCCCGATATGCCTTATGTTCAAGTTCGAGAGGTAAGTGACATGCTTTTCCATAAACCATTTTATATGGAGACATACCCATAGGATTTTTATATGCAGTTCTATAGGCCCATAATGCATCATCAAGTTTCTTGGACCAATTCTTTCTAGATCTATTAACAGTCTTTTGCAAAATTAATTTGAGCTCTCTATTACTCAATTCTACTTGACCACTAGACTGCGGGTGATAAGGAGATGCAATTCTATGATTAACATCGTACTTAGCAAGCATTTTACGAAAAGCACCATGAATAAAATGTGAACCACCATCAGTCATGAGATATCTAGGGACTCCAAACCTCGGAAAAATAAATTCTTTAAGCATCTTAATAGAGGTGTTATGATCAGCACTACTAGTTGGAATAGCTTCTACCCACTTAGTAACGTAATCAACTGCAACTAAAATATGTGTATATCCATTAGAGGCAGGAAAAGGTCCCATATAATCAAAGCCCCAAACATCAAATGGTTCAATAACAAGAGAATAATTCATAGGCATTTCTTGACGTGTACTAATATTACCACTTCTTTGACATTCATCACAAGACAAGACAAACTTATGGGCATCTTTGAAGAGAGTAGGCCAATAAAAACCGGATTGCAATACCTTATGTGCAGTTCTATCTCCAGCGTGGTGTCCTCCATATGCCTCTGAGTGACACTTGCGTAGGATCTGTTCCTGTTCATGCTCAGGTACATAACGTCTAATAACACCATCTACTCCTTCTTTATAAAGGTGTGGGTCATCCCAGAAGTAATGTCTTAAATCATAGAAGATCTTTTTCTTTTGCTGGTATGTGAAACTGGGTGGTATAAATTTAGCAACAATGTAATTAGCATAATCAGCATACCATGGAGCAGTATGAGAAGCATTTATGACAGCTAATTGTTCATCAGGAAAGCTACCATCAATAGGTAGTGGGTCATCAAGAACATTCTCTAACCTAGACAGGTTGTCTGCAACGGGGTTCTCAGCTCCCTTTCTATCAATAGTATGCAAATAAAATTCTTGGAGCAAGAGGACCCATCTTATAAGTCTAGGTTTAGCATCTTTCTTTTCCATAATATATTTAATAGCAACATGATCAGTGTGAATAGTTACTTTAGAATCAACAATATAAGGTCTGAACTTATCACAAGCAAATACAACTGCTAAGAATTCTTTTCTAGTAGTAGCATAATTTCTTTGAGCAGTGTCTAGAGTTTTACTAGCATATTGAATAACATTCAATTTCTTATCAACTCTTTGCCCTAAAACAGCACCTGCAGCATAATCGCTAGCATCACACATACTTTCAAAGGGTAAGTTCCAATCAGGTGGCTGAACAATAGGTGCAGAAATCAAAGCTTTCTTAAGTATTTCAAATGCTTCTACACAATCATCATCGAAGACAAAAGGAATATCTTTTTGTAATAAATTAGTCAGAGGCCTAGATATTTTAGAAAAGTCCTTAATGAACCTCTTATAAAAACCGGCATGACCAAGGAAACTTCTTATACCTTTAATGTCCTTGGGACACGACATCTTTTCAATAGCATCAACTTTAGGAGGTGTTTGGCAACAAAAATGGTAACGTAAATGGTATCGTAATCACATCGCAGCGTTTTAGGAGGTGTAACGAGTTATTTCTCAATTTGTTTGGTTGGCCTAGGTAACGTAATTGGATAACATCGCTCCTCCTCTTCTTCCCTAGCGCGTCTGTCTCCCCAACTCAAGACTGTCGCCGTCGCTCGCGGGCTATGCTCCTCCCGCGCCGCCAGCTGCTGCGACCTTGCCGCCTGCTTAATTAATCTTGCGCGCCGCCGGCCGCTGCATCTCGCGCACCGCCGGCCGCCGTCTGACCCAAAGCATGCGTGCCGCTAGTGGCTTCGATCTCACGCTGCGATGGACGCCAGCGAAGCATGCCGACAGCTGGCGAGCTGTGGTTGCCGCTGCTCTTTTTCTCTCGCACTCTTTGAGCGGATTGTGCGGCTGCGGGAACAGAAGACGGGGTCCCGATACAGCCGATTTGGGGCGTAACCAGTTTTGTATAGCGGTGGGACCTGATTACACTATATCTGATTACAGCCGTGGCGAAACAAACACGATTTGGCGGTAACTGATCCTGCTGTAATCAGATTACGTTACAATCTCGGTAACCAAACACCTCCTTAGCTTTATCAACTTCAATACCTCTTTCAGAAATTTTATGCCCCAAGACAATGCCTTCATTAACCATAAAGTGGCACTTTTCCCGATTCAAGACGAGACTAATGTCTTCACATCTCTACAAAACTCGATCAAGGTTGCTCAAGCAATCATCAAAAGAGGATCCATAAACGGAGAAATCAGCCATGAATACCTTAAAAATCTTTTCACAAAAGTTAGAGAATATAGCCATCATGCATCTTTGAAAGGTAGCAGGTGCATTACATAAACCAAAAGGCATACGTCTATAAGCAAAAGTACCGAAAGGGCAAGTAAAAGTAGTCTTTGCTTGATCGTCCGCTGACATAGGTATTTGAGAGAAACCAGAATAACCATCTAGAAAGCAGAAATGTGTATGTTTGGATAGTCTTTCTAGCATTTGATCAATAAAAGGTAAAGGGCAATGATCTTTCTGTAACATCCCAAAATTCTAAATTTTGGAATGTTATAATAAATAGATAGATTGATTGATTGTTTGATTGATTGTGTGAAACTGAGTGAAATTTGAAACTTTTTGAAAGTTAAATGAGAGGGAATAAAAGGACTTTCCCAAACTTTCATTTTAGCTTTTATGATCTTCGTGAATTCAAATTCTTTTCACCACAAAACCCTGGAGAGAAGATGACATGACTTCTTCCATTTATTTAAATGACAAGGGATGTTGAAAATATTTGAATTTCATTTGAAATTATTTCCAATTCATAAACTTCAAGCAACTCAATGATTTTCACGAGCGAAGATAAAATGATTTCTTCAAAATATATGAAATATGAGTTGGAAGTTTTAAAATAATTAAATTCAAAGTTCGTTTGAATTTATTTTCAATTTGGAGTTATTGGGTTTTATTCAAATTATTTTACTCCAAAAATAAAATATATGGAAAATAGGGTAACATGATTCCCTACATCAGAAAAATGGAGAGAAATAAATTTGAATTAATCTTGGTATTGTCAAAATGATTTTATTGGGTTTTAAATAGGTCAGTAGCACTGTTTGAATTATTAGAATTTTTGTGCATTTTATTTGAAGCTAGAATAATGTTCATCTCGTAGAAAATCTTTTTCTGAAAATTTTGATATATTATATGCCTATATAATATTTTATTTATTTGGTCTTCATTATTTTAGTTGCGTGGAAAAATGTTTTTTTTTAAATTCCTACACCCATTGGGCCCGGCCAATTTAGCCAGCCACCAGCCACGCCCAGCCAGCCCAGCGCCCTCCCGCTCGTCCCGAGCCCCGCTCGAGACTCAGTAGGCGTCTGACGCCGCCGCCGTGGTCGAGGAGGACTCTCCTTCCTTGCCCCTCGCCCACGCCTAACGCCGCCCTCTGCCTCCATAATACGGAGCCGGCCCGGCCCTCTCTCTCTCTCTCATCGCATAATCGCCCGTCCGCGTCTCGCCAAGCCCACTTCTTCTTCTTTGCCTGACAATACGCTTCACTGCCCAAGCCTTTCGCCACACCGCCCATCACCGCCTCATCGCCGCTCGCCAAGGCTGCAATCGCCGCCTCGCCTCGTTCTTCGCGGAGTTGATCACGACGTCGGTTCAATCCACCGCCGACTCGCCCGAACCGGTATAACCCAAGTAAAATCGCCCGGTTTTTGTTTTAAATCGGTTTTCTGAAAACCCTAGACTAGATCGGTTTTCTTCTGTTTTATTAAACAGCGAACGTCCACTGTTTATATCTTATAAACGAACGTTCGTTATTTAGTTCTTTTCTTTTATTTTCGGTCAGGGACCCGTTTGTGAATATTATATTTATAGATTAGCCCCTGGACTTCAAACACCCACAACTTTTTATTCGTTTATCCAAATCCAACGAAACCAACGCCCACTTCTTCGTTACGATCTCCTCGATCCAGACAAACAACTTGAACATGTCTTTGAAAGTTTAAAATTTGAATTAGATCAGATTTGAATTCAAACTTCGTTTGATCATAACTTGAGTTTCGTAGCTCCGTTTGAGTTGATTCTTTTTGCATATCGAAGCTCTTGACCTAAACTTTCTGATAAGGCCAATTCATATAATTTTGGTACTGTTAGAAATTGTTTTATGCTGCAAGAGTTATTTGCTAGGTTTTGATGTTTTCCGAGTTGTTCTCTTCGTTCTTTCCGATCTTTTGAGTGATTGCTTATGTGTGGTTACCATTGCTTGCTCACGATAGATTGACCGGAGTGTGACGAGTAGAATTATCAAGAGTTGAGTGGGAATTATCTTCATCAACATTGCAGGCAAGTAACACTTGATCATACCCTTTCTACTACCCAGTTTTTATGCATTAGATCAATCCTCACACATTTCATGATTAGGATCTAATTAAATTGTGGGATGGGAAGTAGATGAGGTAGTACCTATTACCTATTTTACTTATGAAACCTTTGGGAGTTACTTCTACATTTGCTTATTATGCCATGCTATGCTAGTAGACGTGGATTGGGTGAGTGAATATCCATGACAGATGTGAGATTGTTAATTAATGGTTTATCTAAGGTGGCAACTTAAATACACATCTGGGTGGATTGAGGCTCCTGGAGTTACCAGGACTTGCCTGTTTTTTTGGAAATCCTGGAGGTACCGTGTGATTTTCCTATGGACCGCCACCCAGGCTCAAAGGGATCATAAGATAATTCATACTAGTAACTTACGTGTGCAGCCACAAGCCATTATGGGCTCTGGCATAGTTGACTAAGTCGTGCGAACTCTTATAGTGGTGGACTAGCGGATGTAGGGGATGTAGGTGTACCGGTCTACCCATCGTAAGGTGCTAGCGCTTCTGAAAGACTATGTCTCGGTCATCCGTTTCTCAAACACCATGTAGTAACGAGAAACCAAACGGAGGCGATCGAGTCTTGTGGGGAAAAGTGCGCAAACCTCTGCAGAGTGTACAAACTAATCATGATTAGCCGTGTCCCCGGTTATGGACATCTTGAGTATCTAGTACTTGAATATTCTGTGAATCTCAACATGTTACTCTAATTTAATATTGATGGGTTTGTTAATGAGTACTTTTTAATTGGGATTGAGGATGCTATCAACCATTCTCAATGTTTAACAACCACCATGATAGTTAAATAAATTTATCCTTTGCAGTAGGGAAAAATTGGCTTTACGCAAAACTGTAACCATAGAGCTTTCCACCAGCCATATATGCATGTAGTATAGCTTATTCTTTCATTACTCTCTATGTGTTACATTGCCAGCATATTCCATGTGCTGACCCGTTTTCGGGCTGCAACATTTCATGTTGCAGACTTTCCAGATGACGAGTAAGTGATACGTTAGGGTTACGATTTCCTATACTCAACTTTGCCGTTGGTGTTGATGGGAATCCACAACCTTGTTGCTTCCGCTAATTTTGGATTGAGGTAATAGTATTTACGTTACTTTATACATGTGATTTACCTCTGTTATAAATCCTCGAGTACTGTGTGTGTCAGCATACTGATCCAGGGATGACACGTAAGCACAGAGACTTGACCGTCTGAGGTCGGGTCGCTACAAGATGGTATCAGAGCACATGTTGACTGTAGGACGTGACCCTAGAAACTGGGAAGCCATAGGAAGGATTTTTCTCTACAACGTTCTTTTCAAAAGAATCTTTTACCTCTCTTCTCTTATGAGCTTATTCAAAAATTCCTTTTAGTGAGACTATACCCTTTTCCCCTTTTTGACCACTCGAAGATTCGACTGATGAGACCACTCCAAGAAGGACCAGATATCGGACAACTAAGACCATTCGGAATGAAGAGGATTTTACCATACATTATGATAATGGAAACTACAAGTGTTGAAGACTCCGAAGAGTAGGAGAATAAGAAGAATTTCCAGATTTGGTATGACCAAGGAAGGCTACACTTATGGAACTTGACAGACTATGAAAGTTGTCAATACTCGAGAGCAAGGTGTATCGGAGAAAGACCGGAACATGGAGCATTAGAACTCAAAGTTTTGTCAAGAAAACTCGAAGACAGGAGATATCAATTATGGAATAAAAGCTCATGGCAGTAACATGGGCATAGACACGGCTGACCATGGTGTTATTGCCACTTATGCTATTGTCACCGTGCGAAGTTAAGCATGTAGATGCAAGGAAGGATTGGATGGTAGAAGGCTGATGGATCATCTGTCAGCAAAGGATGCAGCTTTAAACTTAGCTGGTGTATCACCAGGATCTGGAGTTTTACATCAAGAAGTTAAGATGTACCTACAAGAAGCAGTAGTTTGACAAGGAAGTATTTCATGAAGAACTCAGGACCCTGAAGATGAGAGTAGCCAAGCTGGAGGAACAAAACCGCGAGATACCGGAGAATTATCAGGAACTGAAGGATAGAAGGACATGGTTCATGCCAAGGATGTTGAAACCCGGAAGTTTGGAACGCAACTCCAAAAAAAATGTTAAAGGACGTCATGATAGACTTTGCGTCAACATAGATGATTTGGCAAAAGAACTTGAGAAGGACAAGCATGATCTGAAGAAGCTACCAGAGACATGAACAAGACTTGAAGAGTTTGGTGATGTTGAGATCTATAGACCATTAGAAGACCCAACCCCTGTAATATATTTACGATATATGCGACGATTGTGAGCTGTCAATTTGTTTGTTGTTTTTCCGACAGCCACAATAAAATCTGCCTTTTCAAAACTATTGTTTGTATTGTGTGCATCCCTCTCGATCTCCCTTATCCCACCCCAAACCCATGGACCCCATAGAGGATGAATGGAGATGAGCTTATATTTCCTGGACCAATGAGTAAAATCGGAGATGGACCAATGGATTCAGAACATGGAGGATCATATGGAGAGTGACCCTATAGTCGGAAATGATATGACCCAGCATGCTCTTCAGAGTTTTGAAAGAGGTGTTGTTACTTGGTGGAGGATGTACCAAACCATCAATGGATGGCAAGGAGTAACCACTTGGGGAGAATTTAAGTTGACTTTGCTAATGTCTCGGTTTGTGTCACAGAAATTGAAGCCTTCGGGAAAGGATATGAAGAAACCTTGTGCATGCAAGCTCTGTGGAGAAATAGGACACACCCATAAGAAACACAAGGATGAATGCCCTAATTGTGAAGGAAGTCACCCAGCTGAAAAATGCCCAACTAAGCTGATTACTTGTTTCTTGTGTGAAGGAACTACCCACTACCCCTTCAAGGTCACATTTACCCTATAGTACGAGAGAACCATCCAGCAGAAGAAAGAAGAAATGAAAGGAGCCCTCAAGGAGATGTTAGAAGAACCTGTGACGAAGGAACATGTCGAGGACACACACAACGGAAACAAAATTAAAGCCCGCACTAAGTCATGCTATTCATGTGGAGAAGAAGGACACATCTCCCAAGATTGTCTAAATGGAGATCTAGTAGAATTCCCGACAGAGGAAGTAGAGTATGACCCACAGGAAATAGAAGCCCTGATTGGAACGAAAAAGACCAGGAAGAGGAATAGATTGGATTCCAGGAAGGAACTGAGTCATGTCACCTGTTACAAGTGCAAGGAGTCAGGGCACTACATCAAAACTTGCCAAAAAGGAAGCCGAGGACCCAAGGAGGCTATGTGATCATAAGGAAACCCCGAGACTTGTCAGAAGTGTTATGTTTTCGTTGTAATGAAGCAGGGCACTTTGCGAGGGATTGTCCCAAGAAGAAGGAGACTTGTGCTAATATGTGAGTTAGCAGCAATGTAAATGTAGTAGTAGTAGTGAGAACATCTCTTCTGTGTTGAGATGTTGAGTTGAGGCATGTAATGGAAATACAGGAGATTGTTGTAATTGAAGAATAAATAAAGTTATCATCGTTGGTACTGTTTTGGATTTTATGAGTTGTTACTCTATGAAGAAAGATTTTGACCATTTTCGAGGATATGAGAAACATGGTCTATGGATGAGATTGGAGCTTTGTATGGGAGAAGGTGCCAGACACCGTTGATGTGGGATGAACTGGGAGACCGTCAGTTGTTTGGACCAAATGTGATCAAGGAGTCAGAAGAGAATGTTAAGTTGATTCGAGATATACTGAAGGTAGCTCAGTCCAGGCAGAAGAGTATTGCAGACTCAAAAACGCAAGGAGGTAGTCTATGAAATTGGAGACAGAGCATGTCTTCGTGTGTCCCCTCTGCGGGGAGTTAAATGATTTGGAATTAAGGAAAGTTAGCCCTGAGTTTTGTAGGACCATACCGAGTTTTTGAGTGTATGGGAGAAGTGGCCAACAAATTGGAGTCACCCGAAGGGCTGTCAGAAGTTCATGACGCGTTTCACGTTTCCCAGTTGAAGAAGTGCCATGCAGAGATGGCCAATATTCCCCTGTAAGGATGCTTGACCCTAGAAAGGATAATGATGTACCACAAAGTGGAGTATGACTTCATAAGTATAAGTTTTATCTCGGAATGTGGGATATCTCACGAGGATGAAGTGATGAATTACTATTGGATATAAAGGAGGTATGATGTTGGAAATATGGATCAATGGAAATTCCATGATGAGTCTGAGTAATCACGTCTTGGTTTGGTACAACAGAAGGAAGGGAGACAATACAATTGGATGGATTTTAAGTATGCTAGGAAGCTGGAAGTTGGATGATGGAATAACGATCAGTTGCCCAGAGGATGAGTTCAAGGTTACAAGTGATGAGATGGGCCATAACCCATAGGCCCCAGGACCTGCCAAGAAGCAAGCACATTCTTGCTGAAGGAAAAACCCTGGAAGAAGTTATGACTTTACCAGCCGACGATTTTATAGGAGCAACGCAAAACCTGAGAGTTGAGAAGGAACGATAGATGGTTGTTTGGCTTGCAGAATCAATGGATTTATTCGAACTTGGTTCGTCGACAAGAGAAATTCTGCAATGCTTGTGAGGATGACCGAGTGTTAGAATGCGAGATTCGCTAAACCGTATACAAGGAAATGATTTGGGTGCGGGATGGATTGATCACCATACCGACTTACTCTTATTATTCGCCTTGCTATATGGGATGGTAAATCTGAGTGACTTACCTATAGTAGAGAGACGACGATCAAAGCCTTGTTTGAACCGTAGAATGGTATAGCAATTTCCCCCTTGTACAAGGCAGCTATTGCCAACCGTAAGTTATACGGTGAGGTTCAGCCCAGACCCGTTTTCTGCAGGAGAAACCATAAATTGTTGACCACCATGAGATATCGATAGTTGTTTAGCATTGGCGCCAAACCCGTCAGCTAAGAAGACCCAGTCTCGGAATAACCTTACCAGATTGGATACAAGAATTAAGGAAAGGGTTATGCCACCACCGGAAGAGCCCAGAGAGGGAATATTCCCGAGATCTGAGAAGACCGACACTGTCAGAAAATAAGGATGGAGTATATGAGTTTTGATGGAACCGTAACCATGCTTCTAAGGGTGGTAGCACCCGAGATCCCGGAGTTGATCGATGGATTTTGAGAAGACCCCCAAACCCTAACCTATTTCTTGCTAGCCTCTCCGAATCTCGAGGACGAGATTCATTTTAAGGGTGGTAGGTTTGTAACATCCAAAAATTCTAAATTGGAATTTTATAATAAATAGATAGATTGATTGATTGTTTGATTGATTGTGTGAAATTGAGTGAAATTTGAAACTTTTTTGAAAGTTAAATGAGAGGGAATAAAAGGACTTTCCCAAACTTTCATTTTAGCTTTTATGATCTTCGTGAATTCAAATTCTTTTCACCACAAAACCCTGGAGAGAAGATGACATGACTTCTTCCATTTATTTAAATGATAAGGGATGTTGAAAATATTTGAATTTAATTTGAAATTATTTCCAATTCATAAACTTCAAGCAACTCAATGATTTTCACGAGCGAAGATAAAATGACTTCTTCAAAATATATGAAATATGAGTTGGAAGTTTTAAAATAATTAAATTCAAAGTTCGTTTGAATTTATTTTCAATTTGGAGTTATTGGGTTTTATTCAAATTATTTTACTCCAAAAATAAAATATATGGAAAATAGGGTAACATGATTCCCTACATCAGAAAAATGGAGAGAAATAAATTTGAATTAATTTTGGTATTTTCAAAATGATTTTATTGGGTTTTAAATAGGTCAGTAGCACTGTTTGAATTATTAGAATTTTTGTGTATTTTATTTGAAGCTAGAATAATGTTCATCTCGTAGAAAATCTTTTTCTGAAAATTTTGATATATTATATGCCTACATAATATTTTATTTATTTGGTCTTTATTATTTTAGTTGCGTGGAAAAATGTTTTTTTTTTAAAAATTCCTACCGCCGACTGGGCCGGCCTAGCTAGCCAGCCAGGCCACGGCCCAGCCACCCCAGCGCGCCCTCCCGCTCGTCCCCGAGCCCCGCTTGACTCCAATGGCGACGCTGTACGCTATTGCCGTGGTCGAGGAGGACTCTCCTTCCTCGCTTCTCGCCCACGCCAATGCCGCCTCCGCCCTCCATAAATCGGAGTTCGGCCCGCCCTCTCTCTCTCTCAATCGCCGCCGCCGTCCATGTCTCGCCGCCATCGCTGCAGACAACAAGCCCGCCTCAAGGCCACAAGCACCTTGCCTGCATCACGCCGCCACATGCCTCATGCATACTGCCTCGCTTCATGCCCATGTAACCGCCGCCGCCTCGCCTCGTTACTTGCCGGAGTTGATCACGACGCCGGTTCTATCCACCACCGACTCGCCCGAACCGGTATAACCCAAGTAAAACCGCCCGGTTTTTATTTTAAATCGGTTTTCTGAAAACCCTAGACTAGATCGGTTTTCTTCGGTTTTATTAAACAGCGAACGTCCACTATTTATATCTTATAAAAGAACGTTCGTTATTTAGTTATTTTCTTTTATTTTCGGCCAGGGACCCGTCTGTGAATATTATATTTACAGATTAGCCCCTGGACTTCAAACATCCACAATTTTTTATTCGTTTATCCAAATCCAACGAAACCAACGCCCACTTCTTCGTTACGATCTCCTCTATCCAGATAAACAACTTGAACATGTTTTTGAAAGTTTAAAATTTGAATTAGATCAGATTTGAATTCAAACTTCGTTTGATTATAACTTGAGTTTCGTAGCTCCGTTTGAGTTGATTCTTTTTGCATATCGAAGCTCTTGACCTAAACTTTCTGATAAGGCCAAATTCATATAATTTTGGTACTGTTAGAAATTGTTTTATGCTGCAAGAGTTATTTGCTAGGTTTTGATGTTTTCCGAGTTGTTCTCTTCGTTCTTTCCGATCTTTTGAGTGATTGCTTATGTGTGGTTACCATTGCTTGCTCACGATAGATTGACCGGAGTGTGACGAGTAGAATTATCAAGAGTTGAGTGCGAATTATCTTCATCAACATTGCAGGCAAGTAACACTTGATCATACCCTTTCTACTACCCAGTTTTTATGCATTAGATCAATCCTCAAACATTTCATGATTAGGATCTAATTAAATTGTGGGATGGGAAGTAGATGAGGTAGTAACTATTACCTGTTTTACTTATGAAACCTTTGGGAGTTACTTCTACGTTTGCTTATTATGCTATGCTATGCTAGTAGACATGGATTGGGTGAGTGAATATCCATGACAGATGTGAGATTGTTAATTAATGGTTTATCTAAGGTGGCAACTTAAATACACATCTGGGTGGATTGAGGCTCCTGGAGTTACCAGGACTTGCCTGTTTTTTTTTTTTGAAATTCCGGAGGTACCGTGTGATTTTCCTATGGACCGCCACCCAGGCTCAAAGGGATCATAAGATAATTCATACTAGTAACTTGCGTGTGCAGCCACAAGCCATTATGGGCTCTGGCATAGTTGACTAAGTGGTGCGAACTCTTATAGTGGTGGACTAGCAGATGTAGGGGATGTAGGTGTACCGTCTACCCATCGTAAGGTGCTAGCGCTCGAAAGACTATGTCTCGGTCATCCGCTTCTCAAACACCATGTAGTGCGAGAAACCAAACGGAGGCGATCGAGTCTTGTGGGGAAAAGTCAAAATCTCTGCAGAGTGTACAAACTAATCATGATTAGCCGTGTCCCGGTTATGGACATCTTGAGTATCTAGTACTTGAATATTCTGTGAATCTCAACATGTTACTCTAATTTAATATTGATGGGTTTGTTAATGAGTACTTTTTAATTGGGATTGAGGATGCTGTCAACCATTCTCAATGTTTAACAACCACCATGATAGTTAAATAAGTTTATTCCTTTGCAGTAGGAAAAAATTGGCTTTACGCAAAACTGTAACCATAGAGCTTTCCACCAGCCATATATGCATGTAGTATAGCTTATTCTTTCATTACTCTCTATGTGTTACATTGCCAAATATTCCATGTGTTGACCCATTTTCGGCCGCAACGCTTCATGTTGCGAGACTTTCTAGACGCATTTAGTAAGTGATATGTTAGGGTTACGATTTCCTATACTCAACTTTGCCGTTGGTGTTGATGGGAATCCACAACCTTGTTGCTTCCGCTAATTTTGGATTGAGGTAATAGTATTTACGTTACTTTATACATGTGATTTACCTCTTTTATAAATCCTCGAGTACTATGTGTGTCAGCATACTGATCCAGGGATGACACGTAAGCACAGAGACTTGACCGTCTGAGGTCGGGTCGCTACACTTTCTTAGTAGCTTTATTTAATTTATGAAAATCAATTACCATCCTATAACCTGTAATAATTCTTTGCGGGATCAATTCATATTTATCATTAGGGACTACAGTAATACCTCCTTTCTTAGGGACACAATGGACATGACTTACCCATTGACTATCAGCAACGGGATAAATTATACCTGCCTCAAGGAGCTTTAGTATTTCCTTTCTTACCACTTCTTTCATCTTAGGATTTAACTGTCATTGATGATCTCTAACTGGTTTGGCATCTTCTTCCAAATTTATTTTGTGCTAGCATAGAGTGGGATTAATGCCCTTAAGATCATCAAGAGTATATCGAATAGCAGCACGGTGCTTCTTCAGAGTTTTCAATAATCTTTCCTCTTCCTGCTCTGAAAGGTTAGCACTAATAATAACAGGATATACCTTCTTTTCAGCAAGATAAGCGTATTTAAGAGTATCAGGTAATGGTTTAAGCTCAAACACGGGATCACCCTTGGGTGGCGGAGGATCCCCTAGGATTTCAACAAGAAAGTTGTGTTTCAAAATAGGACCCTGTTTTAAGAATACTTCATCTATTTCCCTCCTTTCATTCATAAATATATCATTTTTATGGTCTAGCAAATAATGTTCTAACGGATCAGTAGGAGGCACGGCAATAGAAGCAAGACCAATTATTTCATCCTTACTAGGCAATTCTTTATCATGGGGTTGTCTACGAAATTTAGCAAAATTAAACTCATGTTTCATATCCCCCAAGCCAATTGTAACAACATCCTTTTCACAATCAATCTTAGCATTAACAGTATTCAAGAAGGGTCTACCAAATATAATGGGACAAAAGCTATCTTGTGGGGAACCAAGAACAAGAAAATCAGCAGGGTATTTAACTTTCCCACACAAGACTTCAACATCTCTAACAATCCCAATTGGTGAAATAGTATCTCTATTTGCAAGCTTAATAGTAACATCAATATCTTCTATTTCAGCGGGTGCGATATCATGCATAATTTCTTTAGGGAAATAGGTATTGCACTAGAACTAGCACCCATATTGCATAAGCCATGATAACAATGATCTCCTATTTTAACAGAGATAACAGGCATGCCTACAACAGGTCTATGTATCTTAGCATCGGGTCTAGCAATATTAGCAGCTTCCTCGCAGAAGTAAATAACATGCCCATCTATATTATCAGCCAAGAATCTTTAACCATAGCAATACTAGGTTCAATTTTAACTTGCTCAGGAGGTGTATATGTTCTAGTATTACTCTTATGAACAATAGTTGAAGCTTTAGCATGATCTTTTATCCAAACAGGGAAAGGTGGTTTCTCAACATAAGTAGTAGGAACAATAGGATCATTATAAGTGATAATGTTTTCTTCAACTGTAACAGGTGCAACTACTTTTACTTCAATGGGAGGATTATATTTAAACCACTTCTCCTTAGGGAGATCAACATGAGTAGCAAAAGATTCACAGAAAGAAGCTTTTATCTCAGAGTCAAGTCCATATTTAGTGCTAAATCCACGAAAAGCATCGGTATCCATAAAAGACTTAACACAATCAAACTTAGGTGTCATACCTGACTCCTTACCATCATCAGAACCCCAATCTTCAGAGTTGTGTTTAATTCTTTCCAATAAGTCCCACTTGAATTCAATAGTCTTCAGCATATAAGAACCCACACAAGAAGTATCAAGGATGGTGCGATCATTGAGAGATAGCCGAGCATAAATTTTTTGAATAATCATTTCTCTTGAGATCTCATGATTGGGGCTTGAATATAACATTGACCTAAGCCTCCTCTAAGCTTGAGCGATGCTTTCTCCTTTGTGAGGCCAAAAATTACATATATAATTACGATCACAATGAACAAGATGCATAGGATAAAACTTCTGGTGAAATTCCAATTTCAATCGTTTATAGTACCAAGATCCCGTATCATCACATAGCCTATACCATGTCAATGCATCTCCCTTCAAAGATAAAGGGAAGACCTTCCTCTTAACAACATCATCGGGTATACCTGCCAGCTTAAATAATCCACAAACTTCATTCACATAGATAAGGTGTAAATCGGGGTGCAATGTTCCATCTCCTGCAAAGGGATTAGCTAGCAGTTTCTCTATCATACCCGAAGCAATTTCAAAGTAAACATTTTCAGTAGGTTCACTAGGTTGAGGAGCAACTCTTTGCTCTACTGGTCGGGGCGAAGATGCCCCGAACAAGCCCATCAAAGGATTAGTTTCCATAGTAACAAGTGATAGTAAATTTCAGCACACTATATAAATGTTTCCTTACCAAGTTCCACTCACCAAAGGCGCTTCACTCCCCTGGCAACGGCGGCAGAAAAGAGTCTTGATGACCCACAAGTATAGGAGATCTATCATAGTCCTTTTGATAAGTAAGAGTGTCAAACCCAACGAGGAGCAGAAGAAAATGACAAGCGGTTTTCAGTAAGGTATTCTCTGCAAGCACTGAAATTGTAGGTAACAAATAGTTTTATGATAAGATAATTTGTAACGGGTAACAAGCAATGAAAGTAAATAAGGTGCAGCAACGTGGCCCAATCCTTTTTGTAGCAAAGGACAAGCCTGGACAATTTCTTATAATGAGAAAAGCGCTCCCGAGGACACATGAGAATTATCGTCAAGCTATTTTCATCACGCTCATATGATTCGCGTTCGTTACTTTGATAATTTGATATGTGGGTGGACCGGTGCTTGGGTACTGCCCTTTCTCGGACAAGCATCCCACTTACGATTAACACCTATTGCAAGCATCCGCAACTACAAAATAAGTATTAAGGTAAACCTAACCACAACATGAGACATATGGATCCAAATCAGCCCCTTACGAAGCAACGCATAAACTAGGGTTTAAGCTTCTGTCACTCTAGCAACCCATCATCTACTTATTACTTCCAATGCCTTACTCTAGGCCCAAATAATGGTGAAGTGTCATGTAGTCGACGTTCACATAACACCACTAGAGGAAAGACAACATACATCTCATCAAAATATCAAACGAATACCAAATTCACATGACTATTAATAGCAAGACTTCACCCATGTCCTCAGGAACAAACGTAACTACTCACAAAGCATATTCATGTTCATTATCAGAGGGGTATTAATATGCATTAAGGATCTGAACAAATGATCTTCCACCGGATAAACCAACTAGCATCAACTACAAGGAGTAATCAACACTACTAGCAACCCACAGGTACCAATCTGAGGTTTTGATACAAAGATTTGATACAAGAGATGAACTAGGGTTTGAGAGGATGGGGCTGGTGAAGATGTTGATGGAGATTGACCCCCTCCCGATGAGAGGATCGTTGGTGATGACGATGGTGATGATTTCCCCCTCCCAGAGGGAAGTTTCCCAATGTAACAGCTCACTTTGAGCCCTAGATTGGTTCCGCCAAGGTTCCGCCTCGTGGTGGCGGAGTTTCGTCCCGTAAGCTTGCTTATGATTTTTTCCAGGGTAAGAGACTTCATATAGCAGAAGATGGGCACCGAAGGGGCACCAGGGGGCCCACGAGGTGGGGGGCGTCTGATGAGGGTTGGCGCGCCCCACCCTCGTGGCGGTGTGGGCCCCTCCGTACTTCTTTCGCTCAATAATTCTTATTAATCCCAAAAATGACTTTCGTGGAGTTTCAGGACTTTTGGAGTTGTGCAGAATAGGTTTCTAATATTTGCTCCTTTTCCAGCCTAGAATCCCAGCTGCCGACATTCTCTCTCTTCATGATAAACCTTGTAAAATAAGAGAGAATAGCCATAAGTATTGTGACATAACATGTAATAACAACCCATAATTCAATAAATATCGATATAAAAGCATGATGCAAAATGGACGTATCAATGGCAGTAGCAGCATCAACATCCTCTACCGCGACACGATGACCAAGCTTGGCCTCGAGGCCAAGGATCTGGAGCCGACCCGGATGATCTTCCACGGCATCGTTCCCGGCCTCTCCTGCTCTCCCATTGGCCGGTTCCAGTTTGATGTCCTGTTCAGCGACAACAACCATTTCTGGCGCGAGCCGATATGGTTCAAGGTGGTGGACCTGTCCAGCGCGTACCACGCGTTGCTGGGCCGACCCGTGGTTGCCAAATTCATGGCGGTCCCCCACTAAGCGTATCTGAAGATGAAGATGTTGGGTCCAAAGGGCCTCATCACCATCACCAGCGACTACCGCAAGTCCCTGAAGTGTGCCCGAGACGGCGCCAAGCTGGCTGAGTCGCTGGTCATTGCCGAGGAGTGGCGCCAGCTCGACCGGATCGTCGCCCTGGCCGGCGAAGCATGAGCCGCGTTGATCCCGACCGAGGAGACGGCTGACGAGGCCGCCTTCAAGCCCTCCAAGGAGACCAAGAAAGTGAAGCTGAAATCGGAAGACCTCAGCTGTAGAAAGTACGTTGTCGTGGGCTGCTACCTCTTGAGCACCGCGTTGGTTTTCCCTTGAAGAGGAAAGGGTGATGCAGCAAAGTTGCGTAAGTATTTCCCTTAGTTTTTGAGATCTCAGGTATCAATCCAGTAGGAGGCTCCTCAAAAGTCCCTCATACCTACACAAACAAACAAGAACCTCGCAACCAACGCAATAAAGGGGTTGTCAATCTCTTCATGGTAACTTGCGAAAGTGAGATCTGATAGAGATAATAAGATAAGATAAATATTTTTGGTAATTTTATGATATAGATTGAAAAGTAAAAGATTGAAAATAAAGATAGATTAGAAACTTATATGATAAAAGATAGACCCGGGGTCCATAGGTTTCACTAGTGGCTTCTCTCAAGATAGCATAAGTATTACGGTGGGTGAACAAATTACTGTCGAGCAATTGATAGAAAAGTGCATATTTATGAGAATATCTAGGCATGATCATGTATATAGGCATCACGTCTGCAACAAGTAGATCGAAACGATTCTGCATCTACTACTATTACTCCACACATCGACCGACTCCTGCTTTGCATCTAGAGTATTAAGTTCATAAGAACAGAGTAACGATTAAGAAAGATGACATGATGTAGAGGATAAACTCAAGCAATATGATATAAACCCCATCTTTTTATCCTCGATGGCAACAATACAATACGTGCCTTCTGCCCCTAACATCCTTTGGGAAAGGACACCGCAAGATTGAACCCAAAGCTAAGCACTTCTCTCATTGCAAGAAAGATCAATCTAGTAGGCCAAACCAAACTGATAATTCAAAGAGACTTGCAAAGATAACCAATCATACATACAAGAATTCAGAGGAGATTCAAATATTTCTCATAGATAAACTTGATCATAAACCCACAATTCGTCGGATCTCGACAAACACATTGCAAGAAGAGTTACATCGAATAGATCTCCAAGAAGATCAAGGAGAACTTTGTATTGAGATTCAAAGAGAGAGTAGAAGCCATCTAGCTAATAACTATGGACCTGAAGGTCTATGGTAAACTACTCACAACTCATCGGAGAGGCCTTGGAGATTATGTAGAGGCCCTCCATGGTCGATTCCCCCTCCGGCGGAGCACCGGCAAAGGCTCCAAGATGGGATCTCGTGGATACAGAAGGTTGCGGTGGTGGAAATAGTTTTTCGTGGTGCTCCTGAATTTTTTCAGGGTACGTGGATATATATAGCGAAGGAGGTAGGTCGGTTGAGCCACGAGGGGCCCACGAGGGTGGGGGGTGCGCCCACCCCCCTAGGGCGTGCCCTCCTGCCTCATGGCTTCCTCATCTGCTGCTTGACGTCCACTCCAAGTCTCCTGGATTGCATTTGTTCCAAAAAGATCACTTCCGAAGGTTTCATTCCGTTTGGCCTCCATTTGATATTCCTTTTCTTCGAAACACTACAATAAGCAAAAAATAGCAATTCAGGCTGGGCCTCCGGTTAGTAGGTTAGTCCCAAACATGATATAAAAGTGTAAAGTAAAGCCCATAAACATCCAAAACGGGTAATATAATAGCATGGAGCAATCAAAAATTATAGATACGTTGGAGACGTATCAAGCATCCCCAAGCTTAATTCCTGCTCGTCCTCGAGTAGGTAAATGATAAAAACAGAATTTTTGATGTGGAATGCTACCTAGCATATTTCTCAATGTAATTTTCTTTATTGTGGCATGAATGTTCAGAACCAAATGATTCAAAAATAAAAGTTCATATTAACATAAAAACAATAATACTTCAAGCATACTAACAAAGCAATCATGTCTTCTCAAAATAACATGGCTAAAGAAAGCTATCCCTACAAAATCATATAGTCTGGCTATGCTCTATCTTCATCACACAAAGTATTTAATCATGCACAACCCCGATGACAAGCCAAGCAATTGTTTCATACTTTAATGTTCTCAAACTTTTTCAACTTTCACGCAATACATGAGCGTGAGCCATGGATATAGCACTATATTTGGAATAGAATGGTGGTTGTGGAGAAGACAAAAAGAAGAAGATAGTCTCACATCAACTAGGCGTATCAACGGGCTATGGAGATGCCCATTAATAGATATCAATGTGAGTGAGTAGGGATTGCCATGCAACAGATGCACTAGAGCAATAAGTGTATGAAAGCTCAACAAAAGAAACGAAGTGGGTGTGCATCCAACTTGCTTGCTCATGAAGACATAGGGCATTTTGACGAAGCCCATCATTGGAATATACAAGCCAAGTTCTATAATGAAAATTTCCCACTAGTATATGAAGTGACAACATAGGAGACTCTCTATCATGAAGATCATGGTGCTACTTTGAAGCAAAAGTGTGGTAAAAGGATAGTAGCATTGTCCCTTCTCTCTTTTTCTCTCATTTTTTTATTTGGTGGGCTTCTTTGGCCTCATTTTTTTATATGGGCTTCTTTGGCCTCTTTTACTTTTATAAAGTACGAAGTCTCATCCCGGCTTGTGGGGGAATCATAGTCTTCATCATCCTTTCCTCACTTGGGACAATGCTCTAATAATGAAGATCATCACACTTGTATTTACTTACAACTCGAGAATTACAACTCAACACTTAGGACAAAATATGACTCTATGTGGATGCCTCAGGCAGTGTACCGGGATATGCAATGAATCAAGAGTGACATGTATGAAAGAATTATCAAGGTGGATTTGCCACAAATGCGATGTCAACTACATGATCATGCAAAAGCAATATGACAATGATGGAGCGTGTCATAATAAACAGAATGGTGGAAAGTTGCATGGCAACATATCTCAGAATGGCTATGGAAATGCCATAATAGGTAGGTATGGTGGCTGTTTTGAGGAAGGTATATGGTGGGTGTATGGTACCGGCGAAAGTTGCGCGGCTGTCAGGACCCCGACTCAATGTCACAACGATCTAGCCTGTAACACCTCATATCACTTTGCGGCCTCACGCACGGTATTCCACGGGTGTCGCCTTACCTTTGCCCGAACCGTTTATGCCTTTTGGCACACGATATGATAGTGTCGCTAGCATCAATATGATAAGGAGTCCGGCCGACATGGCTAGTCGTAAACCCAAAGTGGCACAAACTTACGAGGATAGGCATCCATGACCCGAATCGAACGTGTCGGTCATCGCGTGAGTGAATCCAGTGTCAGTAGCATCTGGGCTAGCAGACTCCGGTGAACCGGGCAGTAGCGGCTAACAGACTCGGTATTCATCGCGACATTTCCGAAGGGACAGATACAGAACGAAGAAGGACACATGCCGGCCAGCCTAAGTGTTCCGGAGCAAGAGCGAGCTACCATGGCTCGGTGGAAACACTAGGAGACATTTCCGGTAAGAGAGGCTACTAAAGATAAACAACTAGATAGTCGATCCCACACATACCAAGCATTTCAATAACATACACACAATATGCTCGATATGTGCAAATACAACATGGCATCACAACATGACTCTCGACTCAAGTATTTATTCATTAGGCTCGAGGAGCGAGATATTACAAGCATGGGTCTCACGACCCAACATTGAGAGCATACAAGTCAAAGCACAAGCGGAAGCTTAACATGTGCAGGTACAGACATCTACAAATGAAAAAGGCCTAGAAGCGACTATCTAATGATCTCTGCCGAGGGCACAAGATCGTAGCTGAGGTAACAAGCTAAACGTCAAGTCCACGCTGAACTACTAGCGAGACCGAGGTCTCTCTGCAAAAACATAAAATAGGCAAACGTGAGTACGAATGTACCCAAAGAAGACTTACATCGTAACTAACTACATATGCATCATTATCAACAAAGGGATGGTGGAGTTTAACAGCTGACAAGCCAGCTTTGACTCGGTGGCTATCCTAAACTACGATTGCAAGTAACTCTTTTGAGGTGGCGCACACGAGTCCACATATTCACCATATCAATACACCACTATGGATCCGCTCCGTCTCCCTCACGAGAACGCCATCCATAGCACTCACGCTTATCTTGCGTATTTTAGAGTATCCACTTTCACTTGTCTATGAACTATGCAAGGGTCCAAGCTTCCATATCCGAGGAATCCGGCTATTCAATAGATAATGATAACCTGCGCAGGGTGTACTTCTTCACACACGCTCTCGCCACTTATCGCCTGTACACGTCATGTACCTCGGCAACCTTCAAGCGGAAGCCAGCGAGGGAGTCGGCCACGACCTACCTAAACACTCAAGTCTCTCGTCCGTGTTTATCGCCTATTCGGGTTCCATCCGCAAGGAGATCCGCCGGGTGTCGCCACGGCCCCAAACGATGTGAGCAGGGTTCCCAAGCCCACCATCCGGTGCCACTTGGTACACCGTGCACTTGTGTTTAGTCTGTCCCAAGCCCACCTGCCGGGTGCCACTTGGTAGAAAAATAGCACTACCTACAAACACCGAAACTAGTTGCAACTCTGGACCGAGAACAAGGGTGATTAAGAAGCCGAGAGGGCTTGGGCGCCGGAGCCCAATGTGTGGTAGTAATTGTCCATGGATCACAAACACGAACTTCAGTTCCTAGGGACGGCTGCAATGAGACAACCCACCATGTACTCCTACATGGCCTCTCACCGCTACCTTTACCAAATCGTGTTCACACACTTAGCTCACATCTGATGGGACATGTTCACACACCTCTGTTTCATCCCCGATGAATCGGACTGACACAACTCTAAGCAATAGCGAGCATGACAACAAGCATGAATGAGTAGGCACATCGGGGCTCAAACAACTCCTACTCATGCTAGTGGGTTTCATCTATTCTTGTGGCAATGACAGGTCATGCAGAGGATAAAGGGGTTCAACTACCACAGCAAGTAACAATTGTATCGTTGTTGTCCTAATGCAGTAAAATAGAGCAGGAGCGAGAGAGTAGGATTGTATCGAAATGAACAAGGGGGTTTTGCTTGCCTGGCACTTCTGAAGATAATATAGTTCTTCATCGGTGTCATCGATCACATCATCGAAACCACGTCTATCGAAAGGGGACAAGTACCGGCAACTGAGAAAGAACACAATCAATGCAATGCCACAATATGATGCATGATCATGACATGGAGATATGCTGTGATTTGAGCTAATGCAACTAACAGCAAGTTAAATGGAGCTGGTTTGAATCCTAGGTTCAAATTCAAACTCCACATGTGGATATTCAAATGGCATGATTTGTTTTGCCCAATTCAGCAACTATAAGTTGTTCTAACATGCATGAAAACAGTAAAGATGGATAGATTGAATTTTTTTGATAATTTTTCATATATAAATTATTTCAATCTGAGCTACGGTTGAATTTCTATGAATTTTTGAAGTTTAAATCATTTTCTGGAATTTCCTGATTTATTTTAATTCCAGAAAATAGATAATTGCGTCAGCACTGCGTCATGCTTGCGTCAGCAGGTCAACCGTGCTGACCAGGTCAAACCTGACGTGCGGGGTCCACACGTTGGTGACAGGGGGGTTTAACAGGGCTAGTTTAATCCTAATTAAAAGGTTAGTGGCGCTGGGGCCCACTATCAGTGTCAGGGGTTAACTAAGTGGTGATTAGCTTAAGCTAATCACCTGGTAGGTCGGGCCCACACGTCAGGCCGGCGAGGTTAACGCCGGCGACCTCTGGACGTGGCGGCGTCCGCGATTCAGGCCACGGGGACGGCGTCGGAGAGCACCGGGGCGTAGCCCGGGCTCTCGCGCATCTGGTGGAGCAGGTAGGGGAGCTGGGGTGGCCGGAGCTCACCGGAGCAGAGCTCGGGGCGGCGGCCGGAGCTCGGGCTCGCGAGGGACGCGCTACTGGCGCATGGGGACGAAACGGAGAGGGGGAGGAGGAGCAGCAGCTCACGGCGCTTCGCAGCAGGCGTCAGCGGGCTCGGGACGCCAGCCGACGACGCACAGACGGCCGATGGGGATCTACTGGCGGCGATGATGAAGACGATGACATGGGCGACGATGGAGGCCGTCCGAGGTGCGTGGCTTCACTAGGGGTAGTCTTGGTCGTGGCGGAGCTTCGGGCGCAGCGGGAGGGCGAGGGGTGGTCGGTGGCCACGGCGGCAGCAAGGCGCTCTCCCGTGCGCTTCGGTGAGAGAGAGAGAGGAAGCGAGGAGGAGAGGCACGGGAGAGGGGTGTGTGGCTGGGGAATCGGGCGGCGCTGAAGAAGCCTCATGGCGTCATGTTGTGAGGAGAAGCGACGTAGCCGGTGGCGTGGCCTGCCGCGCCGCTGCTGCGCCGACCACACGCTGGCCGATCGGGCGCCAGGAGGACGACAATGGTGGTGGGCTGGGCTGGCTCTTGGGGCGAGCCAGGCATAGGATCTTGATAAGTGCAGTGGTTTTCTTCCCTTTAATTTCTGTTTTCTAATTTTTCGACATTTGTTTGGTTTAAATAAAATACTAAACCATTTTATAAAATCCTGAAAATAATTATGTGGCTAGAACTAAAATATACCAAACCACATAAAATGTTCTGTAATTATTGGACATATATTAATTATATATAAAATATATATCCAATGCAAATAGTTATTGAATTAATTCAAATGGCCAAAACAAATATTTCTGTGACTCCAAAAATATTGGTTTGAATTTTACCTCTTACCAATATTTCTATAGAATAGCAGGAACATTTTCTTGGATTCATTTGAGAAGAATTAAATGTTGGTTATTTTTAGAGGTTTTCTGAGGCTTTTGAAAATTCCTCAATTCAAATTTCATTTGAATTTAAACATGATGCACAAATGACTAGCTAGTCTAGGTCATACCAGAACTAGGGATGTGACAACTCGCCCCCACTAAACAAGAATCTCGTCCCCGAGATTCAAGCGTGAGGGTAAGATGAAGGGGAGCATAAACTAACACAATTTCCATGATCCAACTTGCACTTCTTGAAGATGTTGATTCATTGCTTCAAATTGATCTTGACGCGTCTTTGCTCACAAGTCTTCATCCAACTCGATGATGTCGGAAAAAACTCTACCGAATGATCATTGAAACTCTCCATACCGAGGCTAAGGCAATTCACGATCGATCATTTGAAGGAGTCCGAGAGAATGGCATTCTCGGGCGGAATGGATGATGTGGATTACCTTGTTGAAAGCAACACAAGGGATGATTTTAGTAACTAGGAGAAGCTCAACAAGAGAGGTGAGTCCACTGTTTTGAAAAGTTATAGCATAACCGAGGAAATTGAGAGCAATCCTAGTTAGTGCCGATGACACACCTAAGCTTGTGTGTGTGCTCTCAGGAACTTGAGCATTTCCATAATCATCAAGGTTTTACCAACATCCGTGTCAGGGATCCTGGCAACACAACATACCACCAAGATGAGTAGTGATGGAGAATGCAGATACAACGGAAGACAACACTCTCTCAGATTCTACCTTAGCGAGACCAAGGGAACAAAATCTGGATGATCGACCGAGAGACATTTAGCACTCCGCTTCTAATGTTCTCCTTGGTGTGCTAGTGTATCCCATTCATAGATATGGTTTGATATCTAGAACATCAAGTTAAAGGTCGGACTCCGGGAGCTCAAGAATACATAAGGAACAACTACTAGAATAAATTCTACGAGATCCTTATGGGGAGGTGGTCAACTTCTTCAATCAAGATACTACAATAACAGGTCCTCCGGCTGGGTGTGTTGGCCACGACATCCACTTTACTGGGTTACAGAGAGACCAATAATATAATTCTTGGGAAACGTTCCAACCATCATATCTGCCTGAGATTCAGATCTGGTTGGTGTCAGAATAATTCAGACCCATCGAGTCTAGAAAGAAAAATGAAAGTTTGCAACACAAATCGATGAGAAGACGTTGCATGATTCTCAGGAGATGAACTACGATAGCAAACTCCAAAACATGAGCTGGTTCTGCTACAAACATGTGAACACGTTGTCCCAGACAAACATGATCCCATGGTAGTCTTACAATGAAACACTACCGAGCTCCGGTGGGGAACCATCATCGAGGATATCGAAGTCCTTGCATAGGGTATACCCTTAAGAAGGAGCTTCTTCTCCTTGAACAAATCAATCAGTGGCTTGGTGTACTAGGAGATACATGTGGAATGGAGGTAGCGAGCCTGTCAAACCATAGAATACTTCGCACGTATGCATGACTAATTTGGGATGATTCCAAAGGAAGCAACATTGACTTTCTCGAATCCACGGCATCAACTTACACCAAGTACCGTGAATTAGAGGAAGTCACTTCTTACACCCGAACATGAGCTTCATGAGCTAGCATGAACAAATGCTTTCAAAAGTTTCCAATACTAGCTTAATGTTCAACAAGATTATGGAGAAGATAAGGATGTTGTCGATGGCTCAACAACAGTTCATCCTGGTTTCCATGAAGATGGAATTCCATAATTATGAGATCAAGTGATAGCATTGGTCAGAACCAAAAGATGTAATGGTGTATGCCTGAGGAAACAACCACGAGTAAGACAACATTAAGAATATCGTTGGTTCTGATTTGATTTGATGATAGCCCACACTCAAATCAAAGTTTTGACAAGACAATAGATCCAACAACTGACCACGAGGATCAATCGATGAATACATCATCTTTCTTCAACACTCACAAACGTAAAGATAACCCTTTGGGATGAACTGAGTCGGACAAGCTTTTATCTTCCAACTCTCCAAGTTGTTGTTTAGCTTGACCAACTAGCTCAGGGGTATCCCACATAGATTCTTGGAGAAAGGGTGGTTTACAAGAAACCATCTTGATCATGAACTCAACATAGCGGTCAGGTGACAACCGGGTAATACTTCCGAGAAGATACTCGGGAAATCACGATCCACCGATATGTTACTAAGCTCGAGAACAATCTTGCTTTTCAGGGCAAGACGATATGATCAATAGAGCGAAGGTTTGAAATAATCCTAACCCATTGATCGATGAGTGCACCAGAAATAAGGACTAGGTAGCACGATCAATCTTAGGATGATGATTCAGTAACCAACACGCTAAGAATGAGAATATTGTCCATTTACTACCAAGCAACTAGTTGCTAGGCGTATTGATTTCACACATCACTATTCACTTGTCGGCATTCCGGTTACAATAACACGGAACCCGAGGAATGAGCGATGATGGCAAGAAGTATTACTGCGTCAAGAATTCATAGGATGACACTCTTAATATAAAGATGGTAATACAGATAGAACAGACCAAAAGCTAGATTAGCAATTTGATCTGCGGAGTACAACTGCTTTGACCCAATCCTAGAATGGACAAAGGTACTGGAGTTTGTTTCTCCTAGTCATTCTGGAATAGAATGGCTTGACGGACCACAAAAGTAATAGGTATCGATGAACGAATGCATGCATACTCTTGACTATCAAATGATAGACGGGGGTCAGAATACAGCTAAAGAGAACAACTCAAAGGAACATATAATTTTCTGAGTTGTGGATGCATAGATTAGTATGTCGAGCGAAACTCAACATTTCTTCCGGATAACCCATGCGGAAAGGTAGAACCGGCGATTCACAATATAAAATGGAGGACTCATCATGAGTACTCGGTTGTGATCTTTTGATCCAAAGAAACTTCGCCATAAGTGGTTCATAGTATTTGGAAGAAGGAAATACCACGGACCTCAAGGACTAATGCAAAGGTTACTAATAACCTAAAGGAACTAGCAACACTATCAACACGAGGTAAGTGGAGTGAATCTTGGGTCAAGAACCCAGGAGTAGAATACCTACTACTAAATGGCATCGCGGGATGCTTTCAAGAAGAAAGTCCAGAATCATCACACTGGGATACAAATCATGGCTAGATTACTAGATGATCCCCTAAGACACCTAGGGTCATAATAATAATTCCAACATATATGTCGAGGCAATAGAATACCTCAACTCAAAGAATTAGTGTGATTAACTCGCCCAAAGGAACATCAAAACCGGAAGGAAAGGATTTGCAAGTGCATCGATTGTTTAGAAACACAGATGACTCGGACAAAGATAACGGCCGAATGCTCAAAAGATTGGAGACATGCTACAAAATGGTGGCATAGCCACTCCAAGCACAATATCAAGGTTTCGAGATCAACAGCTATGAACATACGAAGTAGTAAAAGCGAGCTGAGATTTGAAACTAACAATTCTATAAGTCTATGGTTTAGTAACACGTCATCCTAATAGATAGATGAGAAGGCCTAGTTCTTAATCCCGTAGAAAAGAAGAGGTGACTTCGGATCGAAGGCCATGAGGTATAAGGAGTAAAAAGAGCCTTACGCTCCATCCCACAATCAATTCCCTACATATAACTAAAGCATTTCTAGACTCAACTTCACCGCTTTGGCTTGGTAATCCTCAGCAATCAAGCTCGATACCAAAGTTGTCGGGACCCGACTCAATGTCACAATGATCTAGCTCAGTAACACCTCATATCACTTTGCGGCCTCACGCACGGTATTCCACAGTGTCGCCTTACCTTTGCCCGAACCGTTTATGCCTTTTGGCACACGATATGATAGTGTCGCTAGCATCAATATGATAAGGAGTCCGGCCGACATGGCTAGTCGTAAACCCAAAGTGGCACAAACTTACAGGACAGCATCCATGACCCGAAGATCGAACGTGTCGGTCATCGCCGAGTGAATCCAGTCAGTAGCACTGGCTAGCGAGACTCCGTGAACCGGCAGAAGGCGGCTAACAGACTCGGTATTCATCGCGTGACATTTCCGAAGGACGCACACAGAACGAAGAAGGACACATGCCGGCCAGCCTAAGTGTTCGGAGCAAAGTAGCAAGCTACCATGGCTCGGTGGAAACACTAGGAGACATTTCCAGTAAGAGAGGCTACTAAAGATAAACAACTAGATAGTCAGATCCCACACATACCAAGCATTTCAATAACATACACACAATATGCTCGATATGTGCAAATACAACATGGCATCACAACATGACTCTACGACTCAAGTATTTATTCATTAGGCTCCGAGGAGCGAGATATTACAAGCATGGGTCTCACGACCCAACATTCAGAGCATACAAGTCAAAGCACAAGCGGAAGCTTAACATGTCTGGGTACAGACATCTACAAATGAAAAAGGCCTAGAAGCCTGACTATCTAACAGATCCTGCCGAGGGCACAAGATCGTAGCTGAGGTAACAAGCTAAACGTCGAAGTCCACGCGGAACTACTAGCGAGACCGAGGTCTCTCTGCAAAAACATAAAATAGGCAAACGTGAGTACGAATGTACCCAGCAAGACTTACATCAGAACTAACTACATATGCATCATTATCAACAAAGGGATGGTGGAGTTTAACAGCAACAAGCCAGCTTTGACTCGGTGGCTATCCTAAACTACATTGCAAGTAACTCTTTTGAGGTGGCGCTGCGAGTCCACATATTCACCATATCAATACACCACTATGGATCCGCTCCCGTCTCCCTACGAGAACGCCATCCATAGCACTCACCCTTATTGTCGGTGTACTAAGGTAGGGGTACCTCAGTACCCCAACTTGTGCACGGGCGGTTGCAGCTTCCCGTGGCAGGGTTTACCACGTGCTCGCCGAAGACTTCCCTGCTCCATATCAAGCCATTCAAAGACAAAGTATACAAGACAGAAGATCGAGACCCCGGCAAGCGGAGCTTGCCGGGAAGGCCGTTCCAGGCTCAAGGTGGCATCACTCACACAAGGCCCTGGCAAGAGGAGCTTGCCGGGAAGACTAGGAGATTACATCATAAGAGACACGCCTCGGCGCTATATGCGTCCCGGCGAGGGCCCGGGAAGCGACAAGTTATAGAGCCCGGCAAGCTCCCGGGCCCGGCAAGGTCAAGACCCGACAAGGTGCTTGCCGGGAGTCGCACAGTGTGCCGCGCTCCCACTCATCAGCCCAGCGTGCCCAGGGCCTTTCCAGGACGCGCGGGCGGATGGTCAGGCAACTGGAGGACACGGTGGCACTTCACGGTGGTGGATTCATCGCCGTGGCGACGGAGACGCAAGGGCGGGGAGCTTTTGGGGTCGACGGCGACGGCATTAAATGCCCTTGTCCCCATCACAAAGTAGGTAGCAACCACTGCTCATGCAATCGTAGCTTCACTTTCCCGCACTGCTCCAACTACCACCTCTTTTACATTTTTACCCCTTTCTCCTGCGCTGCCACCTGTTGGCGCCCCCTTCCGACTATAAAAGGGAGGCCCATGCGCACGTAGAAGGGGTTCGGTCATTTAGCAACTCTCACGCTCGGTGTAGCTGCTACTGTAGCTCTTCTAGCTCCCGAGGTCAATACAAACACAAAGCAGCGATGAGGAGTTTTATCTCTCGGAGAGCTCGGTAGGGTAAAATCCGCCCGCGTGCTCGCTACGATCTGCTCTCTGTGCTCCCTCCGCCCTCGTACCACTCAGACAAAGGGGCTCCAGCCCCATAGGTGTTCGCGGCGGGCAGATCTCCCCCGACATCTTTGGCGCGCCAGGTAGGGGGCGTCGAGGTTGTGCGGACCTGATCCGGCGTCCACGCGGGCGCGTTCTTCATCAACCTCTCCAGTTTCATCAGCAACTTCATCAACAATTGCGCCATGGCCCCGAAGAAGAAGGCTTCGGGGGTTGCAGGCCCGTCTGCGTCTCATCCGCCGCCACCGGAGCCAACGGTGGGCGGAGGAGACGCCGTCGGAAGGGTGGTCACCGGCGAGGACACTCGCAGCGCCGCCAGATCCAAGGACAAGACGGATGACCGCGCCTCGGTCTCCGTGGACATTCCGCGTCCATCCCAGCACACAACAACCCAGCAGCGCCATACCACTGGAGGTGGTATCCGCATGCTAGGGCAAGGACACACCGGAGGCTCGCGGGATGCTCTGGACCACCGTCCGGGCACAAGCAGAGCGAAGGCGCCGGGGCAGGACCCTGCTCCTCCTAACGTTGTTAGAGTCCGAGCATATCCGCTCCTCGCCTTTGCCGCCCCGCTCCCCTCGGTGAAAGCCAAGTCCGCAAAGACAGCTCGGTGCTCGCTCGTTCGCAGCACCTCCCGAGCGCTGCTTGCCGTCGAGGACGCGCCATCGAGCTCAAGTCCGGCAAGGACAGCTCGTGCTCACTCCGCAAGCGCGTCTCCCGGGCGCTTCGCCGCCGTCGAGGCAGCGCCATCGAGCTCCAGGCTAAGCCCGCAAAACGGCTCGTGCTCGCCCGCAAGCGCGCCTCTCCGGAGTGCTGCGTTGCCGTCGAGGACGCGCCATCGAGCTCCACCGGCAAGTGCGAGGAAACAAGAAATAGAAAAGCTAAGTCATTCGAGCTTTGGTGCAGAGCACTCCTTAGTTCCATGCTTGTCTATGTTATGTTCCTCGTGCGTTCGTCCTTTGTACGCAAAACCTGTGCGCGGAGGAACCTGCCCGTGGATAGCCGCACCCTTACCTTGCTTTCGAGCACGCTCAACGATTTAAGTGAGCTGCGAGAAGTGTCGCGCCCTTGCTTCGTTTTCGAGCCCGCTCAACGATTTAAGTGAGCTGCGAGAAGTGTCGCGCCCTTGTTTCGTTTTCGAGTCCGCTCAGCAAGCTAAGTGCGTTGCGACTAACCGCGGCAAGGTTGCTTGCGGTAAGACCTTGGCCAACAGTGCAGCTTGAGTTCAAGACGGCGCTTGCAGCAAGGGCACTTTGCCGGCAAGTTTCCCTAGAAGCGTAGGGTAAAAGCGTACAAAAGGTGTAAAGTAGCAAGCCCTGCCGTAAGATGCCCTTCGTATGAGAAACTTGTGCGCGGAGGAGCCAAGTCGTGGCCCAGTTGCGCCCTTGGTTTGTTTCCGAGCACGCTCAACGGTTTAAGTGAGCTACGACAAGTGTCGCGCCCTTGTTTCGTTTCCGAGCCCGCTCAACAAACACAAGTGCGCTGAATCGCCCGCAAGGTTGCTTGCGGGAGCAACACCGCCAGCGGGTTGCGATGTCCCGCGACTTTTCGAGAAGCGTGTTACGCACCGCAAGCTCCCGAGAGCGTGAAGTATAAACATACGAAGGGCAAGGCACGGCATCGCATTGCGTAATCACACGAAAGGATTTATATACATGTACATGTAAATAATGCGACTGTTGCAGATCTATCTCAGCTGTTTTCATGGCTGAAATTACAGCAACAAGGAGAAACCAGAAGAGCACACGGCGCTGGGTCGGCAAGCCGAGTTGCGGGGCTGCGAATCTTGAGATTCATCTCCGGCAAGCCAGAGTTGCTGGGGGCTGCGAAACCAGATAAGTTTTTCATCCCTCGTCATGCATCCTCTTATGGACCGGGGAAAGCGGGGCTGCGTCTTTGAACGAGCGTGTCTTGTAAAACCCGTGCGCGGAGGAGCCAGGTCGTGGTCTAGTTGCGCCCTTGGATTGTTTCCGAGCACGCTCAACGATTAAAGTGAGCTGCGACAAGTGCCGCGCCCTTGTTTCGTTTCCGAGCCCGCTCAACAATTTAAGTGAGCTGCGACAAGTGTCGCGCCCTTGGTTTGTTTCCGAGTCCGCTCAACAAACTCAAGTGAGTCAGAATCGCCCGCAAGGTTGCTTGCGGAAGCAACACCGCCAAATGGCTCTTGATGTCCCTTTTCAAAGAAGCGTATTTTGCCGCAAGCTCCCGAGAGCGCAGGATGGGAACATACAAGGCACGAAGTCAAGTAAAAGACTCGGTCCGACAAGCTTCCCCCTCTTTTCATTAAAAACATCCTAGTTTAGTACAAGTCCATAGAGGATGAAAAACATGATAGAGAGGATTACATATTTTAAATGCAACTAAGGCCCAAGGGCTTACAAATTAAAAGATAAGATGCCCGTAATCCCTCTCCTGTTTCTCTGTTCAGGAGTTCAGGAGGTAGGTCAAGGAGGCCCCGGCAAGAGAGGCTTGCCGGGAAGGGCAAAAGGGGCCATGGCGGAGGCGGCGAGGGAAGAAGGACGAAGAGTCTGGCGGCGCCGCAGACGCAAGAGACGGCGGAGGAGATGCGGAGGCGGAGCGCAAAGGGGATCTCTGGAGGAGGAAGAAGATGCAATGAAAGCGAAGGAGGGGAACCGCTCCCGCTTCCTCTGTTTTTATGGGGAAGTGGGGGGCGTTCAGCTCCTCCCATTAAAGAACGTGGGCACGTCCCATCCCACGACGCCGCAATCGACGCGTGCCGTTGCGTGGGGGGATGCGGCGATCTTGAAGTGGATTCGGCGCCAAGGGGCGCGTGTGCCTGTCTGCTTTGCTTTTGGGCTGGCCCAACAGCGCTCGGCACCGTGTGTGTGCCCAGCCGGGGCTCTGTCGGTGTACTAAGGTAGGGGTACCTCAAGACCCCAACTTGTGCACGGGCGGTTGCAGCTTCCCGTGGCAGGGTTTACCACGTGCTCGCCGAAGACTTCCCTGCTCCATATCAAGCCATTCAAAGACAAAGTATACAAGACAGAAGATCGAGACCCCGGCAAGCGGAGCTTGCCGGGAAGGCCGTTCCAGGCTCAAGGTGGCATCACTCACACAAGGCCCTGGCAAGAGGAGCTTGCCGGGAAGACTAGGAGATTACATCATAAGAGACACGCCTCGGCGCTATATGCGTCCCGGCGAGGGCCCGGGAAGCGACAAGTTATAGAGCCCGGCAAGCTCCCGGGCCCGGCAAGGTCAAGACCCCGGCAAGGTGCTTGCCGGGGAGTCGCAGTGTGCCGCGCTCGGCTCATCAGCCCACGCGTGCCGCCTGGGCCTTTCGAGGACGCGTGGCGGATGGCTGTGCAGCCTGGAGGACACGGTGGCACTTCACGGTGGTGGATTCATCGCCGTGGCAGACGGAGACGCAAGGGCGGGAGCTTTTGGGGTCGACGGCGACGGGCATTAAATGCCCTTGTCCCCCACTGTCAAAGTAGGTAGCAACCACTGTTCATGCAATCGTAGCTTCACTGTTCCCGCTTGCTCCAACTACCACCTCTTTTACATTTTTACCCCTTTCTCCTGCGCTGCCACCTGTTGGCGCCCCCTTCCGACTATAAAAGGGAGGCCCATGCGCACGTAGAAGGGGTTCGGTCATTTAGCAACTCTCACGCTCGGTAGTGCCATCTTGTAGCTCTTCTAGCTCCCGAGCTCAATACAAACACAAAGCAGCGAGAGGAGTTTTATCTCTCGGAGAGCTCAAGCCGGGTAAAATCCGCCACGTGCTCGCCTCGATCGCTCTCAGGCTCCCTCGCCTCGTGCATCTCTGCACAAAGGGCTCCAGCCCCATAGGTGTTCGCGCGGCGATCTCCCAAACACTTATCTTGCGTATTTTAGAGTATCCACTTTCACTTGTCTATGAACTATGCAAGGGTCCAAGCTTCCATATCCGAGGAATCCGGCTATTCAATAGATAATGATAACCCCGCAGGGTGTACTTCTTCACACGCTCTCGCCACTTATCGCCTCAGACACGTCATGTACCTCGGCAACCTTCAAGCGGAAGCCAGCGAGGGAGTCGGCCACGACCTACCTAAACACTCAAGTCTCGTCCGTGTTTATCGCCTATTCGGGTTCCATCCGCAAGGAGATCCGGCCGGGGTGTCGCTCACGGCCCCAAACGATGTGAGCAGGGTTCCCAAGCCCACCATCCGGGTGCCACTTGGTACACCGTGCCACTGTGCCTAGTCTGTCCCAAGCCCACCCTACCGGGTGCCACTTGGTAGAAAAATAGCACTACCTACAAACACCAAAAACTAGTTGCAACTCCTGAACCGAGAACAAGGGTGATTAAGAAGCCGAGAGGGCTTGGAGCGCCCGGAGCCCAATGTGTGGTAGTAACTGTCCATGGATCACAAACACAGAACTCAGTTCCTAAGGACAGCTGCAATGAGACAACCCACCATGTACTCCTACATGGCCTCTCACCGCTACTGTCGTGGATTTGTCACGTCAGATGTCCATAGTGTCAGGACTTAGTCGCGAGGCCAACGCATCTATGTGGTAGCTTAAGAGGGGTTGAGCGGAATCGAGAGACGCAACACAAGACAGGGATTTAGACAGCTTCGGGCCCCGGGAAACATCATCCGGTAAAAACCCTACATGCTGTTTGAGGCTAGGTCTCATTATCATCACGAGGGAGTCGCCATAAACCGGCTCTCCTCTTTGTGTCTAGCCCTAAAGATTATTGCCTCTAACTCGTCCCCCTTTGGGGAGCCCCGCCCCTCCTTATATATGTTGAAGGGGCGGTTTACATGACTAGTCCTAGTTGGATTAGGATTACTCTATTACAAGTGGAGTCCTAGTCTTGCTTCCTTTATAGGAGAATAGTCCTTATGCTTTCCTCATAAACCGGCCCACCACTAAACGTGAACCGGCCTTCTAGGCCATGGGCCTCGTCATCCATCTGACCCGCCCGCCGGGTTACTAATGAACCGCCAAGACCGGGCGGGTATCCCGTGAATCGCCAAGCTCCGGGCGGGTTACCAATGAGTCGTCCAGTCCGGCCGGGTTAAACTTCCGGCCGGTTTACACCGCGGGGTATATCCCCGACATTAGCCCCCAGTTTAATTTGGATTTATCCATGTTAAACTGATCCTGTAAAATAAACACAAGAACAAACTTGATAGGTTGTGCTCCGGGTTAAGAATTCTTGTAAACCGGCACCTGATCATCCTTAAGTCCTTGTCATTTCATCCTTCTAGAAAATCCAGGTCAATAAGCCAGTGTCATACTCAATTTTCTGACATTGGTTTCTCACAGAACAATATTGTAAAGAATAATCCACTTGAGGCGGCTTCCAAAGCGCCGGTTTAAGAAATATTCATCTGATATTCAGCCGGTTTGAAGATGTAAAAACTTGCCGGTTTATGATTACCACCTTTGTCGGGTTATAAAAACTGATACTGCGGAGTCATGATTGTTGCAGATACCGGTTCATGATTGTTAATGACGCCGAGTTGCAGCCACAGGGTCATAATGATTGGTGACGCCGGGTCAACCTAGTTTGCTCAATCAGAGAATTTGAAAATATTTCTTCGATAATAATATAATACCTGTAGCCCCCAAGTCTTGAGTAGAACAAAGTGATGGCTTAAGACTTGCTTCAATATAAATCTTGCACTATCGAAGAAATCCATGTTGTTCATCCCACACTAGCAAAACTGAATACTCCATATTATGTAGCCCCCAAGTGCGGGTTGTCATGCTTGCGACAACACAGGACTTGTAATTTCCTGATGCTCATAAAAACTTCAACCAGCGTAGCCCCCAAGGGCCGGGTCATTATGCAATAATGAGCAGGGACTTTGATATATACTTCAATGAAAGTAACACCATATGATGTAACCCCCATCATGGGGCTTGAATTCACGTCCACAAGGTTAAGAGCCTTGTGTTTTACCAACTGAGCAATGGACCCTTCAATATAATGAATAAAAAGCTTTGTACCTTGAATTGTTTAACAGGAGTAATTGGTAACCCCCAAGGGCCGGCTCATTATAATGTGATGAGTCGGGTCTTCAATAAGATGAAAAAAGAATGACTTTGCATTAGCCCCCAAGTGTCATGGTGCATGCTTGCAGCGACATGAGACTTGCATACTTGATGTAATCTCAACTTCAATAATGTAGCCCCCAAGTGCGGGTTGTAAGCTGCAAAGAACTCGGGACTATTCCTCAATTGTAGAATAAAAGCCATATCCATTGATAACATAATATCCATTGCGCTAAAGCGACTTTGAAAACCTTAATCATAATATCGTTCTTGATAACCATAATAGAAATCCAGCCATGTTGGCTATTTGAAGATTTGAATAATATAACCCAATGATTTATGAGCGCATGATTCCAATGGCGCAATCCAAATATATCTTTGGCGACTTATAGTCGAAACCGCATCGGGCCGATAGTCTCCGGATTATGATTTGATCATGTCTTGAACTTCTAATTGAAAGTCAAACCGGTTAATGAACACGGTTTACTCCATAATAAGATGGTAATATAAAATCAAGAAATCAAACCGGCAAATAGTCTCCGGATTAAGAATTGACCGTGTTCCGTCAATTGACAAATCGAACCGATTAAAACGTTGTCGGTTTAAAACGCAACAAAAATTCGAATAACAGCTTATGAAAAGATATGGAAGCAAAGGCAATGATAAAACCGTTTGCAAAAATATGCTATACTGAGCTGGTCAGATGGCATTACCATGGTCAGACGCAACCAAGCTCCCCGAAGGCGTAGCGATGGTGCCAGTTGGCCAGGTCCCCAAAAGACTCTTGGCGAGTACGCCGGCCAAGTGGCATGACATTGGTTCGGGTTCGACCAAGCCCCCAAATGACTCTGGCCCTATTGGCCGACCAAGAGGCGTGACCGGTTCAGACGTGACCGTGTCCCCAAATGATCTGGTGGCTTTCACCTATCAAGAGGTGTTGCATTGGTTCGGACACGACCAAGCCCCCAAGTGATATAAAAAGCAAATGTCAAGGGGTAAACCGGAGGCCGCTTTAAGACAGAACCTCCGTGTAACCACGCATGATGTAAAAAAGAACAGAGACCCCGCTTTATGAAGCAGAAGCCCCCATGTGATCAATATGTTAGGCCAAGAAGGCGGGATACCCATGTTTGAACCGCACATCATGGCAAAGCAGTCCTCTTGGCAATTTTAACTTTTTGCAAGAGATAAATTCTTCTTGAACCGGATATGGAGATCTTCAAAGCTTTGTGGGAGACATCTTTCTCTTGAACCGGATTTTAAACCGGAATCTTCATTTTCAGCCGGAAATTTTCTGACGGCCTTTAAACTCGAACTTTGCGAAAAGTTAACTCCTTTTTGAACCGGAAATTCTTAAACCGGATTTGAGAGCTTCAGTGAGACTGGCTTCCCTTGAGCCGGATTTTAAACCGGAATCTTTTCTGATGACCCGGAACTTCTTCATTGAGCCGGGATTTTGTAATTGTCATATACTTTCTAAGCCGGAAATTTTCTGACGGCCTTCAAATAACAGTAGCCTCCGAGACCGGGTTATCTTTCCCTCCATTGTCCTGGGGTTTTTAAATTTGTTTGGCCGGCAAGACTTGTTGCGTCATATCATCGTAGCCCCAGAGTCTCAAGGTGACTCGAAGAGTTGGCTTGGGATTCTCCATATTTGACCGTCATATAAACCGGCATAACTTGTATATCATTGGTGTTGATAGCATGATGTGAATCCACAGAAGGTTGAGGTGACTGCGGCGGGTTATAAATGATCCCGTATGAGCCGTGTCAGCAACTCGGCCAATGGTTCCTTCCAACTGACTGTTTGAAGTTTTAACCGAACTGTAGTGGTAGCAATTTGTGCGTATGTTCATTGAACCATCCAGCGCAGACCGTGGCTGATGATAATTTGCCTCCAATTTGTTGGAATAAAACCGGGCTACCCAAGCAGTGACTGGCTTTTTATTAAATAAATAGCTCATGCAAACAGATGCAGCCCAACATGTTGATGTAGACCAGGACTCGGGGGCGGCAATTTACACACGTCCATTGAGCAGACGCGATCCCCACAATCTGATGTGAACCGGACCGCAAGAGCAGCAGCTTGTGTGCGTCCCTTCATCATGTGATATGTCCCGGATTATCCCCAGACGAAAATATTATCAATCAGTGCTCCATATCCATGGTATAAACCACATTTATAGTGAATAATGGTCCTGTATATAAAAATATACAAATCAAAGTAATTTGTCCTTTGATAGAAATAATATGTGTTGATAAAACAAATTTGAGATGGATAGCACCTAATATTTGCAGATGGCAAACGACGTCGGATCATGAATGATCCATTTCACCAAAACAGAGGCGATGGCGTAAAGCACTGCACCGGCCGGCTCAGACGGACCCTCCGGATCGTATTTGACCCGTTTTTTTTTCAGACAATCTCTCCAATCAATCTCTTCTTATCCAACACTCCCTACATCCCCGTTTCCTTCAAGTGGCGTCAGGCGCACGAGGTCAGAAGGCAGGATGGCTCGGCGGCCAAGGTTAGGAGGCTGGAGGTGGAGCAGCAGCGGCGACAGGGGGGCGCAGTCATAGGATCGATCACGGGCGTTCTCCTGACGCTGGATGTACGCGCGTGCGCGGCGGTTTGATACACACGCGTTTTCGGAGTCAGAGCAGACGCGAAGACCTCGGTGGCCACGGCGGTTTGAGACAGCGGAGGGGAAGGCCGCGGCGGGTCTCGGCGGCGGGAGGTCTCGGCGGTTTGGGGTAGAAACCATGGCAACACGGCCACAGCTAGTGAATATGGCAACGGTGACTTGGCAACATGGTAGTGAAGCGGCACTCTGCTGCATCCGAGGCGGATTGATGAAAACGGATACCGGCGGTTCTTGGTGGTGTTTTGGCGCAGCGGCGACTCGACGGCGGTTCAGCCTTGGCAGCTCAAAGGCGCTGACTTGGTGATATTCCGGTAGCAGAGAAGGGAGAAACGGCCGCGGAGAAATCGTGCGCAGAAGAACTCGGCCGCTGAGGGCGCAGAGGATGGTCGCGGAAACCCGGAGGCATGGGGCTGCAGCTACGGCAACAGGTTGGAGAGGCACCGGCACAGCGGGACCGCGGTCGGCGACTCGCCAATGGAGGCCGGCTCACAGATGGAGGTAGAACCGCGGCAGTAGTAGCAGGTTTAAGGTACAGCTGGCGTGACGGATCTTTCAGAGGTGAGGCGGCTCAACGATGCCGGATTAATGCCAAGCATGGCGGCGACTCAAGCTGCTCCAACAGCGGCGGCTCGAGCGTGAGGCGGTCGAGATTTTGCAGAGAAGCAAGACCAAGGCGGGGCACAACCCGGCAAAGAAAAAGATGTTTTGGCGCAGGCGCTTGACCCGGAGGTGGTTCAGTAACTTAACGACGGTGACCCGCTGTGCGACTTGGAAGTGAACTCGGCGGCTCGCGGGCGCACCGACGGAGGGGCGCAGCCCGTTGCAGAGGTGGGTTAAACCCGGGCGACCATGGTGAGTCGAGGCCGCAGCCCAGAGGCGATGCGCACCGGTATATTGACAGAGGCCGGTGAAAGCGCGCTGAGGTAGTAGTTTTGCGGTAGCTCGATTGCTTAGAACAGAGCAGGTGACTTGGAAACGCGATTTGACTGCCGCGGCGATTCAAAGGCGATTTCAGAGGGGACCGGCGACCCGCAACATGGGAAGGGCGGTTCATCGGCGGAGAAGGCGCTCGGATCAGCGGGTCGAAGTCGGTGATGGCGACCAGCCGGTCATGGCGGCGAACAATGGCAATCGTTGAAGTAGTACGCCGGGTTGAAATCAATGTGGAAACGGCGGGTTGACGCTGTGGTAAAAGCGGGCGGTTCACGGTACCGTGCTGACCATTGCGGAGGCGGTCTAGCGACGGCAGTGACGACCACTCATCCGCAGCAGAGACTCAAGCGAAGTGGAATACGGCGGCGATTTAGAGACAGAAACGGAAACTGAGTTCCGGCCTCATCCTTTCAAACTTCATCCTTATCCAACCACGCCCGTGACTTTCCTTGCAGGTATCCGTACTAGTTTTTGGTCTTTCTCTCGATGATGTCGACTCGGTTTGGTTGCTTCAGACTTTGTCAACTCGGACAGAAGAATCTGGTGATGCTTGTTGGCGATTGGCAAGGTGGTCGACCACACCGGCGGCCTTGCTTCAGGGACGCACCGCGATACGGGAGCAGCGGTGTGAAGCACAAGTCAACATGGCGGCTTAGCAACAAGGGCCATAGCAACTCGGCGCCCGACAATGCTCGCAGTGCGTTGAGGCGTCCTCGGTTGACTTCGAAGTGCAGCAGCTCGAGCGTAGCCAGGGCGGCGAGCAGGCCGGCGACTTGAAACGGTGGCTCGTGAGGCCAGCCCGGGTAGAGCGAAGCGGACCGCGGCCACGGCGGAAGTGGGCTGACCTGTAGCGGCTCAATGGCGCGCTTGGCAAGGGACGACCGGCGACTTCGGATCTCGGGCCGACCAAAGCGGCGGCGGCTGGCGGTGGAACGACGTGAGGCGAAACGAGGAGGCGATGGCAACCCAGAAGGGTGCGACGAGGTGATGTCACGAACCGTCGGCGGGGCAGCTCGAAGGAACAGCAGCGAGGTAAGCCTGCAATGGTGGGTTAGAGGTAGACCACACGCGGGTTGGTGAGTCGATGCGAGCCGGTATGGGGCGGACGGGAGGCGAACCTTCGCACAAACAGCGATAGCGAGTCCACGTCGTGGCTGATTTGACCGATCCAAAAACTATCAACTGTAACCGCTGCTATAGCACATCGCTTTATGGATTTAACTTGGGACTTGACTCCTGCCCACCACACGGCATATATCAGCTGCTGTAGAACTTTTGTCGGTTTCGGTCGACGCTTGGCCGTAATTGCAACAATAGATCCGAACGGAATTTTGTCTCGCCGCAGAATTTTTTCCATCTCGAGCGACGAACATATTGTTTCGCTGGTATCTTTCCTTGATGCTTCTGAGTTTTTACGTGATGCATCCGAGCTTGACCGTAATTTCCGCGAGTGTAGCCGCGGCAATGATTCAATCCTCTCGGAAGTTGATGCAGATCCTTCCAAGAAACCGGTCTTTTCCTCATCCGGATGCAAACTTCTCAAACCCTAGATAAGATCCCTCCAAGAACTCAACACCACCGTGCGCGAGCCCCACGGTGGGCGCCAACTGTCGTGGATTTGTCACATCAGATGTCCATAGTGTCAGGACTAGAAAGTGCAACTAATCCCCGGGTGGTTTTGGTAATTAATAACAACATATATATCATTGAACTAATAGTTTCTTGAGAACATTTCGAAAGTTCAAAGATATGGGTATGGCAATGATTGAAGAAGTGGACCCCTCAAAATGCTAAGGAAAACATTGGCAAAAGCTCAAGACTCCATTTTTGGTTTAGTGATCCAAGATCACATTGAGTCTATAGGAAAGCCAATACTATTAAAAGGGATGAGGTTATGATAATGATCTGGTTGCTCAAAGTGCTTAGTGATCTATCTCCCAAACTATCAGCAATCTTTCATTCCAACATATACTCATAAGTAATCTGGGTCCCACCGATTCCATAAACTCACCACACCGAGATGAACCACCTCACCACAAAGCCAAACCCTAGTAATTTCGGTTTTCCGATTCCAAACTCGGTCTCACCAAACTAGTGTTGCCAACCTTCAGAATCCTTCATCATCATATCGGTGTCACCGAGATGATAAAGTCGGTCCCACCGAGAATGGCAAACCCTAGTCTTTGGAAGAATCGGACTCACCGAGATTGTATTTTCGTCCCACTGAAAATCCCAACGCTCACAAGATTTGAACTTTCGGTCTCACCGAGTTGTCAACTTCGGTCCGACCGAGATTGGTCAAATGTGTGTAACGGTTGGATTTTGTGTGGAGGCTATAAATACCCTCCACCTCCTCTTCATTCGTGGAGAGAGCCATCGAAAGAACTACCACTCCTACCTTACATTTCGAGAAGAAAACTACCTACCCTTGTGTTGAGATCAAGTTGCTCCACTCCCACCATATGAAACTTGATTTCTAGCCTTCCCAAGTTGCTTTCCACTCAATCCTTTCTTCCACCACAGCCAAATCAGTGAGGAGAGTTGAGTGTTGGGGAGATTATCATTTGAAGCACAAGAGCAAGGAGTTCATCATCACCAACACCATCTATTACCTTTTGGAGGGTGGTGCCTCCTAGATTGGTTAGGTGTCGCTTGGGAGCCTCCGTCAAGATGTGGAGTTGAACCAAGAAGTTTGTAAGGGCAAGGAGATCGCCTACTTCGTGAAGATCTACCCCGAGTAAGGCTAGTCCTCCGTGGGCGTATGCCATGATGGCATAGACAAGGTTGCTTCTTCGTGGACCCTTCGTGGGTGGAGCCCTTCGTGGACTCTCGCAGCCGTTACCCTCCGTGGGTTGAAGTCTCCATCAACGTGGATTGACGATAGCACCACCTATCGGAACCACGAGAAAAATCTCCGTGTCTCCAAATTGCGCTTGCTCTTCTCCACCTCTATTTACTACATGTGCAATTTACTTTCCGCTGCCATAACTCTAGAATTGCATGTGTAGGGTGATACTTGACTTGATCATCATTGTGAACTTGCCAAAAACTTGTCTTAATCAAAAGGCTAAACTTTTAAATTGTCAAGTAGTCTAATCACCCCCTCTAGACATACTTTCGATCCTACAAGTGGTATCGAGCTTTGGTCTCCATTGGATTGGTTTCCATTGCATTGACTCCATAAGCTTGGTTTCACAACCTAGGAGAGTATGGCGTCTAGTGAGGGTAATTTTCGAGAGGTCCTTACTTTGATGGTTCAAACTTTGCTAGTTGGAAGCATAAAATGAAAATGCATATTCTTGGACATAACCCCGCCGCATGGGGCATTATTTGTGTTGGCTTGCAAGGTGAGTTCTTCGAGGAAGGAAAAGTTCGGATCGTGAAGCTACAATGGATGAATTGCGAATGTTGCAAAACAATGCTCAAGCTTGTGACATTCTCTTCAATGCTTTGTGTCCCGAGGAGTTCAACAAAATCAGCCGCCTTGAGAATGCAAAAGAGATTTGGGATACTTTGGTCGAAATGCACGAAGGTACCGAGTCCGTGAAGGAATCAAAGCTAGATGTTCTTCAAGGTCAACTTGACAAGTTCAAGATGAAGGAAGGTGAAGGAGTCGCTGAAATGTACTCTAGGCTTGCTCTCATCACAAATGAGATTGCCGGCTTAGGAAGCGAAGAAATTACCGACCGATTCATCATCAAGAAGATTCTCAGAGCTTTGGATGGAAAGTATGACACCGTGTGCACTTTGATCCAAATGATGCCAAACTACAAGAATCTCAAGCCTACCAAGTCATTGGAAGAATTGTTGCTCATGAGATGACACTTAAAGATAAGGAAGAGCTTCACAACAAGTCAAGTGGTGCTTACAAAGCTACATGTGAAGCTCCCACAACCTCAAGTGACAAGCTAGTTTCCAATGAAGAGATAAGCCTAATGGTGAAGAACTTCAACAAATTCTACAAGAGTAGAAGCAAGGAAAGAAGCTCAAAGTCTAGATCATATGATGAAAAGAGATCTTCTAGTCGTGATCGAAATCGCTACAATTGTGGAAGACCCGACACTACTCAAATGAGTGTTCGACTCCCCACAAGAGAAGAGAAGAATCTCCAAGAAGAAGAAGCTCAAGAGAAGAGTCGCCTCGGAAAGAGAGAAGGAGTAGAGATGATCGTTATGAACGAAGATCCTCTCGGAGAAGCAAGGATTCGGGAGGAAAGACAAGTCATCAAGGAGCTACACAAGAAGAAAACATCAAGCTCACGTAGGTGAATGGGTCTCCGGCTCCGATTCCGACAATCACTCCGAAAGAAGCTATCACTCCAACTCCGAATACAGTCAAGATGAAGGTGTTGCCGGTCTTGCTCTCGTATCCTCCAACTTCAACTCCTATGACATATTTGATTCACCAAATGAGGGAATTGGAAGATGCTTCATGGCTAAAGGCCCCAAGGTATCACACCCTGAATTCATTGACTTTGATAGTGATGAGGATGACTTGCTTGGTGAAGATGAGCTTTTACATGATAAATCTAGTGAGCCCAGTAATGATGAACATGCTAGTAGTCTTTATAGTCGAGAAGAGTCGAATGACAATGCTATGAAGGAGATTGAGCGTCTAACTAAAGAACTAAACACTCTTAAGTTAGCTCATGAAACAACTCAAGAAGATCATAGAGAGCTCCTAAGATCTCATGAGAAGCTACGCTTCGAGAAGCTCAATCTAGAGCAAGAACATGAGTTCCTAAAAGCTATCAATGACGATCTTCGAAAGAAGAGTTCTTCATATCTTGCCAAACGACTTCTCTTGTCTAATTTCTTGCCACCCATTAAAACTAAGCATGACAAGCATAAGAAAAATTCTTCATCTAGTAGTAACAATAACCATGCTAAATCCAATGTTGTTACTTCTAGTAGTTCTCTTGATTCCACTAACAATGTTTCAAGCCAAGTTACACTTGAGCAAGAAAATAGTTTATTGAAAGGTATTATAGAGAAAGGTGTCTACAAGAGCCTTGCCGAAGCAAGAACTTTGAGGAAATTGTTCGCAAGCAAGGAAGGCACCGAAGAATCAAGGAATTGGTTGTGGCGAAAGTTCAACGCCGAGGGTGTTGAATGGGAAGAAGGTCAATATCCCACTCCAAAGTTTGTTTCTCAAAAGGAGAAGTATGATCCTACTTCTTCCAATGTGGAACAAGCTCAAGATGATATTCCACCACAAGACCACAAGCTAAAAAGGCAAGGACAAGCTTCAAGAGGAGATTGATGCATTTATTGAAGCACCTAAGGCCATGGTCAAGTGGGTTCCCAAGGAAACGTCAAGTTCTACTTCGTCAAGCTCAACTACAACCCCAAGGATTCCCATCAAGATGATGTGGATCCCGAAGAAGAAGAACTAGAGAGTTCTTGAGGGTGACTCCGCCAACATACTTCACTCACATTCATTTTGGCAAGAACTTGTGCAATCAACTTCCACATCTTGCACTAGTTCATGGAGTCACAAACCCTCTTGTTGGTAAGTCAAGGGACAAGGTAATCATTGCTTTCATGGACATCATCTATTGTGTACTTCAATCTATGTCCATGGATATCTTTGTTTGTTCCTTGTGGGACTAACCCATGTAGGTATTGAAAGTGCCCGAATCCAAAGGATTGCTCCCAACTCTTGATGATCTTCATCAACATTGAGCATCCACATCCTCAACATCTACATGAAGTCTTCTACGACAACCCAAGGTTAGTTTGACCCTTTAAAAGGGGTTCTCACATCAAGGGGGAGCTTTGCTCTAAAGAAATGAGCGAAAGCATCTTCAAATGATGTGAACACACTAATGCTTTATGTAAAAGTGGTAACCCCACTTGTGCTTAAACGATGAGTATGACCTATGATCAAATGTTCTCATTTGACTCCTAAGTCAATATACTCATATATAGATGACCTAGTCATCGACAAAATGTGTGCTAGCAGCTAGTGTTTTGTTTGTGCATGTTTGACACATATTTCATTTGCTATCTTATTGTGTGAGCATGTTGGATGCATAATTTTATCCATTCGAGGACATCCATTTGTTGCTATGGTCTTTTGGATTTTTCTTAAAACCAAATGGATGGACAAGAATGCCTAAGTTCCTCCCCTAGCTATCTATGCTCTCTTGTCTCAAACTCTATTCATGCTTATATCACAAACTTTGAACAAGTTTTTTTCGGACACACCGAGTGAGGAGCACTCGGAGCCACCGATCCGTCAAAAGCTTAAATTCCAAAACCTTCTAAGTATTTTCGGTCAGACCAACCCACTCAAATCGGACCGACCGAAATCACTTGGATTGATCTAGGTTTTCACCTCGGTGAAACCGAAGGTAAATTTCGGCGTGATCAAGTGAGTAATCGCTTGCGTTAACCATCTCGGTGCCACCGAAGTTTACAACTCGGTCCCACCGACACCGAAGGGTATATATACCGAGGGCAGCGTAGCGTTGATTCTTTCTTCAAAACGCCTCGCCCCAAACCCTTTGTTTGCCGTCGTGGTGGTCTCGGATCGCCTCCGCTGCCGCTTTGGCGCCCTCGCCATGGTCTCCGTCATTGTCAACGGTCAATCTCTCCGTGCCGTTGCCGCCGTGAGAGAAACTCCACCAAGTTAGGGTGAGTTTGATCCTCTCGTGTTTCAACCTCCGATTCAATACACGATTGGTTTGCCCACTTCTTGCCACGTTTGAGATCTTCCTATCCAGCAGATTAGTTCTTAGAACGAAATTGAGTAAAAGTTTTAGGGTTAGGTTTCACGAACACATCTCGGTGAGACCGATTCTACATTCTCGGATCGACCGATTTGGCCTCTGCCATTGATCGCACTTTTCGGTCCAACCGAAGTTGTGCAAATCGGTGCGACCGAAATGAGGATTTAGTGAAACCCTAGTGTTCTCGGCTAGATCGAAACCCATTTCGTCCAACCGAAAGTGGTGTGAATGGTTCTATTTAGACACTTCGGATTCACCGAATTTTAGACTCGGTCTGACCGAAATGCATTCTGTGAAAACCTAAAACTGAAATTTGAACTTATTCTTTTTGCAAAATCTTCTGCAGTTTGTGATAACTCTTCTATTCTGCCTATACCTTATCTATTCACAGGTTGTCAGCCATGTCAGATGCAAGTGACAGCCAGAACAGGTCTGAATCACCAATTGAGATTCCAGAGGCGGGCACTAGTCCCGAGGCCAGCAGCTTTTCCGATGATGGTGAGAGGAGCACACCACGTGGTTTGCCTCCTGCGCCACGGGGCCGTGAAGAAGAGGAATTCTGATGAAGAGGATTCTGATTTCATAGCTGAGGAAGAGATCACATCTAAGCCTAAGAGGAAAGTGGTTGCCAAAGAACATCAAGGGCAACAAACCAAGAAAGGCACCAGCAAAGTGAAGAAGTCCACTTGCTGCCAAGAAGTTGAGCATGGAAGAAGAAACCTCGAGCAAGGTGAAGAAAACTTCCAAGAGGAAGAGGATTGTGCATGATGAAGCCGATGATGATTCTGATGAGGAAGCACCCCACCTCCTCGAAGCCTAAGTTGATGGGAGATGCCATCGTAGGCGGAGCACCTACAAAGTCTAAGCCTTCGCTCCAAAGAAAGGCAGCTCAAGCCAAGCCTCGCCGCCAAGCCAAAGAAGACTGCGAAAACATTCCCGCTTGAGAAAAGAAGAAAGACAATGTGCCACCAACTGAGTCAGATGATGAGGCACCTGTGTTGCTGAAACTCCGTCAGAGATTGCCTGTTCACAATGATGCTCATCCTCGAGCTGAAAACATGAAGGAAAGAAAAGACAAAGGTCTCAGGCTATGGAGACAAGCTGATCCATATGCCATAAGGAGAAGGACTGCTGTTGATTCAAGGTTCCACACCAGAGAACAGCAAGATTTCTATGAGACTGTGCTTATGGACAAGAAGCCCATTGTTGCTGACACTAGATATGTTGACTGGGCATATATTGACAGTGAAGAGCACAGAGACTACTTTCCACATGTGCATGAGAGCTTCACCGCATGTGGTGTTGCTGAGTTCGTTGGTCGAAACCGACTTGGAATGATGAGATGATCATGCAATTCTATGCCACGCCTCATTTCTATCCAGATGGCGAGAATTGTATGGATGATGAAGGTCGAGATTCTCTTCAACTGTTGAAGAGTGGGCTGCCTTCTTGAATGCTCCATATCAAGACAAGATGATGTTGATGTCTATGGAATTCCCAAGAAAAATCATGAGTCTATGAAGAACATGTACAATGAGGTACCAGACTAAGGATGTAGAGTTCGAAGCTCGGCTCGGTGTATCATCTCGAGCAGTCTCCCTACCACGAACACAATTACGAGGCATACCTTGATGCCCAAGTCTGAGATCATCGCATGATACGAGGGTATTCTATCAACATGCTGCATATACTAGATCGAAGGCACCTTTCAAGGTGATGGACCCGATAGTTGAGACTATCAAGAGGACTGCAGCAGACTGTAAGAGGTCATGTGGTTTTGCCCGCACATTCAGATGCTTATCAATGCCAAGCTTGGCACGGCACCTACTTGTTGGATAGACCCCACTTGCCACTGCAGCCTGAGCATGAGGATAATGAAGTTGTGATGACCGAGGATGATCCCACGTCTGTTGAAGGTCAAGCTAAGTCTGAAGTCGCCAAACAAGCTAAAGTCGAGAAGGAAGCAAAGCAGCAGCAGCTAAACCCAAGAGTGTTGGAGAACAGCTCCTTGAAGCTACCGGAGGATTGAACTACGCCTAGCCAAAGATAGTGCGCCTCGGGAGAGTCTTGAGAGGATAGTTGAAGACAAGTTCCATGCTCGGATGTCAAGTCGATCAAGTGCAAGTCACTTGTCAACAAGCTTGAGGCGGATATCGAGGAAGCCAAGAGGAGAAGGAAGAGCTCATGAAGGAGATGCGAATGACCTTGTCCAGATGACTATGAACAGCTGCTCCGGTTCCCACAAGACCCAGATCACCGCTATTCGAAAGGATGACACGAGGCTATCTGATCAAGACCTCCCACAGCTCCATCGGTTCCCAGCTCGGCTCAAAGGTCCACTCCTCCAGCTCCACAGACTTCACCAAGCCTTTGCAGATGCAGCTATCTCAACTCCATCAACCTGCATAGAGCCGCCAAGAGAGTCCCTAGTGACGTTTAGCTCTATACCTTCGAACTTTTGGTAACTTGTTGCCAAAGGGGAGAAATTGTATAGATCATAGGACTTCGAGAGAGAGAGTGCTCGTTTTTGCTCTTTTCGTTTCGCTTGCGGTTTCTTTGAGATACTTTTGAGTTTTCGAGACATTCGTGTGTTTGATACTACGTTTGCTCTACTTTGATGAGTGCTTGATCATACTATGCCTTAACGTGTGCTTAATGCTTATCATATGCTATTCATATCTTGTATGATCATTTACTCATGTCTTGGTGATTGGGTGCATGTTATTCATTCTTATCATTTTGTGCGCTCCACCAAGATGTATGTGACATGGAAGAGTGACCCGTGATCCTAATCGATTGTGCATTTGCATTCAAACGCAAATCTTAAATAATGCACAAATTTAGGGGGAGCTCTTGCTTATCACATACTTCTCAAAGCGACGATATTATTCATTGATTATATCATTTGTCGAAGCTTTGATCTATATGTTGTCATCAATTACCAAAAAGGGGGAGATTGAAAGTGCAACTAATCCCGGGTGGTTTTGGTAATTAATAACAACATATATATCATTGAACTAATAGTTTCTTGAGAACATTTCGAAAGTTCAAGATATGGGTATGGCAATGACTCAAGAAGTGGACCCTCAAAATGCTAAGGAAAACATTGGCAAAAGCTCAAGACTCCATTTTTGGTTTAGTGATCCAAGATCACATTGAGTCTATAGGAAAGCCAATACTATTAAAAGGGATGAGGTTATGATAATGATCTGGTTGCTCAAAGTGCTTAGTGATCTATCTCCCAAACTATCGCAATCTTTCATTCCAACATATACTCATAAGTAATCTGGGTCCCACCGATTCCATAAACTCACCACACCGAGATGAACCACCTCACCACAAAGCCAAACCCTAGTAATTTCGGTTTTCCGATTCCAAACTCGGTCTCACGAAACTAGTGTTGCCAACCTTCAGAACCTTCATCATCATATCGGTGTCACCGAGATGATAAAGTCGGTCCCACCGAGAATGGCAAACCCTAGTCTTTGGAAGAATCGGACTCACCGAGATTGTATTTTCGGTCCCACGAAAATCCCAACGCTCACAAGATTTGAACTTTCGGTCTCACCGAGTTGTCAACTTCGGTCGACCAAGATTGGTCAAATGTGTGTAACGGTTGGATTTTGTGTGGAGGCTATAAATACCCTCCACCTCCTCTTCATTCGTGGAGAGAGCCATCGAAAGAACTACCACTCCTACCTTACATTTACGAGAAGAAAACTACCTACCCTTGTGTTGAGATCAAGTTGCTCCACTCCCACCATATGAAACTTGATTTCTAGCCTTCCCAAGTTGCTTTCCACTCAATCCTTTCTTCCACCACAGCCAAATCGGTGAGGAGAGTTGAGTGTTGGGGAGATTATCATTTGAAGCACAAGAGCAAGGAGTTCATCATCACCAACACCATCTATTACCTTTTGGAGGTGGTGCCTCCTAGATTGGTTAGGTGTCGCTTGGGAGCCTCCGTCAAGATGTGGAGTTGAACCAAGAAGTTTGTAAGGGCAAGGAGATCGCCTACTTCATGAAGATCTACCCCAGTAAGGCTAGTCCTCCGTGGGCGTATGCCATGATGGCATAGACAAGGTTGCTTCTTCGTGGACCCTTCGTGGGTGGAGCCCTTCGTGGACTCTCGCAGCCATTACCCTCCGTGGGTTGAAGTCTCCATCAACGTGGATTGACGATAGCACCACCTATCGGAACCACGAGAAAAATCTCCGTGTCTCCAAATTGCGTTTGCTCTTCTCCACCTCTATTTACTACATGTGCAATTTACTTTCCGCTGCCATAACTCTAGAATTGCATGTGTAGGGTGATACTTGACTTGATCATCATTGTGAACTTGCCAAAAACTTGTCTTAATCAAAAGGCTAAACTTTTAAATTGTCAAGTAGTCTAATCACCCCCCTCTAGACATACTTTCGATCCTACAGGAAGCACCCACCAGGGCGCGCCTGGGCCTCCTGGTGCCCAGGCGCACCCAGGTGGTTGTGCCCACCTGGTGGCCCTCCTATGGTACTTATTTGCTCCAATATTTCTTAAATATTCCATAAAAAATCCTCGGGGAGTTTCAGCTCATTTGGAGTTGTGCAGAATAGGTAGCTTGACGTAGCTTTTTCAGGTCCGATTTCCAATGCGAAATTCTCCCCTTGGTGCATACCTTGCATATTATGCGAGAAAAGGCATTATAATTACTCCAAAAAGCATTATTATACAATAAAACAACATAAATAACAATAGGAAAACATGATGCAAAATGGACGTATCAATGACTAAGACTCAATCTATATACGTATTAAACGTGGGAGCAATTAGCTAGAGTAGCTCCATCCAGAGCATTGTAGACATAGAAATTTGCAAAATACATACATATGTGAATGTGGTAGACCCGTTGACTAAACTTCTCTCACAAGCAAAACATGATCACACCTTAGTACTCTTTGGGTGTTAATCACATAGCGATGTGAACTAGATTATTGAATCTAGTAAACCCTTTGGTGTTGGTCACATGGCGATGTGAAGTATGGGTGTTAATCACATAAAGATGTGAACTGTTGGTGGTAAATCACATGGTGATGTGAACTAGATTATTGACTCTAATGCAAGTGGGAGACTGAAGGAAATATGCCCTAGAGGCAATAATAAAGTTGTTATTTTATATTTCCTTATATCATGATAAATCTTTATTTTTCATGCTAGAATTGTATTAACCAGAAACTTGATACATGTGTGGATACATAGACAAAACACCATGTCCCCGGTAAGCCTCTACTAGACTAGCTCATTAATCAAAGATGGTTAAGTTTCCTAACCATAGACATGTGTTGTCATTTGATGAACGGGATCACATCATTAGGAGAATGATGTGATGGACAAGACCCATCCGTTAGCATATCATATTGATCGTTCAATTTTATTGCTATTGCTTTCTTCATGTCAAATACATATTCCTTCGACTATGAGATTATGCAACTCCCGGATACCGGAGGAATGCCTTGTGTGCTATCAAACGTCACAACGTAACTGGGTGATTATAAAGATGCTCTACAGGTATCTCCGAAGGTGTTTGTTGGGTTGGCATAGATCGAGATTAGGATTTGTCACTCCGAGTATCGGAGAGGTATCTCTAGGCCCTCTCGATAATACACATCATAAGAAGCCTTGTAAGCAAAGTGACTAATGAGTTAGTTGCAGGATGATGTATTATGGAACAAGTAAAGAGACTTGCCAGTAACAAGATTCAACTAGGTATGAAGATACCGACGATCGAATCTAGGGCAAGTAACATACCGATGGACAAAGGGGATTACATATGTTGTCCTAACAGTTCAACCGATAAAGATTTCATAGAATGTGTAGGAGCCAATATGGGCATCCAGGTTCCGCTATTGGTTATTGACCAGAGAGGTGTCTCGGTCATGTCTACATAGTTCTCGAACCCGTAGGGTCCGCACGCTTAACGTTCGATGACGATATAGTATTATATTAGTTATGTGATTTGGTGACTGAATGTTGTTCGGAGTCCTGGATGAGATCATGGACACTACGAGAAGTCTCGAAATGGCCGAGAGATAAAGATTGATATATAGGACGATGGTATCCGGACACCGGAAGTGTTCCGGAGGGTACCAGGTACATATAGGGTCACCGGAAGGGGTTCTGGGCACCCCCGGCAAAGATATGGGCTTAATGGGCCAAGGGAGGGACAAACCAACCCACAAGGGGCTGGTGCGCCCCTCCACCAGGCCGGCCAGCCCTAGGGAAAGGAAAGGGGGAGGGCAAGTCCCTCCTTCCTTCCCCTCCTCAAGGGAGAAAGGAAAGCGGGGGCACCTCCCCCTTCCTTCCCCTGGCGCCTATACAAGGAGGGGGGGAGCAGGGAAGGAGCCCAAGTGGGATTCGGCCCCACTTGGGGCGCCCCTTGGCCTCTCCCCTCTCCCTCCCACCTATATATGTGAGGAGAGGGGCGCCTAGCAGAAACAACATCAATTGTTAGCCGTGTGCGGCGCCCCCCTCCATAGTTTACGCCTCCGGTCATATCTTCGTAGTGCTTAGGCGAAGCCCTGTACGGATCACTTCACCATCATCGTCACCACGCCATCGTGCTGACGGAACTCATATACTACCTTGACAACTTGCTGGATCAAGAAGGCGAGGGACGTCACCGAGCTGAACGTGTGCAGAACTCAGAGGTGTCGTACGTTCGGTTCTCGATCGGTGGATCGCGAAGAAAGCTCGACTACATCAACCGCGTTGTGAAATGCTTCCACTTACGGTCTACTAGGGTACGTAGACACACTCCCCCCTCGTTGCTATGCATACCTGGATAGATCTTGCGTGAGAATAGGATTTTTTGAAATTGCATGCTACGTTTCCCAATATGGAGGGCCCCGCCAGCTGCCGAGAATTCGGCCAACAGGTAGGGCCTGCCCCCTGCGGGCCCTGCTGATTGCCTTTCGCTGTAGCTCTGTCCTTGATGACGGAGGCCGCGTCTGGAGTCGTATGGCTACAGTCCCGCGTCATGCGGGTTGGTGGTCGCTTGGTCAGCTCGTAATGTAACCACGCTCCGTCTTGTCATAGTGGGTGAGTGCAGACTCCGAGGGAAGGGAAGGGTCCGACTGCTGGGAACCGGCCCGCCCCTCAGCGCCGCCTTCTCGTGGTGCGTCGTCTTCTGGTAGCTCACGGATAGGTAGGGCCCGCCGCCTGCGGGCCGTACTGACCCTTGCTGACGAGGGCCGTGTTATGAGTCGCATGGCTACAGTCCTGCGCCTGGCCGGTAGGTGGCCGCTTGGTCATCTCATACTATAGCCACGCTCCTCCAGGATTCGGGGGGAGTAGGTGCCCTGTAGCCACGCCCCGTCTTGTCAGAGCAGGTGAGTGCATACTTCGAGGGGAGGAGGGGCCGTCTGCTGGGAACCGGTCTCCCTCAAAGCCGCCTTCTAAGAATGCACCGACTTTTGGGAGCCGGTCGCTTGGTCCCATCCGGCCCAAGGGGTCGGCCGCGTGTCCGGAAGGTGTGAGGGGCTTCGCTAGCACCGATGTCTTGAAATGTCATTAGGTCCGGATGAGGCTACCCGGGGTCTATCCCCCCGACAGATTACCAGGCGACATGCAATGCATGTAACCAAACGCCATGACTTGTGTTTTCGTCTAAACAAGCGGGCAACCAAACAACCTACCATTCGCTTTGTCCCACACATACTAGATAGTATACAAGCAACCAAACAACATTCATATATTGATTATTTGCCTATTTACCCTCAGTCAAGGCTCAATTGAGACATAGATGCAATGCAGGCAAAAGTTGATACGACAACTGAACATGTCCATGGTATCTATCATGTTTTTTCCGAAGAAATGCACCACGAAAGGTGGAGGAGAAGCGGATGATTTCTTTTTTAACACAGAAGTGGAGGATTTTTATTTTTTTGAGTGACCACACATTTTATATTAAATAAACATAGTACGATTAGTACCAACATACGTGGAGATCATCAGACAAACAGGACCAAGACAAATGTCCTAAAAACTATGTAGAAAGGACCTCAAGATTATTTTTTACACAAAGTTCCCTTGAGGTCTGTGCACATATCGAAGCCAACAACTGTCACCAAACTCCAGCGTCGCCGAGGCACTCGTCGAAAGAGAAGTGCAGCCTCCACATCTCAAGATAGAGGGCATCATCATCGCCAAATTGGCTTTTAGAGCCGATGAACAGACCTGCTGCAAGCAGCTAAGCACTTGTCTCTGTGGCATGTCAGCCGGGGAACATCCGCATGCTGGCCTAGACACGGATCCATCGCTACTCGCCGATGAAGTTGGGGGAGAATAGTGAAAACCCTGTTGTCGGACCACAAATCCCACTTATGGATTAACATCTTGTCCTGACCTAGTGACCCATGGCGCTACGAAAGACGAGAGCCATAGATGACACAACAAACAAATAATCTCACTGTCACGAATAGCTGGCAAGAAAATGAGGCCACCGACTTCTGAACGTCGCCATGAAGGTCATCGTGGTGGTGAGGAAGAGACCAAAACAAATTTATTCGTCGCGGCTCTGTCCTCACCGCTCCAGCGCCATCAAACGAAACACAAACCCTACCTAAACGAACACCATGGATGAGAAAACAGGATCTCCTCCTCCACCCAATGCCAGAGCGGCGAGTAGAGGGGGCGCAGGCCGTGGACTCACCGACGTCCTGGAAGAGGATTTCTACCACGATACTACGCGCACTATGCGCGGAGTATCTCTTCGCTTCTCTTCCCCGTAGGCACACACACGTATAGCTGGCCAAATGGGCCGGGCCTGGCATTGCCGGCCCGCAAGCACGCTGGCACGGCATGTGATGGGCCAGGCCCGACATGCTCTAATCGGGTCGTGCCAGGCATGCGACATGCTTTGGGCCATGCTTGGGCCTGAAGGCTGGGCACGCGGGCCGGCATGACACGACCATTTATCTTTTTCATTTTTATCACCACCGCCAAAATCAAGACAAGAAACCTAGCAGAAGCTATCGGGCTAGTGGGCGGCGTGCTTGGCGTCGCCGGGCCCTTTTGGCTCCTGGGCCGGAGGGGGCAGAACGCGGGCCGGCACGGCACCCGACTAATAATCGTGTCATGGCGGGCCGGGCCGTGCCAGGCATGATTAAGGTGGCCCGGGCCGGCCCGTTTGGCCAGCTATACACACACGGCCGTCCGTGGACCCACCTGTCTGCCACGGACATCGACTCACCCATCTCCGAACACCCCTGTCGTCACACCCTCGTCCCCACGCCCGCGGCGCAAAACCCCGCTAAAAATTTCGCTCCGCCCGCCTCCAAGTCTCGCCACCGCCGGTGCTCACCGCCCAAATCGTCGGGGAAGATAATCCCCGGGACCCCCTTAGGGATGTACGCCGACATCCAGAAGGGCCGGCCGGGCTGCCGCCCCGTCGACGCCGCCCCCATGGCGAAGCTCATGAAGGTCTGGCCGAGGTACTTCCCCGAGGAAACCGAGCTCCAGGTCCCGGCGGACGACCCCAGGGCCAGGCTCGTCGGCGACCTGGTTAAGGTCCTGGAGCTGGAGGAGAGGGCGAAGCTCCTCCCACGTGTAAGCATCTGTCTCCATTCCCCGTATAGCGCCTCATTTTTGGCCCATCTCTTATGGTGACGCGATTCTAGGGTTGCTTACTCGGTTCGGGCGCGACGAAATTATGGCGGTTGCTGCGCGACTGGTTGGTCCCTAGGGTTTGTCGGATTGGCTGATTGATCGTTAGTTGAGATTTTTCTGGGAGTGGCAGCTGACATTGTAACTGTATATAGTTAAAATGCTTGCAGGCTCGTGCCTAAGGCTGGTCACAATGGGGAGGAACTTAGGAGTAACATCACACACTCCAATACAACTTTGCTTATGTGGCACATATTTAATGAAGAGAAAGGTGCTTGTGGTAACTAGCTAAGTTACCGGAACATCACACACTCCAAGAAACAATGAGTCTATAACCTAATAAATACATCGTTGCATGACACTACATAGATGTTCCTACACACTATGGAGGTAGTAACATAGTCTAGGGAAGTGTGTAAGTTACTAGCTTATGTTCTTGCCCATTGTGACCAGCCTAATGTCTGTCTGGTTCCAATTATTCAAGTTCCTGAGCTTGCCAGTGCTAGACATTTAATTGGTACCATTGTTAGTAAAATGTGTGTTGGTTCCTTGCTGTTAGGGCAGAATTTGGGTAATAATTTACTTATCTGATCGAATCGACCTCGAAATTTGGGGCAGAATTTGTTTCTACAATCTTCAAGATCAAGGTCTCAATGCGATGGTGGCTCCTGGTATATGAAGTAGTGACATATCTAATCAGAAAAGGGGAATACCCTTCTTTATTAGGAGGGAAAAGAATCAAGAGGAGCTTGTAATTTTGTGAATAACTTTGATACTTTTATGCTCCACCTTGTCAGTATCATAAGATTACTTATACATTTATACCCCAATGTGCTACTGCGATAACTACCTAAAGCACGATGCAATGTTCCAATTGAAAAATGAAATCATGGCTTCATGTAGTTGCACAATAAATTACTAATCGCGTGGAAATGATTTAAACACATTGCTTCATAGTGTGCTTTTGTCATTACATGGAAGAATATTTCCGGTTCCAGCAAATGAACGAATTCATGTTGTTATAACTTATGACTACATTCACAGATTGAAGATGATGGTGTTGTCTTCTTCCTTCCAATTGATTTCCAGCAGCTTAAGAACTTGTGCGGTGGTACCAACCTCTTAGATGCTCTCAGGGAAAATCCTAAAGAAGCCTTGCTTTGCATGGGAGCTGCAGTTCATCTGGTTGATGCTTCATTTCACGCTAACATTATTAGTGTTGTCAGTTGTGCTTTGTTTTTTCACTCGCTGGACTTTGATTCTTGATGTTTTCTTCAGGCTAAGTGCTCGGGCAATGGCCTCCAGTTGAGCGACGTAGACAAGGTCAATATCAGGCTTTACAACCACACCGAGACAATAATTGCTTTGAAGAATTTGAAAGCGGCCTCTATTAGTAAGAACTTCTGTCTTTATCCATGTGTTCTGCATCTAAATGAAGTACTGACTTGTTGATTCACCTCATAGAGAAACTAGTGACAGTGCGTGGTACTGTTGTAAAAGTCAGTACTGTGAAACCTCTAGTTCTGGCGCTGGAGTTTCAGTGCATGAAGTGTGCTACAGTCATCCGTCGTGTGTTCTCTGACGGGAAATTTTCACCTCCGGTATCCTGCATAATTCAGGGCTGCAAGGGCAGAACCTTCACCCCAGTGAGATCTACTGCCAAGTTGATGGATTTTCAGAAAATAAGGCAAGTGATAAATAGATAATCTGTGTCATTCTCTGCTTATAACACTAAGCTCTGTTTTTATTATTTTCAATCCAGGATACAGGAGCTCTCTAGTGCTGAAAACCGTGAAGAAGGCCGAGTGCCACGAACTATAGAATGTGAGCTTACAGAAGATCTTGTAGATTGTTGCATCCCTGGAGAGGTTGTAACGGTAGCTGGAATCGTCAAAGTGCTGAACAACTATATGGATGTTGGAGGAGGTACAATTTTGAAGAAACTAGTATCTTATTTCTCGTTGTTCATTTCTGAACCTTCCTGGATACTATATTTCACATTGCTTCAAAGCCTGAATCCTCTTTGCAAAAAAAAAAATGCTAATGTTCAGGTGTCCCAAATTTCCTGCAACACCTGTAGAGCACATATGTTTTCAGTCTTTTGTTAAGGTTGTTCAGTAGTTTGGGTTGGTTGTCTAGTTTTGGCGCATTATGGACTACTAGGTGTAACCGTATCAGGTAGTTCACAAGAAGCATTATCAAGTTCCATGTTTCTCTTAGGGAAAACCTATCTCCTGCTACGTTTGTTATCCCTAAAACCTCCCCTCATTTTATCTTCACCTTAACTAAAACATTCACTCTTTTTTAGACATTGTTGCTTTCTATGACTTCCTTGAATATAAGACTCAAGAATTGTTTGTAGAACAAATGATGATAGTCAAAAGGTTACTATGTGTGGCGTCCATGTCATTGCCACATGCAATAGTCGTGATGATTTCTCTGTCATGCACGGTATCCCATACAAAAGGCCATGCACGCCACACAAAGCAGGAAAGTGTCGGATCAACAGACCATGTCAGCAATGAGACGTGTCCAGGAGGGATATGTCGGGACAGACTCGGTGCTCCTGGAGGCAGCATCCACTGCCACTGTCTTGCCGCAGCCAATAGTTGTGGGTGAGGGGAGGACAAGTTCAATACCCATGTCTCCTCAGTGCCATCAAGGGTTAGACCGTTAGAGCAGATTATAGGTGGTAGGTGCAACATATCGGCTGGATGGGAGACACAAAGAGTGAGAGATAGAGGTGAATTGTGTCTTCATTGATTTCATATATTACATTACAGTTCCTTTATGTTGTCTCTGCTGGCGTATCTGTGTATGGCCTTATACCTAATAATCCTAAGTTCCTAACTGACCACAACTCATTTGAATCTAGTTGCACTGTCCTGGACTGGTCTCGAGATCAATGATACCAATGGCATTGATCCGGGTGGACTAATTGAATGCACTGGAGTCCGAGTCATAGACAGCCAGTAATAGGTTTAGGTAGTTGCGGGAGCTGCAGCGTTGGTACAACTGGCCTGTATTCTAGGCCCAGCTGAATTAGGTTCAGATGCTGCCCGTCTGGTGGTCATACACCCCACAACTGATCCCATGATCATATCCTGATCTCTTGTGTAGTTCTTTCTGGTTCTACCATGCAAATACAATCAGTGAAGCTCATATTAGTCTGATGCCGGTGCATTCTTTTTCCAAAACATTCTTGTTTGTACTATGTAGATGCATATTTTCTTAAGTTCTCTTGTGGATATATACATATATTTTTAATATCTTTAGGTAAGTCCAAAAGCAGAAATCAGGGTTTATACTACTTGTACTTGGAAGCAATCTCAGTAAGGAACTCCAAGGCCCATGTTGTTTCAGAAAATTCAGATGCAAGTTCTACTGATATTCTGGCTACTGGATCCTTCAGTTTCGAAACTTTTACTGATAAGGATCTTAAATTCATCACCGAATATAATAGCGAGCATGGTGCTGATGTATTTCGTCAAATACTTCACTCCTTTTGCCCCTCCATCTATGGGCATGAACTTGTAAAGGGTAATTTTCTATTCTAGTACACTGTTTTAAATCCTAATGTGGTATTTTCTTGCAGTAATTTAATTAGAAGGTATTTGCGTTAGCTATTTAATGTGATTAAATATTTACATTTTGGTCTGCTCAGTGTTGTCCAAACATTTGGAAATAAATCAACCTGTTGTGCTCTCTTTAGTTTCTGTATATAAGAAATGATAACTATTATTTTAGCTTCATTACTTCTGGACATGTGCAGTGTTTTCAATAACGATTATTTGATTATTCATTATTTCACGGTAAGTACTCTTGTGCCGTCTCCAAAAAAAAAGCAATTCAGCGGTGAGGAATTGATCAAGCTATAGTGCAGAGTTCAGTAAGGGGATATGTTCTCTTTCTTTTCAAGAGCCAGCGTTCTAAAGAATGAAGGAAAGAAAAGAGTGCAAACTGTATTTTTGAACATAAAAATATTAAATTATCAAAAGTTCAACGAGTAGAATAAAGACATGCCTTATTTTCTAAGAGAGCAAACATCAAGAATGAATGTTTGTCCATCTCCAGTTCTTCTTATGATCAATACCTGCATCTTCATTAGTACATGAGGACCGAGCTACCGCTTGCTGACTTAAATCTTGGTGGGAAGGCGGCGCTTAACGCTTAGGCAGCCGTCTAGTCCAATTTTAGAACACTATCGATAGTGCAGAGTTCTCATTTCAGCGCAGTAGCATTTGCTTGGATGCCGCATCTTCTGATTCGTTTTGTTTCTTTGTTGCATTATATTACTGGACATGACTAAATTAATGTTTCTAAATTTCAGCCGGTATCACTCTCGCGCTTTTTGGTGCTGTGCAGAAGCATTCAATGGATCAGAACAAAGTCCCAATTAGAGGAGACATCCATGTTATTATTGTTGGTAATCCTTATAATTTACCAATCATGATCCATGTAGTACATGGTTAGCACTTCCCAGGATGCAATCATACTCTTGCTTAATGTTGTTGCAGGCGATCCAGGACTAGGCAAGAGCCAATTACTAAAAGCTGCAGCATCTGTTTCTCCACGGGGAATATATGTATGCGGGAATACAACCACAAATGCTGGTCTAACAGTTGCTGTGGTTAAAGATTCAATGACAAATGATTATGCATTTGAGGCTGGTAAGCATGGAAGATTTATTTGTTCCTCACACATTCTGTGGAGAACCTTGTCAGAAAGTCAGCTAATTTGATCATTTGTTGTCATACAATTGGTTGTTCTACTGTTTTGTGGACGATGTGGTTTGAAGTCTTAGAATTTGCGATAGGATCAAAATAATGTTAAGCTCTTGGCTTTACAGGGGCTATGGTTCTTGCTGACCGTGGGCTATGTTGCATTGATGAGTTTGACAAAATGTCAGCAGAGTATCAGGTATTATTTTTAGTTTTCACCTGATACAACCTTCTTGGTGAAATGTTCATTCAGTAAAAGATGTTCTATACTTTCCTTGTTTGAAATTGAATTTGTGTTCTCAGTCCTTACTGGAAGCCATGGAGCAGCAGTGTGTATCTGTGGCAAAGGCTGGCCTTGTGGCGAGTTTATCTGCCCGCACTTCTGTGCTGGCAGCTGCTAATCCTGTTGGTGGTCATTACGAGTGGGTTAATCTTTTCCATCCTTCGATAAAATTTTCTACCCCTGCTACCGTATGATGTTTGTCATTCTGGATATGTTGTCTTCATTCATCTTTCCTTCTTCAATTGATACTCATTACCTGTACTGTTATCTCTGTGTGCGTATGCGCGCGATGTGCAATTACTACAGTGTGATTGTTTTTGTCAATGTAATGTTCTTTTGCACTCACACAACAACACAAGTCACCGTGCCTGGAACAGGCAGACCTGCAAGCAAATACCATTTCCTTGTGTATTCCGGTGTTGTTCCTTCTTTTCGCTTGTCAGTGAGATGCCGGTAACAGATCTTAAATTCCTGGGTTGTTTTCAACTTTTAGTAATACTATTTTTGCAGCCGAGGCAAAACAGTGAATGAGAATTTAAAGATGAATGCTGCCCTGCTCTCTCGGTTTGACCTGGTTTTCATTTTACTTGACCAGCCAGACTTGTTTCTAGATAAGAGACTATCAGACCACATAATGGCAGTAAGTTTTTGTTATCCATTTTTTGTCCACATCTTAAGCATATAGTACTGATGAGCAATATCACCACATATAATAAATGTGTCAGGGCTTTAATCTAATTAAAAAACTAAGGAAAAATCAATATTTTCTACACGCAGCTCCATACCAATGACAGAAGTCCTTGCTCATCCAACAAGAGGCTAAGAACAGGTCATTCTTTGGTTATTCCATAACATTTTTAGTTCCTTTTTTACATGTGAAACCGTATACATCGTTATTGATTTGCAACTTTGCTCCATGCCCAGTGCCTCAATTTAATGACAGTATGGGGATTGGAATTGATGAGAAAAAATTGGCTTCAAGGCTGAGACTACACCCAGAGAAAGATAGGGACTTTGTTCCATTACCTGAACCACTTCTTCGCAAGTATATATCTTACGCGAGAAGCTATGTTACCCCCCGGTATTCTGTCAGCTCCTTTTCACTTATCAATACCATATATGTAATGCAATTAGTTCTTATTTTGTTATTTTTCTACTCTCGGCTCAAGTATGTCAGAACCAGCAGCGGTGGTACTGCGGGAATATTACTTGAATTTGAGAGCGCATAGTACTTGTTCTGATGGCACACCCATCACAGCCAGACAATTGGAAAGCCTTGTGAGGTTAGCAGAAGCTCGCGCTCGGGTGGATCTAAGAGAAGAAGTGACTGAACAAGATGCGAAGGTAAATAAGTAGAATACTTAACCCCCCCTGGCTCCCTCCTCCCCATTTTGTACATATGCGCACCTTGCACCCTTGCACTGCCAGTTTGGATTTCTTCATACTTCATACCTAAATTACCAGCAGAGAATTTTTCTGTTGGTTTAGGTTCTTGTCCATGATTGCTGGGAAAATCTGAGTTCTTTCTCGTGCTAGTTTTCATCCTCAGCAAATTACTGAATCAAACTTAGAAGCATGATGAATTATGTTTTTTAATCTCCATATCATGTCGATGTTGCAGATTTATTTTTTCTGTCTGTTTGCTGCTTTATAAATCTGAAAATGTGAACGTACGGTAATTATTGCATGCCTAAGGCTTATGCAAAGTGTTGTCTGGCAAATAGACAGTCGGATAGTTAGATGACATCAAGAGGCACACCTTTTTAATAAAAAATGGGCGTGCAATCTCATTCTGCGTTTTATTATGTTGCAGGATGTTGTTGAGATCATGAATGAATCCTTATATGACAAATATGTTGATGAGCATGGTTGTGTGGACTATGCTCGGAGTGGTGGGATGAGCCAACAGAAGGAGGCAAAAAGACTTATGAGTGCCTTAAACAAGCAATCTGAGTTGCAGCAAAAGGATCACTTTTCAAGAGCCGTAAGCAATTATGCATCTAAAATATTTTTGATGAAAGGCTGGTCTGTTAGTTATTGCATATACACAAATCAATTGACATGGAAAGAGTACCAATTTTAGTTCAGTTACAAGTCTGGTCCTGCTATGATTGACGAAATTTGACTTACTTGCTTTTTGTGCATTTTGATTCTTTTGTTACGCGGTTTCTCCAGTCAATAGGAGCATCTTCTTGAGGTTCCTCTGATGTTCTGTAATTTTCCCTTTGTAGGAGATACGGGGCTTAGCAGATAAAATCAGCTTGCAAGTTCCAGATTTAGATGATATTATGGAAAGATTGAACAGTGCCGGTTATATTGTACATAAAGGACAAAACATATACCAGGTATTGTCTCATAAAACTGCTTGACAGCAAGAAGTTTTGATCTAGTTTTTGGTGTCAGATACATTAGATGGGTATCCTGGTGTCGTGCTGATTATTGGTTATGAGTTTATGACTGGTAGACTCATGATGAGCCCTCCACTGAGAATCTAACTTCTTATTGTCTGTGAAACAGATATTGACCTCATCATGTTCACGGACCCAGCCAACAAGGTCAAGATGGTGAGTTCTCTTACACCCTACATGAAAACATGGGAGTTTGGTATTGGTATTATGCTAAATTTTATATTTGTGCCACACGTTAACGTCTGGTTGATTAACAGTTACTTTGGGTCAGTGTCCAACACTTGGCATTGTTGTGACAAGATAACTGTTCAAAGGTTTCCTCTTTGCTGCCGATTCATGATTGTTCTTTTTTCTTGCAGATGTAGGGGGGATTCGTTCTGCAACTCGTATGGACCGTTATGTACAGTATAGTCATGTGATGGCCTCTAATTTAATGTGTGGATAGCTCTGTGGATGCTGTTTACCGTAGCAGCTGTAGCTGATAATGACAAATATAATATCCTTGTGAGTTCCAGCATGTTAACGGAACATTCTGTTTTCGTTAAAGAATCGTCTATTTCCTGGACATTGGTGATCATGAATGCCGATTCTTTTTGTAAAAGAAACTTAGTGCTTCTATGAGACTTTTAAATAACCCCTTAGGGCTGAGAAATAGCGAACCCGCTTTGCTTATACGTTCAGCGTACGCTAATGTATTTATTTGGACGAATGCAGCAATGCTGCTTCATCATTATATTATAAGAGAAAGAGTTACACAAGTAATTGGGTGGTGATGAAGGTGACCACCAAGGTAGACAAAGGAGGGCTACAGATTACAGATTACAAGTTTCATAGAATCATACTAGTACCATCAAGGAGGCCTCCGTGTTGGCCTCATCGGCGGTGTCACCACTCTTCTACATTTTGCTCTACGGGAATGCGGGAACGCTGGTGTTTTATCCTATGAGTACGTCTGTGCTCTCCGCTTACCAGTCGAATTGTTTTGTGTGCTATCCTTTTTACAGAGAAAGCAGCCTTATCAGTGATAGACGCCAATTATCAAAGCGATCAAACTAATTTCCTCCTCGCATCATCTTAGGTTGTGCGGAGTTTGCATCCATGATACAGAAGCATTGCAGAGGGCAGACAAAACTTGCTATCCAAATCATGGAAACAAAACTCAATAGCGACTGTCAACAGCAAAGAATAGTACAACTTCAGGTTACTTATAGGAATGAGAATGCTAAATGGAGGCTAGCTCCATGAAGCTCGTATTTTTCTAAAAATCGCAAATTAAAATTTGAGTTTAAAAAATTTCTAAAAATATCACACATTCATACAGATATATACTTCATGTGTGTAACCAAAAATGCCAAGAGCTACGCTAGGAACAAAATCGTGATTCTGAAAATGGCAAACATATTTTATGTAGATCTTCATCGTTAGACCTTTCTTAATAGTATTTTTGGAAATTCAAAATGTGTTATTTGAATTTTTTCAAAAAAAAACATGGGGCTCAGGACATAGCTAATAGTCCACTATCTGATCCAAATATCCAATCCAATCCACACGTCAATTGGTATAGATTTCTTTTCAGTACCATACCACTAAAAAATTATGAGAGAAAAGATAATTAAAGAAACATCCAACTAGCCAGCAGGGTAAAAAGCAATAATATATATCCAGATCATGGAAACAATACTCTTAATAGCAACTGTTAAGAGAAAGCAACAGCAGAGAAGGAACAAATCTCGCTAGTACAACTTCAGGTTATATAGGACATTGTAAACATAGCAGGCAACTTTCCTCCTCAAACGACCAGAGCCTTACAGTCCATTCCATCCTTGCCTATCAAAAATGCAATCTAAGATCTGGGCTTCTCTTTCTTCTCCTTGAAGAGAGCGAGCAGCGACACACCAGATACCTTGACAACCTTGAACCTGACACCGGGAATATCTCCCACAGCATGACCCTTACGACCGAATCCAGCAATCAGCACCTCGTCCTGAAGCATCCATCAAAGCCAAGAGGTTAGGTTGGTTGCATATAGCAGACATGTCGCATATATCTGAGCAATGGGTGAGAGGCACATACGTTTTCCTCGATGAAGTTCAGGCAACCATCATTGGGCACAAAGGCAGCGATCTTCTTCCCATTCTTCACCAGCTGGACACGAGCACACTTACGGATGGCAGAGTTAGGCTGCTTGGCCTCAATACCACTGCAGGGGACCAATTGCACGTTGGTCAGGATTCAAAACGTGAGATAAAAACAAAGGAACATAAATCTGCTGTTCAACTTACATCTTCTCCAAGACAATGCCCTTGGCGTGAGATGATCCAGCGAAGGGTTTCTTCCACTCATTGCCCAAGTGGCTCTTCTTGTATGCCTTGTCAGCCCACCTCTGGTTCCTGCGGTGGGTCTTGAGCTTGCGCCCGGCTCCCATACCACGTGTCTTACTGTGACAAGAATTCATCCATGCTTACATTAATTAAACAGATCTCACAAGTTAAAGCAGGTGTATTACTACCAACTTGACAAGCAACAGGAAAATGTTGACCAAAAATCCAACAACATAACTATGTGAGATGCATAAATAGGATATGTTCATGATGCAGTTGGAAGCACAGAGCATATGACACAACCAACTACACATGTGAACACATCCCAAAGCAAGTCCTGAAATAAAGAACATGTCACTGAACTGAAGTGTTGCATACTGCATACACATCCATTTTCATTTCCCCTTGCATTCTAAACTGGTAAGTAGTCAACATAATAATATGTATTGCAATCATGACAGCAAAGAGCTGGACATATTCTAAACATGAGCAAACTGAAACCAAACTAGAGGTCATAAAGAAATTCGTATTGTATGCTACCATGCACAACTTCCAGGGCCCAATCATTTGAGCAAAGGAATACAGATAACATGGTGGCAACGAATTTATGTTGCTTATGAATATGTTTAGCACTGAAGTTGTATCTGATCAGCACTGGACCGTCAATAAGCTCAGTTTCGACAATCTCATCCTCTGACCCCAGCACAAATCAGACTAAATGACATGGTTCTACTAGGCACTTGCTAGTCCAAGAACATAGCACAAGACCATCTACATATCAACTGAACATGTGCATATGTTGCAACAAACTACAGATGTGTACACATCCCAAAACAAGTACTGAAATAAGGAGCATGGCACTGAACTGAACTGATGCATACTGCATACATACACATATATTCCAAGCATTTCACCTCGAATTCTAAACTAGCAACTAATTGACACATTAATCATGTATCGCAATCATAGCGAGCAAGGAGGCAGATATATTCTAAACATGGCCACACTACAAAGCATCAGGAAAACCGAGGTAGATATCATCTTGCTACCCACACTAAGAACAGGCAAACTGCGCCAGCCTAGAGGCTAAAAGACGTATTGTATGCTACCATGCATAACTTCCACTGCCCAATCATCTGGACAAAGGAATACAGATAACACGGCGGCAACGAATTCATGTCGCTTATGAATATGTTTAGCACTGACGTTGTATCTGATCAGCACTGGACCGTCATTAAGCGAAGTTTCGTCGGATCGGAACGACGATCCCGTCCTCTAACCCTAGCACAAATCAGCCTAGATCACATGGTACTACCGGGCATTTGCTAGAACAAGAACGCGGCACAAGAGCGTCGACATATCCGAGCAAGAACCGGGGAGAGCTACGAAGAAACATCTCTGTCCAGGACCGATAGACCAGGGGCGAGAAAGAGCAAGGTACTGCATTAGGGTGAAGGAGGAGAAGAGATCTTAGCACGCACCCCATGATGGCGGAGGGAGAGGCCGGGAGATCTCCGGGCGGGCGGCGAGGGGAGAGGTCGGGAGATCTCCGGTGGCAGGGGCTTCGCGGGCGACGGCGGCGGCGGCGGCTAGAGGAGTGAGGAGGGGAGACGAGGGGGGATATATAGCGGGGGTTTGGGCGTTTAGGGTTTGTGTGCGCCGAGATGCGTGCTGGCGTGATGGATCCAATCTGGGTTTTTTTCTGCTTCTACCCCCGGATAACACATCTTTTCCACATATGACCCCAAAATGTGCATTTCTCAAAGGGCCGCGTGCACGAGTCGACAAGAGCTTTGCACGTCCATGCTTCGTGAATTCATTTTGCTCGATTTGTTTTTTGTTTTTGAGGGACTCGATTTGTTTTGTTGGGTGATGCAAATCGGAGGAGACAGGGTTCACGGCTTTGAACTGTAGCTAGGAGTGCCATTCAAGTCGAGTCAGAGTCAGTTTGGCTCAACTCGATAGAGCTCGTTGTCTAGTTAGCTCAATTTGACTTGTTAATAAAACTAGCTCATAGTTAAAAATTGCGCATCATCAAAATAGAGTTGCTTATAGTATATGAAGATCTGCGCTTGTTGATTGCGCCGCGTGCTAGATAGCGTTACTCATGATGTACTAGCAGACTGTAATTCTGTTTCCGAGGAATAAAAACCCACATTACCCACATTATTCAAATTTGGCTCAGACTCGTATAACTCGCGAGCTAGCTCATTTAACTCGTTAAGCCTGTTATGAACGGTGAATGACAAAATATGCGTATTATGTATGACAACAATCAACAACAATATTGATGCTTATCTTTTGCCCCTTTTGATTAATGAGTTATTTGATTAGTGAGCTAAGCGACTAACTATTTTTTGGAAAAGAAGAATGACCCCCGGCCTCTGCATCAATCGATGCATGCAACCATAGCTAAATGACTAACTCGTTAGCTCGGCTTGTTAAACTCCTTATGTTAACAAGCTTAAATTAAAACTTGACTCGCTATTCTCAAATTCGAGTCGAGTTAAACCGAGTCATGAGCTACTCGTTTAGCTTGTGAGTTTCAAGTTAAAGTTCCAGCCCTAACTGTAGCTATAGACTAACTAATAATATAAGTGGAGGGTTATTTGTAGAAGAGTACATATGGATCCTTCATTTCCATCTCTTCTCACGAGTATGATTTCAATTGTGTGTGACTCGGATTCACCTTAAAAGTATTTTCCACTTTTTTGTACGATCCAAACAAACAAGATTGTAATTGTGGTTTCAATGTATAAAGACAAAGATTCAACAAATGTGATGGCTATTGCGCACAACTCCTCTCCACATCTTTCACCCCTGCCCGTGGCTCCCCATGTCAGGGCATTTTCAATGAAAGTCATCTAATAATATTGTCATGTGTATGTGGAAAAGCTCAGACATCCAACTGTGCCCATCAAATCCGGACCATGTGCTATGACTGATAATGGATCGGGCGGTTGATGTCTACTACACAACTTATTCTTGTAGATTCGTGTTGGGCCTCCAAGCGCAGAGTTTTGTAGGACAGTAGCAATTTTTCCTCAAGTGGATGACCTAAGATTTATCAATCCATGGGAGACATAGGATGAAGATGGTCTATCTCCAACCACCCTGCAATCAAATACAAGAAATCTCTTGTGTCCCCAACACACACAATACAATGGTAAATTGTATAGGTGCACTAGTTCAGCGAAGAGATGGTGATACAAGTGTAGTATGGATAATAGATATAGGTTTTTATAATCTGAAAATATAAAAACAGCAAGGTAGAAGTGATAAAACGGAGCACAAATGGTATTGTAGGCCTATAGTTCATATTTTCATTAGTGCAATCTCTCAACAGTGCTAACATAATTGAATCATATAACAATCTCTCATGTGCGACAAAGAATCACTCTAAAGTTTTTATCTAGTGGAAAATATAAGATGAAATTGTTTGTAGGGTACGAAACCACCTCAAAGTTATCATTTTCGATCAATCTATCGAGCTATTCATATAAGTGTCACAAACAGCCCAAGAGTTCGTACTAAAATAACACCATATGATGCACATCAACCAACTCTAATGTCACCTAGATACTCCAATGTCACCACAAGTATCCGTGAGTTGATTATTCGATACGCATCAAACAACTTCAGATTCATAATATTCAATCCAACACAAAGAATTTCAAAGAGTGCCCCAAGGTTTCTACGGGAGAAAGTAGGACGAAAACATGCATCAACCCCTATGCATAGATTACCCTAATGTGACCTCGGGAATCCGCGAGCTGAGTGCCAAAACATACATCAAGTGAATCAATATACCTCATTGTCACCGTGGATATATATCCATATGAAAGACATACATCAACTATTCTCAAATCCATAAAGTATTCAATCATATAATAGTGAAACCTCAAAGGTATAAACTCAATTCATCACAACAAGATAGAGAGGGAGAAGCACCATATGATCCAACTATATTAAGAAAGCTCGCGGTACATCAAGATCATGCCAAATCAAGAACACGAGTGAGTAGAGATCAAACACATAGCTACTGGTACATACCCTCAGTCTCGAGGGTGAACTACTCCCTCCTCATCATGGAGACCTTTGGGGTGATGAAGATGGCCTCCGGTGATGATTTCCCCCTTCAGCGGGGTGCAGAAACAGGGCTCCAGATGGTATTTTGAAGGTATAGAGGTTTGCGGCGGCGGAGTCAAAGTTCTAGGGTTATTTCTAGGGGTTTCTCTATTTATAGGATTTTTTGGCGTTGGTCTCACGCAAAAAGGAGCTAAGATGGCCCCACGAGGCACCACAGCAAGCCGACCCCCCGGGCGCACCCTGGTGCCTCGTGGGCACCTCGTTTCTCTTCTGGTCCTCCCACAAAGCTTCAGGGGTCTCTTTTGTTCCAAAAAAATGTCAAAAAGTTTCAGCCCATTCCGAGAACTTTTATTTCTACACAAAAAACTACACTACGGTAGTTCTGTTGAAAACAACGTTAGTCCAGGTTAATTCCATTTAAATCATATAAATTTTCAATCAAACCATATAAAATTGTTGTAAACATGGCCTGAATACTTCATAAATTATAGATACGTTGGATACGTATCAGCATCTCCAAGTTGAATTCCTGCTCGCCCTCGAGTAGGTAAATGATAAAAGAAATAATTTATGAAGTGTGAATGCTAGCATAGTGTATAAGTTTGATCAATGATAATTTCAGTCACTTTTCCTAGCATCATAACAACAACTCTTTCTCATAAAACTCATCATCATAAAATAGCAATCAATTCACATGTTATGGTTCAAACAATGCATTCTCTTGAAAATTATCAACCTATGTTCTTAGTCACCAAACAATTGCAATTCAACTTATTCTCAACAAAGTTTAAGTAAGAGCTCCACATACTCAATTATCATATAGTCTTCTATGAGTGCTAGTACTCGAAGCATATGTTGAATAAATGGCATCCATCAAACACAGGGAAAGATAGGGGCTTGATGTTTCGCTTCCCAACTTATTTATCATATAGATAATTGTCAACAATAATAATTCATGATCAAATATATTTGAATGGCCATATGTGCCTGGATCTTTCCCCACCACATGATGCTCGCCAACTAAAGAATAGTTGAGGTTGAAATGAGAATGAATACTTATTAACTCTTGCATAAAAGTAAAAAGCTGAAAACTAAAAGATAGGCCCTTCGTCAAGGGAAGTTGAGGTTGTCATGCGCTTTTGATTTTTGAATGTGCAAGCCCTTAATGCAAAGGAATGTCATGTTATATTGCCCTTTGTGATAGCAACCTTTATTATGCAGTCCGTCGCTTTTATTTCTTCACCATCACAAGTTCGTACAACGCTTATTTTTCCTTGTAATAAAAGGTAATACATATTTAGGAGCAATTTTTATTGCTTTTTGCACTGATAACAAATTACTTGAAGGATCTTATTCAATCCATAGGTATATATGGCGGACTCTCATGGCAAGAACCTGGGTTTAAGGGTTTTTTGATGCACATGTAGTATCTCTACTTAGTACGAATTTTTGGCTAGCAAAAGATCCTAAGCAAGCACCACATATTGGAGGATCCATAACAATATAACTTCTTTGCAAATATACCCAAACATAACTCATTACATTTTCATCCTTGTCCAACTTCAACTAATTTGCTCAAATTTGAAAATAATTAATGGGTATTCATGATCATAAAAGATGTCCAAGATAATATATTTATATGTGAAAGTTCTCTTCCTTATACTAATCATTCATGAATTGCTGTATGACCAATATTGTGATTGCCAAGCTTCAATAGATTTCACTTTCTACCCCCAATGCGAAACTACTACTAGACATGATATAAGCATATGAAGCACATATATTTCAACTTTATGATATTCAATTCATTCAACAATCTACACTTAGGATATAAGTGAAGCACAAGAGTAAAGGATAAGCTACTCCAAAAAGATATAAGTGAAGATCAAATGAGTAGTTAAACAATTAAGTAGCTATGTGAGGACTCTCTCTCATTTAAAACTTTTAGATCTAAATATTTTCTATTCAATCAACAAACAAAACAAAATAAAATGACACTCCAAGAATAGCACATCTCATGTGAAGAAGCAAAAACTTAGGCTCAACCGATATTAACCGATGATTGTTGATGAAGAAAGATGGGATGCCTACCGGGGCATCCCCAAGCTTTGATGCTTGAGATTTATTGAAACATTAAATTGGCATGCCTTGGGCATCCCCAAGCTTGAGTGTGACGCCCCGGATCCGATGCGCCAGGTGTCCGCCAGTTATTCGCCGTCGTTGCCATGTCATGTGCTTGCGTGTTGCATTTGCCATGTCATTCATCTGCATTTTATCATGTCATCATGTGCATTTCATTTTGCATACGTGTTCGCCTCATGCATCCGAGCCTTTTCCCGTTGTCTGCTTTTGCAATCCGCACTCCTATGTCTCCTGCGTCCCCTCTTATCTCTTTTCATGTGCGGGTTTTAAACTTTCTCGAATGACCGAGGTTTGCCAAGCGGCCTTGGTATAGCACCGTAGATCGCTTTGTCAAGTTTCGTGCCATTTGGAGGTCGTTTGGTACTCCAACAGTTAACCGGTAAATAGAAGACTCTTTGAGTTGCAGCCCAACACCCTTCCAAAGTGGCCCAAAACCCATCTAACTCCTCTCCATGCTCTCGGTCGTTCGATCACGATCGCGGGCAAAACCGCTCCTCATTTGGACTCTCCTAGCTCCCTCTACCTATAAATAAGTCCTCCTCCATTTTCGCGGATGTTTTTCCCCAAACCCTAGATCTCTCTCTCTGCACATGACATGTCCGTCTGCGTGCGGACGATCTCCGCCGCCGTCGCGTCCCACTCCACGCCGCCACGTGGCCCGCCACCATCACATGCTGCCCGGCTGCATGGCTCGGATCGGAGCCATGGGCCCATCCTCATTCACCGCCGCCTCGGCTTCACAAGACTCGCTGGCGACGTCTGCCCCCCGCCGCCGTGCCGCTTCGCCGCACGCCTCACCAAGCCTGCCCGCTCACTTCGCTGCTGCCGGGGCAGCGTCGAAGCGCCGCCTCCTCGCTTCGGCCTCGCCTCAGCAGCAGCCTGGCCGGCTGCCGCATATCGCCGCGTCGCCCCATTGCTAGCTCTGCCCGCGGCTGGCTCCCGGCCAGATCCGGCCTGGCATGCTGCCGGACCTGCCTCCCGGTCGCCCTCGCTCTCTCCGGCGAACCTCCGCTGAAGCTCCGTCGCCGGCGCAGCCATGGCCGTCGGGAGGAGCCCGACTGCTGGCTGCTGACCGGCCAGTGGGCTGCGCCCTCCCGTCCGGCCCAGATCCAGCCCGCCTGCCTCCCCGTGAACTGGGCGGCCCGTGGGTGAGCAGCACTTATCCCCGCCCGAGCACCTCTTATCTAACTCGCGCCGTTCTGTTTTTTTTCATAAACTGCCAAGTCCTTTATTTTGCATATTTTGGACCCATATTCATCGTGATCACATCTCTGCAACCGTAGCTCCGTTTTGCACGTATAATATGTCAAATTGTTCGTCTCGACGAGTACATCATTTCATTCCATTGCATCATTTGCATTTGAGCTCATCTTGATGCCCGAAATGCTGTTGGAAGAAGGCTTCAGATCGTTAGTTCCAGAATCTTATCAGTTCGAGCTCTTTTGTCATTTTTGCCATGATTTATGTGTGCACCCTATGAGTATGAGCTCTACATGTGAGTTGAACATTGCCATGCCATCTTTCCAGAGGTGTTGACCTTGTATTTTTGTGAGTTGTGTGCTGAGTGCATTGAGCTTGTAAAGTAGGGTAGTTGCTGTTGCTGTTTTCCTGGCAGATTCTGTTACATTTTGATGCCATGTTAACATGCTTCCACTAATCAATCTATGCATAATCTGGAGATGCTCTATAAACATGTTTTGATATACAAGTCATGCTCTATCCATTCATGCCCTTGGTTGCATTTATAGCCTGCTGGAACATGTTTATTTCTTGCTCCAAAGTTGCTTGGAAATGTTTCCTGACAGATTGTTTGCATGAGATTCAATTTTCACGAGGTCGTTGTAGTTGATCCGTGTATGCTATGACCTTGCTCTTGCCATGCTTAGCTTCATAATCATGCCTTCTTACTGTTGGTTGCCTTGCCATGCCATGTATTGCTCTGTAGTGAGTGGTTCGAGCTCACGAACATGCCATGTTGAATCTGTTTTTGCCATGTCCTGATATTTCACTTTATAAAGTCTGAAATCTGTAATAAAACTTGCAATGTTTACATGGGTGCCATCATTTCTTAGAGTCCTTTTTGGCTTATGGTCAGTAAGGGACTATTGAAATAGGCTTTGAGTAGAATCATGTCATGCCTTGCTTTGCTATTATAAGTTCCTGTAGCATGTTGTTTGCTTGCTCTAAACATGCCTTCCTGATGTTAATTCCTGGCATGTTAGTATTTTCACTAAGTCTGTGAACCTGATATTTTGAGCACTTTCACCATGCTTGTTTGAACATGTTATGATGTGATTTAGCCGTAGCTCAGTGTTCCTCTTTTGTTAAGCATCTCCTGTAGTTCATTGTCATATGCTTTGTTTTTATGTTGGGGTGCTGTAGCATAGTTTTGTGTTGCGTGCTAAGTAGCATCGGGCTGTTAAACGCAGATTTGCGTCATTCTTGTTTTGCTTGTCATTTGCAAACCGTGCATCCGATTCCGGTGATCTTTATATCGATTTCAACCGAAATCATCTCATCTTTCCAGAGGCATACTTGGTTTGCCAAGTTGATGCCCGGTTCATCATTTTCCTTCCGGAGCATACATATGCATTGCATATCACATCTCGCATCGCATGTCATGTATTGCATCATATTGCTTGTGCATTGTTCCTTGTTTGATTGTGGTTCCGTTGCTTGTGTTCTTGATTTGGGTAGAGCCGGGAGACGAGTACGTGAACGAGGAACCTGTTGAGAACGCCTACGAGGATCAAGTCTTCGACAACTCTGAGAACCTTGCAGGCAAGATGACCATACCCTCGAAATCACTACTATCTTTGCTATGCTAGTTTGCTCACTCTTTTGCTATGCCAATGCTACGATGCCTACCATTTGCTTGTCAGCCTCCCAAATTGCCATGTCAAACCCCTAACTTTTGACACCTTTTCCTATGCAAACCGTTGTTTGGCTATGTTACCGCTTTGCTCAGCCCCTCTTATAGCGTTGCTAGTTGCAGGTGAAGTTGAAGATTTCTCCATGGTGGACAGGGTTTATGTTGGGATATCACAATATCTCTTATATTATTAATGCATCTATATACTTGGTAAAGGGTGGAAGGCTCGGCCTTATGCCTGGTGTTTTGTTCCACTCTTGGCGCCCTAGTTTCCGTCATACCGGTGTTATGTTCCCGGATTTTTGCGTCCCTTACGCGGTCGGGTGATTTATGGGACCCCCCTGACAGTTCGCTTTGAATAAAACTTGTCCAGCAAGGCCCAACATTGCCTTTTACCATTTGCCTCACCACCACCTACTTTTTCCCTTGGGAGTCGCTCTCTCGAGGGTCATCTTTATTTTAGCCCCCCCGGGCCAATGCTTGTCTAAGTGTTGGTCCAAACTAGAGCCACTTGCAGCGCCACCTCGGGGAAACTTGAGGGCTGGTTCTAGTTGTACGTAGTGCTCATCCGGTCGTGGCCTGAGACGAGATACGCGCGGCTACTATCAGGATGTCGGCACGCCGGGAGGCTTTGCTGGTCTTGTTTTACCATTGTCGAAATGTCTTGATGTACCGGATTCCGAGCCTGATCGGAGTGTCTCGGTGAAGGTCTATTCCTTCGATGATCGCGAGAGCTTGTCATGGGCTAAGTTGGGACACCCCGCAGGTATAAACTTTCGAGAGCCGTGCCCGCGGTTATGTGGCGATGGGAATTTGTTAATGTCCGGTTGTAGAAAACCTGAAGTTGACCTTAATTAAAATACATCAACCGTGTGTGTTACCGTGATGGTCTCTTTCCGTGGAGTCCGGAAGTGAACACGGTGTTGGAGTTATGCTTGACGCAGGTTGCTATAGGATCACTTCTTGATCATACTTTTGCCGACCGTGCTTTGCCTTTCTCTTCTCGCTCTCGTTTGCGTATGTTAGCCTCCGTATATGCTAGTCGCTTGCTGCAGCTCCACCTCATGCCTTTACCTTACCCATAAGCTTAAATAGTCTTGATCTCGCGGGTGTGAGATTGCTGAGTCCTCGTGACTCACCAGATACTTCCAAAACCAGTTTGCAGGTGCCTATGTTGCCGAGCAGGTGACGCATCTAAGCTCAAGGAGGAACTCGATGAAGATCTTGCCCTTTGTGTTGTTTCGTTCTAGTTGATCAGTAGTGGAGCCCAGTTGGGGTCGATCAGGGTCCTTTGTCGCATTTGGGGTTCTTCTTTATTTTGGTTCCGTAGTCGGACCTTGTTTGTATCTGGATGATGTAATGCTTTATTCATGTAATTGTGTGAAGTGGCGATTGTAAGCCAACTATGTATCTCTTTCCCTTATGTATTACATGGGTTGTGTGAAGATTACCTCACTTGCGACATTGCTTTCAATGCGGTTATGCCTCTAAGTCGTGCTTCGACACGTGGGAGATATAGCCGCATCGAGGGCGTTACAAGTTGGTAATCAGAGCCATCCCCGACCTTAGGAGCCCCCACTGCTTGATCGTTTTTAGTGGCCGAGTTGTGTCTAGAAAATGTTTTGAGTCATTTAGGATTATATATATCGGAGAGTTAGGAATTCTTTTTACTCCCCAGGTCCTTCGACCTTCTGGTGAGGTATCCTGACGTAGAGTTTTGACTCTTCTCTTCTCAAATTTCACTAAAATTTTTTAGGATCACGCGGGTATCTTGGAATCGTTCGATGGTTTTATGATGACAACATTGTCTTGGTTGCCTCCCCGACATTTAGGGGTTGTGGCGGTGTCCCGGAGTTGAGCTCCGAGGTGTTGTCGTCATAATTTTATCGTTGCAGCTCGGAATACCGAGTTTAGTACCCGACATCGAAAATCTCTTTTATGCGCTTGTTGGTGAGATAACCCCGCTAACCCAAAGATCGAGGTGAGTACGGAGTATTGCCATGACTCGTATAACGGATGCTTTTCAAGGTTGAGGTAGACGATTTCAAGGGTTCTTGGTTATGTGTTGACGGATGGATACAATGGATGTAGGGATTGTTAGTTTGGGTGAGATATATTGCTCCCTGTATCCCCAACACCGATTGCATAACCGTAAAGTTTCGGAGTTTCATAGGTGGGAATTCAAGTAGCTCTTAGGATATCTTTCCGACGGATGTATGATATGAAATTGGGGTTCGACGCCTAGTGGTCCGCCTATTCACGGTTGGTTTTACAAATGGTCTCGTTGTGTCTTAAAGAGTCCTTGGCTATGCCGACTGGGACACTTCAGATGTCATGTGCACTGCCTTGTACATGATGGTGCTGTACGATTGAGCCCGTGTAGGCCCCACCACGAAAACTTCGGACGAAATCTCTATCATATGTTTGTTCCGGCTTATTCTGCAAGCCAATCCTTTGTTTTGTGTTATTTGTGGTATTCGAGTTGCTTTGAAGTCAAATGTTGAATCCATACCTTTCCTAAACGGTGTTCTCATATTGCTATGTGAATACTAATCCTTTTTAATCATTGAGGTTGTCATGTTAATTCTTTTCCTACCGGCGTGCTTCTCTTCGAGATGATCCCATCATTCTCCCCATCCGCAAGATCAATTCTAAGTTTTCTCAACGGTGTTTCTTTCGTTCATCCCAAGTTGTCTTTGTTTTTCCCCACCCTCCCACCCTTTTTCTTCAAGGACTCAGATTTCTTAATCAAGTATCCATTTATTCATGTGAAGTCTCTTCATTCTTTTCAATCAATGTTCTTATCCGGTGTTTTCCCATGAAGATGCTCAACAGTTTCAAGTTCATCATCCTTCATTGTTGTTTCTTCTCCGGTGGATTCAAGTCAAGTTTTGTTGATCATACCTTTTTTCCTCATTTCAATGTCTTCTCATACCGGTGCACCTCATTATCATTCTACTTCTCGCTATTCCAGAGTGCTCAAGATATCTCGAAGATTCGTGTTTCCACTCTGCATTCGTTCAAGCTCTTTCGAGATTGGTATCTCATTCAAGTCATTTAATTCAACCGGTGCAACATCTTTCTTAAATCTTTTCAACGGTGTTCTTTTGAGTGGGCCCTAACCCACAGGTCTTTTTCCAGGATCTTACCTGACTCTTCTATTTTCCCAGAGCTATCCTAAATTCTTCTCCAAGTTTGACGTAAGTGTTGGGGAACGTAGTAATTTCAAAAATTTTCCTACGCACACGCAAGATCATGGTGATGTATAGCAACGAGAGGGGAGAGTGTTGTCTACATACCCTTGTAGACCCGGCGAAGCGATCACAACGTAGAGGAAGTAGTCGACGTTCTCCTCGCGATCCGACCGATCCGGCGCCACACTCGACGCCCCGAGTTCTTGACACACGTACAGCTCGATGACGTCCCTCGACTCGATCCAGCCGAGTGTCGAGGGAGAGTTCCACAAGACGACGGCGTGGTGACGATCTTGATGTTTCACGGCGCAGGCTTCGCTTAAGCTTCATGACGGTATAACCGAGGTGGAATATGGTGGAGGGGCACCGACACGGCTAAGGAACGATCTCACGATCAACTTGTATGTTCCAAAGTGCCCCCCGCCTGTATATAAAGGAGCCAAGGGGAGGGGCCGCCGGCCAAGCTTGGCGCGCAGGAGTCCTACTCCTCCGGGAGTAGGATTCCCCCAATCCTAGTTGGACTAGGATTCCTGAGGGGAAAGAGAGAGGGGGCGGCCCCTTCTCCTAGTCCTAGTAGGACTAGGGAAGGGGGCGCTGCCAGCCTTGGGCTGCCCTCCTCCTTTCCACTAAGGCCCATCGAGGCCCATTTACCTCCGGGTGGTTCCGTAACCTCCGGTACTCGATAAATTCCGTTTTACCGGAACTATTCGAACTCCAAACATAGGCTTCCAATATATCAATCTTTATGTCTCGACCATTCCGAGACTCCTCGTCATGTCCGTGATCACATCCGGGACTCGAACTCCTTCGGTACATCAAAATACATAAACTCATAATAACCGCCATCGAAACCTTAAGCGTGCATGGACCCTACGGTTCGAGAACAATGTAGACATGACCTAGAACCATTCACGGTCAATAACCAACAGCGGACCTGGATGCCCATATTGGTTCCTACATATTCTACGAAGATCTTTGTCGGTCGACCGCATAACAACATACGTTGTTCCTTTGTCATCGGTATGTTACTTGCCCGAGATTCGATCGTCGGTATCCAATACCTAGTTCAATCTCGTTACGCAAGTCTCTTTACTCGTTCCGTAATACATCATCTCACAACTAACTCATTAGTTGTAGTGCTTGCAAGGCTTCATGATGTGCATTACCGAGAGGGCCCAGAGATACCTCTCCGACTATCGGAGTGACAAAACCTAATCTCAAATACGCCAACCCAACATCTGCCTTTGGAGACACTGTAGTACTCCTTTATAATCACCCGATTCGTTGTGACGCTTGGTAGCACCAAAGTGTTCCTCCGTAAACGGAGTTGCATAATCTCATAGTTACGGGAACATGTATATGTCATGGATAAAAGCAGTAGCAACATACTAAACGATCGTGTGCTAAGCTAAGGGAATGGGTCATGTCAATCAGATCATTCTACTAATGATGTGACCTCATTAATCAAATAACAACTCCTTTGTTCATGGTTAGGAAACATAACCATCTTTGATTAACAAGCTAGTCTAGTAGAGGCATACTAGTGACATGTTGTTTTGTCTATGCATTCACACATGTATCATGTTTCCTGTTAATACAATTCTAGCATGAATGATAAACATTTATCATGAAATAAGGAAATAAATAATAACTTTATTATTGCCTCTAGGGCATATTTCCTTGAGCCTCCCACTTGCACTAGAGTCAATAATCTAGATTACATAGTAATGATTCTAACACCCATGGAGTCTTGGTGCTGATCATGTTTTGCTCGTGGAAGAGGCTTAGTCAACGGTGCGCAACATTCAGATCCGTATGTATCTTGCAAATCTCTATGTCTCCACCGGACTAAGTCCGGATGGAATTGAAGCGTCTCTTGATGTGCTTGGTCCTCTTGTGAAATCTGGATTCCTTCGCTAAGGCAATAGCTCCAGATTGTCACGAAGATTTTCATTGGACCCGATGCACTAGGTATGACACCTAGATCGGATATGAACTCCTTCATCCGCACTCCTTCATTAGCTGCTTCCGAAGCTGCTATGTATTCCGCTTCACATGTAGATCCCGCCACGACGCTTTGTTTAGAACTGCACCAACCGACAGCTCCTCCGCTTAGTGTAAATCGTATCCGGTTTGCGATTTAGAATCGTCCGGATCGATGTCAAAGCTTGCATCAACATAACCGTTTACGATGAGCTCTTTGTCACCTCCATATACGAAAACATATCCTTAGTCCTTTTCGTATTTCAGATGTTCTTGACCGCTGTCCGATGATCCACTCTGGATTACTTTGGTACCTCCTGCTAGGCTTATAGCAAGGCATACATCAGTCCGTACACAGCATTGCATACATGATAGAGCCTATGGCTGAAGCATAGGAACATCTTTCATTTCTCTCTATCTTCTGCAGTGGTGGGGCATTGAGTCCGACTCAACTTCACACCTTGTAACACGTGCAAGAACCCTTTCTTTGCTTGATCCATTTTGAACTTCTTCAAAACTTTGTCAAGGTATGTGCTTTGTGAAAGTCCAATTAAGCGTCTTGATCTATCTCTATAGATCTTAATGCCCAATATGTAAGCAGCTTCACCGAGGTCTTTCATTGAAAAACTCTTATTCAAGTATCCCTTTATGCTATCCAGAATTCTATATCATTTCCGATCAGCAATATGTCATCCACATATAAGATCGAAATGCTACTGAGCTCCCACTCACTTTCTTGTAGATACATGCTTCTCCAAAAGTCTCAGACAAACCCAAATGCTTTGATCACACTATCAAAGCGTTTATTCCAACTCCGAGATGCTTGCACCAGTCCATATATGGATCATTGGAGCTTGCATACTTTGTTAGCTCCTTTGGATCGATAAAACCTTCGGTTGCATCATATACAACTCTTCTTCCGTAAATCCATTCAGAATGCAGTCTTTACATCCATTTGCCAAATTTCATAATCATAAAATGCGCAATCGCTAACATGATTCGGACGGACTTAAGCATCGCTTCGGGTGAGAAGGTCTCATCGTAGTCAATCCCTTGAACTTGTCGAAACCTTTTGCGATAAGTCGAGCTTTATAGACGATAATATTACCGTCGTCGTCGGTCTTCTTCTTGAAGATCCACTTGTTTTCTATTGCTTGTCTTCCTCGGGCAAGTCAACCAAAGTCCACACTTTGTTTTCATACATGGATCCCATCTCGATTTCATGGCCTCAAGCCATTTTATGAATCTGGGCTCACCATCGCTTCTTCATAGTTCGTAGGTTCATCATGATCTAGTAGCATGACTTCCGAACAGGATTACCGCACCACTCGGTGCGGATCTTACTCTGGTTGATCTACGAGGTTCAGTAGTAACTTGATCTCGAGTTTCATGATCAACATCATCAACTTCCTCGCTACTTGGTGCGTATGTCTCGTAAACTGGTTTCTGTGACGTACTACTTTCAAGTAAGGGAGAAGGTACTATTACCTCATCAAGTTCCACTTTCCTCCCACTCACTTCTTTCGAGAGAAACTCCTTCTCTAGAAAGGATCCATTCTTAGCAACGAATGTCTTGCCTTCGGATCTGTGATAGAAGGTGTACCCAACTGTTTCCTTTGGGTATCCTATGAAGACACATTTCTCCGATTTGGGTTCGAGCTTATCAGTTGAAGCTTTTTCACATAAGCATCGCATCCCCAAACTTTAAGAAACGACAACTTTGGTTTCTTGCCAAACCATAGTTCATAAGGTGTCGTCTCAACGGATTTTGACGGTGTTCTATTCAGTGTGAATGCGGCTGTCTCTAGAGCATAACCCCAAAACGATAGCGGTAAATCAGAAGAGACATCATAGATCGTACCATATCTAGTAAAGTACGATTCGACGTTCGGACACACCATTACTGTTGTGGTGTTCCGGTGGCGTGAGTTGCTTGAAACTATTCCGCATTGTTTCAAATGTAGACCAAACTCGTAACTCAAATATTCACCTCCACGATCGATCGTAGAAACTTAATTTTCTTGTTACGATGATTTTCAACTTCACTCTGAAATTCTTTGAACTTTTCAAACGTTTGGACTTATGTTTCATTAAGTAGATATACCCATATCTGCTTAAGTCATCTGTGAAGGTGAGAAAATAACGATATCCGCCACGAGCCTCAACATTCATCGGACCACATACATCTCATGTATGATTTCCAACAAATCTGTTGCTCTCTCCATAGTACCGAGAACGGTGTTCTAGTCATCTTGCCCATGAGGCACGGTTCGCAAGTGCCAAGTGATTCATAATCAAGTGACTCCAAAAGTCCATCAAGATGGAGTTTCTTCATGCGCTTTACACCGATATGACCTAAACGGCGATGCCACAAATAAGTTGCACTTTCATTATCAACTCTGCATCTTTTGGTTTCAACATTATGAACATGTGTATCATTACTATCGAGATTCATCAAAATAGACCATTCCTCAAGGGTGCATGACCATAAAAGATATTACTCATATAAATAGAACAACCATTATTCTCTCGATTTAAATGAATAACCGTCTCGCATCAAACAAGATCCAGATATAATGTTCATGCTCAACGCAGCACCAAATAACAATTATTTAGGTCTAAAACTAATCCGAAGGTAGATGTAGAGGTAGCGTGCCGACCGCGATCACATCGACTTTGGAACCATTTCCCACGCGCATCGTCACCTCGTCCTTTGCGAGTTCGCAATCAGTAGTCCCTGCTTGAGTTGCAAATATTAGCAATGAACCAGATCAAATACCAGTGCTACTACGAGCTCTAGTAAGGTACACATCAATAACATGTATATCACATATACCTTTGTTCACCTTGCCATCCTTCTTATCCGCCAAATACTTGGGGCAGTTCCGCTTCGAGGACGGTATCGCTTGCGGTAGAAGCACTCGGCCTCAGGTTTAGGGCCGACTTGGGTTTCTTCTCTGAGCAAAGAACTTGCTTGCTGTTCTTCTTGAGATTCCCTTCTTCTTCCCTTTGCCTTTCTTCTTGAAACTAGTGGTCTTGTTGACCATCAACACTTGATGCTCCTTTTTGATTTCTACCTCCAGCCTTTAGCATTGCGAAGAGCTCGGTATAGTCTTTACTAACCCTTGCATATTATAGTTCATCACGAAGCCTTTGTAGCTTGGTGGCGTGATTGAAGAATTCATCAATGACACAATCATCCGGAAGATTAACTCCCAATTGTGTCAAGTGATTGTAGTACCCGGACATTTTGAGTATATGCTCACTAATGTAACTATTCTCCTCCATCTTGCAGCTATAGAACTTATTGGAGACTTCATATCTCTCAATCCGGGCATTCTGTTGGAATATTAACTTCAACTCTGGAACATCTCATATGCTCCATGACGCTCAAAACGTCGTTGAAGTCCCGGTTCTAAGCCGTAAAGCATGGCACATCGAACTATAGAGTAGTCATCGCTTTGCTCGCCAGACGCTCATAACATCCGGCGTTGCTCCAAAGAAGAGTTCTGTCACCTAGCGGTGCATCCAGACGTAGCTCTTACGCAAAGAAATGAGGATGATCCTCAAATTACGGACCCGATCCGTGTAATTGCTACCATCATCTTTCAACTTTGCTTTCTCAAGGAACGCATTAAAATTCAACGGAACAACAAAGACGAGCCATCTATCTACAATCAAACATAAACAAGCAAGATACTATCAGTACTAAGTTCATGATAAATTTAAGTTCAATTAATCATATTACTTAAGAACTCCCACTTAGAAAAACATCTCTAGTCATCTAAGTGATCACGTGATCCAAATCAACTAAACCATAACCGATCATCACGTGAAATGGAGTAGTTTTCAATGGTGAACATCTTATGTTGATCATATCTACTATATGATTCACGCTCGACCTTTCGGTCTCCGTGTTCCGAGGCCATATCTGCATATGCTAAGCTCGTCAAGTATAACCCGAGTATTCTGCGTGTGCAAAACTGGCTTGCACCCGTTGTAGATGGACGTAGAGCTTATCACACCCGATCATCACGTGGTGTCTGGGCACGACGAACTTTGGCAACGGTGCATACTCGGGGAGAACACTTCTTGATTATTTAGTGAGAGATCATCTTATAATGCTACCGTCAATCAAAGCAAGATAAGATGCATAAAAGGATAAACATCACATGCAAATCAATATAAGTGATATGATATGGTCATCATCATCTTGTGCTTCATGATCTCCATCTTGTTGCACCACCATGATCACCATCGTCACCGGCGCGACACCTTGATCTCCATCGCAGCATCGTTGTCGTCCCGCCAAACTTATGCTACTACGACTATCGCTACCGCTTAGTGATAAAGTAAAGCATTACAGTAGCGATTGCATTGCATACAATAAAGCGACAACCATATGGCTCCTGCCGATTGCCGATAACCGGTTACAAAACATGATCATCTCATACAATAAAATATAGCATCACGTCTTGACCATATCACATCACAACATGCCCTGCAAAAACAAGTTAGACGTCCTCTACTTTGTTGTTGCAAATTTTACGTGGCTGCTACGGGCTTAAGCAAGAACCAGTCTCACCTCGCATCAAAACCACAACGATACTTCGTCAAATAGACTCCGTTTTAACCTTCTCAAGGACCGGGCGTAGCCACACTCAGTTCAACTAAAGTGAGAGAGACAGCACCCACGGTCACCTTTAAGCAACGAGTGCTCGCGGCGGTGAAACCAGTCTCGCGTAAGCGTCTGGCGTAATGTCGGTCAGGCGCTTCATCTCACAATACCGCTGAACCAAAGTATGACATGCTGGTAGGTAGTATGACTTGTATCGCCCACAACTCACTTGTGTTCTACTCGTGCAAAACGTCAAACCATAGAAAAACCTAGGCTCGGATGCCACTTGTTGGGGAACGTAGTAATTTCAAAAATTTTCCTCGCACACGCAAGATCATGGTGATGTATAGCAACGAGAGGGGAGAGTGTTGTCTACATACCCTTGTAGACCCGGCGGAAGCGATCACAACGTAGAGGAAGTAGTCGACGTTCTCCTCGCGATCCGACCGATCCCGGCCGTTACTCCGCGCCCCGAGTTCTTGACACACGTACAGCTCGATGGCGTCCCTCGTACTCGATCCAGCCGAGTGTCGAGGAGAGTTCCACAAGACGACGGCGTGGTGACGATCTTGATGTTTCACGGCGCGGGGCTTCGCTTAAGCTTCGCGACAGTATAACCGAGGTGGAATATGGTGGAGGGGGCACCGCGGCTAAGGAACGATCTCACGATCAACTTGTATGTTCCAAAGTGCCCCCTGCCCCGTATATAAAGGAGCCAAGGGGAGGGGCGGCCGGCCAAGCTTGGCGCGCCAGGAGTCCTACTCCCTCGGGAGTAGGATTCCCCAATCCTAGTTGGACTAGGATTCCTGAGGGGAAAGAGAGAGGGGCGGCCCCTTCTCCTAGTCCTAGTAGGACTAGGGAAGGGGGGCGCGCCCAGCCTTGGGCTGCCCCTCCTCCTTTCCACTAAGGCCCATCGAGGCCCATTTACCTCCCGGGTGGTTCCGGTAACCTCCGTTACTCGATAAATTCCGTTTTAGCGGAACTATTCCGAACTCCAAACATAGGCTTCCAATATATCAATCTTTATGTCTCGACCATTCCGAGACTCCTCGTCATGTCCGTGATCACATCCGGACTCGAACTCCTTGGTACATCAAAATACATAAACTCATAATAACCGCCATCGAAACCTTAAGCGTGCGGACCCTACGGTTCGAGAACAATGTAGACATGACCTAGAACCATTCACGGTCAATAACCAACAGCGGGACCTGGATGCCCATATTGGTTCCTACATATTCTACGAAGATCTTTGTCGGTCGGACCGCATAACAACATCGTTGTTCCTTTGTCATCGGTATGTTACTTGCCCGAGATTCGATCGTCGGTATCCAATACCTAGTTCAATCTCGTTACGCAAGTCTCTTTACTCGTTCCGTAATACATCATCTCACAACTAACTCATTAGTTGTAGTGCTTGCAAGGCTTCAAAGATGTGCATTACCGAGAGGGCCAGAGATACCTCTCCGACTATCGGAGTGACAAAACCTAATCTCAAATACGCCAACCCAACATCGCCTTTGGAGACACTGTAGTACTCCTTTATAATCACCCGATTCGTTGTGACGTTTGGTAGCACCAAAGTGTTCCTCCGTAAACGGAGTTGCATAATCTCATAGTTACGAGAACATGTATATGTCATGGATAAAAGCAGTAGCAACATACTAAACGATCGTGTGCTAAGCTAAGGAATGGGTCATGTCAATCGATCATTCTACTAATGATGTGACCTCATTAATCAAATAACAACTCCTTTGTTCATGGTTAGGAAACATAACCATCTTTGATTAACAAGCTAGTCTAGTAGAGGCATACTAGTGACATGTTGTTTTGTCTATGCATTCACACATGTATCATGTTTCCGGTTAATACAATTCTAGCATGAATGATAAACATTTATCATGAAATAAGGAAATAAATAATAACTTTATTATTGCCTCTAGGGCATATTTCCTTCAGTAAGAATGAGTTATCATCAGTAAAATACTTTTCTCTAAGATCTTTCAAATTCTTTTCATAGTTGGCTCAACCTCTAAGCTTTTGATTCTTCCGGTGTGCCTCAATACTTCTTGGTGTTGTTTCTCGTTGTCATTCTCATCATTTGAAGATCGAAGAAGAGTTTCTCTTTAATCTTGCTATATTCTCTTCAAGATTCATGGTCCTAGCTTCATGCTATTCTCATAATTGTTTTCGTTTGTGACAATTCTTTTCTTACCATCCGGAGCATTTCATGAGTTGTTTCCATTTCTTTTCTCGAAGGTCATCATGTCATAATTCCTCATTCTCAGCTGTCAGTTATCATTCTCCTATCTTGCCGGTGCATCAATCGATTATCCTCTAATCAGTTCTTGATCTCTTTGTTCTCATGTATCTAGTTTGTCTCAAGCACCTTCGGTCATTTGCTAATTCTTACGGTGATGCACCCTACTTCGATCATTTTCAATTCTTACGGTGGTTCTTTCAAGATCTCTCTTCCTTGTTCATCATATCAATTCATTTGTTGTTCCAATCCTACCGGTGGTTCGTTGAAGACCTTCTCAAGTTTTGATATATCTCTCTTTATCCTTTTTCAATGGGAATAAGTAGTATGCCAAATCCGTTGCTTGTCATCAATTTAAATTGGTGAAGGATAAGCATAACATAATTCTTATTCTTGTCCATCCAAGTGATTAATTCTTTATTCCGGAGACCCTTAAAATTCTCGGTTTCAGTTGTTTCATCTTTTTTTTTCCGGAGTTCCAACTTTTCCGCATTATCTCGTCGCGAAGCTCCATCTAAATCATTGCAAGGATTCACCTTGTGTTTTCAATTTCTCTCTCTTTTCATTCCTTTTATTACCGGAGTTCTTCATGGAGGCTCTACATGGTGGTTCGTCAAGGATTCTTTTCATTCTCCAATTGTTCTTCAAGATTTCTCTTGAAGTTAAGATCCGTCAAGCTATACTCTAAAATAAACCTTGTGCCCAACACATGTTTTGTTTTGAGGAGTACAAGCATTCTTCATCTTGCATCCGAAGTGCAATTCTTTCTATCTTATCTTTTGAGGTGGTGCTATGTCACTCTTGACAATATCCCTTCGTGATTCATATTGTTGTCAAGAATGAGGTATTTTAAATCCATCAGTCTCTTCATTGGAGTTATCTTGGGTTATATTTCACCTAAAGCTTTCCCTAAGGATTGTTGCTATTTATGGTGCTTATAAATGACCCAAGTTCTTCATTTGTCCTTCCGGTGAAATAAGTTTCTCGTCTCCTTGTTGATATCAATCCAATCATTTGTTTCCGTTGGTGACAGAAGTTGTCATTTTCTTCTCCGTCCCTTTATTCCAATGATCTACTTCTATTCTTTCTTACGGAGGCATTGTGATGTTGCTCTTTTCACTCATCATCCCGATTGTGAGGATCGTGTTCTTTCCTTGCTTATCCATTTAACCGGATTGTTTGAAATCTCGTTCATCTCTGTTGTACCCTTTCTTTTAAATTGCTCAACCTCTCAAGGTTCATGGTTTCACTCGTTCGTCAGAGAAGCAACTTTGTTTTACCTCTTCTCTTCCTCTTCCGCTTTTCTCCGGTGCCATTCTAGATCTCGGGACGAGATCCTCTCGTAGTGGTGGAGTGTTGTGACGCCCCGGATCCGATGCGCCAGGTGTCCGCCAGTTATTCGCCGTCGTTGCCATGTCATGTGCTTGCGTGTTGCATTTGCCATGTCATTCATCTGCATTTTATCATGTCATCATGTGCATTTCATTTTGCATACGTGTTCGTCTCATGCATCCGAGCCTTTTCCCCGTTGTCCGTTTTGCAATCCGGCACTCCTATGTCTCCCGGCGTCCCCTCTTATCTCTTTTCATGTGCGGGTTTTAAACTTTCTCGGAATGACCCGAGGTTTGCCAAGCGGCCTTGGTATAGCACCGGTAGACCGCCTGTCAAGTTTCGTGCCATTTGGAGGTCGTTTGGTACTCCAACGGTTAACCGGGTAACCGTAAAGACTCTTTGAGTTGCAGCCCAACACCCCTTCCAAAGTGGCCCAAAACCCATCTAACTCCTCTCCATGCTCTCGGTCGTTCTATCACGATTGCGTGGCCGAAAACCGCTCCTCATTTGGACTCTCCTAGCTCCCTCTACCTATAAATAAGTCCTCCCCCTCCATTTTCGCGGATGTTTTTCCCCCCGAAACCCTAGATCTCCTCCTCTGCGCGCGCGGACATGTCCGTCCGTGCCGGACGCATCTCCGCCGCCGTCCGCGTCCACTCCCGCGCCGCCACGTGGCCCCGCCCATCACAGCGCCGCCACCCGGCCAGCAGCGTTCGGATCGAACCATGGGCCCATCCTCAGCCCACCCGTCCTCGCCGCGCCGCCGCCTCGGCTTCACAAGACTCTCGCCGGCGACGTCGCTGCCCCGCCGCCGCCACGGTGCCGCTTCGCCGCCCAGCACACACACCTCACCTCACAAGCCCGCTCGCCCTTGCCCGGGTCACAAGGCGTCCCCTGAAGGCCGCCTCCTTCGCCTCGCCTGCCGCCCCAGCCTTCCGCCGCGCTTTCATCGCCGCGTCGCCGCTTCGCTAGCTCACGCCGCCGGGCTGGCTCCCGGCCAGATCCGGCCTGGCTGCGCCGACCTGCCCTCCCGGTCGCCCTGCTCTCCTCCGGCGAACCCTCGCTGAAGCTCTGTCGCCGTGGCTGCCATGGCCGATCGGGAGGAGCCCCGATCTGCCTGCCGTTGACCGGCCAGGTGGGCCGCGCCCTCCCCGTCCGGCCCAGATCCAGGCCCGCCTGGCCTCCCCCGTGAACTGGGCCGAAGCCCGTGGGTGAGCAGCACTTATCCCCCGCCCGAGCACCTCTTATCTAACCTGCGCCCGTTCTGTTTTTTTCATAAAACTGCCAAGTCCTTTATTTTGCATATTCTGGACCCATATTCATCGCATCACATCTCTGCAACCGTAGCTCCGTTTTGCGCGTATAATATGTCAAATTGTTCGTCTCGACGAGTACATCATTTCATTCCATTGCATCATTTGCATTTGAGCTCATCTTGATGCCCGAAATGCTGTTGGAAGAAGGCTTCAGATCGTTAGTTCCAGAATCTTATCAGTTCGAGCTCTTTTGTCATTTTTGCCATGATTTATGTGTGCACCCTATGAGTATGAGCTCTACATGTGAGTTGAACATTGCCATGCCATCTTTCCAGAGGTGTTGACCTTGTATTTTTGTGAGTTGTGTGCTGAGTGCATTGAGCTTGTAAAGTAGGGTAGTTGCTGTTGCTGTTTTCCTGGCAGATTCTGTTACATTTTGATGCCATGTTAACATGCTTCCACTAATCAATCTATGCATAATCTGGAGATGCTCTATAAACATGTTTTGATATACAAGTCATGCTCTATCCATTCATGCCCTTGGTTGCATTTATAGCCTGCTGGAACATGTTTATTTCTTGCTCCAAAGTTGCTTGGAAATGTTTCTGACAGATTGTTTGCATGAGATTCAATTTTCACGAGGTCGTTGTAGTTGATCCGTGTATGCTATGACCTTGCTCTTGCCATGCTTAGCTTCATAATCATGCCTTCTTACTGTTGGTTGCCTTGCCATGCCATGTATTGCTCTGTAGTGAGTGGTTCGAGCTCACGAACATGCCATGTTGAATCTGTTTTTGCCATGTCCTGATATTTCACTTTATAAAGTCTGAAATCTGTAATAAAACTTGCAATGTTTACATGGGTGCCATCATTTCTTAGAGTCCTTTTTGGCTTATGGTCAGTAAGGGACTATTGAAATAGGCTTTGAGTAGAATCATGTCATGCCTTGCTTTGCTATTATAAGTTCCTGTAGCATGTTGTTTGCTTGCTCTAAACATGCCTTCCTGATGTTAATTCCTGGCATGTTAGTATTTTCACTAAGTCTGTGAACCTGATATTTTGAGCACTTTCACCATGCTTGTTTGAACATGTTATGATGTGATTTAGCCGTAGCTCAGTGTTCCTCTTTTGTTAAGCATCTCCTGTAGTTCGTTGTCATATGCTTTGTTTTTATGTTGGGGTGCTGTAGCATAGTTTCGTGTTGCGTGCTAAGTAGCATCGGGCTGTTAAACGCAGATTTGCGTCATTCTTGTTTTGCTTGTCATTTGCAAACCGTGCATCCGATTCGGTGATCTTTATATCGATTTCAACGAAATCATCTCATCTTTCCAGAGGCATACTTGGTTTGCCAAGTTGATGCCCGGTTCATCATTTTCCTTCCGAGCATACATATGCATTGCATATCACATCTCGCATCGCATGTCATGTATTGCATCATATTGCTTGTGCATTGTTCCTTGTTTGATTGTGGTTCC